>OU015528.1:22960014-23629597 GCA_907165065.1 Caprimulgus europaeus | reverse complement strand
TGAAGAAAGAGGAGGGACCACGGAAGTGCTGACCTTATCAGTCATAAAGAACAGCCTCAAAATTGAGATTAATCTCATAGCTATTATTTAAATGTTATTAATATCTTCTTTTATCAAGTGTTGTCAACTCTCAAGAGTGGTGTCTTACAAAACATATTAGAAATTCTAATGGACAATTGGTTGAGAATAAGAAGAAAAAATCATTATTCATTGAAATCATTAATTTGGTCTTCAAATCCATAGGACTAAAGGGAAAAGCAGATACGAGTCCTTATACAGTATTTTTCCTGTGCTTTTCAGCAATGAGGATATTCTTATTATACCCATATTTGATTAATCAGGTCTTGTGATTTTAGAAGTACATTAGGAATGCACATGAAGTATTAACAGGAGGAATCAAGAGTAGTGTTGTGGGAAAGACCTCTTGCAAATGCTTGGGGAGTTTTTTATTTCTATTTCTTTTCCTTTGTAGTTTTTTAAAATTTATTTTTGTGTGTTGATTTTCCTCAAACTTTATTTTTTTTTTTTACTTAATTTGTTATTTCTCTTCTGAAAAGACATGTCCTTGTCTTGGCTTTTTTTCCTTTCTTAGTTAATTTTTCATACTTTCTTTTTCTTCTGTCCCCTTACTGGATTTGTCTTTCCTTTCCACTGTAGCTACATTACCTTGAAAGGCCCTTGTTTCTGTAGCAGCACCTCTTTGAGGTCAGGCCTGACCTTTCTTTCCACTGCTTGGTATTTGTAACAATTTCGAAATACTTAACTAATTTCCACTATGATTCACACCTTATCCATCAACTCTAAAGTCAATGATTAGGGTGTGACAGGAGTTTGCACTCTTTACTCTGTGCTGTAAGTATGACATCAGCCCAATGCAGGTAGATATCTATTTCATAGCTGAGGACCCTGGGAGAGGAATTTCATTACTTCAGAGGCAGAGTCCAGTTGGAGCTGGGCTTGGCATGCAGCTCTCCCTCAATGAAGTGTTAGTCCTTATTCCGCTAGACCGAGCCGTGTCTTACACCCTCCTGGTCACAACAGAGATTGTGTACAGTCACAAGCGGCTCCTCGCAGCTTTAGCAGGGAGCATGTGGTGGCAGTAACACCCACCAAATTCTGGAAATTTCAGAATTGGTTTCATGCTGCCTCCAAGAAGCAGAGAAGTTGTAGCCATAAACTGTCCTTCCAGCCCTGCCTGGCTGTGTGAAAGGAAACTAAAATGAATTTTCCAGGGACCTCTTTGACTATTAAGTACACAACATTATATGAGAAGACCCGTGAATGTGCTTGGAGTAAATTTTGACATTTCACAGAATCACAGAATCACAGAATGTTAGGGATTGGAAGTGACTTGAAAGATCATCTAGTCCAATCCCCCTGCTGGAGCAGGAACACCTAGATGAGTTCACACAGGAAGGCGTCCAGGCAGGTCTTGAATGTCTTCAGAGAAAGAGACTCCACAACCTCCCTGGGCAGCCTGTTCCAGTGCTCTATTACCCTCACAGTAAAGAAGTTCCTCCTCAAATCCAAGCAGAACCTCCTGTGTTCCAGCTTACACCCATTACCCCTTGTCCTATCATTGGACACCACTGTGAAGAGCCTGGCCCCATCCTCCTGACACTCACCCTTCATATATTTATAAACATTAATGAGGTCCCCCCTCAGTCTCCTCTTCTCCAAGCTAAAGAGGCCCAGCAACCTCAGCCTTTCCTCATAAGGGAGATGTTCCACTCCCTTAATCATCTTGGTGGCTCTGCGCTGGACTCTCTCAAGCAGTTCCCTGTCTTTCTTGAACTGTGGGGCCCAGACTGGACACAATATTCCAGATGTGGCCTCACCAGGGCAGAGTAAAGGGGAAGAAGAACCTCTCTCGACCTACTAACCACACCCCTTCTAATGCACCCCAGGATGCCATTGGCCTTCCTGGCCACAAGGGCACAGTGCTGGCTCATGGTCATCCTGCTGTCCACCAGGACTCCCAGATCCCTTTCCCCTACACTGCTCTCTAGTAGATCATCTCCCAACCTATACTGGAACCTGGGTTTGTTCCTGCCCAGGTGCAACACCCTACACTTGCCCTTATTATATTTCATTAAGTTTTTCCCTGCCCAGCTCTCCGGCCTGTCCAGATCTCTCTGGATGGCAGCACAGCCTGCTGGTGTGTCAGCCACTCCTCCCAGCTTTGTATCATCAGCAAACTTGCTGACAGTGCATTCTATTCCCTCATCCAGGTCGTTGATGAATATATTGAATAGTACCGGTCCTAGTACCGACCCTTGAGGGACTCCACTAGACACAGGTCTCCAACTAGACTAGCAACTATTTCTAGCAACTCCAAAGCAACTGAAATGAGCAGTCTGGCTTGAGGAGTCCCAAAGCCTCCTCTTCTGTGTGCTCAGGTGAACAAGCAGTAATTCCATGGGCATCAGCCAGGTTTCCTGCACAGCAACAGGGTGCACAATAATATGTGTCCGTGCTTTGGAGCCATGTATCTGGGGAAGTTTTGTCCCAGTTCTGCTTCTGTTGTCATTATGGGGCATGTGAGTGCAACCACTACAATGAGCAAGATGATGACGTTTAAGAAATAAGATCCCCTTTGTACACTTTTGGAAAGGGCTTCTTTTGACCACAGGCTTTCTTCCCCCTACTCGTGACAGCTCTGGCAGCATGAGACTATGGGTAGTAGATAAATATGTTAGTATGGTGCATTTATTTTAATGAGATGGTGGATTTAGGCAGGCATATGACTACTGTAATTTGGATGCATCCAGAGATCTCAAACTCTTTGTTGAAGCCCTGTCTAGGCTGTCACTGTGCCTACGTTACTCAAGTGCATTTAGGTTGAAGCCAGAGCTGTGCTGGCTCATGTCCAGCTGTGTTGGCTCTTCCAGCACTGTATCCTGTGTGCTTCTGCTGCTGGGGTAAGCATGAGGAGGTTGAATACAGGTCTCCCTGTACCTCCCAGAGGAGGCACAGTCTAAATGATCTCTCAGTTGGACTAACTGTCCTTTCAAACATACCTTGAGACTTGTCCACAAACCCTGTTCTTCTTTGAAGGGAAGCATCTGAGAACACTCCCTTTTGCGTAAGGAAACAGTGGATGGCAAAACCCCAGTATTTCATAGCTGTAGATCCCTTAAATCTATATGATTCTAACAACATCAGTTCAGTCCCTGTTCCATGAAGTGGACAATTCCTGTGTAAGAAAAGGCCCAGCACAGAAATAAAAAAAGAGCAGGGAGCACAAGCTGGCAATGAGAAAACACTAGTGAGCATCATGGACAACAATGTGACTGTCAGCCAAACCAATTGCTTGTCCGGGCAAAGGCATCACTGTGGAGAAGTATTAGAAGGTTTTAGAAGAATTTGCAGACTTTTATACTGAAATGCACTTTGCTGAGGAGGAGAGTTTTCAGAGGATTTTTGAAGACTTGGCAGACTTTTATATTGAAATCCACTTGTGCATGAAGGAGGAAGGAAAAAAATCTACATGAACTTGAGACAGAGCTGCACAAAAACTGCTTACAAGGTCAAGAAAGGGGGGGAAGTAAACCCTAGATGCAGTTGTAGAGCAGAAGGGTTCAAGAATTTAGCATAAAAAGAACGTTAAACAGGGCAAGAGCTGTTATTAAATAATCACTCATCATCTGCCTTTGTCATAAGGAGGGCAGCAGGATGCCAGCCCTGCCAAAGCTGTCCTGCAGGTATGCTGGGGACTGTTTCGCACCCTATGGCATGGCAACGGAGGAGTGGGCAGGTGGTGGGGGTTTCTTCCTCTCCATAACAAGGGCTCAACCACCTCTAGACTCTGCTCCCACTCTGACTTTGCTTTTTTTCACCCTACAAAGGCAGAATGACAGCTCCCCCACCTGGGAAGTCTTTGGCAAGGTATTTTTCCACTGTTTGCAGCTCTACCTCTGACAGCAGTTGTCAGATGCTCTCTTGCCCCTTTCATGATCCCGTGTACATCCCTGCAGAGTGGTGTGAAATACTGTCAAGCAGAATAGCACTTTATACCCACTTTACCTAGATGTAGTGACTGTGCAGAAGTCACTAAAGTCCACAGAAGCAGGGAACAAGTACACAGTGTTCTGAAAAGCAATTAGTCACTGTATGCGAAATATCAGTGAAGCCTTTGAGGAAGAAATTGCTAAAAGAATCCATCTTGAAAAAGTACACTCATTTAATCAAGTGGATTTAAAAATCAATCTGGTTCATCTGGTGCAAATCTCTAATGTAGATTTCCATTAATCCTTTTAACCCTTGTGTATATCAATTTTGCTTGTGTCAGCAAGTTACTGATGGAGAGCAGATATAAAAAAGGGCTTAGTACCCATGAATTAAGTGCTCTAGTGCCAGAATTCTGAGTGCTGCGGTAGAACATACAGGCTCCCTGTACAGACAAAAGGAAGAATTAAGTACCTGAGAGGGGGTTTGGACCACCCCTTGTGCAATAGGAATCCCTTCTGAGTTAGTGATGGGGGATGTTGACCAGAGGGCTGTATCTGAACATTTGCCTCTTTTTGTAGTTTTAATGCCTAGCCTGAAAAAAGGGATGTGAACCTTTGTCTAGAGCTCCAACCCATTCTTGGATGTCTGCAAACATGGATTATTTTAGAAGCCTTGCCTTCTGTCTGGTTGTGCCTCCCACCCTCTGCATAACAGCCAAGCAGATGGAGCAGGTGCCCAGGGCAGGGCAGCAAGCCCAGGCCATCAGCTTCCCCCAGCCTGGAAACTGCCACTAGTAATGGACTATTTCACTGGGGGAGGCACATCCTGCCCCTTCTGCAGATGTAGGGTACCAGGGAGCACAGAGCACAGTCATCACATCTCTGGAGAAGAGAGATGAGAATCTAGGGTGGTAGCTTAGGGGTGGGGTGTTTCCCCGGAGCAAGGAAATCCTTGTTCCACAGAAAAGTCACAGAGGTTTAGCCAGTGAATGTAAAACAACATGCAACACCAAGTTTTCAGGGAATGGGATGGGTGGGTGGTGCATTGGAGACATGTGCTTCCCCCATGTACTACACTGATGCCTCTGTGACTTATCCTGGGCTCCCTTTAGAGGCAAGAGGCTAAGGATTCATTTTAACGTGGCTCCAAGTTTGTTTGGACTGAGGTCCATGGCCTTGTTCATGCAGACTTTTGGAGCTGCCCTTTCTTACACCTCCTCCATATTCATGTTGTGTTTTTATATGTGAAGTAAAGCCCCACTTCTGCTTCCAAGCAGCAAAGAGGGAGTGTGCAGAAGAGGAAACACAGGGCAGGTTGCTGAAACACAGCTCAGGATTTCTTTTACCTGATCTCTTGTGCTTCACTGAAGCAGTGTCTGGGAAAAAAGCAGGACTGAAGGGAAACAAGTCAAGAACAAGGTCAACATCATACTACACCCAGCAGATCAGCAGAATTTCTGGGTCAGAATGGATGAGACGTCCAAGTGCCAAGAATAGAGGTTTATAGCATAAACAATGAGGCAGAATTTAACCTTCAAGAAGAAAGTTTAAATCGTGATTATTGTAGGCATACGCTATCTGACCTCACCAAAGCAATCCTAATGCTGTTTTCATCAAGCTCATGGAGAGTTTTGCTTAGAGACCTGCTTGGAGAGCGCTGGGTTAGGCTGATGTATAATTGAGTTACCTGAGTCTAATTCAGTTGTCGTAATTGCCTGGGGGAAGCAGAAAGGGCTGGTTACCAATTAAGATTTTAATGTTATTAATTTATGAGAGTTTGAAGGGTATATGTAGTCTAAGGAATCTATCTAATTGATAGGAAAACAAGTTAAATATCCTCCTGCCTCAAATTCTAGCTGTATTCTCCATCCAGGGAATTCAGCTTTCTATTTTTACATTTGAAAGGTCAGGTCTTTGCAGCACCCGCAGGAGGGCTGACATAGCCATGTCATGAGAAGCTGAAATTCAAGCTGCAGCTCTGCCTCACCACAATGAGGGGCCAAGTGATGAATGGGGAGACATCTTCTTCTGCAGAGGAACAGCTGTAACTTGTGTTTCAACCTGGTGTGACATCAGTGTTTAGGTCTTCTAAAATCTGGCTGCTGTCTTCTAGCAAAAAGAGTAACAGAAAACAACCTACCAGAAAGGAAGAGTGAGGACCAAAAGATTACCTCTTGCTTCATAGCTCTTTATTGAGCAGAGATTGCTTTTTTAGCAAACATATGAGAAATGTTATACAAAATGCTAGCTACAAGCCCCCATCCAGTTCATCTTTGTGAGCTTCAGCTCACAATTGACCTGAAATATAGAGTACTACATAGTTACAAGGGGTACTACTAAAATCTGACAACACTCCTTTGGCAGATGAAAATTGTTAAGTCTTCAGGGCTGAATGGTTGCTCTAGATGTTTGTGATAATGAGAAAAAGTAATTAACTGTTAAGCAAACTTCTATTACTTTGGTTTTTTTCTCCTAATTTTTTTAAGTAAGAGAGAGGAAACATTGTGTTTTGAATGACTGCTAGAGCATGTAAACTGTTATCTCTTAAGTTATATAAAGTGCAGCCAAAAATTAATCCTGCACTATGTTTCTGCCAGCCCTGTAAACAGCTCCTGTATGGTCAGTGCATCCACTTAGCCTAGTAAGTTTTGGTATCTCAGGTGGCTTTTTGGATGCTAAGACATGTTCCAGTAAGGTGGCAGTGAATTTCTAAGGAGCAAAATGACAATTTATAACAGAAGCTGCAAAGTTCAATTTCCCAGAGTTTGACAGAGAGCAAATCTACCTCTGTTACCTGGAGGGCTGATCATTGTCTACAAATGAGCAGTGGTATCAAAGCAGAGTTCCACGTCCTTAACAGGCTCTTTGAAGCCACAGTAGAAGAGAATGTGAAGTACTGCAGCTCCTCCTTCCTTCTGAAGAAAAGCCAGCGCAGCACAGCTCTCTAAAAGTTACCTGTATAAAAGTAGAAAAACTAAATATGATTTTATGGAATATGCAGCTCTTGGGGAGTTCCTGTTTCTGTTGAGTTACCTTATTTGTCACTGAAGCTTTAATTGTAAAGCTGCACTTTGCTTTTGATAATGCTTCCCTGGTCTGCAAATGGAGAAACCTTGTGCTGCCTTCTCTACTGCTGCAGTCCCTGTGTAGTAACTTGTACAAACAGAAAGTGGTGGCCTCCATTGGTACCTCCATGACATCAATGCAAATTAATACACAATATGAAAAAAAGAAAAAGTTGAATTTTACTCTACAATGAATAAAGATTGGGTGAGGCTTTAGCTACTCCATTTGTTAGGAAGATTTTCATACTGTTCTGTTGGTTGCATTCTGCAAGGATAGCAAGCAAGATGGCTAGTAGGAGTGGTTGTCAAAACAGAGACTAACCGAATATTGCAAAATGGTACATAGTACTGAATTCTTGTCTCCACATGGGCAAATTTATTGTCTCATTTACAACAATGCAATCAAGTTGTTGGGGTTTTTTGTTTTGTTTTTTTTTAAAAAAAGCCCAACAAAGCAACATGACTAATCTATTGAAAGAGTTCATTTTTAATACTGACTACTGGCAGCAAACTACTTACTAATGAGGTTCAGGATATGAATTATTGTTAAAATGAGTCCTTGAATAGTTTTGTATAACGTGTTGAAGAAAATCTGTTTGCAACATATTTCAAAGCAGAAAGAGATTAAATTAATTTCACATGTTATACTCCTTATGAAAAAGCCCCTGGCGCTAATAAGCATTTCCTGCTGGCCTTTTTTTTTTTTCTTTCCTGATAAGGGAAGAGCTACCTAAAATAGAAATGAAATAAGCAACTGCAGTAAATAGTCTGCTAAGTACTGCAGTCATAACATGGCTTCTTTCCCTTGAGAAATAGATACTAAAACATTAATATTAAGGACTTCTGTTCTTTGGTGTAGGTCTATTCTAAGGTATAGTCCAAGATAAATCAGCACTGATAATGCTGTCACTAAATCACCATTTTTTGTGGTTTTTCAGTGTCACCTGTACTCGTTTGTAGGAATTTATTACCTAGTAGTTAAATTGTTAGAACTTATTTTCAGAACTGTGAAGGAAAAAAAAAAAACCAACAGAAGTATTTGGTTTTCTCTCTGGTCATGTTTCAGCCTTCCTGATTTAATATAAAAATACCTTCCGAGTTCAAAAGAACCCTTTTAGTTATGTTCATGCCTGCAGACTTTATGCTGGATGAGATAACGTTTCCCTGTGCTATGGTGGTGCAAGTTGTATAAAGGTCTGGAGAATAGGTCCTAGCTTGTAAAGTTATCTTGTAAGGTTATCCTTTCAATTAACAGCTGAAGCACCACAGTGCCTTTGGGAATTCCAGTAGCTGCCCACTGGTATTGCTGAGCACTCAAAGTTTTCTTTGAATATTGTGAAATGTATATACCAACAAAATATACAATATTACAGTGCTTTTTGCAGCTTTGTACAGGAGGAATCTGATGAACCAGGATACGGTATTTTTGGTTGGAGGTGCTAATGTTAACAGTGATGGAACACATACATGCATTAATGCAAAACTTAAAAGCTCTGACAGAGAGAGCTGTGGCAGGTATGTACCTTGGAGTCAGGTTCTTTGTAGAAGTCACCTTCATTTAAGTGTCCGTGTTGCTTGCACATGGACGAGTTGCCTCAGAAAAGATACGCAGGAGCCAGCTCATGTCTGTGGACATGCCTGGATTTTTCAGTTAAAAATTGACAATTTTTTGCTTTCATCTTTGGCGTGGAGGAATTCATATCAGTTATTTCTCTTGTGGCAAGAGAGTTCTTATATCTCCAAGCCATGTTGCAGGGGAAAAGGAAGATTTGTTCTGTTTGGATAGCATGAGCCTGGCTCAGCCGTGACTGTGGCTTATTCTTTGTCTTCATTTGTTGTTGCTCATGGATCTGTAGGAGCCATCTGTGCCACCAGGGCCATGCTCCAGGCAGGGGCTGCAGCACGGCCACTTTACCTTCAGCACCCCAGCAGCTCAACTACTTCTTCCCTCCTACAGCTAGGGGTGACGCCCACTGATGAGCAGATGTGACCAGGCTCTTGCTGATGGGAGCGAGCCCTGTGCAAATGCTCCTTGTTGGAAAACCCCAGTGTGGCAACTGTCAAAGTGAAGGCGAAAGGACATTGCAGGAGCTAACAGTTAAAAGAAACCTAACATCCCCAAGCCCGTAACGGGGATGGGGCATGGGAAAGCACAGCGGAACATGCACACACCTACTTGGGCAGGAGAATTGCTGGCTCAAACCCTGTAAGATCTTTTGGCTGATGTGTTGTTTTGGGATCATTTAATGCATTTTGATTTGGCGTTAGAAATCTTTAAGCCAGTTGATCAGTAAACGGCAGCCTGACTTTGTAGCCCACCTGTAGAACACCTCAGCTCCAACTGCAGGGCCATTAACAGAGCAAGAAACCCAACTCATGACCCAGCATCTAAAAAGGAGGTGCTGTGTTATCTGTCTTCTTGTGGATTCAGTACCCCAGAGCCCTAGCTTTCCTCTGTTTAGCAAAAACCAGCTGTATTCATGCAGAAACCTATTCAAATTGCTGATATATTTTCTGTCCTTCACCAGTGAAGACTGAATGTGAAGTAACCTCACCCTAATCATTTGGTAATATTATGCTTTTATTTTTCTTTCAATATTTCTAATTGTGCACAGAAAACAAACCCTACTTGTAATTTTCTCTGGCTTCTGTAATTTGTTATTGGCTTTTATAGATTATTCAGTAAACTGAAGTTGCTTTTTGTCTTAATTGGGTTTTCTCTGCATTCTGCTCTGGCCAATTTTCAGCCTGTCACCTAAATTGCTTTGTGCCCTTATAAGACTGACTAGTTGATACAAGGTAGTATAACATTTATTTTACACCTCATATTCCCCCCAGTTTATGTAGGAAAAAAAATCATTTTAGAATTAACATATTTTGCACTTGATTTTAGTGACCAGTGGTTTTCCAGAATGTCACACTCACTAAAAATAACAGGGATAAGACTGTTCAGTCAGACTATTCTTTAAAACTTTTATGCTTTTAGCCATCACCCATCTCATAGTAAACTTTCCTGAAACCATCTTTTGGAATTTAATACTTTTTTGTTGTTGTTGGCATAGAAATCAGAGATTGCAATTGTTTAATAGTTCTGTTCACACAGCATTTAATAAACAAGTGTTCAAACACATCTTCAGCTCAGACCTCTCCCATTCCTGGCTCTGTATTGCTGGGTTTTGATGCACTTAAGTAATGTCATATATTTTATTCAAATTAATTGTTATATCATGGGTAATAGGACTTTGGATAGTACATTTCAATGACAATAAATCTTGCTCTAAAAAGGACATAACCTTGTTTCTGACTTCTCACATTTCGTAAGACACAGTAATCTGAAATTCAAAAGGGATACCTCTAAGTTTTGGTACATGACTGTTGCTGGTTCCATTTAACTTCCATAAAAATTATCCAGAGATAATCTGTGTGTGTGACATATGAGATATGGTATCAGATATTAAAATTATTTCAGATAGTCATCCCAAAAATCTTGTGAAGTATTTTTTGTAAATTGTTTACATAAGAATGAAAGTTAAAAATAATATATATATATATTTATGGCACAGAGAGAACATGAGGTGGGTTACACCTTGTTGGCTCTGGGAAGGTGGCTTAGCTGTTCTGCTTAGCTACCTCCATCCCAGTTGAGTTCCCTCCATAAACACAATGGGCATAAAGTGCCAGTTTTAGATAGTCAGCAGGTTTCAGGGCACTCTGCCACCAGCCAACTGAAGCACAGAACAGATTAAGCCATGTTGATACCTCCTTGACAAGGGGAAAAACCTGCTACCCAGACCCCCTCCTGTTCTGCTGTGCATGAAGAGCCCCATGCAGCAGCATCTCGCTGTCCTCCGCATCCAGCTGTGCTGCACAGAAGAGGAACTGACTCTTCAGAGCCAGCGTGCTGCGAATGTGTAAGGCACCGAGGGGTTTGGAGACCATACTGAAATCTGCTGTCATTTCCTGCAGCAATTCTGCTCTATCGGGGAAGATAATCAACGTTGCATGTGATTTCTACCTCTTGACAGATACCGTTAGCTGGGACTGAGCTGAACTTTCTCTGGGTCTTTCAGTTCAGTAGAAATCTGCATGTGAAATCTGTCTCTGTTTTGCCAGCCATGATTGCATGGCAATGATCAGATATCTTTCTTTATATTACCTTCCCTTACTTACTTGTAGGTGTCAGGTTCTCCTTTCTCACTTCTGTTTCAGCTGTTAAACGGTTAGGAAAAGCTTGTGCTCTCTTATGGTGATGAAGCTGCATTTGGGGTTTTGTGTGAACATGTTCTGTTGCAATATCTTTTACTACAAATTCATTGGTGGTTGCATGGCTGCCTTCTTCCACAACCTTATTGGGAAACATGAAAAAATGAAAATTTTACAGTAATTACTTGTTCATGAAAACTAAGCTCTACTTGAAGAGTAAGAAATACATATATCATTTACTTAGAAGTGTTATCAGCACTGTATATTCGTAAGTAAGAACATATGCATCTTTAAATTGTTGTGTACAATAAACTTAAGTATATTTTTTTCCTTTTTGTATATACCTACAGTAACAAAATGAAAAGCTTAAAGTGTCATTATTAATGACCTGTAAGCAAGTACAAAGGTTATACTTATATGGCCCAGAAATAGGATTAAAAAGAAGGCCTAATTTAAAGTGCTGATACAGAAGAAACTCATATCCATTTTTCTCTGTCGGTGCACCATCTCTATGTAGATTCATTATGAAGTTATGAAAACACTACTGTTCTGGAACAACCTCAAAATTGAGGATATATCTGGGCTTTGTTAGTACTACCAGCCACTTTAATAGAATATAAATGTCATACAGGATGTCATCACTGTACACAAAGCCAGCCATCCTATAAACCAGTGAAACACACCAAGATGTTACATCTGTATATTTTATAGGAATTTTCATGTACAAGCATAAATTAAAAAACCCCATGTCTTTCTATAATTAGTATATCAAAATAAGTGAGAAAAAGAAGTGGAACTGTAAGAACAGAATTTCAAATATTATTTTAAATTTCTGTCACTGTTCTGAGAAAAAATATTTAATGTAAATATTACTTTCCAGTTCCACTCCCCTGTCCATTTTCCATTTTTCCTTCTAGACCTGAGAGGAACAGCTATTTTTTAATTTATTTATTGCATTATTGTGGTTTTTGTGCAAATATTGGTTCTTCTTCCACACTATCGAAAGTTTGCACCAGTGTTACATGGAGAATTTTGAAGACTAGAAGTTTCTTTGGCTGGTGTCTTCCTCACCCTTTTATGCAAGTACTAGATAAATACATTGTAATTGTAATGCCGTGAACCAGTAGAAGCATTGGTTAGATGATGAGCAACAACAGGACATATTTCTCCTTACACTTCAAACTAATTATAAAACTTAATGTTATAACATACTGACAATGTGGTCCTCCCTTTGAGGGAGGAGAGATGAGATGTGGCGTTGAACAGATATGGTGCTGAATATGTTGCTGTGTGACTTCAGTGTTATAAAAAGCCTCAGGATCCTTGAGGCAAAAGTGGGTTTACCCTCGTCTGCATTGGAGCTGTGGAGGGGTTGTTTCCTAGCCCATCCCCCTAAACTCTCTGTTCAGATAGTTGCATTAAGGAGTTAAAGCTAGTGTCATTATGCAGAACCTTCCTGTTGAGAATAAGATACATAAAGACAATACATCAGAAGATGAAGCTATTTGAATAGCTTAGATTTCAGCTATTTCTCACCATTCAGAGTAAGCAGGAAAGCCAGTTACTTTGACCAGACCCATCACAGAATGTTAGGGATTGGAAGGGACCTCGAAAGATCATCTAGTCCAATGCCCCTTCCAGAGCAGGAACAGCTATATGAGATCACACAGGAACCCATCCAGGTGGGTTTTGAATGTCTCCAGAGACAGAGACTCCACAACCTCCCTGGGCAGCCTGTTCCAGTGCTCTGTCACCCTTCCGTGACCCATATTTCTGCTCAGCAATTGGAAAGGTCCCCCTGCACTGAGGCTTCTCCTGTTTCTACTTTCCAGCTTTAGCTCATGAAGTTATAACGCCTCATTTCATACCTCAGACATGAAAGAGGGTGGCATGTAACTATCTGGTATTTTAATCCCAGATTTGGCTGCACTGAGCTTTAAGGAGCTGCCTGGCTCAAGGGAGTGGCTCGTGGCAGGCATGTAGCTTGCTCTGCCCCTGCCCTCTCAGCGCAGGGCACCCACCTGTGCCATGTCTGGGGGTTTGAGGGCTCCTGTTGGTTTGCACCATTGGCAAGTGCATGCATCTCTTCTGTTACTTTGCTTGTCCAGTTCCCCTCCACTACTGTTTGCCCTGTGGTCTTTAATAAAGACTACTTCTAGGCTAATTACTTAATTGGTGTTTGCTAATGGTAAGATAATTTCCTTCTATCAAGGATATAAACTGACAAGTTTGTTTGACTAATTATTATCTCTTACTAAATGTTCTCTACTTTTCAAGTGTGAAACCAGCTGTTTTTTGTACCATTTTATTGACAAAATCACTTTTTTAAAAAATAAAACCCAGGTAGCAGAAATCATTAATGTGAGTAAAGTAACAGCTGTTAGTGGTTTACTGTGGGATTTATTACTACAAATAAGTAGAACACTTGTTCCCCTGCCCCCTCTTAGCAAATTTCAGCTCTGTCACCCATCTTTCTCAAGCCTATACTGCTTGCTTGGTACAAAATCAGTGTGGCTTTACTACTGAAGCAATGAAAAAAATCTGCCCTATTTAACAGCTGTTCTGTGGATATTAATTTTTCTCTGCCCTGAATGAAAAGACACTCCCTTGCTGCTTATTCACATCATTCTTTATTTCTGATTGAATTGCTCCTGTTCACTGAGCCTCATAAAGGACTGAACAAAATTTAAATATCAATTGCATCTAAAGTGTATATAAAGTATTTGAATAAAAGCAAACCAAAAAAGTGTAGAAATAAATACTGCAGGAGCTACAATATTTCCAGAGGGAATTTTTGTAAAGGATCTATTTTTCTATTGAAGATTAGAGTACAGTTTTAGCTAATTATCCTCAAACATCTTTTTTTATTATCTCTTCTTTAATGACAAGAAGTGCACTTGTATGTGAGGGTGTTAATTCTCCCTTTATTCCTTCAAATCTCAAGCCTACAGACTTTTTTGGCTTTCATCCATTTTTGGACATTCTGTAACTTCTTCAGTGCAGGTTCTCAAATTAAATGTTCTGCTTCACCCCTGAGGACTGCAACACAATATCAGAGGTGGAGGCAGCAGAGGCCTGACAGATCCTGTTCTTTGATCTGCTGGAACTTGTATTGCCATCTCATCCTTCCCCTGCCTGACAAACTACTGGGAGTAGAGATGAACCGCTGGAAGAGACGTATGAAAGCAGGGGATTGTAGTGCTCTATTCAAACGTGCAGAAGTACAGGGATACCCCCTTTATTAAAGGTAGAAATTGCACTAAATTAAAAAAAAAAAAAAGAAAGAACTTTCAGCAAAATAAAAGGAAGGGCTAAATAATTGATCAAGGAGGAAACCTATTCCAACTGCTGGTGTGCTCAGCCTACATTGCTGCAAACAGCAGAGGTCTTTGAAAGCAGCTACAGGACTGCTTGCTTGTCTTGCTTGAAGTCTATTGCTCGTACACCTTGTTGTAGCTTGTGAACGCCAATAAAATTGTTTTGTTCTATTGATTTTTTTACACTGTTATGTCTTGCTTTGCAAATAAATTAAACAGAAAATATCTGGGATTTTAAGAAGTGCACATCTTTCTGCAAGCAACTAGAGCAGAAAATCTTTGTAGTAATTGTCCTGCTGAGATTAAGTCAAATATTCAGTGAATCTAATGTCTTCTGCTGCACTTTACCAAAACCTGCATGCAACAGTCTCCAGGAGTAACTACAGGAATGCTCATTTTTCCAGGCAATTATTTTTGAGTAAAGGTAGGGAGGCAGGAAGGAGAGAGGCAGGAAAGATGTCGTACTTGAGCAGCAGTTCAGTCTGATAAATGTTTTCAAGTTTGTTTTCCTTACGAAGCTTTGAAGCAAATATGTTTTGTGTTTGAGAGCTGCTGTTACATTTGTTTCACCTTTATAAGAGGAAAAACCATGCTGGAGCACTTTCTCTGGGATGGCGTGCTGCTGGTGGCTGCTGTACCTCGTTTCTATACCTGCTCTCAGGACTTTTTTCAAACCTTGAATAGAACAATTTTTTATACTGTTTCTTTAGGCCTAAACTCAGTTCTATTTTCTTCCCTAGACAACTTTTCTTCCTAAGAAAATTACAATTAAAACATATTAATTGTCATCTACACTGGCACGCTTGGTGGTTAAATTGGGGACCTCAAGCCCACTGGGTGTTCGTTTCCCAGAGCCTGTGTTTAGGATGTTTCTGCTCCCAAAAGCGCACACAAAGTGTAGGACAAGTGCAGCTGATGAGAACTTCTGTAGCTCATGTCAGGGGCCCTCTTTACATTGAGTTTGTTGAGCGTTGCATCTCTCCCTGGTCATGAAGCCCTGTCCTGCCTATCCTTGGGTGCTGCTGCTAGCCAAACCACACTACCCCCAAGGAGAGGTGTGGGGGGTGTTTTTGTACATCCCATGGGTGCATGGCCCCACAGTGCTGATGTCCCAGGCACCAAATCTGTCCTTGTTGCAGCTGTGATGCACATGGAGCCTGGGGATATGCTGGCCCCCTCACCCAGCACAGGACCCCAGCCCAGGCTCTGTGCTGCATCTGCTCCCACCCAGCATGACTTCCGTGGGGCTTCGGCTCCTGCCCGAGGCCCTTCTTCCTTCCTGTCCTGTTAGCAGCCATCTCGGCCTTCATTCCTCAGTCTATGACCCCAGCATCATTCTCTCTTAGGCCTTATCAGACACTGGAGGCACAGGCTGTGGCTGGAATATTGACTCGGACCTTGTCAATGCCATGTCTACACCGGTACATCTTTCAGTGCCACCTCAAGACCCACATCTGCAAGATCCAGGCTCTGACCACTGGTTTGAAAGGGCCTGCAAGGCAGAGCAGCTGCCACTGGGGTTGCCTGGTGTCAGAGTAAAGGTGAGATTTCCTCTACCACATGTTTGAACCCCAGGCACTGCATGAAAAGTGTATGGTACATGGTTTGCCGTCTACTTTTGCAATTGCAAGGTATCTGGAAAAGGAGCTGCTGTATGTATGGGGCTGGGACACACTATCTGCCTGCACAAATGGGTTTTGTGTGCCCATGGTTGACCTGTGTGCTGGCAGCAGTGGCTCTTCTGATTTTCTGTGGTAAATCACACATCCGATGGGGACTGTCCCAGACTGAACAATGTTATCTGTGTCCCAGAAGAGTGGCTCCTAATTTGCTATACATTCACTGCTCCAACAGATTGCAAACAGACAGCCTTTGGTAAGCAATGCTCGACTTGAAGTCACTGACCACAACTTTCTGAGTTTTTGAGAACCCTAAATTCCAGTTTGGGCTCAGGGGAAATCTAGAGGTTTGGAGGCACCTAGTCTTGACAATTCCAGGGTGCGATTTTCCAAATTCTTACTGCTTGATGTCAGACATGACACAGAGGGAGTTTTCATCAGGTGAAGGGACCATGAGGCGAATCAAAGAAGGGGCAGAAGTGATGTAGAAGGGACAGGAGATGTGCCAGCTTATTTTGCACTGGCTCAGTTGTAAAGGTAATCAACTTACTTTTACTATATGCAATATTAATCTATTTATTTCTATTTTCTATTTTTATCCCAGTTTCATATGATGCTTTCTGTTTACTTCAGCTCCCTTTGGCCAGCTTTTGATCTGTTGGACCAGCATTAGTCACACCTGGCAATGCAATCAGTTTAATGATGTTTAAGGTGTTGAGCTCCTCCAAGGGACCAGCACACAACACGTGTTGCTTACAAAGCCTTCTTCCTGGAATAAGCAGAGCAGTTCTCTTCAGTTGATATGGACATGCAGGGGCAGAAGGTCCTCAGTCTGTTGGCACCCATTCCCAACCCCAGTCCTCTGCATCATATCAAAGCGTGACAAGTGAGAGATTTAAGAAATAACAAAGAGAAGGTGAGGCTAATGCAGTTCAGCTGTGAGACAAAAAAAGGAAAAACAATACAGCCATTCATTCTGTTGCTCATAAATGGTTTCTTTTCATTTTCTCTTATAAAAAAAAATCTTTTTTTATTGTCTTCCACAGCTCCATATGAAATCCACAGATATAGTAATTGTTCCTCATTTACCTCCCATCAAACAGAAGGTGACATACAGAACAATTAAGGTTTTTTGTTCATAATAAGCTACAAGCTGAAAGAAAAGGACACAATTTGAAAATAGTCTGGAGAGTGAGAGGACAGTCTGCTCATAGAAACCAGGTCTTAGTTTACAGTAAGGTAGAAACCTTTTCTTCTTGAGGACTATGAAATAAATTTTACCACTCAGTGCTTCTGATTTTCAGCGTTACCACTTGCTATGGAAGATAATCTACTTTCTACTGTCCCAATCTGAGATGATTAGTGGTATCTCATTAGCAAAGATTTTTTTTAACTTTAGAAATCCTATCCTCAATTAATAAAACCCTTTCTCAATTAAGCCAGTCTCCATAGTGCTGTGATTCAGACTGCCTTCATCATGTGTCACTCCAAAACCAGTTATGATGCTGTCACTGGGAGACAGGCTGAGAAACAAAACTGCTCATGTACTCGTAATTCTCTGCACTTCGGTACACTTTTGTAAGGGTGACTGCTTCAAAAATGCCCCACATGTGACCTGAAAGGTCAATTTCACTTACTGTTCACTTTAGGTCTTAAACAGCTGAACACAGTGGCAAAAGTTTAAATGAAGCTATAATACATGGTATATAGAAAATAATATTCCAGTGGACAAATTAGTCCAAAATATGTATTTTAACTTGGTTATGAACATCTGGAGACATGTCTTCCTTTCAATTTGAGCATGAAAAGGCAAAAAAATTACAAAATTTGAAGTAACCTTGTATGAATGGCAGATGATGCAAGTGAAATATGTTGCAGTAAATAAATGTACAGTTTGGTTTCTATAATTTTCCATTGCATTAATTTGTCTAAATATATTTAGATCAGTAATTTAGTTTGGAAATTAAGGCTGTTTTTGAAAACTGCTGTATGTTGATGGAAATATCATTTGATGTGCTATATTTTAAAACCATATCATTTACTTTTTGAAACTGCTTCAAAGTTAAATGCCCAAAATTATGTCAACAAAATAATGTTTTACCATACAATGAAAACTTAAAAGATGAAAAGTTAAAGGTCTTGCATATTTTATGCGTAAGATTTAATTTTTCTACCAGCAACTTAACTGACCTGGAATTACTTCTATAGAAAGACAGTGGCTGATGTAATCAGAATATCTCAGCCAAATCTTGCTTTCTCACTGTTCTCTCTTTAGTTTTTAATTCTGCATTCATTAATATATGCACCAACTTAATGTTTGGCATTTTAATTTTTCAGAGCCTAGCCAAACCATCTTATGGTTACACAATAAAAGCAAAGGTCTCAGGAAACTCTGCAGGAGCCCTGAATTAACATTCCTTTCCTAGGAGAACATACTGAAATCACAGATTTTCCTTTGTAGTGTCCATGGGCCACTTTTGAATGAGAGCATCCTTTGCCTGTGCACCTGGATTTGGGTGACTTTTGTTCTCCTGACTGGCTGCACATTTTGTGGTAAGTGACCCCAAAGCCTTCACAAAATCTTTACTTCTTGGAGGGGCCAGTGTTCTAGTTTTATCCGCATCAAAGATTAATAGTCCTAAATGAGTCAAGATTTGCCAGTGTCCTGGGTGTCCAGAGCAATCAATGGGAACAAATGATCACTTCTTACCAGGATATCCTACCTCAAGAACTGTTGCCCAGCCTCAGGAGAGGACAGACAGGTTTTGTCTGCTCCCAGAGATGAGTAGTAGTGGGGAGAGAGTGGGGAGGCAGGTAGCAGGGACGCTCATTCTTGCAGTTCTTGCTGCTCCAAACATTGTCCATGGGGGCAAAGGGAGGCTGGGATTGTCTTCAAAGGGAAGAGCAAGAGGGTGAGCAAGAGGGTAGAGAAGAAACAGCACAGGTAACGGGGGAGGAAAGCCAATAATAGGAATAATAAAACACTCAGAATGAAACTTCAGTAGTTGTAAGATTGAATCAGGTTTTTAAAGTAACAAGTAAGGCTTTGGCAGGCTTAAGAATTTCTTTTCAAGAAATAAGAGTAGAATGGATAAAGTAAATTTTCATTAAATACAGAGAGAGCTGTATTTTCAGTTATTGACTCTGGAGTGTTCAGAAGAAAATGAAAAAGTGAAACCTTCCTGAATCCACATCTCCTCTTTCTAATTGAAAATCATGCATAGCAAAGCTCATCTAACAGGCAACACTTGGAGAAGTAGCCACTGATTCTGAGTGTCTCTGCTCTTGAGTGCCTCTTCTGATATGCCTTACACTATGCAATCAAAAGAAATACATAAATAGGCAGGACTGCTAACTGGCATGTAGATCCACAAGCTGCAATTGCATGACTACTGCACTGTTTGTAAAGACACTGTTTGTAATTGTTATCCATTACAATAAGCACTACAGTATTTATGAACAGAAAAATGCAGAGATCGTTGTAGGCAATTAATAAATATGCCATTTTCAATATTTCCATCCAATCAAGTTTAACAGAGATATTATCCCTCATGCTAAAGATTTGCTCATTTATGTTTTTTTTTTTTTTTTTACAGTGAGAAGTCATCTGTTTATTTTCCCTCTCTTTTTGCACTTGAAAGCACTTAAAATGACTTGAAACTGTTTAAAAAGTGGTTTGAATAGAATAATATGGAGAACTTACTTACACTCGTGCTTTGAAAATTCTTAGAAATGAAACATCACTTTCTAGCAGATTAAACTGTCAGATTCTTCCCCCTACACTTAAAAGCAGCCATATTACACAATTTCTTCCATAAACTGCATTTTAAAAGCATTTGGAGCTCCCTTAGGCCACAATATTCCCGTTGAAAGGTTGTTCTAAAAGTTCAGTTCCCTTTAGATCTTCCTTATAATCCTTAGATCTGTGCTTAGATCTTCCTTCTAATTTCTAGGATGTGAGCAATTCATACTCACTTGTTTTTGTGTCAGTTTGTTTCATGGCTTGGTAGTTCTTTTCCCTTCTGTTGTTTATCACTGAGTCACATCCTCCCTAAGCCTTTGGTCTAATTAATTACCAAACCAGTTTTTTCTGGTATGATAAACTGGGCTTCCCTAGTCTTCCACGCAGTCTCCTCTGCATCCTCCTGGTTTAAAAGTGGTGGTGCTGAGGTTCTAGTGCCCACACATTCAAGAGGTTTCCATTTGGGACTTCATCTAGTCTCTCTCTAGGAGCTGAATGCCTATTAGCAGGCGATGCACTGTCATGTGCCTCTGGAGTCTGTCTTCCAGTGGAGTTTCTCCTGAATGAATCCAGTGCTTGTGCTCTATGACCACTCTGTGGGGTGAACCAAGGTGTCATCAGCAGTGATTCACTTAAAAACCGCCCTCCTGGCCCAGACTGAAATGCTGCTGTGGACAATCCCCGAGAACATCACGGCACTTCCCTGGGGAACTGGGATTTATGCCAATGTCCTTTTCCAAAGCTCTTTCTTTTAATTCTGTACACTGAAGGTCATGTGTGATAATTAGTTGTCTCCTTCCGCCGCTACCCATTGTAATGATCACTACATTTTTTTATGGAGAAGAAAATGCAGAGAACACTGTAGGCAATGAACAACTATGCCACTTCTTTCTACCCCAAATGTCTTTATATTATTTTTTTCACATAAGTCAATTAAAATAAAATACATTTTTAATAGGAAATAATTTTAAAATGCAAGTACTAAAAGGACCGATCATTTATACACTTCAAATAAATCTGCTTCTGAGTTTTTGTTTTAACAGTTTCTTTGTATTTTTTGGCTATTCCAAAATAAAGTGATTTTACTACGCTCTAAATATGTTGAAAGGCACATTAACCAAGAGAGGGGAAAAAAAAAAGAGCTATATATAGTTTTACTGTCCCTTTAGGGAACCATTGCTTGAGCTTCATTAATATGCATTTTAGCACAATCTAATTTACTCATATGGCTGGCCCCAGGTGTTTGGAAAGGCAACCAGAGGAAAATCAGATCATACTAAAATTAGAGAAAAGAAATATTGAATGCCTTCCCTTTTAGGTCCTTGAAAGGCACATATTAATTATAACTGGATGAATTTATGAAAACCAATACTATGAACGGTTCCAATAGTAATTATTTTTAAAAAATTATCTCTACCAATAAGTGTATTCTGATCAAAGTGCACAGAAAGTATTCTTTTAGAGAAAATATATATACTGTCCCCTCAAAACATTCAGAATTTAGTGCAGTGTCCCTGTGGCACCTTTCTGATATATATTTATTAACTGAAAAGTACAATACAAAGCCTCATTTCTTGTGTGCTGCTTCTTGAATGGCTTCAAATGGGGCAGAGCACTAGATTTTGATGGATTTTCCCTGTCCTTCTAAGGAGAGTGAGAAGAGAGAGAGTTTTCTGCACTGTAAAAAGCCAAGGCCAGCAATGCTGGGGAGGGAAAAGTGAGAAGATGTGGGGAAAAAAGGTTAAAAAACTGTCTTCATATGGTCCGATTAAGTGCTCCATGCTTTCATGAAGTCAATAGGAGGCTTTGGCAAGCAAGTGCTCACAGCTGGTCTCTGAACTGCTAACAGAATGGAGTGGTGCAATAAAGGGCCTTTATATATTAATTTCCTAAGTGTCATCTTGATTTGCAGCAGGAAATGTAAGCAAAACAATGTCAAACAAATTAGCCCTGAAGGTGCCTTTGGAACAGTGCTGAGTGATCTGCCCTTGCCTGGGTGTTCTGAACTCTTCAGCTGGGGAGGTGCTTGCCTGGGGAAGAGACTATTTCAGAATAAGTCTTCAGGGCTGAAACAGCCTAAATTACAGTGGGATGCATATGTTATGGAAGCACTTAGTCATCTCCACTGAGATTCTAATCTGAAATATCTGACCTTCTTATGATCCAAAACCAGTGAGAAGCCAGCAGAGAGGAAGGTTAAGACACAAGTAGTAACACAGGGGCCCATATGACCTATGCTTGGAGAAGCAGTGCTGACTAACCTGGCTGCTCCACATGGCCGTTCCCACCTAGGAGCCAATCTACGAGGTTTTGGAGGAGCTCAGTTCTCTCCAGGCTTCATGAAGACTGTGAAGGAACCAGGAGGGTATTTTTCCATAGGGTGATCTGAAGAGTTTTAATCCTTTTGCTGGAAATTTGGTTTTTCACCTTGGAACCAAGTTTGCTTATCTGAAAATAAGCAAAGTTAGTTCTGCTTCAGATAGGGTGTGATTTCAGGAGAAACCACACTGAAGCATACTCACATGCAAATCATAGGGTGTTTGCTAGATGCACTGTTCATTGCACCTCACTGAAGTACTATGGACAAACATTACTTTGATGTGATAAGCAAGGTGGCATTAAAGGTGAATAGTAGAGTGTGCTACTAAGATGGAGTTTAAAACGTACTTATGGAAAGGAATAGTCTCCACAGAGGGTGCCATTTAAGAACAGTCCACCTAAAGAAGATTCTTCTGAAGCAGAACATCAAAGAAAGGGTAAGAAATATATTTTAGACCAGGATTCTGGAAAGAAATCAAAGATGTATGAATTTCATTAAATCACCAAGGAGTTTAAGGAGAAGTAGATTCAAAATGTACATGAAAAATATTGCAGTAAGTGAAAAGGGAAAATAAAATATCCCATGGAGAAAAATAGAGAAAAGAAGATGACAAAATAAAGGATAATTCAGAAGTACCTAGAGAAAGAAGTTACCCTGTTAGATGGAAAAACATATATATGGGAAGCAGATCTTTCTCTTACATGACCACATAAACTAGAAAATCATAGAATCATAGAATGTTGTGAGTTGGAAGGGACCCACAAGGATCATCCAGTCCAGCTCTTGCCCTAGCACAGGATTCAGAGCATGTGTCTGAGGGCGTTGTCCAAATGCTTCTTGAATATTGTCAGGCTTGGTGCCATGACTACCTCCCTGGGGAGCCTGTTCCAGTGCTACACCACCCTCCGAATGAAGAACCTTTTCCTAATGGCCTCACTGAACTTCCCCTGACACATCTTCCTGCCATTTCCTCTGATCCTATCATTGGTCAACAGGGAGAAGAGATCAGGACCCACCCCTCTTCTTCCCCTTGTGAGGAAGTTCTAGACTGCTATGAGATCTCCACTCAGTCTCCTCTTCTCCAGGCTGAACAAACCAAGTGACTTCAGCCTCTCCTCATACAGCTTCCCCCCTAACCCTTCACCAATTTTGTGGCCTCCTCTGGACACTCTCTGGCAGCTTTAGAGCCTTTTTATACTGTAGTGCCCCAAACTGCACACAGTACTCATGGTGAGGCTGCACCAGTGCGGAGTAGAGCGATTCCCAGAATCAACCTGCACATAGATATGATTCTGCAAACTTGACAAACTAATTATGGGACCTTTTATAAAGACAAAAAAAAAAAAAGATGGTTGAAGCCTTTTCCTCTCTGTACTCATTGTTTCCACTAGACTGAGCCAATGAGCAAGTGTACAGGAATGAAAATAATGCCTTTAATTGTTAACTGCCTGTCAGCAAAACTACATGCTTTTGCAATATGCCAATAAATCACCCTTTGCTGAGTGTCTCAGTAACATAGCTACATTAGTAAGAATGACCATGGGCCTTAATGAGAATAAGTTTTGCTCTTCAGCACCCACGCATGTGTGACTGTGACCCACGACCACATGTGCAGGACAAGCTGCGGGTTGTGCAGTTAAAAACCCAGCAGCAAAGAGGACCCAGGGAGGGAAGGCAGAGTCCTGGTGCCAGCCTGCAGCATGCCTGGAACCTGGGCTCTCGGCAAAAGGGTCTGAACAAAGCCAGAGTCTTGACAAGTACCCCTGCATCCACTGCCCACAGACCTATGGTGAGACCCTTCCCCTTGGCCGGCTGCTCTCACGCTTGCCTGTCTCTCCCTGATGGGTTGGCAGCTCGTGCTGAGAGAGCAGCAAGGGAAGAGGAGAAGGGATGTGGGAGTGAGGAGAGAGGGGCCTGGGGCTACAAACAGTGGCTGGGCTGTAATGTGCTAATGCTTTAGCCACAGGGGGAAATAAGCATCTTTTGATGTACAGGCTTACAGCACACAGGAAGTGAAACTGCTGCAGCGTAACAACATCTCCATTTTATTTCCTGCTCAGTCCATCCCTTTCTCATTTAAATTACTTTCTTTATATCACAGATTTGAATACTTATTTGTCTGTTCTTTGAGCCACTGTTTTGTTTCACTTCAGTTCAAAGCAGGGAGTATTTTGTACTGCAAGTGTTCTAGCTAATGCTGCTGCAAGACTCCTTGGAGGCGGCAAGCAGGACCCCTCTCAGGGAGAGGAGCAAGACTTATTCTTCCTGGATGCTCCTCAGGGTTCTTTAGTGCCTATTTGTTCAACAATGTCAGTTAAAATGCTGAGAATGCTGTAAGGAAATATTCAAGCAATGTTAATATCTATTCCACATTACTTTTTGATTAATAAAATCACAGGGGAACAAGGATATCAACCAGATGATATTCTATGTGTCTTACTTGCAGTTAAGTATATGGTGTGGCTATATGTGTTTCAGTACAAAAGATTAGATCCACTAATAAATACTTTTACCCAAGAGTATGTCAACAGCTAATGGATCAGGGAGTTGTATACATAAAATCCCAGATGAATCGGACTGTGAATCTATGCTTACACTATCCCTTGATAGCTGGTTCAGTGGATGTAATCCTGGATACTGTAGTTTTAGCTAAGGATTCGTAATCAATGTACTCTGTACTTAAAAATAGGGCTATTTAAGGAGGTCATGATATGGATGGTAAACAGTTACTGTGTTTCTGTTTGTTCAGACAGTTGAACTCAGAGAGTATTTAAGAGACGAGCTGTCACTGAAACATCCAAGGTACATGCTGGACTGGTTACTCAAGGAGCAGAGCAAGAAGAAAAGTGGAACAGATAGGATGTGGATACTTTGTGTTACTCAGGTAAGGAAAAGAGTTTGCTCCTGAATTATACCATATTTAAACCTGAGTTGTACAAATTTACTGCTTGGGTAAGATATCGTCTTGTCTAGAGTTAACTGTATATCTTGACATATGTAACTGCATGATTTTGTCCCAAAGCTGGAAAAGAAAATTTGTTGGTTTCTCGACCTCGGTGTCACTGAGGAACCTATGCAAATTTACATCCATAAATAAATTATGCAATTGTTATTGTTAGCTAGTCGTGCTTCATTGAAGTCTAAAATTCCCTGCTAGTCACATGCCAATATGCAGTGAATGGAAATTACTGTGCTCAGCTGTAAACTTTATGTCCAATACAACTTTGCAGGAAGCATCTCTGCCCTTGCCTTGTCCTGCAGCTGTTTGCAAGGTCAGTCTGAATGTTCCTCGAGAACCTAAATACAAGAAACTACTTCACTCGGGCATGTGCAGAACCTATGTCCTGATGAACACCTACTGCAATCCAGAGTTTGGATGCCTTTCCACCTCAGAGATTCACCCCTTACATGTGCTCTGAGGATCCTAATACTTAGAAAAACAACACTAAAAGTGAGAGCTGGAGGTCACCTAATGCTATGCTAGCCCCAGGCCAGATGAGTTTGTATCTGTATCCAACCTATTGCTCAAGACTTCTGGTGATGAAGAATCTACTGTCTCCTCAGGCAAGCTGTTGTATAATTACCTTGCTGCTAGAAAATATGCCTGAATATCTAGCCTAATTATCCTTTCTTTGATTAAAGGCTACTGTTTCTTGTCTTATCACCACAGATATGGATAACAGATCCTTCTTACTTAGCAGTAGCCAGTCTTTGAGTTACCCAAGTCTTTGATTGTGACCTCCAACAGCAACCCTAACTCTTCCATAACCTTCCTTGTAAGTTGAGGATTTTAGCCCCTGCATCATTCTCATTGTGTTTTCTCCGTTTGGTTCCTGTAATTCGCAGAGTGTGGTGACCATAACTCAACACTGCACAGGGTAGTTCAGTTTAGGACTCCCCAGTATTTAATGCTAGAAAGAAAATCCAGAGGCAATACTGGCGTTTAATTAATTAGTTGACATAGTCGTACTTACATCTGACACTTGGGAGCACTTACCCAGGAAACTGATTTTTACCCATTCCTGAGCTTATAAGTGTTCAGATCCACACTGTCCCCATAGAAGGAGAATGCTCTGTTTTTTATCTAGTTTAGGTAGCTCTGCCTTCAGCCACAGTTGACCCACTCTGCACGTAGAAAAAGAAGATTCACTTGGGCAGAGAAAAAAACTCAGGAGGGACAAATGCAAACAAATGTTTATGACATTGGGATGGGAATGGCCTCCGGTGTTGATGAATTTTTATAGTTGGCAGTCCTCATTCTTTTGTACTATCATTGTCAGTCTGCTCTAAAAAGTTATAATAGAGGGCAAATATAAATAGGGGAAAGAAGAGTTGCAAGGGTTTACTCTTCTCTGTCAGACAAGGACAGAACTGATGTGTTCATGTTCCATTTGCACCATTATTCTTATTCCACATCATCAGCCACAGGCGTGCCTGTTTCATGAGAGCTGCAATAGGTATGATTCATCTAGAAAAATAAAATTCAAGCATAAAAAGCTCATGCATAGGTACTTACAGGATAAAGACCAGAGCCTTAGTCATAATTAATTCACTAGGATCACGTAACTGGAACTATCTTTCTTCAGAAGAACAGCCTTGGAATAATAAATCACTGAATAAAAATTTTCTTTTGAGGCAATGAAAAATTATGTCACATATATTGTGTACGTATATATTAGGCAGGAAGGTGTGTGTCTGAAAGAGAGACCTGAATTCTAACCTGAATTAAAATGTTAAAAATAGTAGGATCCTGTTTAGCAGAGGTGACATAAGAAGCCTCCCTAGCCTCCCAGTCTCCCAGCAATGCACACTATTCTTTAATGGCAGACTGCCCTATTTTGATCACCAGTACATCATCACGCCTTACAGCGCTTCATATCTCACCCTCCTTTCATTCCTCAGACATACCACCGTATCACGCTACCTTTTGGGGCAGTCATCCTGCTTTTGCACATCATCCTTATGTACTCTGCTGAGATGATTTATTCATGGCAAGCAGACAAATTACATGTTCGATGTGGATATGGAGTGTGACTTATCGACACAGTGCCCTTGTGAAAACCCGTGTAACTAATCTGTGTGATATAACAAATAAAACACAGTTGATTTTACAGCCAGATAAACAGGAATATTTTCATCCTCTTTTCAGCTAATGAGTTTGATGATGATAACTTTTTATTTAAAATCTATAATTTCTTTTGATTATTTAGCCATGTTGGCATCACTTAATGAAAGTGAGGTCAGATGTGTGCAAGAAAGCACAAGTTGTAAGTGAAAAAAGTTGCAGCACAATGTTTATAAAGAAGTTTGCCATCATTAAAGTGACTTAATTATGAATTATGTAAGATAATTTTGGTACCAACTAGTTTTCATAAAGCTGGGTGAGTAGACCATGATGGGTCTTCTGCCATCAAATTCCTACCACATTTGCCAGGATTTTGGACACATGGTGACTGTCATGCTCTGCTGCTGCAGGCCCAGGCAGCAGGTAGTGAGGGATGGTTTGGCCAGGACTGCAGCAGGTAGGCAATGCTGTCTCCAATGGTGGGAAAATTAATACCTTGAAAGTAAAAGTGAATTAGTAGATGTTAAGGTCCCTTTATATAAATATGTGGTGTAAATTGATCCAGGTAAGAGGAAAATCCATGTTTAATTTTTCCAGTCTGCCACTGACTTTGCTTGTGAAACTGGGAAAATCCCTTGCCTCCCTTAGGCTGCAGCTCCCCATTTTTGGATTTGTGACACCGCTCTTTGCCTCAGCAGCCTGGCCTGAGACAGATCAGGATCATTTGTGAAGTGTTTATATAGTTGTAGGCTATGGGAAAGGGAAGTATGTTAACCAGAAATACAATTTATTTACAAAATACTTATTTAAATTCACATTTTTCTGCAGTCTTTTCAATATTATGCAGATTTAACAGTAGTTTCTTTATTCAGTTGAACCTGCAGATATGTAAATAAATGTAAGAAAAAGGGATCTTATGACTTTAACAAAAACTTTAACAGCATTTCCAGTGCCGGAAGGAGCTGAGAATCCACCGGCATGCCTGGAAACCCTGCGCAGCATCAGAAAAAAGGAGGGAAGCTGCTGTCCGCCCCTGGGATGGAGAAGTTTCCCACCAGAGGGAGTCGTGTGAATACAGTACCAGCGGCTGTATTGGCACAGAACGGCCAGCAGATCTTTCAGCGATGACGCTCAGCGATCAAAGTTCTTTCTTTGGTCACAGCTAATTTTCTAACAATTCAAAGCGTAACTAAAGCCATCTTAAAAATTTGGCTTTTGGCTAAACGTGCCTGGCTGCGAAATTGACTTGCTAAAAATGCTGCCTTGATGCTTCATACGCAGCTTTCATGATCTGTGCAAAGTATGTGCAGGCTCAATTAAACAAAATTGCTCAGTAAACCACTCACATTTTAGGCTTGAAAACACAATTCTGGGACTGAAAATGAAGACATGCTTTAAATACCATGTACACTTTCACTGAATTAGTACAAAAATCATGGTAATCTGAAATTTTCCTGGCAACTGATTTGCTGGTGGTAAAGCAGATTACATCTGATTGATGTAACAGCTCTGCATTGCTGTGAGCAGAATGAGCTAGAGAGCATCATGCAACAAATACTTTGGCTCTGGATATGAGTCGAGGGTGGAAGAAACACAGTGTTGTTATGGAATTATTCTTTTGACAAGATCCTATGTTTAAAGATGTATGGGATCTATTCCAAATAATACTGAAACCCTTTGTACTGTCAATATAGTTTAAAAGTGCTTTTCAACAAGCAAGAACAGAAGCCACTATAACCTGATGCTTCATCAAGAAAAAGAAGTCCTCTAGAGAAGTCTGTCCATTTAGTGCCTTCTTTGGTCTTACTTGCTACACTTGAACTCCCAGTACCTCTGATGTGTCCTCTCCCTGAAGTTTCAATTCTATTAAAATTTTAGGAACCTATTCGTCCCTCTTTAAAAATAGGTTCCCATAGCTGCACAGAGTTAAACACTGTATGTCAGAAATATATGTGTATATATATATATATAAAATAATATATATAATAAATATATATATTGACTGCTTTTCCCTGGCTGCTGGCTATTCCCCTTCCTATTAACCCTCTCACTGCTGCTCCTCTGTGACACTTGCACAATTTTTCTGCAGCTCTCTGCCAAACCAAAGTTAATTTTAAGGTTAGAGTACGTCACAGAAGCGCTGTTGCTGAGCCTTTATGTATTCTTCTTTTTCAATGTGAATGAATTCTTTATAAGCTTACAGATTTGCAATATTTTTTATTTCAGACCAAACTTCCTTATAATATTTGCAGTTTCCATCATCTTTTTCCCTTATACTTAAATTAAATTTGGGGTATAGAACTTGCAAAACCCAAATCAAATAATGAAAAATCTTGTTTTCTATCTTCCTTTTCATACTTACCCAAATGGAGCTGCTCTGGTACTCTTTACTTTAAATTGTGGCACATATAGAATACCACCTGTTCATAAACACAAATATAAAAATTAAGTGAAAAATATGTATAACATTTTTATTTTTGCAACCTTCATACTTGCATGAAAATTTAAAAAATAATTAGAAAAAATAATTTTAAAAAGAAAAATTAAAATTGAACATGTAATTTGGCTCAACTAGCTTAATGTTAATATTTGAGACTGTTGATACTCTCCTCATACATTTTTCTGGGGAGTGCACATGGAACTTCTTGTAAGGATCTATGGAGTTTGCAGGAGTAGTAGTGAATCTATTCTGTTTCTGATCCTTTACTATAACTCCAGCAAACTTTGCAGGTGTTGCTTTTCTTGCACCTTGTACTGGAGAATAGCAGAATCTGCAAAGATTCATTGATCCTACTATACATTCTTCTCTATTCTGCTTTTTGTGCTTTGCCCCAACAAACTGTCATGGGATGCATCCATACATCACAGCTCCTGTGCTTAAGTGTTTGTGGGGGCTTTTGTAGGACCTATGTAATGGAGCTGCAGTGCTGTGCCTTCTGGAGGCACTTTTACTTGTGGAGGGAAGGAAAATAACTTGACTTTTCTTTAAAATCAGCTAAAATCAGTTTGACACACTCAACAGTGCTTACACGGCTCCATGAAGAAATGTTAAATACAGTTATTGCCCTTACTTGTCCCTTTGGAAATTGAGAGGTGTAGTCACACCACTTTAAATTGCCTACATGGAAAATTGTGGCCTATTTCAATTCACAGGTTCAAAATATACATTGAAACTTGCAGCTGAACAGGTATTTTGATTATTATTCTACTTTGAAATTGATCAGAAAGTTTTTTGGTTAAACAACTTCTGACTATAGTTTTATTAATTTTTAAGTGTTAGTAAAACATGCTTCTCCATTTTTAATGGAAAATTTATTTAAACTGATAAAATTTAATTAAGAATAAGTGGAAAAAAATGGCTCATTTTTATGAGATAAAATTCTTAATTCAGTTATCATTTTGATTTACTCTAGAATATAATGCTAGATTCCATTTGAATATTATATTTTTTCATACATGATACTTTAGAAAGTCCTTATATAAAAAATATTAAATGTTCCAATATTAAAAAATTATAGTACTTCAGCATAAATAAAATTCTGATTTTACATTTTTATCCCTGTTTGGAATGAAACACTGTGAAATATTACATTTTCCACAGAAATTAATATTCTGTTTTCTTACAAGTTGCATTTTACTTGTTTGAAAAATGCCAATAAAACCAGTTCAAGCCTGAAAATGTTTCATATCCAGAACAAGAAGTTCCTATGATATGCTTGGTGCCTTGTTAGCTTGAAGATAGTGAATCAGATTATGTAAAATGCTTAGTTTTGTAAGCAGTTCTTAAAAACATTGACTAGGTTAAATCCTTTATCCTTAGCAATATTTTAGGCAACAGAAGAATCTCAGCAATGAAAATATTGCTCCCAAAGCTAGTTATTTCCCCAAGTCAAGTGAGAAATATACAGACTTGGGGGTGGGGGTGGGTGGGGTGTTGTGCATTTCCTTCTAATTTAGTAAGAAAAACAATGTGGAAGATGGGCCATCTTCAGAGCTGATTAAAGAGATCTCAGATGTCGGGGAATACAGGTCTCTTTTAAGAAAAGAAGAATATTGAACAGCCTTAGAGCAGCACTGCAATGTGATATTTTTACAAGGAACTCATCTGGAAAAAGATAAAGAGCAGATACTCAGAAGTGCCTGAGAAGAGCACAGCTATTATGCTTTCCTATCATCTGGAAAAGGTGATGACTTGTTATTCTTATTCACAAGAAAGTATCCCTCAGTAGAACCAAATCCCAGCAAAATAGATATTGTCTGCTGGGCCTGTCTTCTTAATTCTCCTCCTTTATTTTCAGGAGCATTTATTGTTCCTAAGGCCTTGCTTCTAATCTCTTCAGAAAATTAACCAAGATGTTAACAGCTGAGGAAAGGTATAAATGCTCATGGGAGCAGATAGGAACACAGTCACAGATCCACTCATGAGCAGTTCCTACAAGCACTGAGGTGAATACCAGTACACTGAACATTTTATACAAGAAAGCCTCCGCAGTGTTTCAGAAGGCTACCTGAAAAAAAACTCCATAAACATGTTTTTAGGGCTTTAATTGTTGGTGTTTCCTACAGGATCTGGATTTTATGCAGCTCTGAGCATCCAAAGGAGCCTCTCCCAATTCTGGTAGGTCTGCTGGGGCATGCAGACACCCATGGAGAGCTGGTGACTTCCCCCAGACCCTGAGCTGCTGCATTGAAATGCTGCTGTCACCCCTGAGAGGGGCTCATCTGGATCCTACCTCTTAAGAAAAGGACTTAAGAGAAGGGAAGACTGGACTTATCCCTGTGTAGCCCCCAGCCTGGTGCAGGAGCGGGAGATGTGCTTGCATACGCAGTGCAATTAAAGTCTCTCACGAGTACCACCCATTGCAATACCTTCCCTTACGTGGACTGAAGTCACACGGATGTATACTGCATATATGGCCGCTGCATAGGGCGCCCTGAGAAAGCATGCCCAATTTCATTGCTGTTGAAAGGCAGACCAGCTTATTTGGATTCATCACTGCTATGTGAAACCATGGGTTTTCATTCCCATTCAAGGTTCTGTAAGGAGAAATCCCACTGGAATTCATCTGAAAACTGGGTAAATGCAAGAAGAGTGCAACTCATTTTATGCAGTTATTTCCTGAATGTAGATAAATACAGATCACCTCATACTCTTTATAAATTGCATTATTCAGCTGATGTATAACTCCCTTGTGGAAAGCCACAGCCTGCTGAAGTGAGTCTAGATACAGTCTCAGCTGTTTTAATATGCCTTGCATCTGTTTACTCGCAAAGATATTAAAGGACAAAGTTTTACAAACCTAAACCTATTCTTGATGGCTTAAAACGAAAGCAGTCACTGAGTCTATTTGTCTAACTGAAGTGGCAGCATCTTCTGTCTGTATACCTTGAGAGCTTTATAGCAGAGAAATTGCCATCCCTACTCACAATGCAAACCCTTTTCTGGTTAGGTACTACCACGGTTTCTAATGGCAACATTTCTTCCCTTTTTTTTGCTTGTTTTGTGGCCACTCCATTGTTCACTGTCTGAGCAATGAGCTGTGAAACTGCATTTGTGCACAAAATTAAACTCAAGTGATGTGGTCCCAGTGCATCAGAAATTCAGACATTTGCCTTTACCTGTGAAAGACTTGTCCCAAGAAGTAAAAAGCTGCATTGGGTTTGCGTGGCAAGGTTTTGGTAGCGGGAGCGGAGGGGTGGCTTCTGTGAGAAGCTGCCAGAAGCTTCCCCCATGTCAGACACAGCCAATGCCAGACGGCTACAAGACGGACCCGCCACTGGCCAAGGCCGAGCCCATCAGTGACGGTGGTAGTACCTCTGGGATAATGGATTTAAGAAGGGGAAAAAACTGCTGTGCAACAGCAGTTGAAGAGAGGAGTGAGCATATGTGAGAGTAACAACTGTGCAGACACCAAGGTCAGGGAAGAAGGAAGGGGAGGAGGTGCTCCAGGAGCTGGAGCAGAGATTCCCCTGCAGCCTGTGGTGAAGACCATGGTGAGGCAGGCTGTCCCACTGCAGCCCACGGAGGACCCCACGCTGGAGCAGGTGGATGCCCAAAGGAGGTTGTGACCCTGTGGGAAGCCTGTGCTGGAGCAGGTTCCTGTCAGGACCTGTGGACTATGGACAAAGGAGCCCTCACTGGATCAGGCTTGCTGGCAGGACTTGTGACCCCATAGGGTACCAGTGCTGGAGCAGTCCCTTCCTGAAAGACAAACCTCCCCCTGGAAGGAGCTCATGCTGCAGCAGTTTGTGAAGAACTGCAGCCCAGGGGAAGGACTCACATTGGAGAAGTTTGTGGAGGACTGTCTCCCATGGGAGGGACCCCACGGTGGTGTGGGGGAAGAGTGTGAGGAGTCCTCCCACTGAGGAGGAAGGAGCAGCAGAGACAATGTATGATGAGCTGACTGCAACCTCCATTCCCTGTCCCTCTGCACTGCTAGGGGGAGGAGGCAGAGAAATCAGGAGTAAAGTTCAGCCCAGGAAGAAGGGAGGGGTGGGGGAACGGTATTTTAAGATTTAGTTTTTATTTTCTCATTATCCTACTCTGATTTGATTGGTAGTAAATTAAATTAATTTTCCCTAGGTTGAAGGAAATGCCTATGACAGTAACTGATGAGTGATCTCTCTTTGCCCTTATCCATGAATGTTTTGTTATTTTTTCTCTTCCTTGTCCAGCTGAGGAAGGGAGTGATAGAGTGGGCTTTGGTGGGCACTGGTGTCCAGCCAGGGTCAACCCAACACAAAAGTGAGCTTAAAAACCCGAACAAATAAATAGTGAGTGTGAAATATCTGGAATCCCAGTGTGGCCTACAGGAGGGATTTGTAAAGCTTTATTTGTTCCAAAGAACAAATAAGCAAACAAGAAAATAGAAGACAGTCCTTGAATTTTGTGGTGCACCTCTAAGTGCAAACAACAAAACCCTTTCCATAGTATTGTCAAATAGCAACAGCTGGAAATCCAGAAGCAGCTTGTTCTCCACATTAGGAAAAAAGTATATAACAGAACCCCAGTTAACAGAGCCTGGGAGTAGAATTGGTCAATATTTTCTCAGAGGTGAGCACATCAACATGTTAGAAGGCTCCCTGTCTTGGCATAACGCAAGCATAATAAACTACAGCCAGTTAACTCTAAGAAGCCAACTGGTGGAGGCATTAAATACTTGAAAACAAATATCCTAGTGTTTTTGCAGGATGAATCTTTTCTTCCAGTCTCGCTTTCCAATTCAGCAACTTCCAGAGATTCCCTTTGTAGGGGCTTCTCTGAGTTCCCAAGGAAGCTTCCTGCTTTCCACTACCGCCGAGGCTGGCGTGGTTTCTGTGCCCTGCTCCTTTCAAGCACCTCCGGGATTGCACTGACTCCCTCCTAGCTGCCCCACCCTGCAAATCTAAAGCTTCCTCCAACTGAGCAAGCACAGTTTCTTTCCATCTTTCCCTTCCTTCTTCTGGTTCCATCTCACCATATGTGGTACTTTCTCCTCTGCCACACAGCCACTGGATTATTTTATAGAAAATATGCACACTATAGTGTACTATTTACTGTCAACAAACACAGATCAAACATCACAGAGGGCAGGAAACAGGACAAGGGAGCCCTGCACATAGTTGTGAACAGCCAAGTATCCTGCTTCTCTGGAGGAAGGGAGTATGGAGGCAGTTAAAATGAACTGGCGTTTGAAGGAAAGACTTCTTTTTAACTCCAGCAGAGTTCCCCATTGCCCGGCCATGTTCCTCAGCTGGATGGACAAAGTATTTTAGCCCAAGGAAGACAAAAATAGTAGAAAGATAATGGAGACACCATGCTGATGGAATATAAAGGTTAAAACTGAAATAGCTTTCTAATCCAAGTATTTAACCCTTTTAATTTCATGAGAATATTTTGAATTTTAGCCTGAGTGTGTTTCAGGGCATGCTGAACAACTTTGTTGTTTGATCTACAAAGACAAAGGCTAAGCCATGTAAAAACTTCTTGCACCTTCTCAGATATCCACCAAATGCTGTGCTCTTCCAGAATCACTAAGCAGACATGTGGCAGTTGTGGCAACCTGATGCAGCTGGCTGACTCCTGCGCACGATGCTCCTCCATCATTCTTACTGGGAGAGTAGATGAGTGTTTGGAATTATGTCCCCCCTGCAGAGGAATGGAACAACTTGGTTCACAGCAGAATTGTGTCTTGGCATTAGGCTAGGTGGAAGTCTACCCTCCATACACATTTTGTGAATGGAGAGAGGCACAAGACTATATTTCCAAAGTTAGATGTCAAAAAACAGGACCTCTTAGTAAAAATTATGCAAATGACCCAGTTTTCCTAATCACCAGGAGGCTACACCTGTGGTTGCCTCTGGTGTATTATCTAGTAAACAATCCATGGGAAAAGCACTTGACTAGGGCCTTAATTAGACCATGTGTATTTAGGTAAGTTTTGGCAGGGATTCAGCTTGAACAATTTTCTTGCAAAGTTCTAAGCTTGCCAAGGTGGCATTTAGTTAGGAACATTTCATCAGCTCTAACAGTTTTTAAACTCTCAGAGACATTTTTCCCTGATTTTGTTGGAAGTTGCCTTTGGTACAGTGGAACAAAGGATAAGATGATAGCGCAGCTATCTTGAGACCCAGGAGAACCAAGTTCAATTTTCAACTCCACCATAATCTTCTCATATGACAGTTCGTTGTTTCTGCTTCACTTCATCATTTTTATTACTTTTGAAACAGAGCTGAATAACTTTCTAGATTTCTTTTAGACCATGAGTTGTTCAGCTCAGTCCAGGAGTCACTAAATGAAACTGAATGGCCTAAAAATATGAGAGGTTAGAATGGGAAGGTTTTGTGTCTCTGGGAAATAGGGATGACACTATTTCCTTACTTAGAGCTGTTAAACATACTGAGATATCAGTAGATTAGCCATTAAAGTACAATAGCTAAAACCAGAGTGTTTGGTTAAACATCCGATAAAACAACAACAAAAAAACATTTTTTAAAAAAAATTGAAATTTTTAGTATTTGCTAAGGAAGGGAGAAAGCATCTAATTTTTTGAAATACTATGTCAGTGGCATTAAGTTCATAAGACATCTGAGTAACTGATTATGTAAAAATACAAACGAATAGTTAATAATTATAGAAGCTTGGTCCAAATTTTATTGTAAGAAAACTCACATTTTTAATATACTTGTGTGGCCTTAGCATGAATTTTCCAGCATTCCCAGGTAACTAAGAAAACAGCCACTGAAGCTGCAAAAAATCCAAAGAATCTGTGATCTTGGTGAATCAATGATAAATCATCTGTTGTCTCAGTGAGGCCAGAACTTCACTCACAGTTTTAATTCTTAAATGGTCTCTGAAGTTGTAAGAAAGAACAGAAGTGTAGCAGACATGGATAATGTATTGGAAGGGTTTTCATTTACTCATGTCAGTGACCATAAAAACAGACTTAGAGTTTGAGGTTACAGTGTCTGGGGTTTTTTTTGGAAGCATATAAAATGTTTCAAAGCCTTTAACACGTCTAACATTCACAGGGTTAGTAGGTCCTTAGATGAATTTGACAATCCATTTCACGCTTTATTTTCCCTGTGAAGTGATGCCAGCACATTTTACATATATTAAAAGCAAAAACAACGATTACTCAAAAAAGAAATAAATGAGAATGTATCTTACTAAAGCCTGAGAAGGGGCTGCAAAACTGACTTTATTACGATGCAATTCACAGCACATGGATTGCTTTGAATTAGAACTGAGAAGTGGTGTTTGGAGTTCCTGTTCTAACATTGCTCTTGGAAGAATACTTAACATGAAGGTGCTTGTCACTTATCAGTTGGAGAGAAATTTATTCCTTAGTTTTGAGATGAGGGAAAATAAATATCATTGAAAGAGATCAACTTGGCAGGGCACCTTCCAGAAAGGATTAGATCTATTCAAGGAGCAGTCCCTAACTTTACAGCTGATGCTAGATATTTTACATGATGCAACTTTGACATTTTTGGAAAAATTAGTTGTAGAAATAAGCCTATCTATCCATCCATCCATCCATCCATCCATCCATCCATCCATCCATTCATTCATCCATCCATCTCCTAGTTTATAAATAAGGCTGACACTTCATATTGAAAAATTATGGACCACCAGTGAATCTTAAAGATGACATCCTTGTGCAGTAAAATGGAGGTTAAAAGGCATTGTGAGACATATTCTTTGGTTGTTCACATAATTTTAATGACTTTACATGAATCTGTGAATTTGTATGTAAGTTTAATAAAAAAAAACCCAAAAACCAAAAAACTGTAGCAAGTTTTAACTGTTTCCAGATTGGGAATTAATTAATTTGTGAATTAATCTGCAGTCCAGTTCCACTGTAATAGAAGAACATTATGTAATAATAAATTACAACCAAATTCTGTGGCTAGTCTGAATTTTGCACATTTTGAGCATGACTGAAGTTTTCTGTCTTACCTTGCATATTCAACAACATGACTCTTCCAGGAAAAAAATCTCTGGAGGAAATTGAGTTACAGTTCTTCATTAACACCTCTTTCACCTTATGGAGGATGGAATGAAAACCTATTCCATCCTTTTTTTGGGCTTAGATTACTTCTGAAAAGACCCTGAACTCCCTATTCATCTGCACAAATGCCCTTCTGAGCCACCTCTCACAAGTTACTTTCTCACCAGGGAGTGGAAATGAATACTTTGTATTTATGTCCCAGTATTCCGATTGTGTCTAGGAACCAGTCAACAACATCTGGAACGCTTAGGAAAAACGAACAAAACCAAACCAAACAAACCATGCAGTATTATTGGGTTAAGCAAATTTGAGTCACTAAAACATGAAGTACTTACTTGAAGCTGGAGATAATTGTTAGAATAAGTTTCATAGGTGTAACTCTGTCCAGAAAATAGGTTAACAGTTATACACAATCATGTAGACAAGAGATACAGAAAAAATTGCCTACTCAGCTGAGTCAAAATAACAGGGCTATCTTGCTTTTCTTAATATTCTATTGATTTTAACAGATAGCAGTTAAATCATTCCACAGATATGAGAAGCTCCACACCTAATGACGAAGTTCTACAGAATTTAATTTGGAGCATATTTGTAGACCTTTTTAAACTAAATGTATGGAATTTTGAATGACTTATCATAGTCCATTACATTCCAAAAGTTTACAGAATCACTTCAGTTGGACTTTATTGATTATCAATGGTTCTCTTGGTCTCTAATTATACAGTACTATAGGACCTGATAGCCCTTATCAATGACAAAATCCAGCCTCACTGAGCCTGAAAACAGGACCATCTTTATGAAATCACATGATCTCACTGATATTTGCTCCAGAATAGTGTTCAGATGCTGTCCTTAGTCATGACTGACTTTCATTCGGAGTGAAATGAAGAAACACAATACAGTGCAAAGACAAACAGTGAAATTAATTCTCTTTGGCAAAATAGTAATTTTACTTACAGTGTTCTCAACAATGTATTTACAATTGAACTTGAGCTTACCAACTTATCTCCAGGCTTTTGCAGAGTTCCACCAGGCACAGATATTTTGACTCTACACAGGTATTTCTACAGCAAGTAGGAGTACAAGGTGTAAGACAAAATAATGCAACAGATCTAACTAGCAAAATTGCGTAACTGTCCTTAAACTCTTGATTAGCAGTTGTTCTTAAATTCTTTAAAAAATATTAAAAGATACATAAATCCATCTCTTTTTTGGTCAACAGTCATATATGTGCTTTAATTTCAGCTTGTGTTGGAATCCAGAGTTTATTACACTGATGCTTTCCCTGGGCAGGAGCCTACAAGAAGCATGTGAGGGAAGATATGAGCCAAGCTGCAGGAATATGCTGCTATCAGAATTTAAGTTTAAATTTCATGGCAAAATATTACCAAGCAAATAAAACAAGCACACAGCTGTAATGCCTATTACCTACCTTGCATAACCAATATAATGCATTATTTCTTCTTTCTCTGCCCAAACATAAACAGATTAATGTTTTTAATAGAAGCAGTAATGCATACACACAGAACTTATCATCTTCAATGCAGTTTCATAAACATGAATTAAAGTAAAAAGAAATACACTCTTTGAAAATATCATGAAACATGGCCTTTACCTTTTTTGACATATTTTACAACTTCATACTCTCCCACCTTGTGTAGTTCGGTAAACTGTTGGCATCTTGACAAAGTACTTGTCGATAGAAATTTAATTTTCTTTGGAAAAGGAAAAAAAGGGAACTGGATTTTCCCAAGATTTTGCAATATAGATATCCTACCTATAATACAGGAGTTTTGCATCTGAAAATTTTAGTGAAAATTAAGAAAAATGATACAATGAGTACTAACACATATTTATCTTGTCACTGCAGTTAGAATTTCTGGCGATCATGCCAGTATCTTTTTCCCCTGATTTCTACGGTAGCTTGACTTTCAACAACACAGGCAATTCTACAAGTCTTAAGTATCATTTAATAGGAGCTTTATTGAGTGAAATCGTCCTTTTTTTGATAGGATAGGGTTAATTTTTTTCTTAGTAGCTAGAAAGCACTGTGTTTTGGTTTCAGTGAGGATTGTTATGAGAACAATGTTGATAACTACAAGGACACTGTGCTTGGGCAGTTTCCAAGAACAGAGACTGAAAGGGGGGAGTGGAGAAGAAAAGTGCAGTAGTTAGAAAAACCCAGAACTGACAGCTGGATACACCAATAAGATATTCCATGTCATATTACACCATGTTCAGTATATTAACTGGGGCTGACTGGAAAGGGGAGGGATTCTCTAGGGAATCATTTAGGCTCACTTTTCTGGGATGGTGATTTCAGTTTCAGGATTCCTTTTCACTCCTCCAGGATCGTTATCAGCGGGTGGTGAGCAACTGTACTCTGCATCACTCATATAGATATAGTTGTTGTTGTCATTAATAATAATAATAATAATAATAATAATAATAATAATAATAATAACAACAACTATTATTATTTTGCTTTATGTTACCCTAATTATTCTATTGTTCCTATCTCAACGTACAAGTCTCCTCACCTTTACCCCTCCAATTCTCTCCCCTATTCCCTGGGTGTGGGGCGAAGGGGGCAGGAGGGGGAATGTGGTGCTTAAACTATTACAGAATAAAGGTTGTTCCCCTCCTCTCAACATTTAAGAGAAATTAATGGTTAAACTCAACATATTTAAAAAATGTTTATTTTCTTTTAACGCTGGGCAGATACTAAGCAGGGAGGGAAATATTTAAAGGATGGGTAGGTGAGGTGCTTAGGGACATGGTTTAGAGATGGAATTGGTAGTGGTAGGTTAATGGTTGGACTCAATGTTAAAGGTCTTTTCCAACCACTATGATTATATGCGACCTCCAAGTATATGAGGCCATGTTTTCCAATCTATACATGAGACAAAACACATGAACAGAGGATCTGAAATGTGGAGATGAGCTCAGGGAACAACCAGCCTTTGTGTGTCCAAGCTGAGTAGCTAGAATACGACATACTCAGAATTAGCATCTTTTCTGAAAATATTAACTCATTTTCAAAACTGTCTGTTTTCCTTCTCTATACAGAGCATAGTGTAAGATGACTCTATTTCTAGACAAACAGTTGGCAGTAATTTAATTTATTCTTCTTAAATTTCACATCTTATACTGTGTTTGTGAAAGTTGCGTCCAAGTTCTCTGTGCTGATTTTGCTACTGCTGTAAATACTCTAAAAATAACATATGTGAGGATGATATTTTTGGTGATCATTTTAAATTACCTTGTCATTGGTTGCAATCACATTAATCATGTTGAATGTTTTTGGGTGCTCAAATATATGTATGTACCACCATAGGAGCACTGTTATAATTTCATACCAACATCCTTTTAATACAGGCTTTAATTTTAACGGGAGAAATGCAATATATCAGCTGTATGTGAGACTGAGGTGAATTTTTCGAAAATATTATATTCTATTATTTTCTCAAATGAGGATGATAGAATAAATAATAAATAATAATATGAAACTGAAGTAGTCTAAAGAAATACAAAAGAAGTGTGCTGTGGACAAAAATACGGAAGAGAGTTACAAATCTTGGCTCCTGAAACCATTGTCTGTATTCCTATCTTCTCCTCTACAGGGAACTGGCCATTTCAAGAGGGAGAGAAGTTGGGAGATGGTCTGTGCTATTGGCAGGGCTCCTGCAAAACCTAGATAAAATAGAGCTTTTGTCCCCCAGTGGGATCCCACAGAGAACAGTGGCACAGCTGCTGCCTGGGTCGCTGGGAGAATCAATCCCCACCAAGGAGAGCTGCTCGTGGGGGATGTAATTTGCATATCAGCACTGATCCCATGGGTACATTGCCCTTATGTAAAATAAACTTTAACAAAGGTCTCCCTTGTGTCACTCTCCTACACAGCACAATGTGCAGTAATAAAATCTCTCCATTTAACAAAGGGTTCTGTCTGTAGCCCAGCTCTTTGCTAGGTTGCCATAAGCTTCTAATTTAATTGAGGATTCCCAAGTTAACAGCATCTTCTTATTTAAGGAAAAAGTGGTCATTTTCTGTCTTGAAAATGTCTCACACTAAATTTTTTTCCCATCAGTTAAGAGATACTTTTTGGCATCTTTAAGCTGCTGATATAATAATTTCTGACAGCATGAGTGTGCTTTAGCCATGGCATCCCGGAATGCTACTACTACTAGAAATATAAGAGAAAATGGCCATGATTTTTCATAGTACGTTGGAGGTGAATAAGCATATATATTTAATTTAAAGATATTTTAAATAATTTGGAAAATGTTGGTTGCACTTCAGCATCTTTTGTTGTGAGAAAGCGAGCTGTTATGTCTGTCACTTGCTGAGAATTTCTATCTTAATGATACAGACTTGTGCTTTGTGACAGAGTCCTGAGCCTCACAAAGATTAGGCTGGAAATATTCACATCCTTTTCAGAATTTGGGAAACTTGACTGTCTCAAAACTGCAGTAAATTCTACCATTAAACAATACCATAGCAAAGAGTTTGCGTGCTGCTTGCTTGTTTTATTTAATGCAACATTAAGACTGTCCTTAAGAATACTTTCCAAAAACTTGAACAGAGATAAGATTTTTTTGTGTTGCCAATATCTAAGTAGGAGCCCTCCAACCAGACATTTTTTGTTGTTTTACACAGAATTTTTCCCCCACTTGTGATAATTTTTACAAAAATCTGTGCATCAAATATAGTTTAGGCATTTATTAGGAGCTGGAAATCATAGAATCATAGAATGGTTTGGGTTGGAAGAGACCTTGAAGATCATCTAGCTCCAACCCCCCTGCCATGAGCAGGAACACCCCCCCACAAGACCAGGTTGCTCAAAGCTTCATCCAGCCTGGCCTTGAACACTTCCAGGGAGGAGACATCCACAGCTTCCTTGGGCAACCTGTTCCAGTGTCTGACCACCCTCACAGTGAAGAATTTCCTCCTAATATCTAATCTAAACCTGCCCTCTTCCAGTTTAAAGCCATTTCCCCTTGTTCTATCACTACCTGCCCTTGTCAAAAGTCCCTCCCCAGCTTTCTTGTAGGCCCCTTCAGGTACTGGAAGGCCGATATAGGATCTCCCCGGAGTCTTCTCTTCCAGGCTGAACAGCCCCAACTCTCTCAGCCTGTCCTTATAGGAGAGGTGCATCACGGCTCATGGCATTCACAGGAACTCTGTGAATTTGTGATCTATCAACATAAAATCACAAATCAAATCTTCCCTTGCTTTGTATCACAGTGCACAGTCCCTTGTATAAGTGCTAAGTAAACACCAAAGGTACCCTCTGTTTACTTGCTGTGCTACTTTAGACATCAGAAAAGGCTTTAGTTACTTACAATATTCCTATAAAATATGCTTAAGGGGATCACCTTCCTCTTTGAAATCCATTGCATTTTTGTGCAGTAGTATGATTTGGTTTCCATATTATTAATCTCATCCAATACACTCTCCCATCCCACCCTCTGTAAAATATCTTTTAAATCAAATCACAGTTACCAGAAATGTATCTGCAAAGTCTCCTAAAAAAATTATTTCAGGAGTGAAAACTGTATCTTACCAAATTTCAACAGCATAGCACTCCTTGTAATTCTACAACTCTAAATAATTAAATAAACCCTTGAAAGAAAATTGTAGCCTATTTATTGTGGCAATCTAAAAGTCTGAGTGTTAAAAGGTACCTACTGCTACTAACTGATCACAAAAATTATTGGAAAATAAACTGTTTTACCTATCAGCTCTATAACAATGTTCAAGGGGAAATTGTGACATTAATGCCTGTGATGACATTATAGCACTTTCAGTACTTTAGTTCATGAGTATGGCCTGCAGGTTACCTGAAGCGAAAGACTATAATTCAGCAGCATGCAAAGTGTTTTTATGTATGCAATAGAAAGCAAAGTTTGTCCCACACCCTTTCTCTGGGTAAAATCCTCTGGATGGGAGTCCAGTCATCCGCCTCTTTCCCAATAGTCAGAGTGCTTCTGATCCTCCTAATCTCTGCTTACTGTTTTGTGAAGGTTAGCCAAGGATGTGGATTAGAAATATTGTTGATTATTTCCTATGCCTATTAAAATGAAAGCTACCTTTATTTCTGTTGTTTTTTTTTCTTTTTTTTCCCCAGTTCTCAAAAATACATAGTTTTAACAGAAAAATGCCTTTGCATTCCAGACTATCCAGCTGAAAGTGTCTTGAACTTGAAAATTCAATGAAAAAAACTTGACTCTTTCCCTCAGAGTCAATAGTTCCAAACCACAGTAAAACTACTAAATATATAGATATCAAAATCTCTCCTTTATTTTATCCATAAACAAAATAATTCTAATAGATTTAAGAGGCATGATCTTGTTATTTGTGTTTTGTTTTGTCCTGCTTTTTATGATAGAGCTGCATTGTCACTATCATAGTGAGAGGGGTTTTTTTTTGGTTTGCTTTTAATTATTTCTTGCATCTAGAATGACCTTGAATTGGATTAAGTCTTATTGATCTGTAATTCTTGGGTTCACCCTCTGAATGCCTTCTTAAAAGTGTAGTAAAACACTTGCTCTACTCTAATCCTCCAATAAAGATTTTTAGCAACAGATTATACACCTCTGCTTGCATCTCCTCTTCTTAAACATTCACCTTGATTCACCTTTATTTTATTGATAAAACAATAAAATAAGACCTCAAAAGTACTTAACAAGTGAGACAATTATTTTTATCAGAACTTTGGAGCTGGGGAAATAGAAGCATGTGGTGGTGAAGTGACTGTCTCAGAATCAGTGTGAGGGCCGAGAACTCAGACTTCCATGTCCCAGTGCAGATGTAAGGCTCTCTCGATCTCAACTTCCTTTTGAGTGTCACTGCAAATTCCTTCTGGACTGTAGGACTAGTTTCCCCTTAATTGATTATTTTATTTTAGTGCTGTTTTGGACACATGACTCTAATACTGTCTGTGAAGAGTTGCTTCTGTATTCTCTCTGCTGAGCTGCAATGTGAAAATAGTATAACTTCTCAGCAACACCTGTAGGCTTATCAGTTGTTTTGTTTAAAGCTCTTTGAGAGTTTAGCTCAGTTTTCCCAAGTATCTGACCCATCAGATTGCTCCATCCTGACTAACAGTTTTCCTAGCCCACAACCTATTCCTGCATACTCTTTTCCAAGCACCCACAGGCATGAGCAAAGAGTGGGATGGTGGTTGAATTCATGGTTTTGCCAGCCTGTGAAGTGTTCCCTGCCTCCTTCATTCCCTCTCTCCACAGTCCCATCATCAGCACATGACTAGATAGATGTGCCTCTATCACATGGCAAAAATGATAGCATCTCCCATTAAATTAGGGGTGTGTTTCTGGCCCTAAGAGTGCACTGGTAAATGTGTCCAGATGCTGCTTGTGTGGTATGGTATCTGGTAAGTTTATTTGTTTCTTCATTGTTTGATGTCCTTCTCCTGTGACGCTGGTGCCTGTCAATAGCTGGTATGTGCCTCCTTTTCCTCTTAGATATAGGGCACAGTCCACTGTTGGCAAGATGCCTCACGAGAAATGTGTCTTACCGGATTTGCAAAATAAATCTGATACAAAAATGTTTGTTTGGCTGACATCATAAAAATAATAAATAAAAGTATTAAGTCAGATCTGTCATTTAGATTGATATTCCTGTCTGGTTTGTGGCTTGTCCTTGCCTGCAAAAGCAATTTCCTACCCATATCGGGCTTCGATTCTGCTGGTCTTTTTACTCAGTACCTCACTTAGGCAGATTCTGAAAGTTTAAAACTTGTTTAAATGTTTTTGTTTTGATGTGTTTATTTCAGTCTGAAAGTAGGAAAATCCGCTTTTTGATTTGATAGCCTGTTTTGAAAGGTGGCTTAGTTTAAAAGAAACCGTGAAGCATTTTCAGATAATCCTTACTCTCTTCCTAAAACTTCCTGTAACTTGGAAAGATTCTCAGTCCCTTAGTTCCACTTACCTCTTTACTTGCAAGTTTCTGGAATTGAGAAGAATTGTGTACTGAATTGGGAAACCCAAAGGACTCACTTTTGCAAATAACTTTGGTAAACAAGGATGAGTTCAGATGTGCATTGAAGTGCTTTGCTGAAATTAATTTCACTGAGAATTTTGTTTCAGAAGAGACTGTAAGATCTTTCCTTTATGTACAAACTTTTGTTGTGATTTACTATGGCTGTTCCCATTCCACCAATAAAAGTCAAATGATAATTCTAAGGTTAAAACAGAACTGAGATTCAGTGTATCTAGATCTTTTTCTCATTCTGACAAGCATTTTCTCTGGGACTTTGCTATAAATCATTTGTCAAGTATGTCTGTATCCAACACCACAGGCAACTATTGCCAGGAGTAAGAAAGACCTCAATAAATGGCAGAATTTCTTCTTATGGGCTCATTTTACCCACAGGTAAAAGGGAGCTAACATATCTTCTGGAATACCGATGTGTTTAACCTGCCACTCTTTGGGGAGAACTTTTGGAGCCTCCAAGAAATATTAAAGAAATGCTACAGAAATGTGGAATTATTATTTTTCAGAATAATCATCCCTGCTTATAAAGTTGGATGGAATTTAGTAGATTTGAAGTGACAAATGTTCCACATCTAAACTGAGTTAGAAAACATATTTTAGAACTTAGAAGGACTTAATGAAATAGTATTGTTAATACACATTTTTGCAGTGTTTTCAGAGCAAAATTATAGTTGATCTATTAATTGGAAAGGCTAAACAAGCCTAAGGAACAATTCTAAATTTTTCTTAAATATTGTATCTCTTTTCCTGTGAGAATGATGGAACCATGTCGAGATTTTTGAGCCCATAAGGCCTTTTGAGAACAATTCTGATGAAGATTTCTCATGGAAAAAATAAACAGATGGAAAGGTTTTTTGTGATCACAGTTGGATGAAAACCGTCCTAGAGATTTGCAAATGGCAGTTGGCAGAAAATATGCAAATTTTATTCTGATGTAGTATATCTGGAAATAAATTTGTTATGAGTTATTAATTTTCATAGACACTTCTTCCTTAGTGTTTATTTGTTTTAAGTAGCTTTTTAGGAATTCATAAAATGACAAAAGAACCTTGCTACAGGGGCTGAAATTATTGTCATCTTGAATGGAGCTGGGGCTTCATACTTTCTCCTGTATCTCTGAAATAGCTGAAAAGGAAAATGGAAGTAGAACTATTCCCTGATGGAAATAACTACTACTTTAATGGTATAAGCATGGAATAATGTCAAAGATCGTTCAATGGTGAGTTATCACTTCAGACACCTGAAATCAGTAGGAAACATTGGCAAGCAACATGAAATCTGCTATACTGAGACTTTATTACCAACTATGAATTTTTTTTCCTTTCTGTCCTTAAAACAACAAACAATTTTTTCCTTTCTGTCCCTAAACAATTTGCAACACTTTCTGAGAAGAGATCCCAAGTCTGAAAACAGATTACAGTGATGATGGAGGTTACATCTATGGGAGGGAGCATTTAGGATCAGATCTTTAAGATGTGATCATCTGTTAAATACACAAAATGTGAGGAAAAAAAGAAAACTGACATTTCTAACAATGGACATAATCAAAGAAACACACATCATGGCATGGAAAACTAATGAATCCATGTCCATTATCCTCAGATGTTTATCACTGGTCTATAAATAAATGACTCTCAAGTAAAGGTTTTTACTTGGCCTTTTGGCTGAGGTCTGTACACGTATGGACAGTGTAGGCTTTACTGGGGTGCTGGACATGAGTCTGAGCTTCCCAGTGCTTCTGAGACTGCCTTGGTCTAGCAGTAAGAAATGCAACACTGTCAGCATCATCCCTGGAGGTGTTTAAGAGTCATCTAGACATACTGCTTAGGGACATGGTTTAGTCCTGGTTTAGGGGACTTGTCAGGTTAACGATTGGACTTGATGATATTTTAGGTCTTTTCCAGTTGAGCCAATTCTGTCTGTAACTGGCCCCATGAAGAATAACTAGGTAGGCACCATGATCACAGTCCTGGGTAAAATACTTAGTCTTCAGAGAAGCAATCTCAACTCTGTTTTCTTGACTATCTCTGACCATAATAAAAGAGCTCTAGTTCCCAGAATCAAAGAACCAGAGAATGGTTGAGGTTGGAAGGGACCTCAGGAGATCATCTGGTCCAACCTCCCTGCTCAAGCAATGTCACATAGAGCGGAACTGTGTCCAGTTGGCTTTTGAATATGGAGACTCCATAATCTCCCTGAGTAACTTGTGCAGGGCCTCAGTCACCTTCACATAAGATGATGTTCAGTCTGCAGCTCCTGTGCTTCAGTTTGTGTCCATTGACTCTGGTTCGACCACTTGGCACCACTAAAAAGAACCTAGCTCCATTTCTTTACATCCTCCCTTCAGATATTTATATACATTGATGTATAGCTCTTCATCAGGCTAAACAGTCCCAGATCTCTCAGCCTTTCCTCATAGGAGAGCTGCTGTAGTTCCTTAGTCATCCTCATGGCCCTTCATTGGACTCTGACCAGTATGCCCATGTCCTCTTATACTGAGGAGCCCAGCACTGGACACAGTACTCCAGGGGTGGCCCTACCAGTGCTGAGTAGAGGGGAAGTATCACCTCCCTCAATTTATTGGCAACACTCCTCCTAATGCAGCACAGGATACCATTAGCCTTGCCACAATGGCACGTTGTTGGCTCGTGGTCAATTTGGTGTCCACCAGGACCCCGGCGCCCTTTTCTGCTTTCCAGCTTGTCACTCCCAGCATGTACTTGTGCCTGGGGTTGTTCCTTCCCAGGTGCAGGACTTTGCACTTCACCTTGCTGAACTTCAGGAGGTTCCTGTCAGCGCATTTCTCCAGTCTGTCAAGGTCCTTTTGGATGGCTACACAGCTTTCTGGTGCATCAGCCACTCCTCTCAGTCTTGTACCATCAGCAAACTTGCTGAGGGTACACTCTACCCCATCACCAAGATCATATTGAACAGGATTGTAGAATGTGTTAACCCCTAGGGTACTCTGCTAGCTACTGGTCTCCAACAAGAGTTTGTAGCATAAATCTCCACCCCCTGGACCTAGCTGTAAAGACAGTTTTAAATCCATCTGACATTGCGCTCATCCAGTCCATCAGCTTCTCTGTGAAGATATTATGGGAGACGGCCTTACTGAAATCCAGGTAGGCAATATCGACTGCTCTCCCGTCATCCACCAAGCCAGTCATTTCATCATAGAAGGATATCATGTTAGTCAGGCATGACCTCCCCTTTGTGAATCCATGCTTGGTTTTACCTATGCGCTCTCACTTTTATCCCACCACTCCTGCAGTCCTGCCTGTACTGTTATGACACACAATTTTAATAATGCCTTTATTCTAAAAATGCTTATGGCCAGTAGCTCAGGCACATTCCTAACAAGGGGCAAGCTGTAGCCTGAAGAGAATCAAAGCATAATGAACAAGTTTGATAATTACTATTAACATTGCTGTAATGAGACAGATTTTAGGGTATTAATAATTAATAAACAATTCTCCCCCTCTACTCTGCCCTGGTGAGGCAGCATCTGGAACATTGTGTCCAGTTCTGGGCCCCACAGTTCAAGAACAGGGAACAGCTTGAGAGAGTCCAGCACAGAGCCGCCAAGATGATTAAGGGAGTGGAGCATCTCCCTTATGAGGAAAGGCTGAGGGAGCTGGGTCTCTCTAGCTTGGAGGAGACTGAGGGGTGACCTCATTAATGTTTATAAATATATGAAGGGTGAGTGTCAGGAGGATGGAGCCAGGCTCTTCACAGTGGTGTCCAATGATAGGACAAAGGGCAATGGGTGTAAGCTGGAACACAGGAGGTTCCACTTAAACTTCAGAAGAAACTTCTTTACGGTGAGGGTAACAGAGCACTGGAACAGGCTGCCCAGGGAGGTTGTGGAGTCTCCTTCTCTGGAGACATTCAAGACCTGCCTGGACACCCTCCTGTGTGAACTCATCTAGGAGTTCCTGCTCCAGCAGGGGGATTGGACTAGGTGATCTTTTGAGGTCCCTTCCAATCCCTAACATTCTGTGATTCTGTAATTAGAAAGGCATTATACTTCCATCCATATATAGGAATAGTGTATATTATATTTAACTCAATATGCTCTTTTTACATATAATTTTTTTGCTAATATTAAGTAAGTTGAATTTCCAGGAACCTTGAGAATTATGGGAACCTTAAAGGAAGAATGTATACAAAGCTGTCTTGAACGATGCAGGTCATTTACAGGAACCTTTCAACTTTTCATCTAGTAGTGTGTATTGGGCATCAGCTTAAACCCCCTATTTCAAAAAACCCCTGAATGTTCTGGTAAAAATGGTGATTTTGGACTGGTGTTTGAATGACTTGCAGTCAATTTGTCTATTCAATCTATTCCACCTCAAAGCTAAACCCTTCATTAGAGTATTCAGAGTGAGAGTTAATGTGATGGTTTACATTACTTTCAGAAAGGACAGCAAAATATTTTTAGGACTGTGAATTGAGATTATGGGATGCCAGTCTTTCACATTTTGTTTAGACAGACTGTGCTGTCTTCTGTATAATCATTGTTTTAGAACCTAAAATCCTTTTTGTCATAGGATCTGCTGTCATTCCCCACCGACAAGATCTCAGAATGAATGACTATATGATATGCAGTAAAATATATTATTAGAATTAAGGTATTATTACTGCTGGTTACTGTGAGGTACAGTGAATGTGTGCAAATTTGTTCAGGTCAGTGTCAGACCACATGCACAGGATACTACTGATTCCTGCTTCAGGTAACTCTCACCTGCTCTATAAACTCTGCTGTGTTGGCACCAGGGTTTACAGTCATTTTGCATAAAACACCAATAACTCGAGGGCAGGTACAAAAGGGAAAGAAGATACTGTGTTATTTATCAACAACAGTAGCATAGTCTATATGCTTCTTGGTGAATGAACCAAGAATCTGTAATGTTTTGCTAGAGAAAAATGAGAACTCTATGTAGGCCAAACAGGATTATCTTCTTAATGACAGCAATTTGCATTACTTTTAATAGGATTTATACTTAGTGGCTTGTAGCAGAGAATGAAAGAAACATCCCAGCTCATTCAACAAGATGTTCCCTAAATGAGTTCACAGGGTTATGTGTAATACCGGTATTGTGTAGGCACCACTGCGAAACAAGGCTAAATTCAATGGCACAACCAAGAAGAATCAAGGAGGAATTGTTTTAGTCCTTTGAACATAAGCAAACATATTTTTTGTGAAAATAAATCCTCATACATTTTTTGTCTGAGACAAGGCAAGGAGAAAGACAGACTATTAAACATTTTCTCTTGTAAGGAGCAGAGTGCAGCATCTGTAGTGGGTTTGGAGAGGAACTGTTCTACCCCAACGACAGAGTCAGGCCACCAGCCTCCAGCTGCTGCTATTTTCTTCTTCACAGAGACAAAAAATGGGATTGAGGAACACAAGTTAAGACACAAAAAATTTACTCTAACTGATTAAATTAATGATACCTAAGACTTGACTTCTGAATACCAGATAAGACTGCAATTCTACAGAGCTTTCTGGGTAAGTGGCCTGGTGGAAATGCACGTGATCAGGAGACGTCTTGGCACAAGAGCCACATACCACTGCCTGGCTCCTCAGAAGCTGCTCTGTTAACTTGCGCAGTGAAGGTGAGGTGGTGTTGCAAAAATCCTTCACTATCAACATACAACATGAAATATAGAAAATGTGCAACTTAATAGTAACAGTTTTTCAGATGCCATTTCATGCTTGCTACGTACTCACACACAGGCTGAGGTCTTTGCACAAGTTAGGCCAGCATCTTTAAGTTGGGTCAAAAAGCAGATGCTGCTTATGAGCTTTGCGGTGGAGATGTGTAGGCTGCATAGTAAAACAGATAATCAGATAGCCTTAACTACAAAACCTTGCTGATTTGTGAACCATCATCTCCTTTTACCCTTTTCTTTTGTTTTATGTGTTTTATGCTTATGCATTTGTAAAGATAAAGGAGATCAAGCCCAACATTTAACATAGTATCATATGGTGTAGTGTTATTGCTAGCTAAAATAAATTGAAATTATCTCATTGAAGAAACTATACCAGAGAACTAAAGTTATCTGAAAGCATTTTGGTATAAACTCCTCCAGCTGACTGTATAATCTGACCACAAAATATTGGGAATATCGAACCGTGTTAATTTGAACAGAAATTTGATCTGCATTACACTTACTTTTCAACAATTGAATAACTGACAAGTATTAATTTTGAATGGATATATTTAGTTGAAAGGGACATCACTATGAAACACAAGCCTTTGAGAGGAACTAACTACTCTATGGCTTAAATTGCTGTAAGACGTGACTGGCAGCTGATTGACTCTGAATTGCCCAGAGGAAGTTTTATTTCTGAAGCAATCTTAACAACTGTATCACTGAAGTGTAGCAATAATCAAGAATTATGTTTTCACAGATTATCTCCTGTTGTCCAATAACCAGGCAAAGTGTCAAATGATTTCAAGCCTTAATAAGGAGCTACAGAAGAATTACAGGACTATTAAGAAATATTCAGAGATGTTACATAGATACTCTGTAGTCCCTGACTGACAAACTCCCCCTATGCATCAGTTCTAGCTAGTAAGCTAAAAAAAATACTTTTTATTTCATGTAGTATCTACCTCAATAATAACTTTTTAAAGTGCTTCTCAAAAGAGTGCATATCTGAATTCAAAATGCTCTGAATGACTAAAATGCATGATCTGTACTTGTATTTCATTAAACAGAAAGCCCAGCAGTTATGCCAGTCAAATTATACCAGTCAAATTAGACTGCTGAAAAGGGAGAAATTCATTACACCAGGAAACTATGCTCCTGTACAGCAGATATTATTGTAAAGGAGATGGAGTGGACTAAAGCCATGAATCACTTGTACTTCATGGTCAAGAGCATGAACAGCCTCTTAGAATGTCTAAGACTCTTTGAGTTGACCTGAAAGCTAAAAATATTACCTGTATCTCAACCTTTAGATAGAGTGCCAAAAGAGCTCAGAGTACTGACTGACTTCCAAGGAAAGAGGATTTTCTTTAAAATTATAAACAGGCTTTTACATATGATAGTCTTGCCTATATAAATGAAAAAATGTTGCTGCAAGGATTATCAGCTGTTAGTTGGCAGAGGTGAAGGCTCTCTCCCTGTGTCAGGGAAGTGCTACAAAGCAATAAAACCAGTCCCATCACCTGGCACAGAGCATATATATGGTACTAATGTTGGGGTTGAACCCCATGTAGTAGATAAGGTCATTTTGAACTGATCTGGTACCTTTTGAGGAACAAATATCTTGTGTGCTTTCCTAATATACTCACAACAGCATAGACAATCCTATAATTCAACTGGCACAGAAGCTTAACTGGCATGAAGTAAGAACCCTGCATCAGAAAATATAAAAATCCATTTTAGTAGCAAAATCCTTTGCATAGAGTCAGCAGAAACAAAGATGAAAGTTCAAGTTTGCAATGGAATTGTGATAAGACTGAGCTAAGTCATTACCTCTTGAAAATATTAATGGTGAGCTCTAAGTCTTCAGTTTGCTTTAATTTCTTGACTCCTTCAAGAACTACTTTAGTTAATGCAGTTCTCTGCTGTGTGCTTTAGCTAAAACAGAGATCTCAAGAATCATTAGAAAACTTGGAGAGGTAGTGATCAGCCAAATGACCTGAATGCTGGGGTTTAGAACTGCTGCTCCTCTTGATGTCAGTGTCCCCATTACCACTGCTGCATGTGTACCCACAGTACAGCACATCTGCATCAGGAATCCTAATTCCAGATTTTGCCTTTGTGGACAGGTGAGTAAATGATATTTTGAGTTGACAGGACTTCTCATCCTTGAGCTTCTGCTCCAGATCATGTTTGTTACTCCTTGAAAATTTTTTCCCCAGTTCAGATGCAAGCAGCCATGTAAGACTTCACCGAGACAGAGCCACTGACAGTAACACCAAACATGCTCAGCACAACCTCTGAGGCTGAACGGGGCACTTCTGCACTCTGCCCTTGGGCAGGATCGAGCAGCAGTATAAATCCAGTAACACTAAGCAGCAGTAGCACTGTTATGTAACACAGAATAGGAGAAGCAACAGTGAAACCTGGGAGTTCCTTTGGTTTTAACAGCAGAAACATGTTGGAACTGGATATAGCACAAAAGGAAGAACCTAAAAGAAACGTATGGTAAGGTCTAATGCCATTTAGTGTGATAGTGGGATAAAAAATGTAGAACAGAAAACATCTGTGATGTCTCTTCATGTGTATACTACAAAGGATACCTCTCAAAAGCTTTCCAGTAAACAGATATTCACATTTCCCAGAGTTGTAAGGATGTCTCTAAAAAAATTACTTAATTCATCTTATCTGTGGAAATGGTTCATTTTTAATGGTAATACTTTAAATAATGAAACACTTTCAGAGCTGGGAATAAGCAAAGGCATTTTCCATTTTGTTATTCATTCTCTTTATTTGAAGAGGCCATGTAGGAATTCAAATTAAATTAATCTAAAGTGGCTGTCTTTTAAGATAGAAAAATGTAAACAACACATATAAAACCATTATCCTATGGCTTAAGAAGACATATTCCATCTCAGAATAATACTAGTTACATATTTCTGCAGCTATTTTACTTTTTTCCCTTCAGACCTTAGCATGTAAACAAATTAGATTTGTTTTCCTGGTATGATTTGAAATTAAATATTAAGTAGTTGGTTTATTAGGAAATTTAAGGTGCTGTTTCCAAAGTCTCCTTTTGCTTGAAACAAATTTATTGCAGGAACAGAAAAATGCATATTAGTCATCAAAAGCTGTTTATAGAGGAATTTAAAGTGCACCAACTAAACGATTCTTATCATATAGACTAAATTCCAGACCAATAATGCAGGGGAGAATTAGTAGAGATTACTATGGATTAAATAGGCAGAGGTAACTGAAAATGAGGAAAAGTAATAATTTGCATGTGGTTTACAATATAAATCCAATATAGAGGTTTATATTTTCTAACTTGGTGTGATCCAAAGCTTACTTTTGATACTGAGGCCAAATTTTAAAAAATAACTGCTTATTTTAAATATGTATTTCATGGGAGCCAAGTCAGATCCTGAATGCGTCAGGTTTTTAAACTTGGAAATAATCCGGACTTCAATCATTATTGGATCAGTCCAGCTTCCTAGTGTGAAGAGGTAAAGCTGATTTTGTTTTTTGCTTCTTTTGGGGTTTGTGGGGTTTTTGTTTGTTTTTTTTTTTTAATGGATGAGACATCAAAGCTATGTCTGGGCTAAGGGTGGATGTCCTCTGCACTCAAGGTCCCTTTCCCTCAATTCTTCACCTTGAGGGATCTGCTAGGCTGCTCAGCAGCTTCCTTCCAGCCTCTGCATCCAGATTTCTACCCCTTTGGCATACACAGCCAAGAGTCCTTTTCTGAGGCTTAGCACCTACCAATGTTCTTCTAAAGGTGCCATGGGTTCCTTTTAGACAAGCTGCTGCCTTCTGTAAAACCAGAAACTGTTTAGCAGTCACCATGCCTGTTCAAGAAAGATGCCTAAGTTTTAGGCTCTCTTCAGCCTCAGTGATACTAGCTGCCACACTGATCAAAGGCAAAGCTGGAGGAAACTCTTCATTCTTCTTGCTCTTTATCCATATCACACTCAGTTGGGACTGGATGGAAAGCAACACACTCTCCCTGACTCACCCACCTCTGACAGCCACTGCCAAGACCAGGAATCAGAACCAGGATTCCTGCTGCTCCAGTTGTAATACCGTGTTTAGTACCGAACTAAACTCTGCTGCCACTCAGTGTTCAGCTTGGCCGAAACCTACCTAATGGAGTGGGCCTGAGAAGAACATGAACAGTTTGTCAGTGAGTTTTGACTGGGTAAGGGCATCAGATAAACAATAAGTTTTACAGTCCGGGCAGCAAAGTTGAAGTTCTAATATTGTGCATGGGCATGCACAATAATAGCATCGCTGGGGTCCTTTTTTTGTTTGTTTGTTTGGTTGGTTTTGTTTTTAATCATAATCAGAAACATGAAAATGTAGGTATCGGTAGATTTAATGTTGCCTAAGGAGCCAGGCATAGCTTGGAGGGCTGCACCATTAAGATTAAGTGCTTCAGTTCCACTGAATTCCCATGTCAGGGACCCACGTGCTTTGTGGCTCTACACACTAGCACCTTCCTGAGTTACACAGGATGCCTGTGCGAGTTTTGTGGGTGTGGGTTCATCAGGGAGCTGAATCTAGCTCTATCCGCTGGACTAACACTCCCCAAAATGCACATCCCTCTTCTTCTGTGTTCAGCAGTCACTTGTTAAAACACCAGGATTCCCAGATTTTGGCACCATTACCTGTACAGTACTGCTGTAAATTTTTAGCTTGCAGAACTCATTGAAATCCTTTGGGACAGAAGGTCTTCTGTAAATGCAGGTATTTTATTACCATGCAAGGGAAAATATATTGAAGTACTAAGTAAATATCTGCAGAGTGCTAAGCAAAGGTTAACTGCCACTGCCAGTCAAATTAGGACAGTGACAAATGGCCTGAAAGAGACTCTAAGGGCAACAGCAGATGCTTTAAAGCTGGATGAAGCACTGAAAACAGACACTTGAACCCTTTTGTTTCATACGTTCTTTCTTGCATATGGGAGTGAAGCCACCAAGAGGGTGATATGCTTGTTCCTCCCTTAGGACCCTCATGGCAAAAAGAGCATCAAACTTTTACAACAAAATAGTTTGCACTAATGGCAGGGCAACAGGAGCTGAAGGCCTATACACAAAAGAGAACCCATTAAAGATTTTTGGGATTATGGGAGTGTTTGCCAGCAGAGGTAAAGCTGAGAACTGGGAGAGTTTTGTAGACTGTAAATTATAATTTGTCCTTTGTGGTTTTGCCATCTAGTATCTCTATTCAAAAATGCATTGGCTGCAAGTAAATTAGATAAGGAGACAGCCTCTAGTATTGTGACAACATTTTCTTGTGGAGGTCAAACCTCTCTCATCAACTAAAGGCTTTGCCAGAATTGCTATTATATTTAATGAACCAGAAAAATAATATACGGCTAGGTTAATATTCTTCCAAAACTTCTATTATAGGCCACAGCTAGGGAAAGGGACACTATACTAGTGATATGTGGCAGGAGGTCAATTACTGTGCAAAATCATTTCACCAGGTAATATTTAGTGCTCCAAGCTTCATCTGGCTTGCACTGGTTGGGAGGCAGCCTGCATGTGAAATACTCCAGAAAATGCAGGGTTGTTTGCAGTGCTGCATCACAAATGTTATCATTTGCTTTTTTGCCATTTCCAAGCTAACATACTGTGATGGCTTTGCCCTTTTAGTTATAATAATGTGTTGTCCAAACCTCAACAACACCCTCCCTAGGGACTAAATTATTTTAATGGAGAAATTTAATTAATATTTTCCCCCACCCTCATATTTGCAAGCTAGTGCACGTCTAGACTTAGTGCTGAAATATTATGGAAAAATACAGTTTCCTCAGGAAAACTGTATCGACTAGATATGTGAAATATTGAATGTTTTAGGACATTTTGTTCTAATAACATTAGAAAGTAATTCTGCTGATACAAATGATTAAAGTAGGGTACGATAAACAAATAGTTCAGATAAGGACCAAGACTCTAAGATGATTATCTTATCTGACCACCTCTGTTTATTTTGTTCACCTGACACTGCATAGCAGTGATAGCAATGAGGGGCCGAGTCACATGGGATCCTTTCTTTAATTTAGACTGTCCTTACAAGCTTTTGATACTGCAGAACCACCCACTCTAACAGGGCCCCAGCATTAAGATACTACATTCCTAACCCTCCCTGTAAACACACCAGCCCACCAAGGGATTTTGGTAGAGCTGCTGTTTCATCAGCCCTTCTGCTGACCTATACCAGGCTGATCTTTCAGCTAAATAAATCCTTTTTTCCTTGAATGGGATTAAGCAATAGCCTTAAATAAAACAGTTCCTCTAGCCTTTCAGGTTTAATAGTCTTTTCACAAATTTCTTTTAAGTGCTGCTGTAGGCTCCTCTAAATCTTGATCAATTTTTCAGCACTTATCCAGACAGAAATTGGTCACAGTATTCTGGTGGCAGTCACATCTGTACCGAATTCGCAAGTGAGGCAGTCTCTTTACTCCTCTTCCACATGGTTTTGTTTAAATACTGAAGGATTTCATTTGGCCCCTTCAGCCATACTTGTGCACTGGGAAATGATGTCTGTCTGATTACCAGGACAGTAAGTCATTATTGGAGTGATTGCTCATTAGTACAGAGCTCCTGATCTTTAAGTATGGGCCAATAAAGTGAACAGAAATTCATATTGTTTGCTTGTGCCTGCTCAAAAATACAATCCAAATTCTGTCAGTGACCTGTCAGTCTCATTGTTTACTGCTCCCTGCAAATTTTCTCAATCATTATTTTTTTTTTCTTGCACTGATGAAAAAAATGAAACTATCTGAGGTCAAGAATAAATCCTTGAAGGCCGCAGTAATTTTTTTTCTATTTGATTAAATTTTGAGTCTACAGTTTCACACTGTCAGTTACTTAGATTTCAATAGCTTTAATCAGTTATTTTTATATACTGTTTCTTAAGCAGAAAGTTGTACAAGTCTAGGTCAAATGATGTATGTCACATCTCCAATACTGCTTTTAACAATTACATCTGTAATTTAGTCAGAAGTGTTGAAGTGTAGGTCAATTAAAACTTTTCTTCATTGGGATTAATAAATCATTAATCCTATCACAAATCCTATCATTGGGACAAATTATTGTCTAGGTTTTTCTAGCTGTTTCTTTATTGATCCTGGTATTGATACCAGGCTAATCAGTTTGCAACTTGAGTAAACCCTTAGAAGCATTAACCCAGCATAAACTCTTTTCGCAGGCAGTGGTCCAAGATTATCAGCAATAATTTTGGGGTTTAGCAGGTAGGCTGTAACCTGGGACACACACCTCTTAGCAAAGAGCTATAATTAATTACTAGGCTATAATGCCAAATTCCTCCATGCTTGCTTTCCTTTCGGTTTCATCAGTCTCATAGCACTGTTTAAACAATTACTCCAATTAAACACGCTATTCCACAGCCTCATCTTGGGGCATGGGTTGAAGGAATTGAAGGTTTGGATTTGCTGAAACTGAGGAGGGATTTAATTATCAGATCTCTAATCAACCCTAGAGCCCTGCTTTAAAAGAATCAGCCTTCTTCAGGAAATGATCTTATATTCTGGATCTTGACAGGACAGGACAGCCTTCCGGGAGAGGAGGTCAGAAGAGTGTTTCTGTGCCCACTGTCACTTACCAGTGAGTTCTTACTCACTTTGCTCAGTTTGTAGGCTTTCTTGGTTGCCCCCTGGGTAGATACCTTCTTCCTGTTAATTTTATATACTCTCTAAGGATATGTTGCCACTCCTCTGAATCAACAAGTATGAAATAGTTGCCTTATCTTTAGGCATTCCAGTGCCTAAATTATGGTCATCTTGATAGTCATTTTGGTTCTCTACTTGACATTATTGAAGTCAAGGGTAAAGAGTCATTCACTTTGCTAGCAGTGTGCCTAGATGATAGTGCACATCCTCAATTGTACATTGTTTTCACTAAAATCAGAGGATCTATGACAAATAAGGTCTCGCTCTTAGTCTATATTTGGTAAATATTCAAATAATTGTTCTTTTTTTTTTCTAAATAATGTCATTCTATTTCTAAAAAAAGTTGTAAATTGTTCTAAATTGAGTTATTATTAACCTTTCATTTCATGTGTCACTAAAGTGTTGCATGTCCATATTTCCCAGTAAAATGAAAATATAATTTAATAACTGTATTTAAAATTGTAGTTAATTTTGGTGTGTTGGGCATCTCAAGATTAAATTCAGTGGGGCCAATTCAATTAGTTATACTGTAGACCTCCGTGAAGATGCCAACTTCTGGAGAATAGTTATTAATCACTATGAGCCACATCATGTCCTCTGAGTTAGCTAAATCCACAGAACTGGACTTAAACTGATATCCTTGAGGATGAGACCTTCTGCTCTTTTAATGATTAGACAATGATAACAATGCTATCAGTGAGAAAGCTTGATTTAAGACAAAGTCGGCTATCCAAACCTAGAAAGGAACACTTTAAAGATTTTTTTTTTATCTGAAGGTATTTAAACTGGAAAAAATCCCAAAGATCTCAAGTAAAAAAGCTGGCATCCACCAAAATGTGTCTGGATGACAGAGATAATTGTATAAACAATGGGAATAAACAAAGTAAGTCCTGCAGTGATTTCTGATCACTGGCTTCTATTTTGGCAATCTTATCTGGAAGGAAACTCAGAAATAAGAAGTTGAAACTTTTTTTCAGCGTGTTTGTACACAGAATATAAAATGCTGTACATAGTGAGCATGGGAGATGAAGAGCTCTTCACCTTGGAAAGAGAAGAGCTCCCATCTAGAGTTTTAAGATTAATTATTAATGAAAGAATGAAATAAGTAAATTTTTGAATGCCGTATAGGTAATTTAGATTTTCTAATAAAACACTGAAGCAAAAACAAACACCTTAGATCTCCCTGATCTGTTTCTATTTTTGGAAAGGAATAAAGAGACCAATCTGTTTCATAATTCATCTTCCAAAAGCAGCTCTAATCCATGGTCCTAAATTCAGATTTTATCTCCTACTTAACAAGGACGTGTGCTCCACAAACTTTGTATTCCAACTTGTATTCTGTGAAGAGGAGAAGGTATTTGAGTTCCAGCTTCTGTGTCATAAATTTTACAAAGTATAGTATTAGGGAAAATCACAGTTTGTTAAGGGAAAAGCAGCTTCTAAGAGTCTTTTTGATATACACTTACACAGATCAGCCAAGCTGACCCATGCTATCCATTTGGATCTGAGGTGAAATTAAAACATGTTATTAAACTTGTTCATCTGCACCAAGGATGAAACCTGCTAATTACTATTAGCTCTATTATGTACTGCAGTGTTGGCATCAGTATTTCATAACTAGCCTCAGAGGGTAAAATGTGTAATAATTTCTCTTTCTTCACTACTTGCACAGCAGTCAACTGCCTAAGACGCTTAGATGAATTTAAATCTTGTAGTGACAAGCCAGTTTTTATTCCCGGAGCAATGGAGAGAGGACAGTAGAATTTCTGTGTTCTTATTCACTTTGGATATCCTTTCCCATATATGTATCAGTCTAGCAAACATGTACATAATTATTTTTTTTCAGCTAAACAATCATTTGTCTCACTGAGGCTAAGACCAGTCAAGCTCTTACTGGACATTTTTTACATTTTTAGTACTCTAAATTCAGTTTATTAAATCTCTTCAGAATTTCCCATTATTTCTAGAAGCTTATTTTGCTGTGTGCTTATTATTAGCGGGACTGAAAAAAAATGGTTATGCAACATTTTTTATTTTCTTCATGATACATTTTGGCTTCATTCAGTGCTCCTCAAAACCACGGGGAAGCTCTCACTGGCTTACATAGGTACTAGATCAAGCCCTGAGTGCATAATTCTGTTCTGCTTCTATGATCAGACATTCAGTTGCCAGGCACCACTCCTTCCCTTTCTTGCCATTTCTGTTTGTTGAAATCCATTCCCCTTAGTCTACTGGTATTCAAATAACCTTTCTTTCAACTACAGCAACATATATTCCCAAATCATTATTTCAGTTCTTTTCAAACCCTGGCAGCTACTATCCTGATGATATTGAATTGCCCTATGAATTCCTCTCAGGAGGAAGAGCCCCAGGCACTGGTACAGGCTAGGGGCTGACTGGCAGGAGAGCTGCTTTGCAGAAAAGGTCCTTGGGATCCTGGTGGACCCCAAACTGAACATGCACCAGCAGTAAGCCCCTGTGGCAAAGAAGGCCAACAGTGTCTGGGGATGCTCTAAGAGGAGCATTGCCAGCAGATTCAGGGAAGTGATCCTTCCCTTCCACTCAGCACTGGTGGGATATATCTGGAGTCCTGGGTCCAGTGTGGACTTCCCAGTGAAAAAGAGACATGGACATAAAGGAAAGAGTCCAATGCAGGGCAAAGAAAATAATTAAGGGCTTGGATCACCTGGCATATGGGGACAGGCTGAGGCAGCTGGGACTGCTTAAGGAGGCATCTTACCAGTGTCTACAAATGCCTGACTGGGGGAGTAGACAAGGCAGTCAGACTCTTCCCAGCGACAGTATGAGAGGCAATGAGCACAAACTGAAAAACAGGAAATATCACTCGAAAATAAGAAAAAAACCTCTTCATTATGAGGGTGGTCAAACACTGGAATAGGTTGCCCAAAGGGGTTGTGGACCTTCCATCCTTGGAAGCACTCAAAACCTGACTGAATGTGGCCCTGAACAACCTCTTCTAGCTGACCCTCCTTTAAGCAGGTGTTTAGACTAGATGATCTCCAGAGGTACCTTCTAAGCTCAGCTTTTCCATCATTCAGTTTAACAGAAAAATACTAGATGGAGAAGGTATTGGAATGTGGTTCTTACATCCTTGAATCCAATTCTGCACATGTGTACTACTTAGAATAGAATATCTGCTATCAGAAATATCAGCAATGATGAGTTGTTACTGGTTATAAGTTGTATTTGCAAGATTAGGCCCTTCGTAAATTCAAGAAATTAACTTCTAACAAGCCCATGATTTCAGTTAAGGCTTGTGGGTGGTTCTTTAACAGAGCTTAATACAGGACTGTATTCTATATACACTTCATTGGTTAGACAGGTTTGATGGAAGGAGGGAATAAATAATTTAAGTTCTTTTAAAAATATGCATAAGTACGTCACAGAGAATATAAAAACTTCAGGGGAAAGGTGATATTATTATTTAATGCCTTGTTGATGAGGTTTATTTTGGTAAGCTCTTGACAGCAAAAGGTAACATATCATCTTTGCGTTGACACAAACACTATTAAAATGTGAAAGGATGCATAGCAGAAAAAGATCGGCATCTAAAATAGATTTTTGAGAGAGAAAATTATTTTTTTTCCTTCCCAACAGCTTGTTTATTTTTCTTTGTTAGAATGCTGCCAACACCTTTAAGCAAAATTAAAAAGCATTTTTGTTATTGTATGTAATTCTTTCCAGGTCTGTTTAAAATTCTCAATTTCTTTCTGCTTTCCATTCAATGCTGAAAAATATTTGTTAGTATTTGTGATGGGGATGAATGTCTTTATATTTCCATTGCTTTTGCAGCACGGCTGCTTTCATTACTCATTGCACTGTGAGCATTGTGCTATTCATTTTTACATTGGAGACCAAGGCGTTTTTTTATTTTTCTCCTTTATGTCCTTTGTTTGGTTGGCGATGAGTGATTCAGAAAGCTCCAGAGGGCAGTGTTGGGCTGAAAGCTTCGATTCTCTGGGCTCTGCCTGGATACTTTTTGGTACCAGGAGGCTGAATGTCATTTACTCACATACGCAGGCTTGCTTAAATGGCTTAAGTCTTAATTCCACAACGGCCTAGGAAATGGACATTTTATGACTGGGGTCCTTGCAACAAACAAACTAACTGTGCTCATGCACATAATATGATCTTCAATGTTTTTAAAATGCTGAGTTAGATGGAATCAATTAAAAATTAAAAACCTCAGTCTTCTTAAATAATGCTGTGCCAGATTCACCAAGCAGGCTCAATGGGTTGGAATATTAATTTCCCTGCTTGTGTCACATGGGGAAAAAAGCAGGAAAGAAATCATCCCCACGAGGATGCAAGGCAATGCTGTTCCCCTTCTCCCTCGGGAGTTCTGCGAAGGAGCAGCAGCTTTCAGTTCCAATCAAGGCCTTGCAGGAGCACACTGAGAGGTTGCAGGGGAAGCCTCAAATCACACACCTCCTTCAAGTATGGCCTCCATACCTTACCTCTGCCTTGTCCTGCCCTCAATGGGGTGTGCACCAGAAGTGCTAGCTGGCCTGGAAAAACAGTATCACCAGGTCAAATTGCCACCAACCTCCACAATTCTTGAGAACTTTCTGGTTGCATTTATCTCATTTTTTAAGCACATTTCACATTTTGACTGAAACCAAAGGCATCTTGGCTGTGTCTAAACTGACCTCTCAATGCACAGACTGGCTACTACTGAATGGTTGCATTCCAGTAGCCTTTCAACACCCCTGTTCCCTGAGCATCCATGCTGCTCCCAGGTAACCTGCCTCCTGACACTATAATTTCTGTCTTCTGTATGTCCTCCTCTTTCACGCTGAAATCCAACATCCATCTCGTTCCTCCCACTGCAGTTCCTCCTTCTGTGCACCCTGCAATGCCCATGATTTATTCTTTCCTCGGTCCTCAGAGACAACTCTTGCTGCTCAGTGTGCTGTTTGGGTTAGAGGCACAAACAATGACAACAAAGTTGGCAACCAGTTGACTTAAGGACATGCCCCCCACGCCAGCAGAGGTCCTGAGTACAGAAGCACTTGGTCACCCCCTCAGACTGCAGGAATCACCTTGTGAGCTGTGTGTGGCTAACAGCCATAGTTTCAACTATTTGGATGCAAGCCTGCATTCAGAAAGAGTCTTTCAAGAGCTGGCACACCACCTTTTTTAAATATGTCCTTCAAGCAGTACCAATGGGACAGGCATAACCATAGCACGGTTTGAACCCACCAGAGGTATCCCAGAACACCAGCCTGTTTGGATTCTTTGCTAGATGACATATGTAGAAGGTACTATAGGACAATCATTGTGAGCTGAAGCAAGGACCTAGATGGACAGAACAAGGGTCATGGAGCATTTTGCACTTAGGCTGCTCTTGAGCCTCCATATCACTGAACAATAAAGACAGACTAAAGACCAGATGCTGCAAACGTTTATAGATTTAAGCAGTCCTAACAGGGTAAGCCTAAGTTTTCACCTGGGAATGAACTCTGCCCTCTTATAATGAGACACTTGGAAGCAATCAAGGGCATCAAATGGAGCTAGCTCAGGACCTTAATTAGCATATGCTGAATTTTTGTTGAACAGGGACAAATATGGTTGAGTTCTGCAGTTCTTGCCCTCCAAGAACACAGTGTATCAAGGCTGCAGCAACTGGAAAAGGAGAACTTAAAAACTGATGAAATGGGGCAGTACTTGTGCAGAGGAAGTGATGATAGGACAATTGCCATAGAAATACCTAATACCTGTACCTCCAGTAGCAAAACATTACAAGTCTGCATTTACATCCTTCAAGTGAATGCTGACACAAGTCTCTGTCCTAAGGAACTACTAAATTCCATGTGAATTTTGAGGATCTACTAGAAGGCAGGGTCACTTCAACCCACACTGGTGACATGGATGTCCCATGGGTATCCACAAGAGCCTCACTGGCAGGAACAGCTATTGACAGGCTGTTCAGGAGTGCCCAAAAGTGAAGTAGGTTTTCAACATGCTCATGAGACTGCAAGAAATACATCACTCTTCAAACTGCTCATACAGCAGAGGGAGGCTTTGCTATTAGCTCTCTCGATAAACATATCCCTAGATTCATGACTTGAAGACAGTGATGTGCTCCATGCCAACAAAAGAGAGTGGAAAAGAAAATATTGCCATCTGGTTGTGTAGAAGTTAAAATTCATGCACCAGCTCTCCTGCACAGTAAAAAAAGAATGAGTCTTCCCTTTTCATTACACTCAGTCTTGAGAGTGAGGCAGTGTTGTCACTGAGAGACCTGAAGAAAGACTGAAAGGGTGTTCACCATCAAGCCTCAGGCTCTGATTTAGGTGCCTACATTGAAAGCCTCTGGAATTCAGAGAACCTCTCTCCAAACCTATCAATCAAACGATCAATCTGTTTGTTGAAGCGCCGCTGACAGTCAAGGGAACCTAGGTTGCTCAAACAGATTCCCAAGGGACTGTATGAGTCCTCATAGCCTCCACAGTGCTACTATTCCCATAGCATCATTATGTATCACCTGAGTTTTGCAGGTTTGGGTTCTAACATTGTATTGGTATGACTTGGTTTCAAATATTAAGGTGTTATAATAACATTGCTAAAATCCACCTAACTGATGGTGGTTGACATAAGCTGCCTGACATAAGTCAATTAAAAAAAAAAAAATCAGGTATCAATACTTTTATTTATAATATTTTGTGGTAATCCAGATATGGAATTGCCCAGACAGCTGTGACTTAATCATGTATAACTGCCAGCTTGCATTTTTGCAGGCACATCTACCCTGACAAAGGCTTTTAATATTTAAAATCATGCAGATTATCTATTCAGCCCTCAGAAAACTCATTGTGATGAATTCAGTATCTCAGTTTCAGGCACTTCAACTGCTGACACCTTTCTTCAGGCTACAGAGAGACTTTATTAATTGTACTAAAAATCCTGTGCTAACATTTAAAAAATATTATTTAGTAGTCAGTAAAATATTTTTTTTTTATTTTAATACGTTACCATCTATCAATATTGTCACGATCTCTAGATCTCAGAAGTGGTTTTTATACTCTCTTTTTAAAATGCATTTTTATTCTAAGAGCCTCTGTTTATGCAAATGTATCAGTCATGTCTACTCAGAAATGCTTATATCATATCTGAGGTCAGGAATTCAGCTGTATTTAAATTATATGCCAGATGGATGGGCAATGCATACATTTCGGTTCTTTGACAACTTAATGAACATATCTCTTGGCAAGATGAGGTTATCTGAACATCCCAAATCATCTGTCACACTTGTCTCCAAACTTCTGGGCTGCAGTCTACTGTTAGGAATGAAAGCTGACCACTACACAATCTCATCAACCTTTAACTGAAAAAACTCTAACAATTATTTGCTTGCCTAGGGCAGCTGTAGGCATCTTACCATGGCCTTGTCAATTACAGGGGATAAATCTTGATATATAACGAATTTCAGAAATCTAGAAACATTACCTAATTCTCTCGCCCTTCAAGTAAGTTATAGTACTACCTTTTTTTATTCAACTGGCAAACTATGCAGAAAAGTTTTCGACCCACATTTTAAAGCTGACCACTAATCTGTTTATCTTATTTTTGCAAGACTATCTGGTAATACTATTGTCCTCATCTTACAGAGTGGTCAGGAAATAGAACTTTTCTTCAAGTAATATTTCAGTTTCTCAGGAAGGAAAAGTCTGAGAAGTGGAAGTTGAAATTTCCTGCAGAAGGTCAAGATTTAGCAAAATGAGTTAAATAGAACTTTTTTGACCAGTTTTACCATCTATACACCTATAACATCAACATAATCTATACTTACGGGCACTGCATTCCCTTGGAAATCGATTCACTAGTGTCTTAAACTGGGAACCCAAAATGTCCTTGAATAGCTTAAAATTAGTGGAGAGCTGACAACTTGGCCTATATCAACTACCCAAGGTCATCCATGCAATGATGTTAGTGGCAAAGCTGCAGTGAGAACCTGGAATTTACTGGCTTTCAGCCTAATGGTCACTTCACCAGACCAAGATACCACCATTATAGGAGATAATGATAATAAAACACTGCAGTGCTCTCAAATTGCATAGAAACTGCACTTTCTCTGTTCTGAAAACCCATGGTTCTGTCTGAAAGTTACCAAAATTGCTGGGCCAACATACTCTAAATGCATAGTGTCATAAAGAACGTGTAGCTTTTCTTAATAGAGCAACATTACAAAAATAGAAAAAAAATAATATAGAACAGAAAATCCTGTTAAAATCTTAAACAGGAAAGAATGCTAAATAATGGATACTATTCAGCTTTTCTTCAATTTCCTACTGAACGCGGATGTACTACTGGCTACAAGACACCGAGAGCACTGAGACCACACTTGCCCAGACCTTGCTAATGCTGGAATCCCTTGGCATTGCTTCCTTTTGCAATGGGTAAGCACAATGTCATTGATAAGCAGAACCCCTCCTAGGCAGCAGCAACCTGTTCCTGTCTGGGCAACCCTCACTGTTGGTTCTTGCCATCCTCCTGCAACACAGCTGCTCTTCGCTTCTTTGTTCCTCCCCTTCTGTCATTCCCCTTTCTTGTTAACATCACACTTTCCATCTTTCCCAGAGTTCTCCATCTCCTGGAATCTCAAATCCACATCTCCCCACTTTACTCAAGGACATTCATCCAAATTTGGTCTTTCTGCCACCCTTCCCCTCATCTATCCTCACCTCTCACCACCCTTTCCAATATCCAGTCCTGTCCCTCAGCCACTCCTTTGCTGGTTTCATCACCTTCTTCTGTCCTCTGCCTCCTCTGGTAACAATTCAGACATTATGAAGTCTTTTCCTTAGTTAAAAAAAAAAAGAAGGGGCGGGGGGGGAGGGGGAGTGGGGGGGAGAGGTTCTGTATCCCACTTATTTCGGCAACTATTCTGCCATCTTATTCTACCTCTCCTTTTTAAGCTCACTGACTGCAATCACTACCTGGAGTCAATCTCCTTGGCTTTCACCAGTTGTTTCCACTGAACCTTACTTTTAACATGACCCCTGATGACCTCTTTCTACCTAATGCTGTGATTCAGTATTTTCTGTTCCTCCTTCAGCTTCACTGTGAGTTCTTTCTGCTCTTCTTGGCCTATCATCTTTCCTTCTTTATCAAGAGGTTCCAATCTGCTCATGTTGACAGGCTATCACTGACAATTATCACTGACAATTAGATTTTCAGGAAACAGCCTTTGTACTTTCTCTCAAGCTACTCTTCTCTTCTGAGAATCTATCCCCTTTTTATTTTTCAATTCTTTTAAAACTTTCCTTTTCAATCATCAATCTTCCCCCCCAAAAAAGAAAAAAGGCTAAATATTCTGGGATCTCTCTCCTTGCCCATCACGCTTAACAACAGTGTCTCATCATTTCCTTGGAATCCCACCAGTCTGGACACATCTTGTGTTATCTTTTAATTGTCTGCTTTTAGACAGGGGCTGCTTTTTCAGAGAACCTAATACAAAGGGGTACTTGCTTGTAAAGAGGCTATTAAGCAACATGCTTATATAATCACAAATTACAACAGGAGTTCAGATTTCATTGCTGTAAGCATAATATGAAGACCTTGACATAAAGAAAACAGAACTAAAAACTGAAAACAGAACTGGGCCTTAAAAACTCATTTCTTAGACATGCTGGGCATACATGACAGGAGTTGGACTTGATGATCCTTGTGGGGTCCCTTCCAACTCACAACATTCAATGATTCAATGATTCAATGAATGCACTGTATACATCCACTGTATGGCACACATCCATTGTCTTTAGAAATTAAGGTTGATACATAGAATCCTGCCTCCACTGAAAGCAACAGGCATTTTATTACTAATTTAAGTATGGTCAAGGCTTTTCCATCTGAGTCTTATCATATGCCCTTTTTCAATATTTGCAAAGAAGCAGTCAAGTAGAATATATATAACAATAACATTTCATAGTTATATTCAGTGACTAGAAATTATCTTGACAGCTTGGTTTCTAATTCTGTATTAGGTTTGAATGCTACATCTGACTATACCAAATCAAATGTTTAATGGTACCAAAATCAATGTTTAATGGTCACATACATCACTCAAGAAAACATTGCTTGGTTTTTTTTGGTAGCTAGTTTTACACAGTCTCTTCTGAACTTTAAATGAATAAATTATTTAGCAGCCAGCACTTGTCCTTAGATGGCATAACTTGGATGTCAATACCACCCAAAGCATCCACATTTGCCAAACCTGTCTTGCAGGAAATGGAATGAGGATATTTGCATAAGGAAAATGTCAAAGCAGGAAATTAACCCCTTTGGGGTTTTCATATAATAAAATATTGCAATAGCTGTTATAATATCAGCATATATTTAACTGATGGCAAAGGATCATAATATTCCCATTGATACTGTGTTTACTAGTTAGACTGGTGGTCTTCCTAGTTGGGAGGGGGTAATGGGCTTTTCAGTGATACGACCTTTAAGTTAGTATGCTAAGAACCAAATTTAAAATTAAATTTTAATACAAAAAACCAAAATTGAATTGTTTTCTCCAATACAAAAGGATACAACAGATCTCAACTTTTGTGACAATGTTCCTCTCAGAAGAAGGTCATCTATACAAAAGTCTCCACAAACAATGGTGTCTGTCTTTCTGGAGATTTACATTGGAAAGAGAGATCAAATGCTGACTGGGGCAGACCATTTCAGTCCCTTGTATCCATATATGCTAACTGCCCTGAAACACAAGAGTGAGAGATGTGGTAAAACTGTGAGGGGCTGTACACACCTATCGCCAACCTTATGAAATTCCTCACACCAAGTTTGGTCTGAAAAGGATTTGCTCAACCCACTCATCCTCTTTACGTGCACTTCTTTCCACATATTAAGAACAGAAAGTACTCACAGAAAACACTGAAAGAAAAACAAGTTTCAAAAATTTGACTGTGATCAGATAATCCATCTGGAGTGGATCCTTAGCCTGCTGAGTTTAGAGAATATTACTACCACACCAGGTGCTTGGGGCAGAAACTAGCCTGTAATGTGTACTGTTTCCAGTTTGTCCCTGTGTGAAGAAGTGGGGATAAGGACTCAGCTGCAACACTACACTCCACCTTACTGCAAATGCACTTACCACCACTTACGAACTTACAAGGAGGTTTACAAACGAGTCCAAAAACATTATTTACAACTATTAGCATAGGAAGCTATTATTGAACGTCCTTCTGATTTCTTGCATCTGATTTCATACTCATCGTACTCAAGTGTGATACTCTGTGCCCTGCACCAGGGCTTGAGCTGTCCCTGTTTGGTATCAACTACACAACCTTCTTCTGGAGAGTCTGAGAAAAGTCTATATACATATGTTTACATACACCCTCTGGAAACCAATAAAAAAATCACTTTTGCACATAGACCATGACAGAGATTACATTTAAAGTCCTGCTATGCCATGCTCTCACTGAGAACTAGTCAAGTAAAAAACATGAACACTTATATAAATTATCAATATCTTACAGTCTTTATTGAGACAAGTTTCCATAAAAGAGAGGGAAAATTTTTCTTGAGTAGGGATTGCAGTAATCGAGCCAAAGTTACAAGGGTTACATATCAAATAGTATGCTACTTTCTCTTTTTCTTTCTTTGATTTATGCCTATCTTGCTATGGCTATGACTGGATATGTCATTCAAAATTCTATAGAACTATACTCATTTGTGTGTGTGTTTGCTTTCCATTTACAGATTCATCTTACAAAAGGAGCATTTCCCCTTTGTCCTAGATGTTTTAAGATGTAATTTAAAGTCAGGGTTACTGAAATATCCTGTTCTAGCAGTCCCACCACTACTGCCCAGTCATTACCATAAATTATTATACAGGAGCTAAATATATATTTCCAACCTTCATGATGTCCAAACAGTCCTGCAGTCAGAGAAAGCAAATGTTCCCTGTGGTGTGCCCTAATAATCTGCATTGAGTGTTTTGTATCAAATAGGAGAACTTTCCAAAGCTTAAGGGCCTTGAGAGAGAACTCAGAAAACACATAATTGTAGCGTGCCTTAACTTCAAAAATACGATTCGTGTGCCTGTAACAAAGGAAATGCTTATGGAAATGAACAAGCACATACACTGATACATATCTCATAATCAGTGCAAAGCTACAGATAACGTTTTACTATTAAACGGGTGTTTTAAAGAATATACAAACTTGATTAAACATAAAATCAAATGCTCAACTGGTAGTGGGTGGGATGGAATAGAGTAGCTGAGATGGCATGCATTTTCCAAAAAAACCCCAAAATCAAGAATAAAATAGATCTTCTCAGTCACTTCTGAGGGGCCAACAGGACATGAAATAGCAACCAGCTCACAAAAAACATTTACCTCTGGGCCTCTGCTTCTTCTGTTACTTCTGTTTTGAGAAGACAAGCACGAAACACCTGTCTGTAGCGTACAAATGTTGTCTAGGTATTTCTTATCTCTGCTCACTGCTGAATTTCAGCCATTAGTACTCAGAGTACGCACAACCAAAGTCCTCCTTAAAGTCAACATCAAGCAGGTCACAAGCCTGCAGTGGGCCAGTTCCACGGGAGGTAGTTTCACTATGAGACAAGAGTAGGATTTTAACTGGCTCATAAACAGGAGTGAAAACTTTGTTGTATCCTCCAACCTGCTGCCTAGACTAGTGACCAAGTATCTGTGCCACTCTCTTAAACTATCTCAAGGGCTTGGTCCACCAAGATTATTATAGTGCAAAACTTTTTAGTTTTAGTAATTTCTTCAGTTTACATAAGGATGTTAGCATGCCTTGGCTTGATGGCTATAGAATGAAAATAAAAGGGCTCAAGAAATGCTGTAGTTAATGGTGGCATGAGAATTGTATCTACACTGCACATACACACTGTCAAAAAGTAGGCAAGCTGATAGATTAATGCAACGCATAGGTGATAACCTTCTTCATTGCAAAGATAACCTTAACAGGTGTATTTCACGTTATTCTTTATCTCCCCTCCAATATACTTGTTTTTCAGAGTTTGCCTTTGCATTCCAAAAATTGAAACTTTAACATTCCATGCAAATAAGAGAAAGAATGAACTGGAAGCATATGGTTTGGAATTTTTTGGGTTTTTTTCTTTTTCATCATCAGTCATTATTTACATTCTTCAACCACAAACTTTGTGGGATTTTTGTTGGTTTGTTTGGGGTTTTTTTTAAATGTGACTACAACCGTGTCCCATGCAGGCAGCATAATAATTGAAATTCAAAGGAATCATTTAATATTTGGGATTTTTAACTCCACATTACAGTAGAACTTGTCTTAGCCAACCAAGGAAAGGATGAAAAAAAATACACATCTTTAACTAGATGTCTCTTAAACAAAAGTGAAGTAGACTTTTCATGAATTAGCACAGAGATAATTTTGAATAATCACTGGAAAAAGTAATTTGCCTGATATTTGGAGAATTTTTGCTGTAGCTAACTCAAAGTTTGTTGAAGACTATATCACATGAATTCTGGTTTTATATGTCTTGTTCTTATTAAATACAAAGCACAGCATAAAAACTGTGATGTGAAGAATAAGTCTCTCACTGGGCTGCATCAGTCAACACATTACTCTTTAAATGCATCAGGTACATAAAATCACTAAGCACTGAAAATGTCAACAATTGTTTTGTTATGTAAATTTTATGAAACATATGGATGATTACAATAATTTTACTTCAAATGGTTGAAGATTGTTGTTATTTATTTCCTTTTTAGACTATTAAAAAATCTAACATTAATAGTGGCACTGCTTTGATCATCATATACTTATGTAATTACACAGTTCAGTCAAACAAATAAAAACCCCACAAAAACTTGTCACTACTTATAACAACCATCTTTAAAATTCACTCTTCTTTTTCCATGTTGGCTAGTTAAAGGCTTTACTCATTTAAATGGACAGCTTCATCATATATTTTTTCTAAATATAAAGCATGAGCTATTTTCAGGCCACTCAAGGAAAGTCATGGTGTGCAATATCAAACTCTTTGATTTGTTGCTGGCATATGCGTTGCAAAATGTCATGTTGTCCTGTTGTTAATGGTCATGGCCAGAGAATGCTTATGATCATTACTGATTTAGATCACTGATTTCTTCACACTCAGAATCACTCCAGTAAACAAAAGCAGAGAAAATGTATTGAATTTCAGTTTTGAAGAACAGTATCTCAGACTGAGCCTTTTCTCTGAAAAGTCAATCAGATTAGTAGTGTGTACTTATACAGCTCTCAATGAATATAAACTAGAAAGAAGTTGCCTATGTGGTATGCAGAATTGTACAGTCAGCTCTCGGTTGTCTGTGGGTGTGTAACCCAGGTTGCAGATTAGCAGTGCTATGCAAAAACAAAGCAGAAAAAAAGGAAAAACACCCACTATTTTTCTTTGAATTTCTGACATCACTTTTTACTTCAGCTTAACTTCATTCCTCGATAAATATAAGAAACACAGAAAGTTCTTATCTAATGTGCACATGATTTGTATTACTTATGTTTTAGCTTTATGCGAGTTAGTCTATTCCATTTCTATTTTCAATAAATAAGAGCTGACTGTGTAACTATGAAAGAGCCCAGCAACCCACAGTTTTATTCAACCTCTGCTAAAAACCATTGTTTATCAAAATACCTCTATAATTTGCTTCAAAAGTCATCAGAGTTCCCTTTTACGTTATTTTTTAAACCCATGAGTAATAACAGCTTGCTGCAACACTGGACTCATATAAGTAAAATGTTCACACACTTGAAAAGCAAAGCAAAGACAAGTGAACAAACTCAAGGAGCTTAAAAGGAGATAGGTACAGTGCACTCCTCTGCCCTGCAAGGCCTAGAGACTGATGGAAAGCCATTTTATAACCATATTTTGTAGCTGTACCAAAAACTTTGAATTAATTGGCTAGCTGCACATTTTACTCATTTAGAGGATCTTTAGCACTGAATATGCTTTAAAAAAATCATACTCTTTTGGGCAATGCAACAATAACAGTGGTTACTTTATGAAGGAGTTGGGAGGGGAAGTTGTTTCCCGCTGCCCCCTCCCCATTCTCATTTTTCTCTGCATAACCTAAATAGCACCTATTTCATGACCAAAGCCAAAAGACAGAGATACCCAGTGCGCTGGTCAGGCATCATGGAATGACGACTTGAACTACAAAGGCAGCTGGGGGAACTGACGGTCTCTCTGTCTTCAGGAAGGGAACCTAGACACTGACAAACCTTGGGAAGCTGCTGCCGGAGGGAGCTTATCTGCTGGGGAGAAGGGATGGCTGAGACTCTTAAGGAGCAGGAGAAATATAAGACTTAGTATATGAAACATCTAATCTTGAAGAAGGATTGACAGCTAGGCTGCCAAAGTGCCAGTGGGGCAACAGAGGGCAGAAAAGCAACAGGGGCAGACAATCTTTTCTCCAAGGAATCCATTCTTACTCTTTTTATATGCCATCAGGAAAATTAAAACTACTAACTTCACATTACCCATGAGCATTAAAGATCAATGCAGGTATAGAATAGTGTGATATTCCTTGCTCTTCTGGAAAGAGTAACCTACCAGCCCTGTACTCTAGCTGTGGCAACAGCTTAACTCCTGTACTACAATGAAAGCAAAAGGCTCTTCATACTGTGACACAACAGTGTACTGAATTGGAATAAACTTTCTTGCTCCTTTGAATTTGTACCCTAACACATTAGGTTTGATATGCTGACTAGGGTCAAAATGACACTGATGACAAAAATTGCAAGCACTGCTTTAATTCATGTATACATATGATTCTTGTAGGAATTTCTAAACTACTTGACATCCTGTGCCAGTGAGTTCCACTGAGTAATAACTTTGCATAAAATGTTACTTCATATGTTGCCTTTTAATTTCACTGAGCATCCCCTTGTTCTTTTAACACTGGAGAAAACAAAAGGAAATACTTCTGTCACAAGACTTCTTACTGGAACAATTATAAAAATTCACTTAAAAAAAAGTACCTCTCTTCTGTTAGATAATATAATAATGTAATATCGTTGTGCATTTTTCAGCTAGACAAAGGAATTATATTAATATCAAAAGAAAAACATTTAGCAAAATATTTGCTTTCAGACTTGTTTACTGTTTATTATTTTAATTTACATCAGTTACTGCTTGCAAAATTTCCAGGGAAATAATTTTAAATTGCTTTTATTTTTTTTTTTTCTTTTCCCACTGCATAGTAAATACAGCCTTCTCAGTATTTCCAAAGCATAGTACTATAGAAATGTTAGGGCCTGCTTCGGCTCCAAATGAAGTTAATGGGAAAACACCAAATGACTTTATTAGGAGTTAGGTCAGGCCCCAGATTTGCAGCTTTTGAAATTTCATAGTTGAAAATTTTCCAGCTAATCTTCAGAACTGACTACTTCTACAACTATAACACTATTTACAACTTTATTTATATGTACTTCTTTATTACAATATGTAATATCAATGTTCCTTGTAAAGGTTACTATTTTATAGAAATTAGACTGAAGTTATTGCCAATCAACCTTTTAATAAACTTAAGTGGGATAACTTTCAGAATTTTTCTTAACACAAGATTCAGTTATTATTCACTCTTGCTATCTTTGACAATTGCTTAACTACCTTAATTTCAAAGCCTTTTTCAGTGTAATAAAAAAGTCCTTATGGTAGAAGTTTATTGGTCCCGTTTCAAATTATGTTCTGAAACATTCTTGTACTGATGAGGACTCATTATTTTATCATTTTTTCTGTTTCAACACAGTATATATAAAGCCATGCCTGTCAACCAATCAACCTCAGTATAAAAGTGTAAGTGAGGTCAAACAGATTGCTCACTAAATCTTTGATCAAATTGTCTGATCACATAGAGACACAACTCTCTGAATTGTTGCATATGTTGTATAATGTTATCATACAAATTTAAGCGTTTCCGTTATTGACTGCTGCTTGTGTATGTATATATTAACTTGCTGGTCATGAAACTACGACAAAGGACAAGATATACCAACACTGAATTAAGAGCTCTAGTCTTGTCTCTCCAAAAATTAAGAAAAATCCGTGTTCTTTATGATTGACCAACCCATGATGTTGTGCTTCAAATACACACGTTTTCCAAAATTAAACGGTGAAGTTAATGTCAAATACTGTGTTGTAACTTTAAATATAACTGACATAATAGAACAGATAGATGGGTAATTATGATAAACTACACAATAGTGCTACTGTAGATAATATCATTTATCAATCCTGTGGTCCCCATCATTCATGCATTTACAGTTTGGGAATACAGTGACTGCAAAGGATAATAATTCATAATGGCTACATTCTCAGTACTTCATGCTAGCTCACTAAACAAAATAAAAAAGGTTAATTGTATAACTGGAAAAATGTAAAATTTTATTCCAAGAAAATTAACAAGCTACACAGGTAAATTTTGGCAAATGCAACTTTATATTGAAATCCACACATCTGTATCTTAAAGAAGGAAAGACTCACAGACTCTAATGTATTTCTAAAATACTAGGAAATTATGTTATATGCTTTCACAAGTTAAAACTTAAATAATTTAAAACAACCAATACACCAAAATGTGCAGAAAATATAAACAAGACTGTGCCTTCAGTAGAATAAACGCTTCACAAATTGTGCAAGATTATCATACTAAGGCTGCGGTCTCCCCATGACAGCTGTCTTAAAATATAAACATACATCAACTGCCTGTGTTTCTCAGAACAAACTAGAAAGGGCGGCACACCTAGAAAAAAATCATATCATCCCAGTGATGTGCATACTGATTTTGGGAACCATTGGAGTAAAAAGGAAAAAAGAGGACTACGTGATCTTTCATGCACTCCCAAATGACTGACCAGAGTTATTGATTCAATTTTCCTTGCTTATTTGCTTCAATGCTAAACAAAATGGAAGATACTAGATAACCCTTTAAGGCAACATGTGTTTATTCTGTATAATTATAACTGTTCAATTATGATTGGATATTATCATTAACGTTGCCTAACAGACTGATATCTAGCTTTTTAAAAAATATAAATAAGAGTCTATTAAACTTTATACCAAATCAGCAAAAAACACAGAATACAGTTAAATGTTAGTAATTTCACTGTTAAGGAAAATGGCATTTAGAAAGAGTAATATATTTGGGAAAAAAAAAAAAAAAAGTAAACTCTAAATCTGAACAAAAATACTGCTTTGGAATGCTCCCCAAAACTTACTCACAAGGCAAACAGATTTGTAAGTGTGATAATCCAATAATGCATGGCACATCTTTAATCAGTTACAGTACTTGAGTCCCCAGTTTTCAGTCTTTGCAAAACAATAATTATATGAAACGTTTTAAAGGTCTTCAGATGTCTAAAATTAGTTTTATCAACACATTAACCTCATATCAACTTAATTTATTAAGATGTCCAATGCTAATCTTTTTGATGGTCTTATTTTATGTAGTGATATACACAGCATTTAGCACTGATACTTAGCACCTGCTACTTTCATAATCTAGATTTCAACCACATAAAAGAATTCAGGGCAGTAGTTCAGTCCTTTGTTCTTAATTACAAACCTTCAGCAGTGGTCAGCAGGAACATGTTTAGGTTTAAAACAGGATTAGAGGTGAGCTATTGCAAAGACTGCAGAATGTTGCCCAAATCCTTACAACTGCTGACATCCCATTCTTGATTTTCTTCTCAAGACATGGCTACAGGCCACAATTGCTTAGCAGAGAATGGTAGTGTTTCACAAGGCTAAAGATTTACAGATGCTCCCTCATATAACACAGTAAGGTTCCCTTGGTAACCTGGATTTTCTGCAGTAAAGAAGGGTTGTGCTGAAACAGCGCCTCAGCTCCCTGTTGGAGAAAATGCAGACAAAAGGATTGATTCCAGCTTGGGCAAAACTCATCCAGACAGCGGCCGTTAGAAATCCCCCTGGTACTACAGGCCCTCTTGCAAAAACTCTCCAGTAACAGGCTACCAAATAGGGACCCCACAAGGTCAGAAAGAGGAAAGTCATGATGTAGAACATTCTGCTGATTCTCTTCTCCATTTTGAACTCATCTAAAACCAGTAGCCTTCTCCTGCCTGTGGTGTTCGCGTTCTGCCTGATTCCCAACAAGGTTGGAGGTGTGGGACCCCTTCCAAATCCTGCCAGCCAATTAGCAGCTGCTTGACCACTCGCTCCAGGACCATGAAAAGTCCAGTTCTGGCTCACTGCTGCAACAAACTGGACTGGCTTCATTTTCCTGCGATCGTGGACAAAAAATATCAGCTTGAGGTAGACAAGCTGTGTGGCTAGGAGGATAAGGGCAAGAAGAAGCATAAATCCCAAGGAATCATTAGCCCTGAAGGAACGATGCTGGAAAGTGCATTGGTCTTCCTCCCTAATGAATGAGTAGGTGCCCACATCTAAAACAGGGGGGAAAGCCATGGCTACAGAGAGGGTCCACACCATACAGATAACGGCCAAACAAGTCCAGAAGGTCAGCCTTTTCGTATAAAAACGGTGGTGGGCAATAGCTAAGTATCTGGTGACGCTTATGCAGAATAACATGAAAGCAGTGTGAAAGCAGGACAAAACCCCCAAAAAGGCAATCACTTTGCAAGTAAGAGTCCCATACGTCCAAGTAGAGCCGTTTTTTACAGAGGTGAAAACAAATGGGAAACAAATTGCAGATCTGAGGATATCTGAGCAGCAAAGATCCAACAGGAAGTAGTAAGGAGCTCTATGCAAGGTCTTATCTTTGACTAGCAAAATGGAGATCAGAAGGTTACCCACCACACTGACTCCTATTATGAAACCCAGTGAAGTCAGTTTCAGAAAAGCTGTTAAAGGAGAGAGATTTTGTAAAATGTTGTCAGCTGCATGGCTGTAGTTCGCCATAGATGGATGGATGATATGTATATTGCCTCAGTCAAGTCTCATGATCTATATATAAGAACAAGGAAAAAATAGATCCATACATCTTACTGAAAATGTAATCCACAAACAGAACTGATCTTGTGTCTAGTCATACAGTACATCCTCTTCTTTCTGATTTGTCATGCCATCAACATATCTGAAAAAAAATCGAGCTATCAGTTCTTAAGTTAACAAGAAATGATGTCAGAAAGTGCTAACAAAGATGTTAATTTATGGAGAATCAAATGAAGTTGTAAATTTGAGTACTATTGTTTGGTTTTAAAAATCATGAGGCTTTATATATATATACATATATATACACACACTTACTGTTTAGCATGATTGATAACTGCCATTTCACCAATTTGGCTTGCTACAGTTTCAGAACTGACCAGTGCCCCTTATATTTGGTAGCATATATAATTTTACAGTTAAAGCCTCGGAGATTTTATGAATCAAAAGATTCACAGTTTGCAAGCCCAAGAGTTAATCACTGACATCTTTTAAAAAAATCCCCAAAGACTGCTGATATTCTGACATTACCTACATTTATTTTATTGCTACAGTATTTGTCAATGTTTTAGAGGCAGCTGCTGTGTTGATATGGATCACACCCAAAGAAACCCTGCGGAATTTATGTTTTTTAACCCAAGTCACCAAAGCACATTAATCACACTGTGTTAGTTCATGCACATTGCAAGAGAAACAGTATTCATTATCCCCCTCCCTTCTTCCTATAAACCATGATTTTATCATTTAGGCTTTCAAATAAACAGGTATGCCAAACAGTCGGTAGCACTATGCTTTAGGGTCTTCCCCCCCTCCTCCCCCGCCACCTTAGCTTTAATGCAAATCTTTGAAGCCTCAATGTAATTCATAATAAGCAACGGTCAGTGTAAATACTGAGCAAAAATAGGCAACACACCCAAGATATAATGCCCATCCTTTTGGGAGGGCTGAATTTGGTTATGCTTAAATAAACATAAAATAAATTGGGGGTTTTTTTTGGTTGGTTTGTTTTTTTTTTTTTTAGCTAATTAGGGCTCCACGATTCCCACTAATTCTCCCAGTGAATTGCACTGGAACACATTCTGTGCAATAAAATAAAATAATTTAAAGAACTGTCTGCTGCCGCTGTTTTTTTTTTTTTTTTGCTGTTGGTTTGTTTGGTTTTTTTTTTCCTCCCTCCAGAGCCAGGGACAGGAGCCACAGCAGCCACGATCAGGCTCCTTCGTTATCCACACGAAGTGCTTCCTATGCCACCTCGGGTGTACAAAGGATATTCCCACTGAATCCCAGCAAAATCCCTCCATTCTTACCGTTCACAAAAGAGCCTGATTGCTGCTGTGTAAACAGAGGCTGATCAGATCATGGCATCGTTTTAAAACCATGAAATCAGGCTCCCCCTCCCCCCTCCCTCCAGCCCCGCCGCTTCCCCTCCTCGGTGGAGCTGTCCCCGCCGCGCCGCCTGCCCTGCCCCCGCGCACACACACGCACACACACGCTCACACTGACACACTCACTCACACTCACACAGACACACTGACACACCGCTCACACTGAGACACCCGCTCCCCCCACGCCCGGCCATGCAGGGCTGGACTGCGCCGCGCTGCAAGGGAGCCCGGGTGCCGCTGCCTGGCAGCCGCAGCTGCCGAAGCCATGCGAGAGCCTCCCGCGGCGGGGAGCTCGGGAGAGCGGAGGAGGCATTGTCTGTGAACACTTCCATCATGCTGCTTCTTCAGAAATCATCCCCCCCAGACTTCATCCCTGAGGGGGGCAGCCCTCCCCGCACGCGCCTGCAGCTGCGGCAGCCCTCGGCACCCCCGGCCATCCCAGCCCTTCTCCTCCTACCTGTTGGTGCCGGAGATCCCCTCATGCCAGAGCTGCTTCTCTCGCCGACCGACGGCTCCTTTATCCTGGCGGTCTCTTTGAGAGCCGTTTTTATTTTCCTCTGCTGTCTTTCATTCTTCTTTCTCCCAATCCGTCCCTTTCCTTTTTTTTTTTTCCTCCTTTTTTCCCCTCGGTACCTTGACTGAGAACCCAGTCAGTGGCCCGGGCGGCGCATGCTCACTGCGCCTCCTCCCTGCGCGCCGAGCCCCGTCCTCCCCTGTCGCAGCGGCACGATCGCTCCCAGTAACGCAGCAGCGGCGGCCGCCGCGGTGAGGGCACGGCAGCCTCAGTGGCGGCGGCAGCTGCTGCTGGCTCAGTGAGGAGGGCAAGGCAACCTCCGCGGCAGCGGCACTCTCCTCAGTGGCGGGTAGGCAGCCCCAGCGGCAGCAGCCTCCTCAGTGAGGGGAAGGCAGCCTGGGTGCCACCAGCAGCAGCAGCAGCAGCAGGCTCCTCAGTGAGGGGAAGGCAGACTGGGTACCACCAGCACCACCACCACCAGCAGCAGCAGCAGCAGCAGGCTCCTCAGTGACGGGAAGGCAGCCTCCGCGGCAGCACGTTCCCATTGCGATGCATAGCCGAGCTGGATTTACTGGCGAGCCTAGGCAAGCTAGCTTGAGGAAAGGGAGGGGGAAGAATTAGGTCCTGCGCTCCTTGTTTATGGCTTTGAACTCCCCCTCCCGCCCCTTTCGCTTAAAATGGGGGCTAGGAAGCGGCCGCCGTGCTGCACGTCGCAGCCTGTCAAGAGAGGGACCGGGTGGTTTCTTCAGCTGCCGCTGGTCGGATCCTCCGGCTCGTGGCTCGTTTTCCTTCCTCACGATTCCCACCCGGTGAATTCCTTCTTCCTAACCCCGGAGCCAGCAAAAGCTCCTTAAAAAGTACCGTGGTTCGGGGAAGGCGTATTTGCCGAGGCGCCGTGAGGACACCGCGCCTTCCCCCTGGCTCCGCTGCCGGTAAAGCGGCTTCTCAACATTCAGCCCAAAGCCGGCGCAGAACCGTCAGGGCGCTGCATGGCGACAGCGATGAATTCGAATCTCAGCCCGTTCCGTCCGTAGCAGGGCCGGCGCTTCCCCTCAGCGCGCAGGGCGGGAGCGGTGACAGTCGCGGCGGAGGAGCGGCCGAGCTGTTCGCCGGCGGGGACCGACACCGAGCCCTCCCGATGACGTCATTAGCGGCCGGTGGGCCGAGGCGGCGGCGCCGGGAGGCGGCCTGTGGCCTGGGCCGCCGCGGGGGCCTGTCTCCCGCCTCCCGCCTCCCGCCGTTGCTGGGTGCCACCGCGGTAAATCCGGGAAGAAAGGTGAAGGGCTGGGTAAAACCCGAAAGAGCGCGTCCCTCCGCCCTCCCGCTTCTTCAGTCTGTGAAGAAGATGCGGGAGAAGCGGGAACATAAAGAAAGGCTTTCCCCAAAAGCAGCTCGTTTTGACCGCAAGGCAATTGAGGAACAGCTGATTTTGGGTCAAGAGATTTGGATCCTGAGGAACTTCTTCACTGGGAGCTTCCGCTCAAGTCAGAATAAATCCTTCTGGGGGATAGATTTATGGGGCTGATTCATAATGTGTGTCACATCTTTCAGACCGTTGGTAGACTACAGGCATTTTTTAAGGCTGTTGTCAAAGTTTGGGTTCTTCTTTTTTTGGCACTTTCTAAAAGTCATTGGAATTGGAGGCCAAACCACAAAATTAGCTTCAGTAACAGCCTGATCAAGCCCAAAGTTCTGCAGCCACTGGAATATGCTGTTATTTAAAACAAAATTTGCACCATTTCAAGCATGTGACTTCCTTCAGAAAAAAAAATATTCTTTAGCAGAAAACTTGTACAGTGCTTAGGTAGCACACAATTTTTATTTTTATTTTCTGTGACTACAATTATGATGACTTTGTGTTGATGCTCATCTTTGGGGTTAGTTTCACTTTTAGAAATTGGTATTTTGAGTGGTTATTAAAGTTACTACTTCAAGCTGCACTTTTCGTGTCACAATAAGTAGACTTCTCTAGCTACCCCTTTTCTATTGTTAAATCTCTGCACTCAAAGTTACATACAAAATGTCTTCTAAAGTCATTCTTAATGTTAAAATGGAAGGACAAGGAATTCGCTACTAAGCCAGCGAGACCCTTTAACGATCTGTCTAATATAGCAATGAATTGTCTGAATGCTGTGAAAGTTAAACTCTTTAAATACCAGATTAGGAAGCAGATTTATAATATGTGGTTCAGGATGACTATAGTATGTTCATGGTCAGGGCCTATTCTTGAACTATGATTTATGATTTGTGTTCAAGAGTAAACAATACAATATCATCATCATTGTAAAAGAGATCCAGTGCAGTAATTTTTAACCTTTTCTCTCTACAGAAGTATATTACTATATAACGTTTAAGAAGTTGCTTTTCTCTTATACCTGTCATAGACTGCTTAGAAGTAATCTGTGGACTTCAGAATTCATTCATTCAGTATTCAACCTCTGGTTCAGCGTAAATCCATTAGTCATAATGTGTGTCATCTGAGAACCAGTGCTCTAATTTAGTTAAATGAAACGTAGACATCTCTATACTGAAGCAAATGTAACTAAACTGGTTTTCCATTGTAGTCAATGGTGAGAAAAAGGTGCTTTAGGGAGCAGATCATGTCATTCTGAATCACAAGTCTAAAGTATGCCAGATGGACTGCATTCTATTCTCTTTATTATACGGCTAGAGTTAGGCAAGAGAAACCCATGTTACAAAGGGAGAGACTTCTGTTGGAGGGTGAGGTAATGCTGTGTTAAACTGTTGTGCTGGGGACGGGTCACATCCCCCATGGAGGGAAAGCAAATCCAGGAGTCAGTGGGATTGGGAATCTGGGAGGTGAAGGCAGATGTCAGATAAAGGTAGCTCCAGGAAACATGAACCGGTAAATGAATCTGAAATTGGAAAGGGAGGAGGAGAAGAGCCACAAAAGGAAAGGTGACAAGAAATCTGTACTCACTAGCTCTTCAGAACAGCTAGGCTAGAGATATGAAAGGCTGAGAAAAAATAAATTGTGAGGCAGCCTTTATTGTACAGTGAGTGGATTGGGATTAGCCAAACACAATTTCCTGGGTCTTTGCCATGAGGAGGGATCCTGAACCCAGAATAAATGGCCCACCCCACAATGTAAGGAGAACAACCCTAGGGGCAACAGGAAATGAGTTAAAAAAACCCAGAAAACTTGTTTTGTGGAGGGTAAATATCTTTCCCTGGCTTTTGTTTATGTAAGTGTTTAAGTCTTCTTTTCTCCAAGAATGAAGGGTTAAGAGACAAAGTGTAAGGGAAGTGCAAGCGCAAGAGCATTCATGTAGCCCATTAGAGCTAGCAGCAGACAGAGCTTTCCCTAGAGCATGAGAGAGCTAAGACTACCCCTGATCTTCTGATTTCGATGAAAGACATGAACCATCTCTAGGTTTGGGCAACCCCACTGCAATTTATTGACAGACAGTTCTGGCACAGGGCTCTTTCATTTTCTCCTGATGGAGTTCTTTAATAATCAGGGCCTGGAAAGTAACTGGTGAAGTACTCAGCTTTGTTGTTGGTGACTGAGGACCCTGTATTCAAATTGTATTTCTTAAAAAAAAATTAGGTACCATTTAAGAATGACCAAGGGACTGGGTACAGTGAATTGGACCCACTAGGTCCATTCCCAGATCAGGATCACCTTACTGGAGAATCCTGTTTTGATATTCTTGATCTTTGGCATCATCTGCACATCTGGGCATCTCATTCCCATGAGGTGCTGGTGATGCTTGGGTGCACATGGCCAAAGTGCCAGGAACTAGGGCACTGGGGTGGGGGACAGCTGAATGCTATTGCAGAGAAACTGTTGGTGTGTAAGTAGGTTTTGGGTACTTAGCACCTAATTTCTTTTGAGGATATGTGCCCTGGAATCTTATACCACAGTTGTGAGACAGGGGAGGATGCTGGGTAGGTGATTCTTATTGTTTCAACCTTTTTCCTCATAATGGGAGAAGTTTTTGAGAAGTCTGACTGAGAAATCTCACTAATGGAGCCTGAGGTAGAAGATTAGGCTAGAAGACAGGCTAGTGATGACAGGTAACTATCAGTTGAAAAGACTGGGTGAGATACTGGCCTTACCAAGGTCAGTAACAACTTTCTCAACAATTTCAGCGGGATGAGGGATTCAGGGTAGAGCCAGAAGTTGTGAATAGCTAAAATGTAGAATATTAATGTCCTTATTCTCTTGATCATTTCAGTAATTAAGGCATTTACCGGCTGCCTTGAAATTTATGTATACGCAATGTCTACCCAGTCTGCATAATGCAAACTCTGAAGCACTGTAGGATTTTGCAACATTTCTGCAAAACAGGAGAGATACTCTGCAAGGTGTACCCACCTCTGTGCTGAGGCCAACACAAGATTTATGTATTGCTTAAGAGACTGTGATAGATGCTATCAAAGTACATCCTTTTCAAAGGGCTCAAGGAATTCTTCCAAGGGAAATTTCTTGCCTGTGCAGTAATTTGTGCAACTTTAAATAGTATTTAAGCAGGACTTATGTAATACAGAGACCTGTGTAAGACCCCTGCACAATAGAAGGTTTCACCTTCAATATATTAGGTTCCAGTGCTTTGTAAAGTATTTGTGGAGTAAAGACATTTGTTGGTTGTGTCTGGCTCCTGGGTTGGCTCTCGGCACAGACATAAATTTCACCGCACACTGGAAATCTCTCTAGTGGTCTCTGCCTCAGTGATGTATGTTTGCACCTATAACAAAATTGCATTCATGTGACTATAACAATTCCTATGGATAATGATTGCAATTTTTTTAATTAACCTTTAGCCAGATCTTCAGATGTTTTATAAATATTTCTGAGAAACATTTAATTAGATTTTTTTTTAAAGTTTCATAAATGCCCTTTGAAACTTAATTTTTGTTCTTAAAAGTTGATCTACGTTACACATTTACACAGGGATAACAGAAGGTTTAAGGGCAAATACACATAAGCTTATCTGCTGAGCATATGAAAAGGCTTTGTCCTGCAGAGGAAAAGCTCTACTCTGTGTGACTAATGGGAGTGAGGCACCAAATTGAAAGACTGGAGATGTCTTTTGCATCTAGGTTTCATAGATACACTGTTAAATCAGTGTTAAGTTCAGTTATTTTTTGTGCAATTTAAGTAGTGTGGCCATGTAATTATTTGACTTCACTTTATATCAGGTAGTTAGAAATGCAAATGAACTTAACTGTGGCCATGAATAATTAGCAATGTTAAATTGCACTGATAATTACTTGTGCCTACAATAACATAAGCTATATTTTTAAATTGCTGGACTTCACAAATGTCCTTTTAATATAGATTAAGAGGGAGAGAGAGAGAGAAAAGAAAGGTTTGTATGTGGTCTTTGTTGTTTGTGCACCACATGTATGTTGTCCTGTACTGAAGAACTACCAGATTGCTTGTTTTCACGGTCAAGGAGGAGTGGTAATGTGCAACTTGTAGAAAAAAATAGAGGCAGTCACACCAACGGATGATGCAGATCCATGATTGAGCCCCACAGAAGGAAAAAAAACCAAGAAGAAATTCATAGTATCTGAAGAAGTAGTCCCAAGTAGATACATTTGTTGCTATATTTCTGAATAGTTGAGAATATTTCTCCAATATTGCCATCTTGGATCCCTCATAAACTGTATGTATAAATAATATAGTATTCAAAATTTAATCCTTGAGTAATTTGTTTAGCTCAAGTTCTGTTTTGTTTTTAAATAACAGAGGGTAAGCAGTATCTTGTAGGTCTGTATAACATATCTTTTAATGTGAATAATTCTGAACTTGCAGTCTTGTTAGTGGAAAGTATTGAAATTCTCATTCTGCCAACAGTGTTTATTTAATGTGGGCAGCACTGTAGAAATGCCTCAGTAACAATAACTCCTGGGAGGAGAAAGTAAATCTTGTCAGAACATCGGGAGAATGTGGACCAAGCTTACTGAAGTTCTTGTTGTATCCAGTCTCTCTGCTCTCTTCCTATGCCAGAAAATCTGTTGGTGTTTTGGTAACTGAATGTGAAACATGAGGAAAAATACTTTCTTCTTTCTCCATTGCAAAAAGTAAAATACCATTCTTTACAAATTTCATAGATGGGATTTGTTGAAGCATGTGCATAGACACTGGGAGTAGTCTTACAGAAGTAGTGATTCATTTATTTAAAGTATTTTCATCTGAATTTAATTAATCCAATTAATTGTACATATTTTAGTATAAGCTACATTACAATATGTCTGACAACTACTGTAAGTACATTCCATTCACTGATTTGTTTTCCTGTGCATGGCATACGGTAATGTGAATAAATCATAGTGAGACAATTCAGCAACCGAAATAGTGGGAAGGAGCGATGCTGAGAACAGGAATTCATGACTAAATCTCCTTAGGTGAAAGGCATGATTTTTGCATGAGGCTTGTCTAACCATTAATATGGAAACAATCTGGTGAGAAACAGATAGAGGGTCTTTCAGAATTCAGAAGCTGAACCAGGAGCACTGACCTAGGACCTTGCTAATGACTTTCTGACTCCGATGCACGGCTAAGCAGCCTTGGCTTCTTCGCTGGCTGTTGTTCTCTTATCTTACCTCTGACACTTTACCGACCACATTCAGGTAAAAGTGGAGCATCCCCCACACGAGAGATTTCCTGCCAATGCAAGCCAGCACCTCAGGACCACTGACATAGAAAGCTATGTTAATTTACTCCAGTGGGGGAATATGCTACTGTGATTTTAGAAGTGTCATCTATTAGCTTTAGAAACTGATGATGGATAAAAGCTTGTAGATTTTCTTTTTTAAACAATAGATTTGTGTTGTTTGTGCACCTCACCCCTTCTCAGATGTTACGTTTGATAGTCCTTTTGTCTATGTTATTTTAACACTTGAGTTTTCAATAAAATGCTTTCTCAGATGCTATGTAATGCTCCTTGTTTACCTTACGAAATGGAAAAGCAGGACTTGAAATCAGCTCACCACTGCTGAAGCACACAGCAGCTCTGCAGTGTCATGGTCATTAACAGTGCCAAACACAGTATTCAGGAATGCTTTTTTCCTATCACCGGTGCAGACACCAGTGGAATACTGTGGAGCAAGATGAATGGCGTTAATGACATTACAGAACAGAATGCTTGCCTTGAGAGGGGAACCTGAAAATGCTCGAGAGACAGAGGCTGGATGACTTCTTCCAGTTAAGCTGCATCCAGCATTTTTATGCACCTGGTATTAAGCATAGACAGCCTCATGTCTGAGATGCACATGACTACATCAGTTATGTAAACCAACCTACTCTACCCCAAGCCCTTCTGTAGTTTCTCAGCATGTATGCATATGTGTGGAACGCTTCTTTGGCTGACTGAGGGGACTGCCAGGCTGGCAGGTATTGCTCCCATGCCTTTCTGTGCTGTTGGCTCACTGGAGATTATTAGGATGTGGTCGAGGCTTAATGAAAGGAATGATTGTGGTTCATTATTTTTCATATACTTTCTCTCAGGAAGCTATATAATGACTAAGTAAATTTATGCTCGTTTCCTTCCTTTCACTGTTTTTTAAACCTAGAGGCTGATTTTAGTGGTCAGGTGCATGAGCAGAGAGGTCTCAGAGGCAGGTGAGGTTCCTGCAAATTTTGTGAATGTAGGTGTTGACTGCTTGTCCTAGAGTTTACCTTTTTCCTTGCTGTTCTTTGAGGCTGGCCACCACTCCTTAGGGACTCTGGTCCTTACCTGAGGCTTCAGCATACAGTGATTCATCTGCTGGTGAAAGCTGGCCATGGCCTGGAGTCTGAATCCCTTTCCAATTTGAACTCTTTGTCACCAGGCTTGGCTGTGCTCAGCTGTGCAGCTGAACAGGACACTGGGAATGTCACTACGGTTTCTGTATCCAGTGGCAGAATGGAAGTAGCAAGCGTAGCAGAGACCCAAAGACCGTGCTGGTTCTGTGACAGACAATACACATCCTATTCATCAGTTCAGTATCAAGTGAGTCAACAGCCACACTGCTGAGCTCCTCCTTGCTTCTGTTGCAGTTATTGCTCCATTTCTTCCAGTGATCATAGAACTCTTTGCATTACTGTTATAGGTTTCTAGGGATATATGTCAAATCAATCACTTTTATAGAGCTGAGATTTATAAATACTTCCATTTTCCACTATCTTTAAGGTTAGGTTAGAGGTGAACCATGAATTGACAGTATGTTGTAGGATTATAGAGACTATTTGGCAATAACATTTTCTATTTCTAGTAATATACTGAGAGGGGGATTTAAAAATAATAGGATAAAATAGGATAACTGTCACTGACAGCTTTCAGAGAACTTTTAGGCTGTGCTCAGGGACAAAAATTAACAGTGTTAATGTTAGAAATATTTAGTTTTGCTGAAATGATCATTTCACATCTAGATGTTAGACTTCCTACTAATTTATTGTTCAAATTTTAATTTACAATAATACAGACATGTATGGCATAATGGCTCTGCAAGGAAAACATAAATTGGTTAAAAAAAATATACTCCTACATGATAATTGCTTTGAATGCATACGATTGAGACAAGGGAGATTCAAGACTGTAGTGTTTGAGATGGAGAGTGAACACTGGCTTTGCAAGCAGCTAGCATGAATATACGTTCTACTAGTGAGCTTCAGGCCTCATAATCTAGAAAGGGGAAATACTCTGGGATATTCCCATGTCAACTCAGCTGTTACCTGCTTGCTGCAACTAATTTGATATCTAGAACCTAATGTCATGATCCCATTTTGTCAGTTTGTTGGATATTAAGTATGAAATATTTTCATTTATATGTAGAACAAGGGGAAGCAATTTTAAGTTTAATACTTGTGAGGATGCAGAGAATAGTCTACCTCTGGATAAAGGTAGGTCATCTGTTAAGAAACATGACAGTTTGAATTCTGCAGGTACTATCAGAACGTCACTGTGACGGCACAGTAGGAGGAACTGCATGAATGCAGCTCTGTGATGCAACTGTAAATATAAATTTATTACTGCATTGCCTGTTTCATGGAGGTGTGAAAGAATGAATGTTTTATTGAAATGTCACCTGCAAAACTAGTTAAGCCTAATGCTAGCAAATGCCAATATCTTTTGTATAATTGGACTAGTATTTGCATATATTTAGGCAATGTTTGAGTATGGTATTTAAAGAAAAGGGTAAAAAATTGAGCTGGAACAGGATGTTGCACAGTCGTAGGTAAAACACCCAGCTGGCAAGAGAAACACATGGGAACTGATGTCTGCTACCTAGTCTGTTTAGTGCTGGTTTTGCTTTGTTTTCTGATTGACTATATAATACCAAGCCATGGAGCTGGGATCAGGCCCTAATTCCTGACATAAAAGGCAGGTATCCTAAGTAGCAGACATGGGAATCAGTCTCTCTTGTCCACATCCCTGTCCTGCTCCCCTCTCCCCTCTTACCCCTCCATGCCATTGCTCTTGCACTTTTACTCACAGAGGGTCCAGGATCAACAGGAGAGCGTGGTTTCCAGGACTGTACCTCCTGGTATTCCAGGAAACTTTTCTGGGGGGTGGGAGACTGGGAGACAAGTTTGGGAGACTTGAATTCCAGATCTTGTTTCATGTGATGTAACTACTAGGTGGTTATGGAAAAGGTGGGCTTCCTGCAGCATTTGTGCATTCAGTGGGCTCAGCACTGCTACCTGAACACACCAGTCAGATCAGACTCTTCTAGGGACATTGCTGAGAGCAAGACATTTAGGTTACACTTTGTCTCACACCTGGATCACAGAGTTTCTGCACTGCATGCTCTTGGGCAGTTCTGCACATGAATGGAAAGCTTGCAACCTCAGGTCCAAAGTGTAAATGCCAACTGAAAAGTGAGTACCACTCAGTCTTGCTGTTGCTGCAGTGAGGATTTCTGGGTCCCTCTTTTTGGAGGGCTTATGTCCTGAATTCTGTTCAAGTCATGTTTTAGATATTTAAATCAACTCTTAAGCTCTTGCAGTTCCTCTACACTACATAATTGTATTAAATCTCAGTGAACTTACTCACTCTCCATTATTAAAATAAAATGTGGAAATAAGAGCTCTAAATGCTAGTAATCTGTTTTTCCTAATCTCAGATATGTATCTGGACATAGAAGTGCTCTTTTGATGAGTGAACACACCAGTTCCTCACAGTACAGGACCAGCAGTAGCCAAGTAAAACATACCTGTTGTGTAATTCTGTGCTGCATTGTAAATTTGGTATTAATGTAATGCTTCAAAAGCTAACAGAACATTTATTTGATATACTGTATCTCTCTATTATGTATATCTCCTCATAAATATGCATGTATTACAAAACTGTGGCAATTTGAGGAATTTATGTAAAACTTATGAATTCTCTTTGATATCATGGGTCCTCAAGATATATCTGTTTCAATCGGCATGCTCTATATTGAGGAGCAGTTTTTTCTTTCTTTTTGCCTAACCTTAGTGTATTGAATTTTCAAAGGACATTGCCACAACATAGAATTAGTGAATTTGCAAGGCTAGATTTAAATGTGCTTTTGACCAATTTAGGCAAACCTAGTTAAATATGGAGCTGGGATAGGTTTTGGTAGATGCAGTGAGAAGTTGGAGAGAGCTAAAATCATAGTTTTAATTACAAAACTTTCAGACTTCTGCTTCATTTGTCAGTCTTGGAATACAATTATGAACCTCCTTAAATCAAAACTATTTTAAGGTGAGGTAGCTTTTCAACCCTTAAACCCTTTAACATTTACTTAAAAATATGATAAATTTGGAATACAGATATTAAAATATGGCTCTTAATGAACAGATACAGTAAGATGCCTTTCAAAACAGAAGATAATGCAAACCTCTTCTTTTTAATGTAAAAAACCTACATGACAAATAATTTCTGAAATTGAAAGATATATGAAAAAAACAATCTTTCACTCATGAAGTTTACTTCCTTAGAATTTATTTCTTGGGAAACCAGAGTGCAGCTTTTGCAAACAGAGGACAAAAGGAAAGTGCGTTTTCAACACCAGATAATGAATAACCAAAAGCCCAGTCTTGTAAGAGGACATGGAATTCTTTCTGAGCAAGTGGCTTGGCTACTACTATATGAAGGAGAGTGTATTTAAGTATGTCTGTTAGTGCCTCTTCACCCTGTTTCTATGATACTTGCTTCCCAAGGCCTGTATTTTGCGCTAAATCAGGCAATTTTCATTGTCCTGAATTTGCATTATGGCATATTAAGGCAGCAGTTTGACAACTATTATGTACAGCCAATTTCAGATTATTTTGGTAGTGTGCATAAAGTGATCACATGCTCTACATTTGCTGTTGGAAGGTCAGTATTCCTTTGGAAGCAGAAGGGATTTTAATTCTTAATTCCTACTAAGTCTATTGGGAGTTAAGCAGAGAAACCTTTGGCAAAACTCATGAAAGTTCAGATTTCGAGTGCTTTACATTTCTATCTACAGCTGTAATAGTTTTCTTGCTCGCCCTTCTGAAATTGAGAGCACGTAATCCTTTTTACTGGGATTTCATTATTACTGCTCTGTAGGAAAAGAAAATGTACAAAGCGCTTCTCATTTAATACAGAGAACCTCACGTAGACTAGGTGAAGGGAGTTCTTGAGGAACAGTTTGACATAAACACAAAACAGATCTCTCATTACTGAAATGATAAGAACAAAGGCAGAAATGTAAACTGATGTACATCAGATGTGTACAGCACATATACATTTAAAGTGTGTGAACAGGCATGTTATATTAGTATGGTGTCCTTGAGAGTGGGCTGTCTTGTGGAATTCCCTTTGCCGTGGCTGATAAATCTTGGAGGGAACTTCAGAACTACAAGTTCTAAAGTGTATTTGTGGAATAAAGAGTGGTAAGAATATTTTTTTTCCTAATATTTATTAAGATGTAGGTCAAATAATTTACTGGTAGCGGGCTGAGAGGAAAAAAAAAAAGACAGCATCTATTTTAAGAACCAATTTAGATTTTCACATAAATGGAAATCCAGAATAATTCTACTGCATTACACAGAAGTGTAAGGGCTGGTGCAAGGTCAGAATGAAGCCTCTTGTGATTTCTGTTCAAAATGAATTTAAATCAAGATGACTGCACTGATTTCAGCAACTTCAGGGTGTTTTTTAACCAGATGAAAATTTGGCATTCAGTTATCACAGTAAATAATTCAGCTAATATTTTCCTAAGGAAAGAGATGGAGATGGAGCCTAATGTGGCTGCAGTTCCCCCACGGGTACCATCTGGTACAAGGTGCACTACTGGTCAAATGACAGGGAGTCCTCCATCCTATCGACATAGCTACTGCATCCAAACCTGTATTTTGTCTTTGACCTTGTCCTAAACTCCCGCTGATGCCAATGGGAACTCCATGTGCAACAAAGACTTTTGTTCAGGCTATCAAATCTTAATATTTTCAAAACGTTGACTTGGGCAGGAGTTGAGATTATTTGCATTTGGGGCTTTGCACTGAAGCACTTGAATTCCATTTGGAGTACAGTACTAGCCCCATAAACCCATCTCTGGAAAGAGGATTACTGTACATATGCTGTATTTGCTCTGTTTTTCCCATAACACTTAATGCCTCAGGGACTGAGTTTCGCTAGGCACAGTGGGAGAATCCCGGTACATCTGGTTTCTCTGTGGTCTTACACGATGACTGAACAGCCTCACAGCTTTTGCGGTCAGGTTCCCTATGGGCTCACACTGTGATTAGATTTGTTCACCACAAATATATCCTTGTTTGCCATAAAGATGCGAGTGAATTGAGCTGCTGTTTATGCAGCCCATCTACAACTAGGATTTCATAGAATCATACAGTAAATTAGGTTGGAAAGGACCTCTGGAGGTCACCTCGTACATTTCCTGGCTCAGCCTCTTCCTAAAGATGGTTTCCTTTTTCCCCCTTTTGTAGATGGACAATTTAGAAATATCCTTTCAGCTGACACAGTGACCTCTGCTTTCCTACTTCTCTCAAATGCAAGCATTCATCCCAGCCCGTGCACATTCCATATTTTAAAAGATTATATACAGGGTTTTTTAAAAAATAAAGTGTAACGTACAATACTAAATTTTGAAATGTGAAATCTGGCATGGAAGGAAGAAGGTTAAAGATGTATAAGCCACACAGCTATTCCTGAATGTCTAAACAAATACCTGATCACCTATCTGGCTTTTGTCATAGCAGGAGATGGCTCAGTGGAGTGAGAGGGTAGCAGTGGCCTGGGCATGCATTTGGCACCCAGGGAGATGCAGCTATCTGTCACTTCCCAGGCAGGATTTGAGATTATCCAGCATCCCTTTCATCAGGGCAGCCTGCTGCTGTAACCCTGGCATGGGAGGTGGTCGTGGCAAAGTTGTATGGGGTTCAAAATACACAGTTTGGTCACCCCTTTAAGAGTCTGATTTAATTTTAGGACAATAAAATTTTTTGAGCTGACTTCACTGAGATTTTCACCAGGGTCATAATTATTATTAAATAACACTGACTTGTTCTTGGAAGAGCACTATTTGCCTATTTTTAATGTGTAATAGTTTCTGGGATTTATGTTTTCTTTCTGCAAATACAATAGAATGAAAAACATGACTGTGACGTTTATTGCTGAATACTGGTTTCTTACTGGCAGTTGCTCCAGATATATGATCAACATCTTTAATTTTTATGAAGAGATAAAAGGTGACTTAGGTAAGGCCAGTTGTGATGTTACTTTATATGAAAAAGGATTATTTTTTTTTAGTAGAGCTAGACTATAATCTATAGACTCTATAGATTATATGCTCTCTCCAAATCTCATATAGACTTTTGGAAGTTGACCACATATAGCCTTTCTGAAAAGATCAAACTTTAAAAAGGCATAATTGTTCCTTGCTATTCATGCAGACACTGAAATAAATATGTGGTTTTTAGGAAAAATGAGTCAACATAGCTCCTGCTAAACCTCCAGATCAGTTCAATAGATTAAAATAAAGTTTAAAACTGCTGCCATGTGACTTACTAACAATGTTAGGCTAAAGTCTGAGAAATAAGTGCAGGTATTGACCATGGGATTTCTGTAGCTAGCTGAGTTCAGAAAAAAGTTGGCAGAAAATGTCCTTGAACAGTTCTAGAATTAATTAGACATTCTGGTTTCACAGGTAATTTATGAAATGGAAAGTGAACATATTTTGACAAAAGTGACAATTTTCTTCACTTTAGTTGTGCCAGAATTAAAACTGGTCATGTTTTAGGACTTCTGCTTTTCTGTGAGGGGGTAGGGAAAGGACATGCTGTTGGATTATTTATTATTTGTACCATCACAATGTGTGCAAAGAGCTGCGCAAGCAGGACAGAAGACAGACCCTTCTCTAGTAAGTTTTATGAAACTATGTTGCTCTGCAGCATTTTGACTCTGTTCAGGAAGAGAAAGTAATTTTCATGCTCATATAATAGCAGAGTGGAGAGTGTATGAAGATGTGCACAAGTATTTTAGTGCCTTGAATGAATGGCAGCTGGGAAATGTGCTTATTATGTTGGTTCTAGTTCAGATTTCCAAGGCAAAGACTAGTGAGGGGGAATATAGTCAATGCAGTAATGCTCGAGCAGAACACAAACTTTAACCCAACCCAGCAGCAAGCTCTTGTTTTCTACAATAGTGTGTCTGGGGACACAACTCTCTCTTCCCTGTCTGAAGGTTGCAACTCCTAGGTCTGCTGGTGCCTCTCTGCTTTCAGGCCTTCACCTACACTGAGAGCTTACAGGGGTCTCTCTGCTTAGTGCTCTAAAAGGCCATTTTGTCTTTTTTTTTCCCATGAAAATCTCTGTTCTGATCAGATGAACGATTCAGAAACAAAAGGTTATGCTGACTGCCTAGTGTGCCTGCACCTTACTGTGACAGAGCCTCTCATGTATTTTCAAATTTCATTACAGACAAGCTGAGCTGAGGAGATCAGTACAACATCTGGAAATGTTTTTAATATCTATATAATTTTATTGCTCTTTTATTTTTAGTTCAAAGTAGATGTGCTTTTACAGTATTTACCATACCACAGCTTGGTACATAAATTCCAGCTTAATTGCTAGAAAGCTTGCTTTCTGAATATTGGAAAAAGTAGCATTTTGGTGCTACTGCATAGTCACGTGAACGGAAAATCTTCATAATTTCAAAATTGGTTACATACCTTCAACAACTTAACACTTATCAGTGTGATCAATATCTAATGTATTAAAAACTTGTCCCTTAAAAGTTTTGAAGATTGATTTCAGCGGGAATTAAGCGTTTTGAGTCCTGTGCATCTTTAGTCACATCAAATCTTACCCAATATGTTTTGCTGCATTTGTTTATGAATTATTGGTCTTATTTTTTCTAATCTGATAAACAACCTGCACTTTCTGTTGACTTCAGATCATTTACTAACAATTTCCTCAAGTGTAAACTGCGAGGACAACCAGATCCAAGCCCTCCTTTCCACCTCTCCTAACAATCTCTTGTCATTACATCAGTTTCAATTTGCCAAACCTTTCCTAAGATGTAAAAATGAACGGAAAGGTTACTTTTGGAGTATAATAATAAAAGCATTTACCATGGTAACAGACCTATTACAGTTCATCCATTTAGTCATGTTTTATCTTATAAACGGTGAACTCAGCTCCCTACTCCCTTTTCACAAAGCTTACGTAAACAGCTTTGTGCAAAGAAGAACCTGGGCTTCAGACTGCATCTAGTCAGCACATGGAGTCTCTGGGCTAGTCCAAGGACAGGGCCCATGGCAGGGGCATGGTGGCTGAGAACCACAAGCACAACATGCTCCAGAAATCTCAGTGACCATCCTGGAGATACCACCTAGGTATCTCTTACCTAGGACATCTCCTACTTACCTAGGACACCACTGCAAGTCACTGACTCTCCTTCCACTTGTCCCACTCATCCAAGGATGCGATAGGGATGCAAGCATAAATACCTGTTAGCATATAAAGGTTCTCAAATAGAAGGTGCTATAGAATTGCCAAGCCTCGTGTTAAAGCAGCATCAGCAGCAGTATTTATCTGAGTGGGAGAAAGGATTCATGGCAGTGGTTTATCAATTTAATGCACCCAGAGAGGCAAGTGCATTAGTAAATGGGTGAAGTGTTTGTATTCCAGTCCCAGGTACTGCTGTACCCAGGAGAATGGCGATGCCACGCTTGTGTGCAGCACTTGAAGGTATGCCATGAGGAGCGAAGGACTTCTGTCCATTCACAAAGGGATCATATGCTGACTGTTAAATGTTCATAGGATGGCTGCTTTTGAGGTACGCTCTTGTTAAAGCAGGTGGAATTCATAGCTCTCAAAAGCTCCCGACTTGCAGCTTTCTTGCACTAATTAGAGGGTAGGTTGTGTTTGTTAGGAGGTGGGCATTGTCAGGCTGTTTTCGCTTTCTGCTCTGAAGACAGCCACTAATGGTATTAGTTTAGTGCACAAAATGAACTGCTTTGTGCACTAGCTGAAGTCACAAATGATCTAGAACCCCGTTTTCATAAAATGCTGGGATAAAACAAGCTTTTTTGAAGTATATAAAAAAAGTGTCATGCAAATAACTGTAAAGCACTAGAACTTAATTCTTCTTTAGAAAAAAAAAAATGGTCCTTTATATCTTTGGGTCTCCAGATAGAAAACTGTCATAAATGGTTATTCTGGTATAAACACAACTACATAATAGTAATATTGAAAATTCATAGTCAAAAGGAAAAATAAATGCCTTAAATTCCTTTGTACCAGAGAAATGGGCTTCTTCACAACTACAAGCTACCCATTTCAAAGTAAGAGGACAATCCCCCTTGAAGTGCTCTAAAGTAACTGATATTAAAACAAGGTAATAGAACTAAGTACACTCACTGTACAAAAGTTCAACTGAAAACATACCTTATGCCACATTAGTTTGTAAAGTCACTTAAAATAAACAAAAATATAAGAAAATAATATTTAATGTGAGGAATTTCAGTATTCAGTAATTTCTGTCATCCCTGTTTTCCTTTTCATAAGAACTACTTCATCAAACTGATGACAAATCATATGTGAAAGTTTATTAAGACAGAAAAAAAACAGGGGTATCCAATTTTACACTCAAGTCATGGACAAATGCAAATCTTCAACAATACAGCTTCTGTTGGAACCCAGGAAATAATGCCATTATGCTGTGCAAACATCTTTCAATGAAGTAAATACAGCTTCAGGGAAAGAACACAGTTCCTCATATCCCTATCACCTGATGCTAATTACTCTGCTAAAATTTTGTTCTCCTGCAGTGAAACCGTTGCACAATTCTGTGAAACCATTGCCAAGGCTCTTCTCCAAAGTGAAGATCAAGGAGTCTGTGAAAAGCTGCTTGTTATAAGATTTATTCTATTGAAAGAGCAATATTTGATATTCTACTGAGAATTTAACAATTCAATTACTTGAATTTTGGCAAATACAAAGTCAACCGAGTTTTTTGTTTGGTTGTTTTTTTAAAGGGGTAATGGTTTAGCCAAGCTGGAACATGGAAGATCACACCTGATTTGTGCTTCCATCCAGCCAGTTGAATAATCACAGACAGGATCATCTACTGCTGCTGGGCAGCCTTCAAAAGTGACACTACTGTCTGGAGCTCCTCTTAGGGCTGTAAATTTCATGTAGTAATTGTGCACCATATCTCTTTCTGAGTTTTGGAAGCCACAGAAAACATTAAAGAACAGCTACCTGGCAAGACTTAGATCTCATCAGAGTATCATTGTGACCATTATTACTCTGGTAACTTGAGAGCAGAAACCTACATTCTTGTGGCGTGCTGGGTTGAATCCTACAGTTTTAACCCCACACAATTTTGGAAGCTTTCATTTTATCATCCTCCCTCTATCAACCACGAGAGAGGGACATAAATTGCAAGTCTGAAATAATCAGGGCTTCTGTCTACTCAGAGGCTGGAGACAGAAGTCAAACCAGACACAAACAGCATACAGAAATCTTAGAATTTGGAGAACATAATTTGCCCACCCAATTACTTACATAAGACCTGCCTGACAACTCTTCCAGCCATTGCTTTGTGCTCTACTGAACAGAGACACTTACAGAGGAAGGCGAGGAATAGTATCAAAATATATAGCTCTGCATCCCATTTATCCTTTTTCCCCAGCTCCCAAAGATAAAAGCCAAGATTTCTAGCAAGAGCATCAGTGTCCACAGCACAAGATCAGAAGGAGATTCTGTGCACTGTAGAGAGCTCACCTTCCTATGCTCCTTATTCTGCTGCTGTTACGAATGGTGCTCCTTGTCTCAAGCAGACAGCTAGAACACCCTAACAAGCCAGAGGACTTGTGGTAGACATTCCTGACTGTGCCATTTCAACTTTGGTACTTAAATTGGTCCTGGATATGCTACTAAGTCAAGTCTTTCAACCATATACCATACAATCTGACTGAATCTCCCCCTTTGCATCAGGATTTTTTACTTTGGTTTTGGTCCTAATCTTCTCTGGAATTCATAATCATCAGTTAGGTAAGAAGCCTAAATGTTTAGCTAGCAATGTTAAGTTTGTCATGAGGAAGACACTTGAGAAAAATGGATCTGTTGTCTAAAACCAGGATTTTAACAAAACATGTTGTTTCTATATTGCAAAAGAAATGTGCACAACTGTCTTGCTAAAATTCTAATAACCCTCTAATGCAGAAATACTACATGTAATTCCTCGTAATATGACATAAAGATTTTGGGGTAAAAATACAAACACCAAATAAAATAAGTCTTAAACCTGGTGTGCCTAAAGGAAAACTGAGTACAAAAAATAAACAAGAGACAAAACCCATATCCTTAATCTGATTTACGCAGCCTTACATGTACTTTTCTGTGAAATACACATTAAAGAAAAATAGTGTTCCCATTCTTAAGTGTATCTACTTGGTAAGAAGAACAAAGGCTTCAGGAGAGGCACATTCTAAAATAAAAATACGTAAGGAAAAAAAGTTTTCTGTTTTCTTAGTTCTCTGAAGTCTCATCCCTGTGACAGCAGAAGTGAGGTGTTAGGTGTTAACTGTCATTATATAAGCATGTGAGCACATGCACACAGGTCAAAGCAGTCTGCTTTCTAGCTAGCTAGTTACCAGTACTTCAAAAGCTCTTCCTGACTGGAAGATTACTAGGTGCTTCCTACTGATTAACCCTTGAAACCAAAATTGTGGAACTTGTTGATGGTCTCCCTCATATGTTCCATTTATAAACATTTACTGTGAACCACTCTATGGTTTTCCTTCCCCACTCAAAAAGGTCTTACCCTTCTCTAAGGCAATATTTAATCACAAGTGATATAAAATCAGCTTACTGTCATGAGGACAGATCCTACAAATCCCTTTTACTGGTTACAGTCTTTGTTCTGTTGTATTGCACAGTAAGAGGGGTTTGCAGAAATATCTGCTACATAATTTTTTAAAGTAATCCAGGACTGAAGCTCAGTTTTTCACCCCAGATCTCAACCCCAAGTTGTGTTTGGAAATTCACTTCATCTGAACATCTTCATGAAATCACTGTTGTCCATTTCTTTTCCTTGCATATAAGCCAAGGCAGGCACAGAATCCAACAACACTGACAGTGAGGCCTAGTAGAAAGGCGATGGTATCTCCTGCGTCCAGGGCTTCAACTCCTGGTAGCACCAGCAGCAATGAAACGAGGATCAGGGAAAGATTTGAGGTGTTCTTGGCAGAAGTCATGCTGCCGACCAGCTGACCTCAAGGTGAAGTTAAATGAGGAAAGCGTTGGAAAGCAGGTACTTCAGCAGTATCTACAAGGAAAACAAAATGAGTGTCACAGGATTTCCCTTCCTTTCCCCCCGGAACTGTCTTGCAAAAGCCAACTGTTGTGATTGATGTATCACAAATATCCGCGTGGGACTCAGGAAATTTAGGTTTTATCTTCACAATTACAAAAGTAAATGACTTACTATCATGAGATAGCCATGGTGGGTTTGCTACCTTGTTATGCAACTCTGTGGAAATTAATCTTTTGGAATCTCACCATGAGGTGAAGTCAGAATAGGTTCTCCTGCCTGCAGCCATCAGTGCCTGCTCACTTCATGCTGTGCTACACGGGGCTTTTTCAGAAGCTGTTTAGGCCTGGGCAGCTGCTGCACACCACCGACCCAGGCCTCCTAGGCCGGGGCAGCCTCGGGGACTCCCGCGCACGAGGAGGCCACTGCACGCTGGCGAGGACGTGAATGTCGCTGTCAGCCCCTCCCGTGAGTGCCCCTGTGCACGCTCTTCGGCGGGACAAACCTCCTTCCCGTTTCCTCCAACTTGGGAAGTGTCTCTCCGAGGCGCACGCCGGGACTCGCCCGACGGACCGCTCCGCAAGAGTTTACCCCGCAGGGAAGTCCAGTCCTGGGGGACGCACGACAAAACACCACGCCAAGATACTCCGCGGCTACCGAGGCCGCCTGGGCCACCCGGAACAAGCGGGTTTTCTGCCAGTCCCCGCGGCGGGGGCCACGGACGGGGCTGGCCTGTAGCCCGGCCGGCTCCCGCCTCCCCTATAGCGGGCGCGAAGCGGGGCGGGGCGGCGCGGCCCCCGCTCGCCCGCGCCCCGTCCCGTCCCACCGCCGGTGGGCTGGCTGCGGGGCGGCCGCTCCCCGGGGCAGGCCCCCCGCGCAGGCCCTGTCCACACAGACCCCCTCAGTCACCTCTTGCCGCTGGCTCGGGGCTGGGGGACACCACGCTTCGCTCCGCTCCGCACCGTGCCGCCCGGCGGGGCCCTCAGCTCCTGCGGCCGCCAGCCCGCGCCGCCTCACCGCCCTCCCACAGCCCGACAGCGGCCATGGCAGGAAGGGGCGGTGGCGCGGCCGGGGGCGGGCGTGACACGGCCGGGCCGCCTCCCGTTCCCGGCACGCACCGCCGCCGAGCGGCCGTCGCATCGCCGCCGCGACCGGCAGGCGACGCCCGGTGCAGTTCCCGTGGGCGGCTCAGAGGCGCAGGTGCCGGCAGTGGCCGGAGGGGCACTAGGCCCCTGCGAAGGCCGCCGGCGGCCCCGGGAGCTGTGCCCGCCGGGCCGAGCCCGCGGAGATGGAGCCACCTGCGGGTGGCAGAGCGCTGAGGGAGGTGGGGCCGGGCGCCAGCGGGGAGCCCCGGCACCAGCGGCCGGCCCCGAGCCCCGGCCTGGGGCCCAGCCTCCTCCCGAGAGCCTCCTCCAGCCGCAGCCATGGCGGTGCCCGCCGGCGTTGTGATGAACGTTGGCAGAGCGAGCAGCCCGCCGGGGCCGCACGTACGCGCTGCGGCTTCCTGGAAGTGAAATCTCACGAATGTACCGACCTGGGCTGGTGGTCTGTGCTTCCCTCTGAAACTAAGCAAAGGGCACAAGTTACCCTCAGTTTGACTACAGGCCGTGCCTGCCTCCTCGCAGATGTAGGTTCTCCTGCAGCAGGGACAACCAGCGCTAATCGCTGCCATCGTAACCAGCTCCTACTCCGAGCGTTAAAGTAGTTTTATAGGGTGGAGAGCAGCATGGTGCTAAAGCTAAAGAGAAGTGTTACCAGCTAATTACCTGAGTTGACCCCCAAAACCTAAATCAAACTTGTCCTGATTTTTATCTTATTTCTGCTTTGGACAAAGCTGCTTGTAGAAATACCGCGTTGCACTGCCCTGCTACATAGAACATTTTTTGTAAATGTCGCAGGGGGATTCTGGCTAGTTCCTAGTCAGAGCTCAGTTTTCCCTTTTCAGTGGAAAATGTGCGTGCTTAGGTTTGGATAAAAGACCCGTAAGCAATTATTATAGATTCAAAGTATTTGTGTCTTTGGAATGCCCGCAGAAATAACCAGAAGAAACCGCTAATCTAATGGCAAAATTAACCTAGAATTTGTAATCCATGACTTTAAGCATTAATTCTTGCTAACCCATATTCTCACTGTTTTTCCCTAGACTTGTGCAAGGAAATAGCTTTGTAAATATTTATCTTTACAGAAAGAATTTCCGATGAGCTGATTAAAGAGCAGTGGAAATCCAGATGGGTTGTTGTACATACATATAGCTTTGCCTCTGCCTTACAAAATAACATTGCAGTTGACCTCGAGCAATCATTCTTTACACTTACAGGAACTTTGTAAGTCTGAGGTGGGATGTTACTATTGTATTGATCATCACTCTTATTTATTAATGCCCTTCTTTTCCCCGATTGTCTAGATCAGCTGCCAGTCATCTTAGACTGTAAACTTCCAGGGATAGGAACAGTCTTTTTGCTCCCTCTTTGTGCCAAGCAGCATGAAACCTTCTTCTTTATAAGCACCAGTAAATATCAGTATAACTGATAAACATCCCTTTTATACATGAAATCCCTATTTCACAGTTTTGCTGATCTGAAATACTGAATGTTCAGTTCTGAAGTCCTTCTCTCAAGAAGCTGATGCCAGATAAACTCACCAGAGAAAAATCCTGAAACTTCTGAGAAAATGTCATGGCATGGAGGAAAGTAATGCAATGATGCCTGGCCCATTCCTTAATGAATCACAGATAAATCTTAACCCCTACAGAACTTGAAGAGTTGCATTTTGAAGTGCAGGAGGTAGATGCTCTCTTAATTACCACTGTAATCTCAGAGGGTGAGCCTTGGAGTCCTGGCCCTCTTAGTTCCCTGCTTGGCCTATTTACTGCATCCTGAACTCTTGACAGGTAGATGTTATACTGCCCTGCAGTGTCAAAAAATGTTAAATCCCTGTAAATTTCAGTGCTGTATTTGCTGATGCCAGCACTTACCAACTAAAATTTTCAATAGTTGTCATTTAGTCCCCCTAAACAGATGTGAGGGGGTTGTGTACCTGTTATAACTGGAAATGTCAGTGCCAAAGGTATCTTTGGACTTGTTTAGTTTGAAGGTGAGGAGTGTGAAATCCAAGGGGAAGGCTGGGCTTAACATACTTATTTTACTGTCTCTCCCCTCTTCTCAACTTCTGTACAAACTTACAGGCAGTTGAAATGCCACAGAGAAGTACAGTAGGGATGTGGAAAACATTGTTTAAAAGATACATAATTTATTAGTAATAGCATGGAAGTGCCACTGAGAGCTAGAAAGCAGCGCCATTTGGGGATATTTCTTTGGCTTATTAGCTCTTTCAATGCCATTGCATTTCTTAGCTTTGGCTTCAGAAACAGTGCTGCTTTGAAAAAAAGCCAACGAAATATAAACAGTGAAGGAAGCTCTAGTGGTTTTTGTGCTGTCTGAATTGCAGAGAAATGTGTATTCAGCTTCAAGCTCTGCCATCAACTTCCTGCATCACCTCAGGCAAATCTTCCTTTTGACCTATCACTGCTTTGATTGCTTAGCTCAAGCTATTATGTAACTAATATTCAGAGGAAGAATGGAGAATTCCCAGAGCTGACAAGCTAAAGCTTTGTAAATTTTGAGCATGAGGCTAAGGAGGTATATGCGAGACTGGAAACTGAAAATAAAGTGCGCTTTCTGGAGAGGAAGAAGTTATGAGATAATCAGCAGAGCAAGGCTACACCCTGAGGAGGTACATGAGGGGTTTTTTTTTCCCTCCTACTTGGTTCATCTTATCATGAGAGCCATTTGTTTATTGCATGGCCACACTGATCTGAGAAGCTTTCTGATCAATTTTTGGACTTCAGTTGTACTGCTGTAATGAGAAATGCTAACTCTGATTACTGATAAGACATTGACTAAGGGGCAGTGATTATCACTTCTACATCAACATGTTCACTCTTGAGCTACTTTTCCCTGATGATACTTAATCTGACATTTTAGCTGCCTATCACTGTGTCCTCATCTCTTCACTTCATGTACAGATCTACATCCATTCTTTTTTTTCTACAAAAACTGTGACTTGCTTTCTTTGGACTTCACAGAGTGCTTCTCTTTGAGAAAATAGACTCTACAGCAACCACTTCATTTGCTTCTGCAGAAAAAAACATAGTTAAAATATAGGATGAATTACTTTTATCATTAACCTTTTCCACATTGGCTTCTCAGTCTACTGTCAAACAAATGTTGACTTCATCGTTTCTCCTCCTTCCTCTCTCATTATTCCCTCCTTTCCTATCGTGTGTGTCTACTTCATCCTGCCTTCCTTTTTCCCTTCTGTTTCTCAAAGTCCTTAATTTTCCTCTCAAATAAATGTAGTTAGTCACAGACCTTCCTCTGTCATGAAAACACCATTTGGATTTGCTTTCTGTTACTATCACTTCATCTGTTTTATTCCTGTCATCTCTAACCTCTCTAAACATGCTGTCCAAAACTGCTCTAATTGCATCCTACATCTCCTTCAGTATGGCTCATTCCTTCCTCCATCAGTTGGATCAGCTCACATTGGTATCTGTCCTGGTTTTTGCTAGGATAGGGTTAATTTTCTTCTTAGTAGCTAGAAAGCTCGTGTTTTGGTTTCAGTGAAGATTGTTACGAGAACAATGTTGGTAACTATAATCACACTGTGCTTGGGCTGTTTCCAAGAAGAGAGGCCTGGAAGGGGGGAGTGGAGAAGTATAGTAGTAAACCCCAGAACTGACAGTTGGATATGCCAATAAGAATTTCCATATCATACTACGTCGTATTCAGTATATTAACCGGGGCTGACCGGAAAGCGGGGGATTCTCTTGGGAATTTCTTGGGCTCGCTTTTCTGGGATTGTGATTTCAGTTTTGGGGTTCCTTTTCACTTCTCCAGAATCATTATCAGCAGGTGGTGAGCAACTCACATATATATAGTTATCATTATTACTCTTATTATTCTTATTATTTTATTTTTACTGTTGTTCTTATCTCAACCTACAAGTCTCCTTACCTTTACCCCTCCAATTCTCTCTGATTTCCTGGATGGGGGGGGAAGGGTGTAGGGGGAGGCGGCGAGTTGCTGTGTCTTGATTTGGCTGCCAGCTAAGTTAAACTATCACAGTATCTCTAGTTAGCACCTCAGACCTGAAGGCCTGTGTTTCATCATGGTCTGTTTGACTGATGGACTGCTTTTGAAACTCTCATTCTTCTTCCCAAATGCAGTAAACACTTAACCCCACCCCCACCTTCCCTTAAAAAACCCCCCTCCTTTCCCAGTTCTTCACTTCTGCTTTTTCAATCTTTAGTATTGAGTCCTCTTTTTCTGCTGCTGAGAGTGTGCTAGGCTTCCATCTGTTTTTTTCCTGTCAACTCTCTAGACATTGTCCCTTGCCACTGTTATCAACAAATATAGCTTTGAATACCATCCTTAAGTCATGTTCTTTTTTCTTCCCTCTCTTTTTATTCCCCCTTGATGGTGTTGAGATCTTATTGCATGTAGCACAGCAGCTCCTAGGCCTAACAGGTCTCTTCTGACTGTATGACCTAAAGTCATGCCCTAACAATTGTTCTTGTCTCTCACTGTGACCCCTGCAGCTTTGTTTATTCAAAGTGCTGCTGCGAAGGGGCCTCTCTCTGGTTTGTCATTTTTACCGTGTTCCCTTACTTCTTAATCCTCTGGTGTTACATTTCCTCTTTTGCTGAGCCAAAGACAATTTTCTTCTTAGTCCTAGAAGGTCTTTGCAGTATAATCTTCCTTCATACTGGCTTATCCTGTTGCCATGTCAGGAGGTTAACTTCTACCTTTCTTTTGTCACCCCTGGCAGACTCCTTTTGATACCTCTGAGAAGCAAAAGTTACTTCTTTCTGAGAGCACAGAAAGGCTTGCAGGAAGAATTGCACCACTTTTTGATGGAACATTCTTTCCTTTGGTACCACATGCTTCCTGCTGTCCTTTATACAGACATGAAAATAAATGATTAAATCACCCAGTGATTCTTTTTCCCTCGGTCCTTTGCTCCTTTAGCCTGGCATGGGATCTCCTCTGCCTGCTGGAATCTCTTTGAGTTCTCTTGCCAGCACTTCAGAGATGTCTCTGTGCAGCACTGGCTGGAGCAGAGAAGCATTTAGGCAGCTGCCAGCCCTGCAGAAAAAAGCTCTGGAGTTGGTGCTGGCAGGAAGCAGGAGAGTGAAACAGCAGGAGTGAGTGTAGAGGATGCCAGCCAGAGTTAAACACCCATTGACTGACTTCCCCAATGAACTCTGCCAGGGAATGTGAGAGCTACCCATCAGTAAAGGCAAATTTGTGGATTACCTGTGATTATTGCAAGGGAATATGATTTTTATGGGTTATGAGGAGTAGACTCCTGAGGTTTTTGTAGAAGCATATTAAAGTGGAGGTAGATATCAACTGAAACAATGCATCGAGGAAGTAAAGTCTGAATCCAGTCTTCTTGATTTCAGTCTTTGTACTAATATAGGCTGTTGAGGTGTCTTCACATTGTTTATCAGTGTTTCTACAGGTAGGGTGGATATTGTGTTTTGTTTGTCTGGTTCTTTTTGAGAAAAATAAATTACTGTACTATATTAGCAAGGAAGATGTATACAGCACCAGCAGTTCAGCTTCAGAGGGCCTGGCGGTGCCAACTTTATCTATCTTGAATTGTAAGCAAAAGAAGATACTATTCAACACAGAAGGGGATTTAAAGGAGGGAGCAGCAGCTGTCATCCACACATTGTTTTGTATAGTACATCTTTTTTTTTTTTCCCCAAGCTATGTTGTCAGATGTTTTCTTGACTTCTGTGCATATGGTTGTAATAAGTAGAAGTTTAATGAAAAGATAAATTGATTTAAACATAGTAAACTTGTATAATCATACGTTTCAAATCTAGATCTAATCTGTATTCGGATACCTGTTTATCTATGGAACATGTCAATAGCCTTTTTTTTTTTTCTGGCTTTATGCATTATTAGAAATAAAGCTTGCCTACTTACAGGGTTCTAGTCATCTAAATCTGAGTGTGTTAGCCATAAACGAGAAAACTGATATAATAATTGTCCCTTAATAATTGCATGCCTAAAATATACTTTTTCCAAGTTTGGTGTCTAAAAAGGAAGGTTGCTGAAATTAGAAGACAATTCAGGAAAATAAGAGGTTAGTGTCAGGCTCTAAATGGTGTGACTTTGGTAGAAGGAGGGTCAGAATTCAGAAGGAGAAGCTGTGCTGCACACCAAAACTCACTACCTAGGGGAGGAGAATGACAGAGGAGATCACAGAGTCCAACAACCTGCTCAAAACAGAGTCATCTACAGCAGGTTGCTCTGGGCTGTGTCCAGTCAGGTTATAGCTCCAAAGATGGAAACTCCACATCCTGTCTGGGCAACTTGTGTCAGTGTTCAGTCACCCTCACAGAAAAAAGTTTTTTCATATGTTCAAATGGATTTTTCTTTATTTCAGTTTGAACTCATTGCCTTTTGTCCTGTCACTGGATGTCACTGAAAAGAGCCTGGCTCTGTCTTCTTTAACCCTGCATTGGATACGTATGTGTACTGTTAACAACCTACCTGAGCCTCCTCTTCTCCAAGCTAATCAATCCCAGTTCTCTCAATCTCTTCTCATGTGCTAGATGCTTCAGACCCTTAATTGCCTTTGAGGCCCTTTGCTGGACTTGTTCCAGTATGTCCATGTAATTCTGGTACTGGGGAGCAAAGGACTGGACCGAGCACTCCAGATGTGTCTCACCAGGGCTGAGTAGAGGGGAAGGATCACCTCTCTCAGCCTGCTGACAATGCTTTTTCTAATGCAGCCCACAGTGTTGTTGGCAAACAGTATGGCCCTACAATGCTACTATGCTCTCCAAATTTTACACTGATCTGAATAGTAGAGGGGGTTTGGAGTAATTTGTACACCCCTCAACAGCTGTTGAAATTATCACACTGTCATTAAATGCTCTGGGGTTCTGGGGTCCTAATTAGAACATGCTTTAGTATAGTCCTTGTAATGGGGCCTTAAAAAGCCAGCTCGATATTTCTGTTCGTCAGCTCATCGCACGCTCTACTGGAACTTTTTGGAACACTTTTGTCAGGGTCCACTGACAATCTCCTGGGCAGGGACCAGGCTACTCAGTTATGCACAACGGGTGAACAGTCTTGCCACAGGACGAGCGAGAGGTTGAGATGACTAGGTTTTTATGAAAGTATATCTGAGGCAAGAAGCAATTAAATTTGTACAAAGAATTTGAAATGAACAAAGCCTGGAGAAGGAAAACAGGGAAAAGTAAAAAGATCTGAGCAACATAAAGTGAAACTCAGGGGGACAGTTGCTGAAGACAGAGAAGATAATGAAACTAAACTGTTTAAAGGAAAAGGAAGTATCATAGTTTCCACTGACTCTATTGAGAACTAATTAAAATGTTTAATTTCATCTTGGATGTCTTTATTTAGTGTTTCTGAACATGAATTACTTATCTACGGTATTGTCTCCTTGACATATATTAGAATATTCCCATTGCTTTCAGTGAGGATGTGATTCCACCTGTATCTGAAAAATAGGGGCAATCATTCTTCCCAATATCTCCACAATTTCATAAATTTTCTGGTGCATGTCCAGTGGTAGTGGTAAGCCCACAGGAAGTCCTATAAATAATAACACTGAAAGTCACTTATCCTAAAAGCTACATGCATTTGTTTGGTAAATGCTGAAGTTTTGCTGTTGCAAGCTAACAAATTGTATTTTATTTGTGGAATGTATTTCCTGTATCTTATCTTATCTTGATCATAGAAGGCCCTAAAAATACTTTGTAGGATACTGGATTATTTCAGTGCCAATCTAAAGGGAAGGGCCATCATTCATGAGGGGCACATTTAATAAGCCAACTGTCCGCTTTCAATAGCCTGCAATTCCTTCCAGCACTTGGTTATTTGGCTCCCTTTTCATTAGCAAAACAGTTTGAGTTTCACTGTTGAACTAAATACACAGCTGTCATTACAAAAGACCCTGTGATTCAGAAAAATATAACTGCTTAATGCCTTTGTGTTTCACAAATTACACAAACTTTTAAAGGAAAATGCATTTAGCTTCTGTTACCAGTCTGAAAATTCATGCAGTGAGAAATATCACTCTCGTGTAAACTGAGAAATATAATTGTAAATACATGTAATTAAAACTGACATATCTCACCTTAATGGCTCCAGCGACCATGGTGATAAAAATCTAAGACAGTTGAAATAAGGAAGCTATATATATTTTATGTGTATGTTTGGTAATAAAATACATATAAATAATAAAATAATATTAAAAATATACAGATTAGTATTAGAGCACTCAATCCAAACTCACCCACCAAAGTTATTGAAAAATTTTTCATAGACTCAGAGGGGTTTGGGTGTTGTTCAAATATTAGTTTTCATGCGTGGATTTCATGGCTTGTTATGAAGGATGGCACGGGTGGTCATTCCCATTTTACAACTGGAATAATCAAGACATGGAAAGATGAAATTAATTCCTGAAATTTTTGTGGAAGATCAACAGCACAGTCAGGAAAAGATCCTGTGCCTTCTTATTCCTGCCACCTCTGTTCCCATTGTAGCTGGTGGTAACTTCCACGATTTCTGTGGAAACAAAAAGGGAAAATCCTTTTGTGAAGATGCACTGTCTCTGTCAAGATGTATGAAATTTCCTGCCAAAAGCATGAAGCCCATTAATGTCTTGGGAGTTGTCTTTTGCAATGACAAAGTTCAACCTCTCCCATGCTGACTGGCCTTATGTTCCAGCTGAGATACAAAGATGACTGTGATGGAAGCTGTAAATAGATGTACAACAGAGATAAATATTTATGTCACTATTTTCAAAATTTATCGGTAGCATTTTTAAGTCACAGAACATTTTATTTTACCAGTGCTCAAATTCAAATGGGATAGAGGCTGTTTAACTTAGAGGGCTGTTTTCAGTTTTGTATAATCACAGTCTTTTTCTCCAGAGCAGGAGTAGGGAAAACTACACATTTTATGCATTAAGGTAGCGTTACTCCTCTTCAGAAGTGTCTATAAATATGATTTGCAATCGTTTCATCTATGGCTGTGAACTCATCAGTATCAGAACAGAGCAAGGCTCAAACTTTGTCACTTCTTAGATAAAATACTCGATGCCTATGACAATATAAATGCATAAAACACACACACACACACACACACACACACACACACACTCAAGCATGTGTTTATATGTATGTAAACATATGTATGCATTTATATACATATGTGTAAACATGCATACACTCTTGAAGTTAAACTCTCACACCCTCTCAGTCTGAGCAGTGTAACAGTGCACATTTTGGCTGACATCTCATGAAGCACTTCATCATATGCTACCCTTTGTGCATATATGTGGTACCTGGACAGACAATGAGGTAAGTCAGCTGTTTGAATTTACCTGCATGCTTGATTGCTTTATTGTGTTGGGAGCAGCACATTCAGGGCCCTGCCAGATAAAGGGCTAAATATGTATTCCAGCAAATGGGGAAGGCAAGAAGCTCCTGCAACTGTCATCCCATTTTTTAATAAGAATTTTCGAAGTATTAAGGTTGGATTTTCAGTGTGTAGACACCGGGTTTGAAGCCTCAATGTTATGTGCCACCATGCACCTCTGTGCACAAAACATCAATGACCATTCAGACAAACTTTGTAATTACATGTGAACATGTAGAAAAGGCAACTACATTGCAGACCTTATGAAAATGGATTCTAATGTGTAATGCTTCCGAGGATGTGGAGAGTAAACTCCTAAAAAAGACGTGACAGGAGGTTACTAAATTTGAAGCCAATTTTGTCTGAGCATCTGCATTCTAATTCCTTTGACTAAATTATAAACACATTGTCTATCTATTCCCATTGTAGAATATCTTGAAAATATTTAATAGGTGGTGCTAATTGCTCATATTCATAGTCTTTGGGGACTCCTTTTGTCAGTATCTGTCATCTCTGGAAGTGTCAAGCACTGAGGGATTCAAAATTTGTTCTGATTCTTTTATGACTTGCAGTCCAAATAGAGATAATAAATCACACTTTCTCTTCACCAGCCAATAGTAATGTAGCCTCCTATTTATCCATCATCACAGGCAATTAGAAAGCATATATACAATTTGGAACACAATATCTGTATGCAGATTGGTTTAGGCATTGCTTTCCTTACAAACATTGTCCTTCTGTTTCTTGCCTTTTTATTATTTTTGATGTATCAGAAAAGATTTGTGCAGGTCAAAAGGAGGCCATAAAGGAGAAGGTTATATGGGTCAAAGAGAGAGATGACAGGAGCATGGACTGTTATTTTAACAGTGGATACAGAATGAAAAGGTTGGATTTTGACTTAAAGAGGAAGCTATGTCAAGGTCTATTGACATTGGTCTACAGCCTGCTGAATATGAGCCAGCAGTGTGGAGAGGTGGCCAAGAAGGCAAATAGCATCCTGGCCTGTATCAGAAACGGTGTGGCCAGCAGGACCAGGGAAGTCATCCTTCCCTTGTACTCAGCCTTAGTGAGGCTGCATCTTGAATACTCTGTCTAGTTTTGGGCCCCTCACTACAAGAAGGACATGGAGTTGCTGAAATGTGTCCAGAGAAGGGCAATGAAGCTGGTGAAGGGGCTGGAGAACAGGCATTATGAGGAACAGCTGAGGGAACTAGGGTTTAGTCTAGAGAAGAGGAGGCTGAGGGGAGACCTAATCATTTTCTACAACTACCTGAAAGGAGGTTGTAGGGAGGCAGGTCTGTGTCTTTTCTCCCAAGTAACTAGTGATAGAACAAGAGGAAATTGTCTTAAGTTGCACCAAGGGATGTACAGATTGGATGTCAGGAAAAATTTCTTCACTGAGAGGGTTATCAGGCAATGGAATAGTGATGGTTATCAGGCAATTGAGCAACCTGGTCTAGTAGAAGGTTTCCCTGCTCATGGCAGGGGTGTTGTAACTAGCTGATCTTTAAGGTCCCTTCCAACCCTAGCCATTCTATGATTCTATGAATGGGCTGCATAGGGAGGTGATTGAGTCACCATCCCTGGAGGTATTTGAAAGGCGGCTAGATGGGGTGTTCAGAGATGTGGTTTAGTAGTGGATAGGTATGGTTAGACTCAATGATGTCAAACGTCTTTTCCAACCAAGCAATTCCATGATTAGGTGCCTGGCAGAAAGTATGGCAAGATTGCGCTGCAAGCTGCAGATAGTAGATGTATTCTTCATGCTATGGGAAAGAAAACAGAAGATTGGTTTTGATGAATTTTAAGATGTGAAGCCAGATGGAGGCCATCTAAATTTATTGCTGTAAAGCAATAATTTCTCATCAGTTCTGTAACTTTCATTGCTTCTGGACCAGGTGCCTTGTGCTATCATGCTGAGGCTGTCGTGGGAAGTCCAACAGCACTGGGGTTATATTGAATAATACAAAAGAAGACCAACAGTTAGCATTTTTTCACAAAGTCAAGTTGATGACAATCATTTAACTTGAGCAGGGTAATTGTCAGCTGAGGAAAGCTGAAAGAATGCTGGTCCAGAGACGATTTGAATTAGTCCACAGATAAAAGGCTGCCTAACCCCTTAGCAGCCATTGAGAAATCCTCATTCCTAGTTTCACTCCTCTGACAGTTTTCTGTAGTGAAAGGTCAGCAACTATTACTGAAAGTTCTTCAAACTGTAGTCCTTTGTTTTGCACAGGATCACTTTTTTCTTTGAGCTTGGGCTAAAAATCTCAACAGCAAGTCGTTGTGACAGTAATATATTTGTAGAAAGTTATAGTGTGCAAAACTGCTCTTCGGAAGATAAGTAAAGTTGCCTGGACTATCTAATAATCCTGTGGTCTTTATTAATAATGTTTCTGTGGAGTGTCAATTGTCCCTGTCTATATGAAGAACAAATAATAAAGCCTTGATGCTAGTTTGAGGTAGGAAAAGTGTTTCTACCTGTTAGCATCACAAACTCTAGTGAATGACTAATAGAGAGATTAATGTTTTGGGCTGTATCTGGAGTTCATGTGTTGAAGAAATTCAGTAGTAAGTCTTTTCCCCAACTTAGCTGATTCTAGAACTGTAACTTATTCCTGGAAGTGGAATGTATTTATTAGTTGTTTTTTTTTCTATCGGTTTTCTAAGTATCTGCTCTATGTTTAGGATAATTCTGAAAGTAGAATAAACCTTAGTGACTTGTCTTGCTCACTTCCTCCAACTGACATTTCCAAGATGATAGGATGCAGCAATCATACTTCCCTAAAGATCACAGTATTACAGAAAAGCATATTACTTAGCCTTTAGATGCAGTTGACTTTGTGATGAGTAATGAGAGAATGAATGTTCTTTAATCCTCCTTGTGATCATCTAAGGAAATTTGGCATAGCACCTTTTTTTTTTTTTTCTTTATGCTTACTCTTTCTATGAATTACTGATCTGAGCTCTGAGTGTTGTTTCCAGCATTTTGGTTGTGACATGTGATTATGAGTAACTGAATCTGAACTAAAGTATTGATGGCTTTATCAATAACAGTAGCAATTTATTGATGGAAAAGCACTAGATAATTCAAAATATCAAACCTTGAAATCTCTGCAGCCACAACTTTGGCAAATATAGATCAAATTAATCAAGCAGACTTAGGTCCTGTTTTTATCTCTGTGTAGTAACACTGTCATTGGTACTACCTTGCTGTCTCTTAATCCATGTCTATTATCTTGCCACCAGGAGTGTACAGAACCATCTGTGAGCTGACACCACTGCATGGGTAACAAGCTGCCCATTAATTGTTCAAGAGAGACATTAGCTGACAGCTCTATAAATGGGATGCTCAGTGCAGCTGGAGGGGTCTCCACCATGTCAGCATAGTCCAAGACTTTTGCTGTGCTTGAGGTGTGCTTCAGCTGGATGTAACTTTTCCTGTAGCCCAGGGACTGGGTGCATAATTGCCAGTGTCTGCACATGATAATGCACTGCATGGGGCAACACCTTGCATCCCAAAAATTCAGCTTCAGATCTTTACTTGGGCCTGATTTAAAGTAGGGACTTGAATTTGCATTTTCCACATAAGACAGGAGTGTCCTGGCTGCCAAGATGTTCTTTCTCCCAGGAAGGCAAAGTGTCCTTAGATACAGAAAGACGTACAGTTTGGCATTCCAGGCAGAAACAATTGAGTGTCCCTGGAGAGGTCAGCTACTTAGCTTGAGCTGAAACCCTTTTCCTGTGCAATCATGCCTTACATGGCTTCTGAGGATCCTGTAGAGGGGGTCTCTGGCCTCCTCTCACCTCGGGCAGTGCAGGGGCAAGGAGAGGCTAGGTATTGTGCTATGTCAGGGTGGAATTATGCTCCAGTGTGACCCAGCAGTAGTGGCAGAGGGCTTAGATGTCTGGTAATCAGCTTCCAGGCATGACTAAGAACATCCCAGAGCTAGGCATTGTCTAAGAAACATATAGTTATCCTCTGCTTGGGGCTGTGCAGTGCTGGGGAACCTGCCAGGGGTCGGCTTAGTCCATCTTTGGCTGCAGTTGGCAGTATGGAGCTGCAAGGGCTCTGCTGCGCTTGGCTTGGACTTTCTTCTTGGGAAGCTCAGTCTTTAAAATAATTAACTGCCAGTGTCACCTTTTCCTTTTACTGCTGACAATTCATAATAACACTAAAAATAGTAGTAATGTATTCCACCATTATAAATACATTAAGAACCAAATAAATACCTGTGGTAACCATGTTCATATAATCTGCATTGCTCTTAGGTGAATGGGAGCCCTGGTCCCTTACCATGGCTGCTTTTGGGGGCAGCAGGTCCAGATACCTGTTGGTGCCATGACCAATTTGCTGTGCTTGTTCCCCATCTGTGACCTTCTCAGGCACATTTCCCTGTCTTTCCTCCTCCCTTGTCTCCTGAACATCTTTTTCTGTCTCTCAGATTTGTCTGCTGAGAATGACTCTTGCATAAGCCATGGGTCAACTTTTTGACAAACCGTAGTTACTGCCTGTAGTTTCTCATTACAGAGATGAACAGTGTCATTTTCAGGAAATGGTGGCAGCTCCTACAATACTCATAGGCCTTTTTTTAAAACCAAATTTATCTCTTTCTCATCCCATAGTTCTTCAGTGACTCTCACATACTTTTCTAATAGTGCAGGTGTTTCATTTTTGTTTAGTAAAGTGTCAGGAGCTGTCAGCACATGGCTCATTGATATTGTTTTGTATTTTATATTATCTGTGCAAGGAATTATAACAAATCATGAAGACCGATACGAGTAGAGAGTGAATGGAAATGCAGAAGCACCAGAAGGAATGTTCTGGTTTAACCCCAGCTGAGAACTAAGCACCACACAGCCGCTCACTCATTCCCTCCATGACAGGAATAGGGGAGAGAATCATAAGAGTAAAAGTGAGAAAATCTTGGGCTGAGATAAAGACAGTTTAATAGGTAAAGCAAAAGCTGCACATGCAGGCAAAGCAAAACAAGGAATTCATTCAGTCCTTCCCGTCACTGGCCGGCATTCAGCCATCTCCAGGAAAGCAGGGCTCAATCATGCTTAATGGATACTTGGGAAAACAAGCGCCAGCATTCCAAGCATCCCTCCCCTTCCTTCTTCTTTCCCCAGCTTTATATGCTGAGCCTGACATCATATGGTATGAGATATCCCTTTGGTCACTTGGGGTCAGCTGTTCCAGCTGTGTCCACTCTCAAATTCTTGTGCACTCCCAGCAGACTCTGTGGTAGGGTGAGAAACAGAAAAGACCTTGACTCTGTGCGAGTACTGCTTAGCAGTAACATAAACATCTATATCAACACTGCTTTCAGCACAAATCCAAAACATAGACCCATACTGGCTACTATGAAGAAAATAAACTGTATCCCAATTAAAACCAGCACAAGGAAAAACAGAAAATTGGCATGTGTTGATGATACCTATATTAGCAGATCTTCAGGATCTCAGTGCCTCCATATACAGATTCTCAGGATACTGACACTGAGTAAGTCTTAATAATTAACAGAGGAAGAACAGGAATTACAGTTCCTTCATAAAGAATAAGGAAAAGTACATCCAAAACCAGCATCTCATCACCAACCTAAGAAGAGCCCAGGAGACATGATGAGGATGCAGTAGCTGTCATCCCTCACCTACTGTATCACCCAAGACAGACAGACTGACCACTTGTGTACTAGTTCATCATTTTAACATTTTTTATTCTGGATTGGGAATTATTATGACCTCACTATCATGTATATGGACACATATATAATTTTAAATTGCTTAAATGTATGGCCTCCAAACTATAAGCCCATTGTCAGACACTGCTGTCAGATATAGCATGTCTAGCAAAAGCAGATTTGACAGGAAAAAGTTCTCACGTAACTGTAACTGTAGCTGTCTGGGGAAATGAAGTAGGAATACCTCATTTTTGCCAATCAGTGTAAAAATTCTAAAAATCTGAACCAGTTAGATAACATGGCATTAACATTGGCCTTTCATTTTGATCATTTTGTGGTAACAGGTCTTCTTCAATACTCCCTCTGGATATATTAATAGAGCATTTAATTATATACTTATTAGGATTGTACTTCAGGACTGATGACTCTTTTAGGTAACTTCTTGTGTAACTTCTTAAACTTTTGATTAATACCACTATGTTGTCTCTATTGTGTATCTTCCTGTAATTGTGGTTTCAGCTTACCAGTACAGACAGCCAGAAAAGAAACATTGATGGCTCTTCCAAGAAATCTTTGTGATTCTCCTTATCTGTTAAAGCATACACAATGGTAAAGCCTAAGATCACAATGAAATACCCTTGCATTCTGTATTATTCCTTCCAAAACACAAAATGAAAATTATACATTGCTTTTGTTTAGCAGTTTAAATTGTTTTTACATTTTCCTCAGATGAAAATGTCCTTTATGCAGGCCTTATCATGAAAAATGCATTATATTTTCTGGTGAAAAGCCTTGGGTGCCAAACTCCAATCCAACATCTTCCCAAGATGTTTAAAACTTCTGCAACAGGATTCAATATTTCTTGTGGCATTTACCAGATTCTTGCAGATGTGAATGCATTAGAGAAAATATTTGATAAATATATTTGATAAATCTGATAAAATATCAGCCCTATTCTCTAATATTATAACCCATAGGTAGAGGTGATGCTAAATCCTGTGGCCTGATTTTATCACAGCTGGTAGTCAAAAGGCTCATGCTGACTACGCGCTTCTTGAGCAAAAAATAACCAGAGTGATGAGTGACTGCTTGCTCAGTCCCTCACTAGTTATAACACGAGTGAAGTGCTTAGGTGCTTCCTTTGTTTCAAACCACTTTTTCAGCACAGTACCCAAGCCTGGCAAATGCAGCTTTACTACAAACATTATAACTTTCCATGAATATGTAGCCTTCCCTCTCTTCATCAGACACACTGAAGAGAGTGCATAGTTGGGCACACATGCCAAGACCCCTGGACTGTATAAATCTCTGGTAGGACAGAGAGAAAACTGACCACCTGCAGAAGGCGGCAGCATCTTGCTGGTAGCATGTTCTGCCATGGCTGATTGAGCAAGCAACTGTATTAAACACCAGCTGTGAAGTATCATACTGCTAAAAGCTTGCCATGTTTCCTGTATCATGTTAGTTCTATGGCTGCACTTTGGTCCCTCAGTACAATGGGCTGTGAGGAAAAAAAAAAAAAAAAAGGCTTTGAATATCATGTCAAAACTCTCTCATTAAGAATCCAGGCCTTAAAGGACACAATCTCAGCCCCAGAATGAAAAATAGATCTCACTTTGTTCTTGGAAAGAAATGACTTTTCCTTTTCTAAAAATTCCTAATCTGTTAGGACTTCGACATCTCAGATGATAAACCCTGAGCTGGACCTGGTAATGGGCAGGGAGCTGCACTTTGTTCCAGTCTGCTGAGGTTATTTTGCTGGCACTGGGAGAGATGGAGAGAGTCTTTTCCTAGGAATGTGTATTCAGCAAATGGGGTTCCAGAAGTTGTCAAAGAATAGCAAGGACTATACAACCTGTGCACCCAGATGAACCCAGCGATCCTGCATCTGTGTCCAAGTCCCAGCTCTCATACAGCCCTGCTGTGTAACCTTGACTCATACTGCTGAGATAGAGCTGTGAGAAATTCTGTAGGAAGGTCAGAAAGGTAAAATTTTGGATAGAAGTAGTATTGTGGAGACAGGATTACTAGCTGTTAAAGCACTTAAGAGGAAAACACAGCATGGAAAGGTATAAAACCATCAAGGAAAAATCCAAGGGGGTTGTTTCAAGGGTTAGTCAGGAATCATAGAATCATTGAATTGAGTCATTGTTGTTATCAGTGTTGATGGAACTGGTGGGGGACAGCAGTTCTGCAACACCTAGGATCCCTTCCAGACAGCTACAGAGGATGTGCCTGCAAAGGCTTTTTAGGGCTGAGAAGCATACTAATACCTAATAGCTAGGCATTATAATATAACTGTTTTTCACTTCTAAGCATGTATATCCTGCTTGAAAAGCCTGTGCCCAGCTGAAGATGTCCAGATAAACTGACCCTCAAAACAGAGCAGAGCAGCCAAGAGCACAAAAAATGGAGGTCAAGTAAGTGATTGTGGGAGAATTTTGACTTACTGCTGTAAATTTGCTAGGCTTCAGGCTGTGGAGAAGCAGGAAGACCTAGATTAGCTTGGAGGAGAACTGAAGAGGAGGAGACATCAACAGTTTTTCACCATAGTCAGGAAAGGAGGTAGTGAGGAGTTATACCAAAAGTCCCTCTGTCTTAGAACAGCGTGTTTATCATGACAGACTCCTGGCATGCTCAAACTATGCACTTGAAAGATCTCTCTCTGCTCTCAGTTTCACTATATCTCTTTCCGCTAAAAGCATATTTCTCCTGAATGTTATTAATCCACAGTAAGATCCTTTTTCTTGGTTGCACATCAGCAAAAACAGCGGAAGGTGCTTCCAAGAGACCCTGACCCATTCTGTCTCAGACTACAGGGCAGCAGCCACAGGGGGTCTGTAGAGGGTACAGAAAAAGGTATGTATTTAAAGAGTTCACAAAGTCCTAACAGCAGGAAGCTCGCATTCATAGAGAATATGCATCATGTCTTAACTCAATGTACTGCTCTGCAATCAAGGCTGACAGAATTCCACTCTATTTGCTACAAATGTTTTCCCTGAGGCTTTTCACACTTTCTTATTAAAACTTATTCCTACTTTCTTACTGACCCCAAAATTCATTCCAATGCTTATTTAGTTACTTCTTGTAAAGGTTAATATCTTACATCTGGAGAGTCTTCTATAGGAGATTTGCATAGCTGTCTTAAAATTTGTTTTCTTCACTGATTGTTGGAATTAAACAGTACCTGAGAGAACAAAAATGAAATTCTCAAGTCTTAATGATCCTCCTCATCCAATAGCTACTAATAACTGATGTTGATAGGTATTTAAGATGCTTGTATTGATATCTCTCGTTATTGACTATTGGATAAACTTCATCAAGTTATTCTTCTTGGTTTACAAGCACAAATTTGTTTTTACCATTGTTGATCTTAATTCCTGTTATTTCTGCCACTTCTTTTGAGTCTCTTGTAATTTTCTAAGAGTTAAGAAGTTGTTTAGTCACCTTTTTGTGTTGAAGGCAAAGGTGTTTCTTTACATTAGTCTCAGTTTATTCTTTAAGCAATTCCATTTTTAAAAATCTTAAGTCCATAGGTTTTCTATTTTTAATTCAGATACTGTATTTCATTTGTTTATTGTCCTTCATTTTCACATTTCCTAGAACTGCTGTTCTCATGTATTACCTACACATCTGATACATAAAATTTATTGAAATTTCATGAAAAGTTATTGTGGCAGAAATAGATCTGCTACTAGTTCAGGTTAGACCAAAACTGGAAAAGAATTCTTTCTGAAAGGAATTGTTTAACATTTGGTCCTGACAAATTTGAGTAAGGGAACTGGAAACTGATAGCTGTGATTTCTTTCGCTATGGTTTCCCATGTGACCCATGTTTCCATAATTGATGATATTTTGAGGATAAGTATGTTTTCCTTGTCCACAAGATCTAATGTCTTATGCAACTGCCATGGACTGTGACCATACTATTGCATTTTCTTTCTGAATATTGAAAAAAATTGTACTTCCTGTATTTTCATTAGTGAGTGAATAATTAGAAAAAGACCTTGACTGTAGTACTATAATGTCACTGTATTATTAATATGAAAATGATTTAATTGCTTTCTGGGGATAATGGCGATCTTATTTGATTTTTAAATTATTAAAACTTACCTATCATGCAGATACATGGCTAACAGACTTCATTATTAGTTTTCCAGAAAATGTGAACTTTTAACTACTACAAGACTCTACTAAGAGTTACAGTCATAAACAGCTATTTGGTGTTTTCTTATTCCTTGGTATAAAAATGTTATGTACCAAAAAAATGTCAATTCATGCACCTCTATCTCTGTCTGTTTTAAAAGAAGATATGACCAGAAAGCATGAATATAACATATTCTGCATATTTAGCAGAAATGTGTCCCTCTCTGGTTTAGAGACAAGGACTCGCAGAGTTCAGATTTCCTAACATCTATGCTTTTATAAAACATTTCAGGGGTCTAGTGCTCTGCCTTTCTATAGTCTGTGCCTCATTGTACGAAAATGGGGTATAATGTCCAATTACATTCTTACTTCACAGCAGTCCACATGACAGTAGCAGATGTCAGTGTTTAATACTGTCTATAGCTTTAATTGATGACAATGGTCAATGTAGAAGTACATTTTAGGGCACTGCAGATGGACCAAGGATTCATATTCTTCAGGGAACTGATTAATTTTAAACTTATTTCTTTCCTTGTGTCTATATTTAGTGTAAGAACAAATCATTTTCATATAATTTTCTGTTCTGGTTACAATCTTAAGGATGTCAAGGGAACAGATAAATGGATAAATGTTCTGCTATTTTCTCTTTATTATTATAATTTTTCTCCTAAGATTGAGAAAAAAAGGGAGACTATAATGAGAGTAAAAATGCACAGTATCAAAGCATTAAAATTTGGTGATAATTCATTTCTGTGACAGACTACAGCAAGCACAGAATGCAGTGTAAGATATATTCATTCTCCTGACAAAACGTGTAGAATGAGAAGGAAATGGTATAAAAGTAATTTACTCTTATGACAATCGTCCTAAGGCAGCAGTCTCATGTCCTCTTAGAAATGTCTCGTGTGACAACATAGCTGCAGATATTTAAATTAAAGGTACTCAGATTTATTTGTAATGTATGGAAACAATACTGGATTTTGTGCATAGGTTATTAATTCTACTTTAAGAATAGGAATAACAGTTTTTCTGTCAGACTGTTAAAAAGGCAAAGTGGTCTTCACTCTGAATTTCTAGATGCTGACATTGATGTAGGAGTTTTTTATTATGTGATCTAGCAAAACCAAAAACAATCAAGTTTTGACTTTTCCCTGTGTGGGTTTAGTTCTGAAGTACTGTATTATTTACATCAGTGAGAACAGTAATGGTTCAATTTAGAACTCTGCTGCTTGATTTAATCCCTCTGCAGCTACTGAGATGTGGAATAATAGAGGACATTTTTTGTAGCATTGTTGGCATGAGATTTGTGAGCTTGAAATATGTCACTTGAAACTACATGTCCACACAAAATTTAGCAATAGTAAACACGGAAATAAAACACTATTAGAGCACAGAGCATTATCTATTTCCCTAAATTGTTTCAATTGAGTTTAATATTGTTTCACTGAGAAATTGTCCCAAGAACTTTACTGTTTGGTGATTAACCAATAAATGGCATGCGATAGATTTTAGTTTTAGACAGCATTTTCCCCTTTGCTAGAAATCTCAAAGCGCTCTGCCAGAAAGGTTTAGACACTAGAAATGCAGTAATTGTCCAAGTGGATGATGTAGTTGCTATGTACTCAGAAATACTTTGCACAATGTTAGTGATTAGAAGGCGGGGGGGGGGTGGTTTGTTGATAGATAGAGGCTTGTGCAGGCAGACCTTGGACTAAGAACAAAGGGGTAGCTGAGCTTTCCTTTGGGGAGGGTATCAAGGAGCTGCAACAAAGGTGTCCTTAGTGTGTATGGAACAGCCAATCCTGCCTCAGAGTTGCAGAAAAAAACAGAGATTGCATTATCTCACAAATGGTTGTCATGAGACTAACTTGAAAGAAATCTAAATCTAGTCATCTGTCACCCTGAAGGATCCATGTAGTAAGGTACTTAAAGTAGCTAAGATTAGAGTAGCTTCATTTGCAATTCAAATTTGCTACAGACTATTTTTTGAAAGAATATATGAGAGTCCTAGGATGTAAAGTGTAGTTTGGTGGGGGGTTATATATGAATTGTATTAAGGTAGTATTTCTTAAACTGTCTTTTGCCCATATCTGTCTTTCCCTCACATCTAGCTTTTAAGGGAAGGCTGAAATGTGTACACAACCACCACCTTGCCCCACGCTCTGGTTTCTGCCTGTGTAGTCCTGGCTCAATGCTGCTCTGGGATGGCTGGGCTGCATTCACTGCTCTGAAGTGGGTCTAGAGTAATTAATTTCCCTTCTCTTCACTGCTTTGTCAGGATGACTTGAAGGTTTATGATAGTGCAGTGCCCAAACAGAGATTAATAAGAGTTTTCTTCCCTGGTTAGCAAACCAACATATTCTCATCTCTGTCCTACCACAGGCTCTTCTGCTCTCATTCTAGGGCATGGCAAACCCATCCTGGGTTCTTTAACCAATGTGACATATACCAAGGGCTAGCTGCTCTAGCTGGCAGTATAATGTAGATGGCAGGTTTCTCCTCAGTATGGGTGCTTCTAAAAAAGAAGATTATCTTTGTACATAATCTTGCAAAAGTACCACAGGTTCACAGAATCACAGAATGGTAGTGGTTGGAAGGGACCTCTGAAGATCATCTAGTCCATCCCCCTGCCAAAGCAGGTTCACTTAGAATAAGTTGCCCAGTAAAGCATCCAGGTGGGTTTTGAACATCTCCAGAGATGGAGACTCCACAACCTCTCTGGGCAGCTTATTCCAGTGCTCCGACACCCTTACAGTAAAGAAGTTTTTCTTTCAGTTCTATCCTACTGGAATTGTGAGCCTGCATGGTAGGAACAGCGTCAAGTAGAAAATACTATTGATGGGAAAGATTCATCCACCATTATTTGAACAAATGGGGATTTTTAATGTAAGAAAAACCCGCCTGGGTTCTACCAGCTTAACAGGGTTATTTCGATGAGTCCCATCTCACCCCACTATGTTGAGTTCTTTGAGTGATCTGGGACTACTCAGTCACTGCAAATATACACCTCATTCTTGCCTTGTGGGCTGCCTCTGGGGCAGTTGTGGTCCTGGCACCACTACTGTAAAGTTTTTAGATATGCTGGGGCAGATCCCTGTATCCCCAATGCTGTTCTTGCTTCTTCATTGTAAAGTGATGATAATTATACCTAGCTACTATCCAAAATATTTATATATAAGCCCTTCTATTTGCTTTAGTAATTAATTAGTAATGTTTGTTCACCATTTTTACTGTGCTCTGTGTATTATTATTATTCTTTATAACCAATATGTTCTTCCAGCTACAACCCCCAAGAGTCAGACTTGTTCAGTAACCAAAAGCAGCACACAGGTAGTACAGTAAAGTAAAGCATGGAATAAATACTGTTAAAGATCACACCAAGGGTAACTCAGGACAAACAATTGGCTCAGGAACCAGAAGAAAACAGAAAAACAACAAAGTGAGAAAAGGGCATGCAGGAATGCAGAATATTTATCCTCCAATTATAGCAACATGTTGTTTAGTTTGATGAATATAAAACCCACGCTGAACTAGGATGCATTTCTTTTCCAAAAAATAATGTTTGTGTTAACAATAAATGATCATTGCTTTTTAACAGTGCAGCAATTTTGATCACATGGTAGAATGAAGACAAAGGAGGGTGAATTTATTTAACTTCTCTCAGGTAAACAAGGGCTCATATACAGCAACATGCTAGACTTCAAATTTCGAATGGCAGTTTCTTCTACAGAGTTAGCGACAACATCAAAACTTCTTTTTGTCAACTGCTGGCACAGAGGAAGCAACTAATGATTGTGAGAAAATGTTAGTCTTTAGAGGTTGGAAATGATGTCCTTAATTTATTGGTAGAGATTAGATATTAGTAAAACAATATTTTTAATCTCAAAGCTTCTCTAAAAACCTACTAATAAGAAAATGCTATAATAAAAATCCATATCATGCTGATTATATTGTCAATAATAATGAAAATATTTCTGTTGGTCTTTGTGAAAGTGGGTTAGATATTGCAGTGTCTTTGCACAGAAATTGCCAGCTAAGTGCATTTCTTTTCTGGAGGCCTCTCAAGACCTAACACGGCAGTATGTTCCTTCTGCCTGAGATGAAACAGCTACACTGCCAGTAAGAATATGTCAACATGGTAAATTTTCGCCTCTCTGGAAGTGGGCAGCTTGATGATTGCAGCCTGACTGTGACACCAAGGAACATTACTGTCGACTTCACTACTTCAGATCAGAGAGGAAACACAAAGGTATGTCAGCTTGGATAATCTTTTAAGCAGTTTTAAAATGCAGACAGTGGTTTCCCCGTCTTGAAAGACAAATTGCATGTCAGAGGTATCACAATGCACTAAATAGTCGTGTGATAGTAGGATGCTTTTACCTCTGCTCTAACTTGGTTCTGGTGAAACAAATGCACACACTGAATAATTTGGATTTGGACTTCCTGTATATCTCCTTGTTAGAAGGTTTGCAGGTAGGTCTCTTGCATCAGCAACTGCAGAGACATCTCCTGAAGCTAATCTGTCATGGCCATCACTTCTTTTGTATGTCCATTAGCAGGTCTGTCACTGGGGGGATGCTCTGAGCATGTTTTCATTGCTGCTATTCTTATTTCTAAGGTACCTTAAATAAGATATTTTTCTAAGGAGTAAGACCTCTTGGAGGATGTTAGAAGTGACATTTTTCTTGTTACTTTTCAAATAATACAGTAATAATTATATAATATTTGTACTTCTGTAGAAATTTGCACTTGCTATTCTCAAAGTGCCATAAAACCATTTTCTAATGTTGGCTTTGCCCTTGAAAATACGTTAATTTGGCTTTATTTCTCTGCCTGGTGGAGGGACTGACTTTCTCAGACCCTGCTATGTCCATCCCATTATGCCAGGGAGGGCTGGAGGGGGCAGTTTGGGCAGTACAGGCTAGGGACATTGGTGAAAGAAAGTGTCAGGGTGTAAGCCCCCGTGTAAAGGAAGGGGATGTGTAAAGCTTTCCTTAGGTTTTCTGGGCAGTACTAGTCTTCACATCAGTGCCCTGCTGAGCGTGAGGGAAGACATATTGTGGAGAGGAAAGCTGTGCAGGCACTTGTTACTTTAGTCACAGTAAATACTGTATGGTGGAGGTATGACAAAATAAGAGCAATCGGAAGACAGTCTTCATGATCCACAGCATGAAGACAGTTGTGTTTAAGCAGCACCTCATAAAACTCAGTGCTCTTGTTTTCCAGATACCTCCTCTGGGAACATTTACTATAGTTGTGGCTGTACCTAACTGTGGAGACAGGGCTGGGGTGCAGAACTATTGAGGATGTATTAGGAAAGTTTCTTGCTTTAAAAAAAAATCAGAGATAAGATGTCTACCTTCTGATTTGACACGGGTTGAAGTATCATGCTGTCCTTTAACTTCTTGAATGATGCAGTAATTGCATATAACAGTTCCGATAAGATGGGTAATTATTTTATTTCCTTCTGAAATGTCTTTTATGAAAGGGAAAAAAATTCCTCTTAGTTCACAGGGGATGATGAATCTTTGAGAATTTGTGGCACAGTTGTTCACACCTGTACGCAACACTGGCATTGCTAAGGAGTTTTGCACAAAATTGTGTGGGTTCATATTGTATGTGATGTAAGGACCACTGCACGTCAGAGAGGCTGCAACTTAACTCAAATTTGATGCTAGACGAAGCAGTTAAAGCAGCAAGGCACACCAAGAGCATCCACATGTTGACTGCTGCACTAAAAAAGTCACAACGTATAGATGTTTTAGGAAAAGCCAATATGTCTGCACTTGTCACTCAGGGTCCCTCTCACACACACTTTAACTGCAGATTATAAGAGTGACAATCTGCTCCTAGAAATATGTTTTGGCAGCAGCAGTTGAGGCTCACCACGGCCAGGAGCCACCTCACTCTGTAACAAGAGTCATTGTACCCACTGAAAGGATCCTAGATCTTTAAAGCTAATCTTCTCAATGGAACAGCTTGATTTCCTCCCACTGTACTTGTAGTAGTTTAAGACTGAGCATAAAAAATAGGTTTTATTTCAACAAACACAACATTACAGAGAAATTATTTCAGTCTTGATAATCTTTGCTGTTAAATTCTGAATGCATAAGGAGGCAATAATAGGGGTATTTTTTTCAGAGTAATTTACAGCTACTGATGATGTGGGCCTCAGATGTGCAATTCTGACATAGATACCACTATTGGTGTGCTCTGTTAGAAGCTGAAAAGTTTTAAAGTTTGTTTATTTTCTCCTCCTGCCTTGAGTCATCGAGGGAAAGTATATCGATTTCAAACCAGCTTGGGATAACTCTTGAACTTGCTGGAACTTTCTGCTTTTCCTCTCTTGTTTTCTCTGAAATTTTCTCTAAATTTTTCTATGAAATTTGTATACATACGCTTTTCAATATTCATGTTTACCCTATTTTTTAGAATTTGAGAACTTCTCCATTGTACTCCTTGCATTGCACAATGCCAAGTAAATTGAATAGAAACTACCTTGTTCTTGCTTAATTTAAGCTTTACTTACTAAGCTCAGCCATTTCTGAATACTAGCAAGCTGTTGCTTCTCTGCATAATCTAGAAATTATCAACATATTTAAATAAGCTCCTATAGACATTACATCAGCTTTTCTGAATTTCGTAGTGGTAGTTCATTAGCTGGCAATAAAACCACAAAAACCCCCTCCAGCTTATATTTATTTATTATATTTCTTTTTCTCCAGGATCATAACTGTTGGTATACCAACATTTAATTGGTGGGTTCTATATAATTATGTTATCACCAGGAAGAAATTCTAACTCTTCATAATGCAATCTCAAATTCTTACCTTATTCATAATTCTCAAGAAACAACAGGAACTGGCATTTTGTATCAAGGCTATAAATATCTTAGTCCAAGCTCCTTGCTGTAGGATCTCTACTTGAAACGGCATTCCTCAATGTTCAACTCCATGTTCTTTTGTCTAATAATTAATCTGGAAGTTGATGACATCCTTTTTTGTAGCTTATTCCTCAGCTTTTTCTCTCTAAGCTAAATCTTTTACCTTTGGTAAGTCCAAATCTCTGTAGCCCTAAAAATGTCATTGTTCAAATCGCAGCATTTCTTTTGTTGCCTGAAAAACATTTGCTGATTTTCACCCTTGTTTTTACCTTCTCACTGTGAGGGAATTGATTAAAAGGCTTAATTGCCTGCTTACCACCTATTACACTTTAAAATATTTTTTTTCCTAAGTGCAAAATTCAAAGCAGTATTTTTATCATTATCATATTTACTGAGGTCATAAGAGGAAAAGAATAATACAGTTAGCTATGAAAACAATGTCTACACCATTTTCCTCACAAGTAATTCTATACTTTGCAGCATAACTTCTTACATAAGGGCTGCTCCCACTTCTGGTTTCCTCCACCTTCCCCTGTCCTGTGTCTTCCTCTGCCTTCTGCCCCCACCAGTGTCACAATCATGCATCAGCTTGACTCTTTCATCAGCTACTCACAAGTGAGGAAATGACCATCTCTAGAAGTTATTTAACCTCTTTCATAGAATCATAGAATGGTTTGGGTTGGAAGGGACTTTTAAAGATCATCTAGTCTAACCACCCCCTGCAGTGAGCAGGGACATCTTCCACTAGATCAGGGTGCTCAGAGCCCTGTCCCACCTCACCTTGAATGTTTCCAGGAATGGGGCACCAACTACCTCTCTGGGTAACCTGTTCCAGTGTTTCACCCCCCTCAATGTAAAAAATTTCTTCCTTGTATCTAGTCTAAATCTACCCTCATTTAATTTAAAACTATTACCCCTTGTCCTGTTGCTACAGACCCTTTTGACTGGTCATTGGGTGAGTAACTCAGACGTTGATATCCAAATTTTGCATGTCTTAAGTTAGGGCAAATGAATCTTACTCATAATCTCTTAAATCATAAGTTTTACTCCTGTGAGAAATTTACTGCTGTAGAGTACAGATGGAAAATAACATGTTCCTAATAAACAGGCTCTTGGGTATCCAGATTGTCCTGGGTATCACAGGTACTCCATGATGAATGCACATTAGTGGGAATCACACTGCTATGGAATCACCAGACTACCTTTAAACAAGCCCTTTGCTCATGAAGAACTCTTCAGATTCACCTGGAGTTTGCAGATATCCAGACTTTCACCATAGCAAAAATTGTTAAGCATTATTTTCCCTAAAACCCTCGACATACTAGTTTGAGACATATTACAGCCATAGTTTCTTGGGGTATGGAGGAAAAAAACTATGAATGTGGTTTGGGTTTTTGGATTTTTTTTTTGTTGGTTTGTTTGTTTGTTTTGTTTGGTATTTGGTTTTTTTTAGTATGGTATTTGTCTGCATTATGCATTGCTCAGACATTCTTGCCTGAATATTTTAAGGTCTGGAGATTTTCAAGGCAATCTAGGTCAGCATATGGATTTTAGAGCACTTGAAAAATTTGATGATAAACAGTAAGGTCATCCTGACATTGAATGTGATAGTGCTATGAACCAATGAAAGCTTTTGTATTAATTCATGGAATGTGTAGATAGCTGTTGTATTTTGAAAATTCATTGAGTACTTCTGCACCTGCACATGAGGATTTTTATTTGTATTTCCGCCTTCATTTAGATTACTCGGGAGGTAATGTTCTCTTCAGAAATCCCTCCGTTCTCTTCAGAAAATGATGGCTTTGGTTTGACCTTCTTTAAAAAGAGGCGGAATAATTGTAGAAAAGTGCATCAGCTAGCAAAGTTGCTATTAAAAAAGAGAAAATATTAGATAGGAGTGGCTGTTTTAAGATTATTTAGTTTTCCGAATAAATGGAATAATGGAAGTTTTTCCATTAGGATCTGAGGATCAAAGATCATTAAAACTATGGAACAATGTTTTATGTGGAGAGGGGTGATTTTGTTGATCATGCATTCCTGTCTGACCGGGGAGAATAATGTAGCTATTTATGTAACCCCATCACACCTTCAGAAACTACCATACCACATGTATAGCTCAAAATCTTAAATGTTTTGAGCCAGGAAAGATGCTTCTGTGGACAAATTGAGGCGTAAGAGAATAGGGCCAAGACCTAAAGGAAAAAAGTATATATAGTTGTGTAGTTTCTTGTGTTTTTCCATTGGATTTCCATGGTCTGCTATGGAGTACTGCCTTCAGAACCTAGCTCACTATAAGCAACAATGTTATGCATTGCACCTCTTCACCAAGTCCTCAGTCATGACATAGCATGATGCATACCAAAGGATGATAAAATTATTATAGTAAGTCCATATATTACGACTTGCACAAGTCTCAAGATTTATTATGCTTTAATTTTCAGACCTTGCATAAGTTGGTTTACATGGGTTGACCATGTAAAGAGTGGGTGATTTGACCTGCATGCAATGTAAGGGCATGGCTGGTATAAGAAAAAAAAATTGTGTAAACACTGCTTATGAAAGCTACATTCAAATCCAGACTGGTAACATAAACAAGGCTTCTAGACTTGTATTTATAATTAAATCTGGGAGCCACTTCATAGTCAGATGACAAAGTGCTGAAACGTAGAGAGCTGCAAAAAAATAATAATTCTTATGTAAGTGGAAAATGCAAAAGGGTTAAGATCATCTGGATACTCTTTATATATGTCCAAACTAAAGAGAGAAAATCATGTTCTCTTAGAGATGTGTTCAAACTTTTGTGCTTACCATCCTGAACTCTGAAATGCTTTTGATTGAGAATATTTTTTCACCAGTTTTATGAAGTCTTACAGAAACATACATTGCCCATTATATAACAAAGGCAGTGGATAAGCTAAGTGTGGTTAGAAATTCTGCAAGAAAAACTGACAAAAGCCCAATTTTCTTTCAGCTTTACAGAGAGATTCCTTTGACTTAACAGATTTGTTCCCATGTAATTAAGGGCAGGACTGGAGCAAAAGGGCATACTGGGAAATTCATTCTCAAGCCTTCACAAATAAGGAGTTGGTTCTGACATAATGTGATTCTCACATAATAGATGATTGTCACATATGTTGCAAAACTCACTATTGTGCCCTCCTCTATATAAGTCTAGAATTTAGCCCAGTGTTTCTATTTTAAGCACTGAAATACATAGTCTAATTAGTGATGTACTGATGTGTTACTCCTACACCACAGAAATAACTCTTACGGAAGGCTTGCACTTGTGTAACATATGTTTATTTAACCTTTTGTAGATGTCTTATCTGACTATTGCTTTTATAGTTCAGACCATAGATTATTAATTGAAACAGTAAAATAAGCAATCATCCTTGGTTGCCATAGCAAAGCTACCCAAAATATAGTTGCTGGGGAAACCATACTGAGAATATAAACAATATATAACCTAATAATGTTGATATTCAGCTTTAAGACTACAAGGATATAAAATATACTTGTAGTCTTGTTGGGAGATTAAATATTGAATCTGATACATGCTTGTTAATTTATCCTTCAAAATCTTCCTGCTGCATGTAAAGATATAGGTTACTTAACTATCACTCAGATATATTATCTGTATGATAAAGTTTAGAGTATGCAACCATTTTTTTAAAAATCCTGGTTCATTAGTGGGAGAAACAGACTTGTGAAAAGATCATAAATCGATGACAAGTGAACAAACATCATAATGATGAATGCTACTTTTTCTAATTCAAATAAAGAACCACAACAATGAGAAAAAGAACAATTTAAAATATAATTTTTCCCTGCAGCATCGTGGTACTTTATTTTTAATTGTAGGAAAAGGCTGAAATGACCTGCCACTTCCAAGATGGGTTCTGTGACGTATATCATTTTTGACAGAAATGTGTATATTTTTTAAATACTTCTAGTATGGAGGATTTCAGAACATCCCCATGCAACCTGTTCAAGGGCTTTGCTCCTCCACTGATAATAAGATTTTCCCAGTGTCTTCCATGAATATTTATTGCTGCAGCTGAAGCCATTTGCTTCTTGTTCTGTGCATCATGAACAGAGAAAAGTATTTAATTCTTTTCTGTAGCGTCTCTCAGTGTACATGAAGACTGTTATAATGTTTCCAAATTATTCATATCTTATTTGATTAAATAACTACAGTTTTCATTTTTTCTTGTTACCTTATGTTTTATGCTTAGATTGCTATATCTTCCTTGAAATTCTTTGCCCAGAAATGGATCCCATATTCCAACTGAAACCTAATCCATGCTAGACAGAGCAAGGAGGGGACTATTTCACTGGTCTTAATGTATTCCTGATTATAAATCCTACCATGGCTGGTTGTCTTTTCCTTGGGTGTAGGACATTATTCACTCATGTTCAGTTTATGATCCATTGTAATCCCTAAGATCAATTTTCAAAGAACTGCTACCTAAATAAGGTGTTGTGCATCCTGCATTTGTGCAGTCAATTATTGCTAAGAATAGAAACCTGCATTTATTCATGGTGAATTGTTTCCTGTTCTTCAGTAGATAATTTCTTGTTTGTTAAGAATATTTGAACTCTAGTGATGCTAGCCAAGATATTTGCAGCCCTTTTAAGTTTTGTCTTTCACAAATATAATAATTGTAATAATGCAATAAAAAGAGCATAAGAAGCCTTTCTATTTAATCTTCAGACTTTTAATGAAAATGCTGATTAGTACTAAAGCCAGGACAGGCTACAATACATCCACCTATTTTTGACAGCTACCTACTGTCAGCTCCTATCCAGCCTCTGATTGTCCAACCAATTTTGCATCATGCAATAGGAAATTGAGCAAGACCATATTTCCCTAACTTGCATATGACAAGTCTGTCCTGCTAGATTGCTTTCCCTAGACATTCATCAGGCTGAGATTTCCCATTACCTAAAGGTCCCATACTTACTTCTACCTCCTGCAGATAAAAAACTCCCTTACCGTAATCTTCCTTGTCTGTAATCAACTGCTCCCCATGACTGTACCTATGCTCTTTAATTTTCTTAACCTTGAATAAACTTCCCTTCAATTGACTCAACTTTCTCCATATTCTGGGTCCACAAGCTGCTGAGTACTGAGTATATAGGGTAACATTTCTTTATTTGCCTGCTTTTAGTGAAAAAGCTATATCTTTTAATATTGACAAGTGAGTCACAAAATATATGTTGTGACTATTTAGTCATGTCCTTAATCATGTAGGAAGATTTCCATCTCTTCTTATTTAGCTTCACAATTCTGGTAAAGATATGCAGACATTTAGGATATTTAGCAAATTGACTCACCACCCTCTCTTTCTCTGCTATACCCTATTATGGATTTGATTAGCTTTTTTATCTGCATTTAGACCTTTCCCAAGGCTCTTGTATTTTGTCACAACCCCTTCACAACAGTTTAGCATGTGACATGAGGAAGACACTGCCTTTGCCTGGTATCACAGGGAAAATGACTGTGGAAGGAGTCGGGTCTCTCCTGACAAAACTCCTGCCTAACCCTTCAGCCTTTCCCCAGGACCTTGTAAATATTCCTGATCTGGGTTATGCCAAGGCTGGGCAGAAAGGGGATGGTGGGTGAGTGGTGCTGGGCTGGGGATGTGATCAGGGCAGCCCAGTGCCCTGTGGAGCTGTAGCCACAAGGCAGATCTGAGGCCCTGCTGGGAAGCCCAGAAGACAAGTCAGGATCAAGATCATCAGGGCACAAGGCTGGACACAGGCAGAGGTGCAAGGTGCCTCCAGCAAGCACCAAAGGATGGGGCCTGGGCTCAGTGCAGGTCCTACCTTGTGGGAGGCCTCAGAGGAAGTTTTTCATGGCTCTTTTTCACAACTTGTTTTTTTCCTGTGAAGTCAGATCCCAGGATACATAGCTGCACCAGATCAGGGCAGACGTTGAGCATGGGCAGTTAAACCCTGGAAGAGGACTACTGTCATGGTCCATTTGGATCTCTCAACATATTCTGTAAATTAAACTTTATTTTATGAGCTCAGTAAGAGAGAAAACAAATACAACAAACAGAATCTCAATCCCCTTTGTACAGATTAGTCTAGCACATTAATTCAATAATTCATCAATTAATGAAGTTTCTAACTCACAAGTTCTCTAATTCATAACTTGCAACTCTTAATACTCAACTTGTAATTTGTAACTTCAGTCGTAGAGTCATAGAATCATAGAATACCAGATTGGAAGGGACCTCAAAAATAACCCAATCCAACGTTTCTTGGGAAAAGCATGGTCTAGACAACATGGCCCAGCACCCTGTCCAGTTGAATCTTAAAAGTGGGTTGGGGAGCCCACCACTTCTCTGGGGAGATTATTCCAACGGCTGATTGTTCTCATTGTGAATTTTTTTTCTCTTGTCTCCACTTGGAATGTCCCCAGGAGTAACTTGTACCCATTACCCCTCATCTTTTCCATGTGACTCCTTGTAGAAAGGGAGTCTCTGTCTTCTTTGTAGACACCCTTTAAGTACTGGAACATGGTGATAAGTCTTCCTTAAGCCTTCTTTTCTCAAGGCTGAAAAAATACAGTTCTCTCAGTCTTTCCTCATATGGTAAGATCCCTAGTCCTTTGATCATTTTTGTGGCCTTTTCCAGCCTGTCAACTTCTTTTTTGTACAGGGGGGACCAAACTGCATGCAGTATTCCAGGTGTGGCCTGAAAAGTCCTGGGATAATTATTGGGATAATAACTTCTTTATCTCTGCTGGTGATGCCCTTGTTGACACAACCCAGCATCCTGCTGGCTTTGCCACAGCAGCACACTGTTCAATCATATTAAGCTTGCTGTCCACCAGGACGCCCTGGTACCTTTCCACAGAGCTGCTCCCCAGCCAGGTAGACTGATAGATCCTAGTCTGTGCTGCACTCCTGGGTTATGTTTTCCCAGGTCCAAGACCCTATACTTATCCTTGTTAAACTTCAAAAGATTCTTGTTAGCCCACTTCTTCAGCCTACCCAGGTCTTCCTGCAGTGTGGCTATCCCTTCTGAGGTGTCTACTTCTGCACTCAATTTGGTATAATCAGCAAACTTCATCAGAGTACACTTGATCCCATCATCCAGATCACTTATTGGACCCAAAGGTGGAAAGGCCCAAAGGCCCAAACTTGTACATCTACGAGCAAAAGTTACCTAGCCAATGGTGAGAGTGCTTATCCTTCCTCCTCCATCGTGGTGTGGATATCCACTGTATCACACTGAGAAGCATGAAAGCCTCAGCAGTCCGGCTGCTGTTGGATCCACTCAAAAACATTTTGAGTAAGCTAATGTATTTATACCTTCTAGCTTGGAACTTTGGTCTATCCCATTTCTGTGAGTTAGCAGATTCTGAAGAAAACTGCCAGTCAATCAATATGCAAGGGTTGTTACTGGAGGAAGTCAGGTGCCAGTGGCTGCATAATGACCTTTAGACCTTTCTGGTCACCATGTCCTGCCTATGTGTTGCCCTTGCTTTAACCTAATGGCACTGCTCTCAGCATACATCAGGCCTTAGCATGAGCCATGCATTAGCCAAAATCTGAGCAGGAGTTGAATGAAAGCTGCAACTATGGAAAAAGATCGTTAGAGGCTGGTCAGGTCACTTATAGCCTGCTGGCAGGTTTTTTATGGCAGTATTCTTAGTGCTCTTGTGGGAACAAATAAAAGACACAAAATCCTTGGACATCTTTAGTTACTCCTGGAAGGGGATGCAGTTCTTGGTCTCCAGGTGGTGCCCAAGTGGTGTATAGGGTTATGCTCTGGGTTATGCTTTAAAACAAGAAGTTACTTCACACAGAAAATCGGTCATCCACAGTCTCATCAATAATTTTAGCTGGAAATGTCAATAAGGATTTTTAGACAGCTGAGCTTAGGAGGTTGTACAGATTTATTGCCTTAATGCTCCCTAAGCAAAGCCTGAGTAGTCTGGAATGATTCTGAATTGTGTCAATGAATGATGGATTAAAGAATCCCCAGGTACTGTGTACAAAGCGACACCACTGACCCGAATGGTTCCTTGAAAGCTATTCTGGTTTATTGTGTCAGTGATCCACAGATAATAGGTCTCTGGGGGACTTTTGAACCAGGTTTTTCAATTCATGAGGCAGGAAGCATGCTCTTACTTGCCAAGTCTAGGCAAACTTTGGCACATCTTGAAGCATATTTGAAGGGCTTGAAGCAATGTCTTACAGACTTTTATTGAACTTGTAGCAGATTTAAAGGAGGAACAGTCAGGAAATGCAGTGATTCTGGCCTGGGGAGAGGCATGAGTGGGAGGGAAATCATGCAATGCTCAGCCAAAATCTTAACTGTAGAAAAAATTTTCAGGCACAGAGGTAAAGAAAAAAAGATTTAATATATTTTCAAGCCTTGCAATAGCTGCACAATGTTGTGTCAAAGTTTTTGACTTGCTGCAGACTCACAGTAGAATATATTTACATTCTTCTGCTAGAGTGAGATATAATCACACAGTAATTTCACAAGCAAACTTAAAAACATTGACAGTTCTAATTACTGAGTGACAGGTAGCATATTGATAGTTTTGTTTCATGTAATTAAAGAACAGCAGAAGAAAAATTTCAAAATTAATTGCCACATTTTCATGCAATCATGTGATATGAAAGTAGGAAACAGCTTTGGAAACTAAATAAAATCTGATGGCAAAGGAACTTACTACTGAAAAAGACTTATGTCAGATAAAACATTTCTGCTTATTCAATCCAGTTAGCACTTGATTAAGATGTCGAGTTAATTGTTCACAGGAAACTGGGAGGGGAGCAGGCGGCACAGTTGACCCAAACTGGCCAAAGGGGGTATTCAATACCATGTGACATCATGCCCGCGAGCAGGTTGGGAGTCAGGTGGTGAGCCATTTGGTACTATGCATTACTTGTATTATATATTATTTTATTAGTATTGTTGTTATTATTGTTTAGTGTTGTTCTCCTCTTCCCTTACCATCCTAGTAAAGTGCTTGTCTCAAAAAAAAAAAAAAATTCATTACCAATCAATCAGAGTAGGACAGTGAGACATAACAACCACATCTGAACACACCTTCCCCCCACTCCTCTCTTCTTCCTGGGCTCAAAATACTTTGCTCCTGATTTCTCTACCTTCTCTCCCCACAGCGGAATGGGGCAGGGAATTGGGGTTGCATTCAGTTCATCTGTGCTGCTGTTTCTGGGATGAGATCCCTCCCATGGGCTAAAAGAGTTCCAATGAGGGCTTCCCAAGGTGTTATGGACCTCTTCGGGCACAGGTCTCCGCTCCGGCATGGGCATCTCCATGGGCTGGAGACAGGTCTCTGCACACCTCCTCTGCCAACTCTGGCATGAACATCTCTGGGGTCTTCTTGCTCTGTCCCGAGCTCTCGACGTAGTCACAGCTGCCGTAGGACACAGCCTCCTGCTCTGGTGTGAAGTCCTCCATGGCCTACATGTTATCTGCTCCGCCGCTGAACCTCTGTGGGCTGCAAGGGACTATTTACCTCCCTCCACTCTTCGCCTTGCTGACCTGGGTGTCTGTCTCCTCCCCTCCTCCTTCTCTCTCCTCATGTCCTTGATGTCTTCTGCTCAAGTCAGTGGTCTCCTGATGGCTCTCTCCTTCCTTGCCAAACCTGTTCTTTCCCTCATAAATATAGATTCAAAGAGGCATTTCCCTATTGCTGGTTGGCTCAGCCTGGGCTGGAGGTGAGTCTCACAGCTTCTCACAGGGGCAATCACTATAACCCATTCCCCCACTACCAAAAACGGCCCCACTGCACAAAATGAACACAGCATGACCTCACAAAAACTGGTATTATCACAGTCATGTCTTGTTTCATGTTCACATGCTCCCAATTTTAATTCTTGCATAACAAAATTGTTATTAAATAAACAATAACAAATGTATTTATTACATATAATGTTCTCATTGCTTTTTAAATAGAAATCTTTTATGAGTAAACCATGGACTTGTAAAGGCTGTGTCCTTTTGAAGAAGGCAATTCAAAATGTAAACTCCAGTGGATCATTAAATGTTTTTGCCAAATTCTGTAATTTCAGAAACATAAAATGCAATTTAGAGATCTAGCTATATTTTATCAACTTATGGATGAATGCTTAAATAATATTGTTCATGAATTGTTATTATTAATGAATTCTTGTTATTCATGTCTAGATTCTTGTTTATTCAACTGAAACAAGATTACTTCAGAATGTGGACCGAGTTCACTAGCCTTAGTTTGCATGGAGTGTCTTTGCGAACAAATTCCTTATTTTTTGAAGCATGCTTGTTTTTAGTGAATCATTATGAATCCAAATGTGCTGCTTAGGCTTTACTGACACATCTTTGCATGTTTTAACAAGAAATGTAACAACTATTTTGCCTTTAAACAAATGATAATTCAACAGTGTACCCTTTCATAGTGATACATAAGAACTATCACAAAATTGGATTGCTATCTTCTTGTCAAGCCAATGATGTGAATGAGAAGTGTCACTCTTTCATAGTATCCAAAGTGGCACAGCCACATCTGGCACATGATACTCATGTCCAGTCACGTGAGGTATTTAGTTAACAGGTGGTCTGCAGTAACTAAAACAGATGTGTGGGAAAGGTTGCATTGAAATGCATGCTGCACACCTCTTTTTCCAATATTTTCCTATTGCATGAGCACTTTCTGTTCTTTTAAACTCTATATTAAATGAACATCATGTCCTATAAGAATTACAGCAAGAGGAAATTATTCTCACTTATCACATTGCAGAAATTGAAAGCTTCAAACAATAATGTCAAATTATTTTTCATTACAAGATTCCTCATGTGAAGCTTCACTTACTGTTTTGAATTCATAGTTTTAAACTTGTGCCTCCATGACATTGCAAGTCACAGGTGGCCTAATTAAAACCAAGACTTATTAAGAGTCAAGTGCGAAGATCAGATCCTAATGAAGGAAATATTATGAATAGTATACAGTCATTTATATGCAGCAGAAGCTAACGTAGGTAGGCAAATGTTGAATTAGTTATTTCAAATTTGAGGAGAGCACATTCCCCATTCTCCCATTTGAATCTTCAGAGACCCCAGCCTGTCATAAACCATTCACGCCTATTGTAGCCTCTTTACCTCTTTATTTCAGCTGTAGTCCTGTTGTAGTTCAGTTTCTTTGGTATGTCTAAATATCTAATGCTAATTAAAGCAATCTATAAGGAGTTCATGCTGACACACCCCCAAAACACTAAAAAGCTGATGGAGGCTGTACACCTGTCCCAGGAAGGTCGCTAAGAGATTAGGTAGTTTGCCAGAAGTAGAGCACTTACAAAGAGTGACCATAGGCAAAGCACAAAGCTGGCATATGCCACATGCACCTGTCAGTTGTGATGGTGACTGACATAGATTGAGAAATACATACATTTCAAAATGGAAACTAAAATAAATGCTCTGATGATGAAAACCCAAGCTGTGCAGAAGTTGTTTGTTTGTTGGTGCATTCCATTTGTGCTACGTATAATCTGAAGTGATTTTGGGGTGGGGGACACAGAGAAAAATGGCTTTAAGCCTGTTGGGAATTGCTTGTTCCCATACCTTATTTATAGTCATATCTTTGAAAAGACTTTGTCCTGCATCTTGACAGGAATTATGGAAGGGGTCTCACACTGCAGTATGAATGGTTCACATTTCTGCAGTAAGAAAGGTTGGATTTCCAACTTCTAACCAGCTTCTAAAGAAAGCTATTTTTCCCTCTTTTGTTGACTGGGATTCTCAGGATACAACTATGCAGCGCAAAGCAAGCTTCCTGGGGCCATCTGTGCTAGCCTGGATGCTATGCTACCTTGGTTCTCCTCCAGAGCGGATATATCCTGCTGTTAATAAGCATTAAGTATGCAGTATTGAGCGGTGCACAATACTGTAAAAACTAATGTTTAATCATATCTCCTGTATGTTAGCTAACTTAGCTGTCTTTTCCCAACACTTGAGTTCTGCTGTACAGATATATCCAAAGGAATTTAAGGACAGGCCTGAGAGAGCCTGAGCAGAGTGAAGATCTCAGATGCCAAATTCCCTACTGGCCTCACTGGTAGAAGAACTTTTCTTCCACTAATATTTGCAGATGGCATTTAATACAAATGGAGGGTCAATAAAAATATGGTATGTTTTTATTTGTAATCTTGCTTTCCCATTTCAGAAGAAAAAAAGATATTTTCTTAGAGAAGGCATGATGAGTTGGTTAAGGTGCACAGATAGCTTCTTGGCTCAAATGTAGAGGAGGAAGCACTATGATGACAGTTACATATTTTAACAGATTCCCAAGGAAGCTTTAGTGGTAAGGTTATTATCTACTCACTGTAGGAAAAAAACCTGTTGCATTCATTTGAAAGTAACTTTCAAATTTGTTCTTTCAACATTGTTTGAATGCATGGTTCAGTTCTTTTTTTTAAGAGAATGATTCCACAAATCTGACATAATACATACCTAACAGTTATAGAAAGTAATTTAAAAAATGGTATTAATCCCTTGCACAGAGACATGATCTTATGCCAGGAATCAAATGGAGAAGACTGCTGCCTCTTTCATCTCTAAGAACTGACGTGTGGCCCCTGGAGACTGAAGGTTACTGCATGCAATGTTTCATAATGTCCTATGCAGTCCCAGCATATTATGCTCCAGCCTGATCTCAGGGGCAGATGGCAGGAGTCACAGGTACAAATATACAAACTTACAATTTCATGCTGTTTAGATCAAGATGAAATGCTATGTGATGGCACCTGTAATCCCTGAAGTCTTCACAGATTTTTCCTCTGCATTAAAGATGAAAAGACTCATAGCTCAATAGACTGTTAGCCTGCTTTCCTTTTTTTGTGATTATTCTGTCTCTTTCTGTCAGCCATTTCCCCCACCACGAATGCATTTTGAAATTACTGGCCAATTTCCCCAAAATTTTACTGAAGTGAAGTCTCTAAGACATTAAGCTCTTAAAAATGTCATAAAAAGTTGAGTAGAGGAAAAACATCAGAATAAAAGCCCACACTGGCAAACACCCATTTAAATGCCTAGATGGGCTGATACGTGATCTGAACAGTTATTTGTTCACATTGGGCTCTGGCTGACCAGGGACCCTGTGCACAGGTCTGCCTGGCTGCAGGGCAGAATAGCTGGGGAAGAAGTGCTAATCTGGGATACAAAAGGGAAGCTGGGGGCTAGAGAACATGAGCAAAAGTGGGGCAACGGAACCGAAAGGGCTGTCCGAACAGTGCCCAGTGACCAGAGACAACTCAGGTGTGCTGCAGGGCTGTTTCTCACTCCTGTTTTCTTCTTTCCTCCTCTCTGTCAGGCATTTCTGTCCTTACTTAAGTCTATTTTCCCAGAGGCACCACCACCGTGGTGGCTGAGGGCCTCAGCTGTGCCCTGCCCCGGGTGGGTTGGAACTGGCTGGAACCAGCCATGTCCTGCACTGGTGGGTTGGAACCGGCTGGAACTGGCCATGCCCTGCGCTGGGTGGGTGTGAACCAGCTGGAACTGGCCATGCCCTGCGCTGGGTGGGTGTGAACCAGCTGGAACTGGCCATGCCCTGCACTGGGTGGGTTGGAACCAGCTGGAACTGGGCATGTCCTGCACTGGGTGGGTTGGAACCGGCCCTGTCCTGCACGGGGCAGCCCCGGCCTCTCCTCACGGAGGCCTCCCTGCAGCCCCCTCAGCCAGCGCCTCGCCACGGACACCCGGTGCAATAAGGGGTTTGAGTACTTAAATATGCTTAAAGATTAGGGCTTAACAGCAAACTTAAAAAAACCCATGGATTCTTTAACAGTCCAAAGAACATCAATACCATATAGAAATGAGGTAAATATTTTTACTGGAAACTATCAGGCAAAAATTCAGGATATCCACACTGCTAGACTGGCAAGGGGTTGGGTGTGGACTTTGTGAGTTACATTGAGAGTCCTAAAATTTTGGACAATTAACTGAGACTAGAGACCAGAGTACCTTCTGTGGACCTTGTCATTGGCACTTGTAATTCAGAAATTCTAAGTGCATACTACTCCTGCGTGAAATAAAAGCTGACTTTTAATCTTTGCTTCAGCCTCACTCTTTACAAAATGGAGGTGATGATACCTTTTCTCCTTAATGTTGAAAGGTTCCAATCCTTAGATGGGAGAGGGTAAGAGTTTGACAGTATAAGCATGGTATTAGTTTTAGCAGCTTGTCCTACCTACATGATCTCACTCCCTTTCCAAACTGTGATTTAGAAGTCAGTCTCAAATTGACTCCTATGTGCAAGGCTTCATTCAGCTGCTTAAACATATTTATTTATGGCCATTTCAGATACCTTTCATTCCCAGGACATCAGCAGGGGACTTGTACCTCAGACAGCCCTCATACTCTCCTGGAACGGCAATGAGAAATGAGGTACCACACCAAAACACGTTTCTGATGGTGGTCAGGTCCTACGTTAAGGGAACTGAAGGCATCTGATATCTTCCCTGCTACAAAAAGAAGGGAAAAGGTGACTACCTAACTCTACAGCCAACCTGCTGCTGTGGATCCTCCATATGTATTGCAAACAAGAAAACAGTTTGACAAGGGTTTGAATCTTGATGCAACAGTGGTGGTTAAGTCTTAAAGAAAAACAAGATCTGGGGCATGTCCTGCTTGTTGTATAGCACTGGCTGCACAAGGTGCTTTGCACATCCCACGTGTAAACCAAGATGTGATGAACACTGTGGTGGATTTAAGAGATGAGAAAAATTATACTGAAGAAAAGAGGGCAAGATTTATTGCACATGGTGAAAATGTCCATGTCCAGTTGATGGAAGAGGAAGTGGACATGTTGAGGGAGGGAGGAAGGAGCCAGGGCCACCATGAAGGTTGGGAGGCTGTCCTTCCTTTGTTTCTGCCACTGCTCAGGTGTTCACTTTGCTTTGTTTAATAATCTGACTAATAAACTTGGTTTACTTTTTTGTTCCTGTTGTACGGTGAACTACCAACAAGGATGGCTAGATCATCCCTGAATTTTTCTACGCTTCCTCTGCAAAGCCTGGGTAAGCCTTCAATTATTTTCATCTTTGAATGAAAGTCTTTGAAAACAAAAATTCAATATGAATGTCAAAAAGCTCTGCAGTGTATGAGGTGTGTTGTTTATGCAACATTTTGGTACAAGATATCAGAATATATTTTACAGTCCTCTTCAAAGATGAATATGTTACAGGCCTCACATCACTGAAGAAGTTTTTTGGTTCTTAAACTGACTGTTATAACTAAACACTACTAATTACATTCAAGGGAAAAAAGAAACAAAGGCTCTACAGAACTTTCTTTAAGGCACCTGATTGGTTTTTTTATGAAGGTTATTCTATTATTGGAAATTTCTGTTATTGGTAATCATTGTATTTCTTATTAGAGAACAGTTGCTAATTGCATCAGATCTGACACTACAGAAAACAAAGTCCTTTACTCGTCAAATGGAATTTTTGATGCCAGACAAAAGAATTAAGTCAAGGCATTTCAGACACTGTTTGCCTCACATAAAAAACAAATGTAGCTGAAAGCAAAGCCTAAGAAAAAATATGAAATTTCAAAATACACAAAAGAAGCTCATCTCACTCTGTGAATTACTCAGTAAACTACACATAAATTCTAAAACTACACATGCAGAAAACATGGGATGCTAGCATGTAGAAAGGCTGGACATTTTGTGAAGGTGAATCATAGTTCTCAATCTAACCAACAAACAAATGAAATTGCTCTGCCAAATGCTAATGTTGTGAATGTGAACAGAAGCAGTCTGAAATATCTTGCAGATGCAATACTGTTTATTGTTAATGTTTCTTCTACACCAGGATATCAGCCTTGGGCTATTGAATTAATGCTAGATACTGGGTCAGCATTTTCTGTACTACCCCAATTTACTTACAATGCTTTAGAAACTTGCTGCTTTCTGAGCCTAGGGTACATTTATGTGAGGAATTAAATACTCGTGTTTGGCTTTCTTCAGGTGAATCTTAGATTGGTACATACTATTATCTACTACATTCAGAACTGTGCATAGCCATATTTCCATCCTGGACAGAGGCTTCTGGATTGCACCAACTATTTCAGGAGTTAGTGGCTACTCAACATCTTTAGCTTCCTGAGTAAGGGTTCCACCATCTGCTGTTCCAAAGGCAGTACAAAAACCAAACCAAAACAAAAACATTTGCCTTTGGCTTTGCAAAAGAGTTTTTCTGCTAAAATAAAAACCAATCAAATACAACATTTGGATGACAAACACCACAGCTTACTGTTCTCCATTAGAAATTGAGTTTTTACTGTAAGAGGTTAAAGCAGCCCAATAAAGCACTAGTGAAAAAACAACTTCTGATGAAATCTCTTAGTGCTCAATGAAAACTCTCCCCTAAAGCAGACAAAAAAAAAAAAAAAAGCAAAAAAAAGAGTAGGACTATTTGTCTAGTTTTGTGGATATAAAGCTAGGGTGATTGAGAATCACTTACACACATGAAATAAATCTTTCAAGGGTGTTGTGGAATAAATTTGTTCATTTCGCTTCTAAGTTTTAGGATTTGAACCATTATATTATTGGGACAGCAGACACCTGACAGCATTTGCTACTTCATTTCATACGCTCTGGAGACATTTGTACTCCATGCACTTAAAAATGTCAATGATTGTTTAGTTTTGATCAGGACCATTCATTCCTACCCTGTCCTAAATGAGTGCCCTAATCACAAGGTCACATCTTCCTCATTTACTCAGCTTTTGATCCCATGACTTGCTGCCTTGGTTTTATACTGACTCTACTTTGGCAGGAGGGGTGAACAGCAAATTTAACCTATGCCTGTGTTTGTCTTCTGGGGAAGTTTGAAACCTGTCAGCTGGAAGACAGCCTAAAGTGCATTTTCCACTTTCTAGGTAAGTGACCTAACCACGGTGCTATTCTGAAGAATGTAGAGAGCAGCACCAATGCCACTACCTCTCCTCCAGTCCTGGTTCCAAAAGTAGCTACTACTAGAAAAGGACTCAGGCTCTGCAGAAGAGTAGAAGAATAAAGTCAGCTGCTTCCTGATGCTTTGTTTTGGCACTCACTTTTTGGGAGCCCCTGGGCAGGATCTTACTTTGTGGTGTACTATAGTTTCCATTCTACTTTTCTCAGTACAGGAGCCCTAAGCTTCGAAGGTACATAAAAGTCATGGAGTATATTAGAAATGAATTTTTTTAATTATGCTGGACATTCCCTAGCCTATTACCATCAGTGGTAGAGAAGTGACAGCAATATGCATGGGAATGCCAAATGTAATTAAAAGTGTTGGTTTCGAGTAGAAGCTGTGATTTTTCTGACACCTGCAATGTCACAGTCTTTAAATGGATCTCATCCCACTTAAAGGCTGACAACCTACTTGAGCCTCAGGAGGAGAGAATGAACTGGGATAAAATGAGAACTATGCCAAGTCTTTGCTGTTTGAGATTCGCACTGTACCTTCTCTGAAGTCTGAAAATGTTCCATTCACATGTTTCACAACTGGCAGTAAGCTGGGACAGTGTGTTTTGCCCATGGCACACAGATAGTGCTGGTTGGACATGGCATAGGCAAAAAAATCCCTGAAGCAGTCTGCTTGCCAAGTGGAAATATAAAACAAAAGCATTATAAAATTTCACCTCTAATTCTCCATTGACAGAGGTGTCAAGTCTTTGAATGGCTGCAGTGGATGTCCTGAAGATGTTCCATGGACACCAGGATGGAGTTAATCACACTTGGTTTTAGAGACAGGTGAGTTAGACAGCTGTATCTGCTGTAGTCAGCCTTGACTCCTGTGATGATAGTTGGTAGAGAAAAATAGATGTACGTGCAAAGCTTAAGTTGTCCCATCTATTGGATGTGCATATTTTAGGATGGGAGGAGTCATGCTGCAGAAGAATGTGTCGACCTTCAGTAAACAGTAAAATTTACAAGTCCACTCAATTGCAGATGTTTATATTGCAAATATTTACAGTGCAGAATTGGAGGGATGTAACCCCATATGTATGTGAATGTGATGTCTTCGACCAATCTGGTTGTGGCTCAGCTGAAATCTCTGTGTTCAAACTGTATTAATCTACAATAAAGTCACTGTATATGCTGGAATCCTTCCTGATCTAAAGTTACTCTGAGTGTGGATTTGAACATTTTGCTTTAAATTTTTCTATATCTCATATAATCATTTGCAATTTGTCAAAACAGCCCCTCAGAAGAGCTTGGGATGGTTTTGTCTTCTGTTCTTTTGAGAAATGTTGAGACTTGTTTAAGATATTGCCAAGTTGGCACTGAATGGACTTATCAGGAGTGAAAGTGGGGAATCAGGACTCAGGATGGCATAATAGAATTGTCTGGATTTATGAGCAGACAACTTAGGATGAAATTAATGCAGCTACCCTTGCAGCTTGAATGCTGGCAGGGAAGAAACCTCATTCTTCTTGGCTACTTGTATGCTGGTGTAGGGAAGTTAACTGCAAATTTTCAGTTTCAGCCCTGCAAACTGTTCCTCCGAGGCTACTCTAGAACAACAAAGCCTTGTGAAGATATTATATCATCTCCCACAGCAAAAGTTGCATTTATGCTGGTGCTCTAGACAACTTAATGGAAATAATTTGGTTCCTGTTAAGTATTGTTCGAAAATCAGGCTAAACTGTGAGTATTTTTCAGTATTTCTGGGTTTATAGGCAGATTTTAACCATTTAAATATTGCTGCAGGAACCTGACTTGATTTTAACTACCACACAACTATTTACACAGTAACCAGATTTTTTTAATTATTATTATTTTCAGGAGGTAAAATTAACTTTTTAGTTGTTACTTGAATTGTGTAAGTTCTGCATCATCTGACTTACTAAAGAAGCTTGTTGCCTACTTACATTAATGCCAAAGATCTGATGTCAAGGACACATACCATGTTGGTACAGGCTGTGCAGTCCAGAAGCTGATTGCTCAGACTCTAGGGTAAGCATCTGCTTAGCCAGTGTAAGCATCATGACCTGCTGTCATTCCAGAGGGAAAAAAATGTTAAGTGACAGATTAACAAGAATTGAAACAGTGAGTGAGAAATGACTGGGAACAATGGAATAGAGAAAAACGTAAATTATGGTTCCTCTCAAAAACTTCTCCTTATTTCATGAGAACCCAAATTAAAATGAGTATATTTCTCCCTGCCTGATTGCCAAAGAAAATTATACTCTTGTCTCAGAAAACAGATTCATTTTACAGTGAAAACAGTGCTATTATTAATTAATTTCCTTCTTAGTAGATAGTTCCAGACAGAGATTATCACTAAAACAATGCATTTACTCTTTCCAGAGTATTTCATCATTCTATCCAGCTAGCTAAAGAGGTCATCAGGTTGTAACATACAAGATGTGAGAAAGGTCTGAATGAAAACATGGGAATTCAATAAAGCAGTGCCACAGAGGGCTGACGAGTCAATGAGAGCAAGGAAGGAGCACTGCTTCCCATCTTTGGCTGGAAGGCATTTGGAGAATACCCTTTAAGACCCAGTTCCAAAGATGGAAATGGAAGAACTGTGGCTAATCATCGTGCAGAAACAATCCAATTAGCTTAATAGTGAAGGGAAAATGGACAGTTGTTAAAAATGGAGTAGGTTTGGTGTGGTGTTTTGGGGTTTTGTTTTGTTTTGTTTTGTTTTATTTTGGATTTTTTTAAAGGAAATCATACTGTCTGGACCAGTTTCAACTAACCTTGCTTCAGTAATCATTCTAGCTCTTCTCCGATTTCCATTTGTTCTTCATCTTACTTGCATAGTTTCCTTTACTACTAAGATTTGTTGATCATTATCACTTTCTTCTTGATATCATGATCCTACAAAGCCTTTTGCTTAAGGCTGCAACCCAAGATTTACCCTGGCTTAATACTGCCTCTTTCCAGATAAGTTTCTAAAAGTGTGAAACAGCCTGACTCCTTCCTCTGCCACAGGTTTGGACCAGGAAGGGTCGTCTGGGTCTCTACCACTGTGGCACTCGCTCCTTGGAGTTGTTTTCTCCAATGCTCCAGCAGTCTGTCTCAAAAGCCTTTCCTGATGACCGCCTTCTGTTGATCAGCAACATTCTTGGCTGCATTCAGTGGTTTGGTTTAAGTGACTCTTTTTGGTGTTCTTTGTCCCCTTCTTTGAGCAAAACTGTTTATTTGCAGGGTACAAACACCAATGCAGGCTTTATTCACACATTTGCAAAAGCCTGGCTGTAGTATCATGGTGCTCAGCATATGGAAGGAGGCAGAATTTGACTGCTTTTACAGGAAGAAAACGCTTTTCTGCTGTGGTTAGATTGCCACTGATATTCAGATTACTTAGTAAAGTATAAGCTACAATGATGTCAGTCCGCAACTGCAGTGGAGACATAGCTAATGTCAGATTAACAATTCATGTATATGAAAAGCTGAAATGCATTGCTGATTTTATTTGATATTCATTGAATCATAAAATCATGGAATGATTTGGGTTGGAAGGGACCTTAAAGATCATCCAGTTCCAACCCCCCTGCCGTGAGCAGGGACACCTTCCACTAGACCAAGTTGCTCAAAGCCTCATCCAGCCTGGCCTTTAACACTTCCAGGGAGGGGTCATCCATAGCTTCCTTGGGCAACCTGTGCCAGTGTCTGACCACCCTCACAGTTGAGAATTTCTTCCTAATATCTAATCTAAACCTACCCTCTTCCAGCTTAAAGCCATTTCCCCTTGTTCTGTCATTAACTGCCCTTGAGAATAGTCCCTCCCCAGCTTTCCTGTAGGCCCCTTCAGGTACTGGAAGGCCGCTATAAGATCTCCCCAAAACTGTCTCTTCTCCAGGCTGAACAGCCCCAACTCTCTCAGCCTGTCCTCATAGGAGAGGTGCTTTAGCCCTTGGATCATCCTCATGGCCCTTCTCTGGACTTGTTGTAGCTGGTTGATGTCTTTCTTGTGTTGGGGGCTCCAGAACTGGACACAGTACTCCAGGTGGGGCCTTATGAGAGCAGAGTACAGGGGGAGAATCACCTTCCTCCACCTGCTGGCCACGCTTCTCCTGATGCAGCCCAGGATACGGTTGGCCTTCTGGGCTGCAAGCGCACATTGCTGGTTTATGTTGAACTTCTCATCCACCACCACTCCCAAGTCCTTCTCTTCAGAGCTGGTCTCAAGCCACTCATCACCCAGCCTGTGTTTGTGCTTCGGGTTGCCCTGACCCAGGTCCTGCATTTGACCTTGTTGAACTTCATGAGGTTAGCACAGGCCCACCTCTCAAGCCTGTCAGGGTCCCTCTGGATGGCATCCCGTCCCTCCAGCGTGTCAACTACACCACTCAGCTTGGTATAGTCGGCAAACTTGCTGAGGGTATTATTGGTGTTCATTGGAAATCCCCTTCCTGATGAGGCATACTTATTTTTAAATAAATATCATGTGTTGCAGAGAACTTGCACAGCAGAAAGTCACAACAATCTCTCTCTTGGTAGCTTTTGCTAAATAGGTTGTGGGCATGCATCCATCTCTTCTTCAGGGTCATATTTTATTTCCTTTGTTTTCAGTTGTACCTATTCCTTATCCTAAGTTTTCCTTTATTGCTCATTTTCTTTGTGTCAGCTGTAATTTTCCAGGTCACTTTGTTCAGGCACCTTTTACCATATGCAAAGAGACTCTGCAAATAGGATAAACATGACTTACAAGTATAAAATTGTTGTTTAGTGGCTAACACAAGTACAAGATAGTAATTACTACTAACACAGCTACGCATTAGTGATCTCACCACAGCTGTCACTGGTCATCAGTCATGTGGGGAAGACCTGACTTCACTTCTCCCTGGAGCACGTCCTCCTCACTTGTCCACCACCGCCTCCAGTGGTGGCAAGTAGCTGCTTTCCAAATCTCTGTTTTTCCCTGTAAGATTTTATACCTTCCAAGATTCATGCTTTTCCTTTTGAACTTTTGTCCTTGAGCATCTAACAACCTGTCTGGACATCCCTGTGTGTACAATTTTATTTTCCTTACATGCTCCTACTCTACATACCTTCTCAGTGCTCTTCCTCACATCTTCACAGTTTCCTCAGCAGCCTGAGCCAAGGTTACATGGCAGGGCTGTGTCAAAGCTGTGCCTCTCAGAGGGGTGGGATTCACACTTCACCCCATCACTCTTCATGTTGGAGCATCTGGCCATTTCTAGGACCAGCTCATGAAGAGCTCTGGAGATTTTCCTGGGCAGGTATAGGCTTCTTAGAAGATATGTCCTAACTTCCAACAGATTATTTTCTGAACTTGTAATCCATTGTGGTTTATTATTTACTGCTAACTCTCTTCTGTAGGCTCTTTTGTTTATTCTTTAAAATTATTCCAAATCCAAAGTAATCACAACTATTCCTCCCTCAAACAAAACAGTTGTTTGCTTATCTTCATTTATCACTGAGAAAAGAGAGCATATGGCTACACAAATCTTCATCCAGTCTTTGCAATGTATGAGTCTACCCTTTCCTTTACTTCTTGTTAGAAAGAAGAAATCTGTGGACTCCCCAGAGTGCTTGGGCTGCTTCCATATCTTTTTTCTCTCCATGGAGTGGAAGAAGGCTATGCTGGGATTCAATGTGGTTGCAGTATGCCTTTTAATCAAGCTGAGGTGCTTATCTACCTTTAGCTGCCAAATCCAAATTCCCATGTAGCTCTGTGGAGGCCTTTCTAAAGCTTTGTGGGAGCACTTAACTAGCAGGGTTATAGCTGATTTCGTACGTTGCATGTGCCTCTATATGTGGTTCTGGCCTAATGGAGAGGGGCTTTCTCTCCAGTAGAGCTTGGTCAACATAAAAAAATCAGCATGAGTTTTGCTCTTTATCTCTCAGTAGCTTTTGTAGTAGAACTCAGATTGTAAACAATTTTATGTAAGGTAAAGAGCTTTTGAAAGTTTTTATGTGAGCTTTGGGAAGGAACTATCTTGTATCAGTGCATTTAGGACATGCATCTTGTGCTGTATCTGTAAAATGTCAATCAGCACATTGGGCCAATTAACCTCCAAGGTTTCCTTCCAGAAGAAAGCATCTCATACATTTTCTTGTGACATTCAGCTTCCAAGAGTCTCTAGCTCTGATTCACCAGAGACAGGTCTTTCAAAGAATTATAGATGTAAAGATAATATGTATTTTCTTGATTTCTTCTTGAAAGACCCAATGCAAAACCAAATTTTATCTATGTTATATTTAACTGAAATGGCACTTTCCTGACATATATAGTAATCTATAGCTGTCCAGATTTAAGGAGTGTTCCATGTATTTCTTTTCATGTTTTCCTATTTTCCCAGTAATTAATTTACTCCAAGGGACACACTGATTTTGCAAGCCAAAGAAAGGAAGCATTTACTCCTTTTTCAGCACATACTGGGAAAATGGTAGAAATCAGGTTTCAGTAATAAACATTTGCCACTGTAAATGGGCCAAAGTGCCAGTACTGGTAAAAGCTTGACAATCACACTAATCACTGGAGAGAGCAGGCTTATGTAACCAGACGCTGCACTCTGGAAGTGCTTGGACATGCCTTCCTTTCTGAGACGGATTTGTAGTTTGAAGAACGGCTGGTTGCTACTAGTCTTCGGTGTACATTGTCCATTTTGAGCAGTGAATTCAGAGCTATTCAGCCTCAATGAATCCTGACAAGCAGAAACGGAGCCATATTCTATTTTCTGAAATGTCTTCTCTCATTACACACTGGTGCTCCTTTGACAGCTTCTCTTCCTGCTGTCATATCTTCTTCTGTCATCCAGCTTCCAACGGGCTCAAAACAAAACTCAGAATTTTTTATTAACTAATGACTGTTGATATGCAGGGCTTCTGTACTCATCAATGTGGAGTTCTCTTAATTCCTTTTTTATACCATATGAAGGCACAGACACAACTTTTCCAGTAGCAAGTTTCTTTGGCTTTCCACAGGGCTTATTGTATTTTGTGGTGGTGTTCAGAGGTCATATTTCTCAGGTGAACATCAGTGTCAATAGATACCAAAGCATTGCAACAGGAGATATTTGAGGTCCTTCATCCAATCTGAGAATGACTGACATCAATCATAACTTTGTCTTCAAGTAAATAACATATGCAAGTTTAGTTCATTTAAAAAATGAACAGAAATTGGAGTGTGTGTATCCTTAGACATTGTAGTATTTTGGTCTAAATTTGATGAAAAAATTGGAAGGTATATTTGACAAGGACTTTTTTTCCATATGCTATCTTGACACCAATATGATATATCAAGATATAAAGTTAGAATAACAAATTTCCAGAAAGATACAAAAATTATTATTAAGTTATTCCACCATTTCCCAAGTGAGATTATAAGACAATTCCAGAAGCACTGCAGCTGTTCTAACACTCTCCAGATTTGCATTAAAAATAATCAGAGAATATTCATTCCTGGGGTTAAACTTCTTTGATGAAAGGATGTCCTCTACCTAATACCTGAGAATTCTTTAAATTATTTAACAAATCTGCCTATACTTTTGAACGACTTACATTAAACTGTTTTTTTATGGATGCCAAACATTGCCACATATTTCTATTACTTGTCACCCCTGTACTGCCACTTCAGATCTAGTCAGTGGTTGACATGTGACCTGAGGAAATATTGTGATCAGGGAACTAATCAGCAGAAAATCTACAAAGTATCTTTAAAGATGTTGCTGTATCCTCTATGAATTAAAGAAGCAAGCATGTACAGTAAGGAAAAGAGACTACCCTGTGCTTAGATGTGGCCTGATTTTTCAAGGGTTTGAACATTTGAAGCTCCATTTGACTTCAGTAGGTACCAGAGTTATTCAAATTAGTGAAAGTCAATCCAGCAGAAACTAGACTCTGACAGTCAGTATCCATTTGCTGCTGGTTACTTCCCAAATAATGTTACAGAATAAAACAATATTTGAAAATGAGTCATCTTTCATACTCAAGGAAATGCTTCATGTGTTTTTTTGTAAGAAATTGGGAGTTTTCAGTCTTCCTAAAATAAAAATCCATACAAAAGCTTATTCTGAAATATGATTAAGGGACACAAAATTTAGTCATATAAAAATACTAATTACTTCTGGCTATTGAATTATGTAAAATGATGGAGTATCTCATAGTGTTTAGACTATGACAATTGGAAAGCAAAGCTAAAGTTTGGAACTGATAAGAGATATTTCATGGAAAAAAGGCACTGAACCAGTAATCTAGGATTTTTTGGAGGCTTGGAGTAACAGGGTGTTCTACACTAGCTGTGTCAGGCAGGAGGTGAAGAAAGAGAGAGAGACAGTGCAGGATCCTTTCTGCATCTTGATGAGAAATACTTGACAACAAATGGCTTAATAAGATAAATGCTTCAATAAAAGAGAATGTGAAGAGATAGATAGTGAGTAAATCTTATGTCCCTTCAGGTGCTGGGCAGCCTGTATTTGTGCAGCATTGGACAGAGCCCGGAAGGATTTTCCTACAGTGCAGAGATTATACCCATGGGGAGGAGCTCTCCCTTTTATTCATTCAAGCTATTATTCAATTTCCTTACAAGAGAAAGGATGTTGTCATGAAAACTTCTTGCTGAACTATTAGGTAAAGGCAAGGACACACAGGTGGCTTTGTTACAATGAGCTGAGCTTATCCTCTGGGCAAGGATTTGTGCAACACAAGGCAGGCCTGTGCCTGTTCAGGTTAACTTCTGTGTGGATCACGAGCTCCCAAATGTATAAGAGTCTCCTGGTCAGGATCAATACATGGGCTGAGAGAGATTTTTAGGTCAAGGAATGGGATCTAATCTTTACCATCCCTTTTTCACTATTTTCTTAGACTCAGTGAGGCTGGAAATTGATCAAAAGAACATACAGGTTTGAATAAGCATAAGTTTAAAGTGTTAATCTAAGAATTTTAGCTTCTAAGCAAATTGAGTTCACTTGTAGCTGAAGTGTTTAGAACAGAAAGAAAAGCACAATCACTTTAGCCAATGCAATTTGGGGTAGCTTTGAGTAGTATGATCAACTACCTCTGGGAAAAAAGTGGACTAAAGCAATTTAAGAGAGATATGGGTGGAGAATGAAACAAATAACCGAAGCCTTAACTATCAGGATTGAAAAGCTAATTATATGTAAATAATTGGAAGGGAAAAATTAAGTGTGTGTGCAGGTAGTTTCGTATATCAAAGCAGAAGACCAAGGCTTTGTACATGTCTCAGAATACAAATACAGGACAGATATAGTTGCTATGTTGGAGAACTGAAAGTGGTGAAGGAGCTGGAAAAAGGGAGTGTTAGGGTGCTGCAGAAATACTGGATTCACAGATGGCTAGGGAAAGCAGTACCTTCAAGGGAGATAATGTGTCTTGGTAGACAGGAATGCTAAAGCCATGCTCCTGTGAGCTGTAGAGGAGAACATGAACTGTAAAAAAGTTAGAAGGCCCTGGGTCTGCAAAGGTGATTGGGTCCTTACAAAGGTACCTGTGGTCTTTTGCTGCTCTCCTATGATGGTCTCAAATCCACAGGGGTCACAGGACTGGAATGAATAATGGTTGTGGTTTTAAACCACAAGGATGTGGTTTAAAATGGTGACATAAGCCCCCTAACTGGCTATTTCTGATGTGTGCAGAAGTCCAATTTAAAATGATTTACAAGAACTGAGAACTGTAAATCACACACTGTTCGTGTGACATTTTGAGTTTCTCTTCTCCATGTCTGTTCTGTGTAATGATAGTTGAGTTGTCTGCTTGAGTATGGTGAGACCAAGCAGATTTTTTTCCTCTAGCTCTAAGCTATGCTGCAGGCAGATGGGAGTATTTTTTTGAAATAGAAAATGGCTGTAATAAACAAGGATATATAGATGAGGCTAATCATGATGGCTTCCATCAGACCTGTCAGTCCTACACTTATTGCCTGATTTATCAGAATAGCATGGATGTTTCCTTTTCCCTAAGACATCTGGCTTGCAAAGCGGTTGGTGGGTAATAATTGATTTTGAGTATTTTAGTTAATTTTCAAACAAGAGAATTCCAATCAGTAACATATTGGAAAAGTAGATTGTTTTCCTGAATAGCACTGGGGCAGATTATTTGTATCATAAATATATCTAATCATTGATTGTTCTTCCATATAGATTCAAATACTGCAATTGTATCTATTTAGGAGTCTTTTACCCTGATTTGTTATTGATCATAATGTTTTTTACACATCCATTGTTCCCTCTTCATCTGGGAATAGTTGAGTATTTAAATTAACTAGATGTGGTGGATTAACCTTGGCTAGATTCCAGGTGCTCACCAAGCCTCTCTGCCACTGCCTTCCTCAGCAGGATGAGGAGGGGAGAAAATAAGATGGAAAAAACCCCAACCAACCAACCAACCTCATGGATCAAGATAAATTAAGTTTAATAGAGGCAAAAAGCAAGGGCTGTGTGCAGAAACAAATGAAAACCAAAATATTTATTTTCTACTTCTCATCAGCAAGCAATGTCCAGCCACTTCGTGGAAAGCAGGGCTTCAGTACACATACTGGTTGCTCCAGAGGACAAACATTGTAGATAATGAATGCCCCCTGCTTCCCCCTCTGCTTTCCTATATTTTATTTCTGAGCAGATGTCATATGGTATAGAATATCCCTTTGGTCAGTTTGGGTCAGCTGTCCTGGCTATGTCGCCTCCCAAGTTCTTGCCTAGCCCAGGCCTACGAGGTGGGAGCGAAATGCTGGAGAGACAGCCTTTATCCCTCAATTAATGCCTTTTTGAAACTTCATATTGCATTATGTAATCACATTGTTCATTAATTTCTAATATGTACATTTCATTAATAGCAAATTCCTATGTTTGTAAATGCATTATTACTATTATTCAGTATTCCAGATCAAGGTGTCCCTTATTTAATAAATCATAAAGATATTATCACAAAAAGCTTTCTTAATACACCTTACTGTGCTTACTGTTTTTAGAACAGGAACCAACATTTGATTCTTTTCTGAAGGAAGAATGAAAATGGGAGGAAGGAATCAGTGTTATTCAACCTAGATTGTGCACGGTGCTTATCAAAATTATGTCTGTAGCATTGGCTGTAGATAAAAGCAGACACATTTTGATTTATAACAGTGTTTAAAATAACTGAAATGGCCACTGATTGATTTAAACAAAGGCTCAGATGCATACAATTTATGACAGCAGTAAACCTTATATTGCTGGAGGAACATGGAAGCAGTTTCACTGTTTTTCCAAAATCAGACTTTTCTAATGACCAATGTGGCATAATAAGTTGCTGTGCATCCAACAAGTATACTTAAATCTCAGTGAGGATAGGTAATGCCAACTGCATGTATCTCTCATCTGCAGTGTGTTGGATTCTCTTGCTATATTCTTCTACTGCTCCATCCCGAAGCTTTTCCTGTGAAAGGAAATGACCTGAGACTGTTATCCTCAAAGCGACTACAGATACTCTAAAGATATTAGCATGTCTATTCTTTCCTGCTTGTGGTAATTTAGAAAATGAAAATGAAGAAGATAATCATAGGAAGGCATAGATAACAGAAGTATTTTCAGATGGTTCTCAATTCTTCCTTTTTAAAAAAATCTAGTTTTTGGTTCTGAGCAAGATATTGAGTGGAAGTACCAGATAGGAGAGCAGCTATGAACACCTCAATAAAGACTATGAAATCTGGAAATCTCCTTAGAATATCCATTCATATATAATTTTCAAACAGTATTTGATTATATGTGTTGGAGAGTTTACATAAACAGAACCTCACATGTATCCACTTCTATACAATATTTTTGACAAATCCTTTGAAATTACACACTCAGATGACTCATAGTTCTTGCTTTGAACTTAGGCTCGATGCCCAAGAGGTTAAATCATATTTTAAAAGTGCCTCTGTGTTCTTGCAATTACCTGAATTTCCTGTATACTCTATTTTGTTTTTATTGAGTATAGGAAGAGCACTCTCTTTTTTCTGTCAATGGCTTTTGGAGGAGGACACTTAACAGTGGCATTAATGGCTTGCAGCTTGGAGAAATTTTCTCATCCCAAGGGCACTGGATATTACAGCAATTGACACAGAGGTTCTAGCATCAGCAACATTGTACTTCTAACTTTCGCTGCAAGTGGCAGTGATGGCCAGCTTAGAGGGGGCTAGAGTATATCAAGCTTGGAGCCTGGGCACTGACATGGCAGCTTTTCTTCTTTTTTATTTCAGATTTATGCATTTAAGTCACTCCCCATTGATGTCTGGGAAAGGCTCCTAGCAGAAAAAAACACAAGAGAAAAAGTAAAATTTTGGAATGCACCAAACAAGTGCCTGGTGGTGACAAGATCAATGCAAGAAAATAAATAATTAAATATTGCAAGTGCCATTTTTGTTTCCCTTTCCAAGCTGGTGTTTTAACAATGAATTTACTGTGCTCAAGAATGTGTCTTTGCAGAACAAGAGAATTAATGTTTCTCGTTTGTTTCTCTCTATTATTTACGGAAAGCAGGAAGTAATAAAGCAATTCTTTATTTTCTCTAAGGAAAGATCAACTAGAATTTGCTTATGTCTGTTTTTCTCACTCTTCCTATATATACCACAACTTAAAAAAAAAGTCTCAAATGACAGATGGCAGTGATAGATTCACCTATAGGACAGATGGACTAGAGGCCTAGGGAGATATAAACTAGGACAGCACAGAGTAGTCAAAAGGTGAAAAGTGATTACCTCAAGATTAAAGCTAGCTTTGCAAAATTTGACTCTCCCACTCGTCTGAGATGAGTGATTTTTTATTTTTTTATTTTTTCTTAACAAGAGGTAGATTATCTTCAAAGCTTCTGCTTTTTGCCACAGTACCTAAAAGCAGGGATAGTGCAATACATTTTCCATCGCTGAAACATGTGATGCAGATTTTCAGTTAGGAAAAGTGGGTTCTGCTCTTCTCTAAATACATATTTTTTTCATAATTTCTTATCAACTAACCACATGCATGATTTAATGTCCTATGGTGCAAGAGAGTAAAACAAATATTAAAGTATTACTTATTGTAATGATCAAAGAAGAAAAAGATGAGCTCCTACAAATAATGGCTCCAGCTCCCCTTTCCTTTGCTTGATGGTTGTGTGTGATTGGTACTAACGAGAATGTTATTTTGGTCAGATTCCTGAGTTTGACAGTATCAAGTTGGGCTGCCATGTTCCCTGTCAGACCATGGTAGGAATGATGGACAACCATGGCTGTAACCTTGTCACAGTGTTAGCAGGACAGGAGTACTGCAGCCTTGGACTCAGAGTAGGGCAGAAGACCTGTGGCAAAATATAGGACTTACAGAGCTAAAGGAAGGACCTATCATGGCTGGAGAAAAAGCGTGAAGAATTAGGTATGTTGTGATGCAGACATTCACTGTTGGGTTACAAAAATACCCGCAGAATTAAGGGCAAATATTTTCAAGCTTTCAATAGATGGTGTAGAGATTAAGACAGTTTTTATTTCTCCTCTGGGTGACAAAAAATGTCATCTGATCAGTAAGCTATTTTCTTCAGTGATTTAATTTAAAATAATATGGAAGAAAATAACTCTCTTTAAATTAACTCTGGTTATGAATTAATATTCAGTACTGGATATTGTTTAGTTTTTTGGTATATTGATTTTTCTAAAGTGACATATAAGATGGCTACACAGTAGTTTGGTTGGTTGGTTGGTTGGTTGGTTTTTCCTGTTTACTGTAAAAATTCATACATGAGCCAAACTTTTAGGTGACTGACACTTTGGAAGAGAAAGATGTTCTGCATATCGACTGGTGGATCAACAATCATTAATACCACTAACAATAAACTGCCGTGAGAGGAAACTCACTTAAACTGTCAGCATGCTGGGAATGGAGGGCCTTTATTTTGCAAGAAAGTTTTCCAAACTTGTTTTTCAAATTAGCAATTCTTTAAAATGTTTTGAAAACCTTTTTAGCATTCAAGAGCTTTTATGTTTGTGCTATTCAGATCAAATAATGCAGAAGGTGTCTTTTCCTTTCTTCAGGTAATTTGCCTTGGAAATTATGTTGAGTTGTGGTTGCCTTAACCTGCTTGGAGACAGGCATTTCTAAGGTTAGCTACATAATGACACAGCGTTGCTTACCCGGGAGCGTGGCAAATCTACAAAGCAGGACCCTGAAACATCCTAGCAAGTGCCCATCACCCCTGCATGTTCTACCCTGTATCCAGAAAAGAGTGGAAAGAGCTGTGCAGGCAGCATTGAGAGGTGGAATCACAGGGGTGAAAGAATGCAGAAATGTCCTCCAGGGGCCATAATCTCATGACACTCTGTAATCACAGTCCTGATTTACACAGCAGCACACACTGTGAATCCTGTCCAGTACATTTTATGTCATTTTCCTTTTCTTATTTTGTACTATTTTATGGGAGCATACTGTGACAAAATACACAACAACCAGTATAACAAACACCTTGACCACAGTGCGATTTCTGTTGCGCTAGATGTGGTCTACAGACTGAATCAGGTTCACTGAGCAAGGTGTTATAGTGGTTCGGGACACAATGGTCCTGCAGAGCAGAATAACCTTCTAGTGGAGGTTGTCACAGCAGCCACACTGGCTGCCGGGAAGCAGGCAGGCAGCTTGCTTTAGCTGGTTTGGCTTGCAAGCCAGTGTTTCAGCATCCTTTCAGAAGCAGTTTAGGCTGTTGGAAGCCCTGTGCATTGGAGTGGCTGTTGTGGGAACAGGCTGCTTTTTAATGCCTTTGCTATGGGAGTGGTAGCCTTCAACAGAAGCAAGGAAATAAACAAAGGGGTGACATTTTAAACCATCATGGTGAGTTACCAGCAGTCATCTGTTAGAGATCAAGCCCCCTACAGACCACAGTAGATGGTATTCTGCAGAAGTCTGCAGAAAATCAGGCTTTTTTAATGCTGCTGCAGACTTCTTGTGCTGTTTCCGTTAAACACTCCTCCACTACCACTTTCTTAGCTACTTCACATGCTCTACTTCTTGTCTCTCAGCTGTCAGTGTCCCCCCACAATGGTCCTTCTGATCACATCTTATAACTGCAATTTCAAATTCTTTCAGGTAAAAACTGGAAAAAAAAATAATGAGCAGGAAAAACATTATATAGTCGTATTCTTCATCTGATCTAGTAGCTTGATACCATTATTAGATTTAAAAATATCTGTTCAAGTGTCTTTTTCATTAAGAATAGTGTTTCTAATTAAATTAACTGAAAAGTGTCAGCTAGCTATTGAGTTCTGAGCAATTTGGAGGAAGGAAGCATCCTATGATCATCTTGGCAAAACAGCAGAGGCTTCTAGTTTATTGTTAAAAATACTGTAGAGAAAATATGTTGCTTTTAGTCTTGGAGAGAAAAAAGTACTTCTTTTTTTTTTTCCAAAGGGAAAAAAATTCTAATTAGCTCTACTCAGTTTGTCTCTACTGAGATAAAATAATTTAGACTGAAACAAAACTAGGAAAATAGATGGGTTAGGGTGGGGTTTCATGAAGTATCCTACATCTGTCTAAACACAATAACTTTCAGAAAAATAAAATACTGCACCTTTTATAATACCATGGTAACCCACTTCATACCTGCAAAAAGAAATAGACTTGAACCAATTGGTCCTCCCTCTCAGAAGTCTGGTTTATAGTGTACTTACCAGCACACAATTGTTTCTACTTTTCCTTACTTGACTCTTTTGAGACCAAAAGCTACAAGATGAGATAGCCTGCATTTTGATCAGGTGAGACTGGCAGAGAAATTGGATCCCAGTACATTTACTGCAGACCACTTAGTGAAACAGGAATTGCAAAAATAGCTTGTTTATTTCTGAATGTCCACCTTTGTATTAAGGTCAAGGATAGCTTCAATTTGTTTCCATTTATGTGGATGTAGCTGTTGAATCTTCCAAAAGAAATGGAAAAAGATAAGAGGGAGAAAAAGAGAGAGGCATAGAAGAGAGAGAAAGAAGAAGGTATGTAAATGTAATAGAGACATAAACTAAGACTAATCTGAGACAGATGAGGAAATAAGCGCAGGGCTAATAATGGTGGAAGAAACAGAAGAGAACATCCTAAATGAAAGTGACAAAAATGTGAAAAATAAAAGCTATGGAGAGAAGTTAAAGAAAAGAGATACATGAAAAAGGAATACTAAAAAATAAAGCTTTCCATTATAAATAAAATTTCAGATTTACTATATGTTGTATGCAGCAACTGACATGATCCAGTATCAATAACTTTAACTTCTATACTTTAGCTCACAGTCATGGATAGAATGGTAATGTCTGAAAAGGTGGGACAAAAATGTTTCTGTGCTTGAGTATTTACAATCTGAAGTTAAAACAAAAGATAACATATGACACAGAGAGGAGAACACAAGGACATGTTTAGACAGCAGTAACTGAAGGTGTTAAGCAGGCCTAACTCTAAATGTCACAGGAGGATTTGAATGGGAATTTGAAGTACAATGATGAAGGTTTGAAGACAGTCACTGGAAAGTCTTCTCAAGCATGAAGAGCAATAAAGAATAAAGACCCTGGGTGTAAAAGTTAAGAGGCATTTGTGACTGGGTGGCTAGTGGATCACAAGTCACAAGGAAATCAGTAAATGCGTTTTGATATTGGCAAGAGAGCGAAGTGGAGAATGACCTTGAATATGGAGATGACTAAATTGTGTTTGAGTCTGAAGAGAACATGCTAGTGGAAAAATTGAGGGGTGAAAGGGAAGAAGGATCAGGCTGAAATTTGATTTTTGCAGTGCCAATCTCAATGGATATGAGCAGAACAAAACTGTATTCCTTGAGACCAAAGAAACAGATCCTACAGTAACTGCAAGAATTTCAACCAGGTGGTTGAATGAGACCTGTATTGGATATTTTTACATAGAAAGAAGTATTTAGATGTAGCCTTGGGGCCAAAGAAAGATGTGAGTCAAGGATGATGCTTTGTTTATGGTCCTGAACAAGATTAAAAAGTGGAACTACTGGAAATTATTTATTAGGAATATAGTGAAGAGAGATCAATGGTGAATGGATATCCAGTGCTTGTACAGCTTGTCTAGGTCTGTGGCCTAGTTCAGAAACTGCTGATATAAAAAAGGATCTTTGCATTGTCTTCACTGAATGGTAGGCAGGAAACATAGACTATTTACTTAACAGATGTGCTGTTTCTAATGGAGTAATTTAGAAGGATACACTATATTCCTGTGACAGATTATTATTTTTAAGAATTACTAGTTTGAACAGCCTTTCCTGATTTTCATCATGCATTTGAATCTTAGCACAAGATGGATTAATTGAAAAAAAATTAAATGAATTGACCAGAAGAAAACATTTTCACAACTATGTTAGCATTTGGACACCCAAGAGAGTAAAAGATGGTAGGAGAAAAAGTTGTATCATATGAGGACTATGTAGAGACTTACTGGAGCTGACCTTGAAATTCAGATCTTTTGTTCATAGAAACAACTGCAGGAAAAGACACTTAGGCCCAGGAATTCTGTTCCACACTTTCATCATCAGAAGAGCCATATTACTAAAGCTTTATCAAAGCAGCCACACATTTTTCCCAGCAAGTGAGGCTCAGAAGCACAGACATTAAATGATTTTAAGAACTGCGCTGAAATATGCTCTGGTGAATATTTCTGACAGTCCTAGAAGGCATTAAACATCTCTTTATGGTGTGCAGTGAAGTCTGCTGGAGTTTCACAAGCAAATTGATTTTCTCATGATTATCAGGGTTTGTCAGGAGTTCCAAGGCGGAGAAACTTTTTAGGCTATTTTGGCAAAATGTTTCCAAGCCAGTATTTGTGGGCTTTATGTGGGAATTCCTGCCACTAGCAGGACTGAAATAAAAATTTATATGTAGAAATATGCTATAAATATGAGACTACACTTGGAAAGTAAAGAGGAAAATGTAATATCTGATGGGAATAAAAGAGTTAAAAGTGACTCTTTATAAACTTGTGCTTGTACCAAAGTAAAGTTTAAATTGTAAAAGTTTGTGTATGCATAAAAAAGTTAATTCACTGAACAAAGCCAGAAATTAATCATAGTTGTTTTTTTTTACTAAAGTTTGGTGAACAGTTTTACTGAAAAAGTTCAAATATACTTGACCAGCTTCTGTGAAGAAAATTGAAAATATTTTGTTCTGAAAACTTGTAGCTGGCCTTTTTCATTCTTTGAATAGATATTCCTATGTAATGTGTATATGTGAACTGAATATAATTATAAGACTAAGCGACTGCTATTTCAGTTAAACATAATGTTCTCTTAAAGTGGATAATTGTCAACATTGTTCTCTAGATGCTACTATGGGGTTTATTTTCCACTACCACAATAATTTTCTTTGCCTATTTTTCACTGCTTGTTTTCTGAAAACATTTATTCAGAAGTGACATTTTTATGCCTCATGCAACTATTATACGTCAGCATGTGATTGTAAACCAGAGGCAGATAGGTATGAAATGATCATCCTGAACAATTCTGCTGCTCATTACAAAATACAGGTATTACAGATGCACAAATTCTACACATTTTGAAAAAAATATTTGCTACATATTTGTATCTCAGATCTTAAAAGAAACATTTTTTTTTAGTCTACTGGTCTTCCTTTTGTATTTGTTTTTGACAGACTTTCTAGTACTTGAATTTCTAGGCATGGAATGGTCCAGGATTGGTACATCACATCCCTGAGTATTCACAAGTGGAGAGGTACATATTCATAGACTGTCAAGATCTTGGGAGAACAGGGTCCTCAGGACCAGTTCTTAAGTCCAGTCACTGGGACTGCTAAAATAGCTGGATGAAATTCCTTTAGGCATTTGATTGACAGAACTTTTTGTTGCCTGTCTTCTGTTATGTACATATGTACCCATGCATGTGCACACATGAAGAAATGCAATCCTACACTCATTCTTACAAATTTTTGCAGGTGCACAGCTGTGGGCTAAGCCAAGTCTAGCTAATTCTTTCAGACTCTGTTGGTTTGTATAGGAACAACCAAATTTGTGACCCAAAACCCCATCTCCTGCTTTGTTGCATGTGTAATTGTAACACTGATATATCAGGTAATGCTTCCATTTTCCTTCCCTGATAAAGCCGTATCACTGTATTGCATGGACAATAAAATAAAGTAACTTCAGTATTACTTTTTACCTGATTTACTGCTTATAATTTACATGATTATGAATAGATAAATGAAATTTGATAAAAGGAGTGATTAAAACTGAAAGTTAAATGAACCAGTTGAAGAGGAGCAATCACTGGTAATGAAAGATAACAGAATGCACTGAAATAATTACTTTCTATTTTCTAATGAAGACATTCCTTCCTTTTCTTTCCTCTTATTTTTCCTTCTGCTATTGGCAAGTATCTTACCTAAATACTCTTGAAGATCATTGTTAATAAATTCAATAAGGAAACAGAAGTTGTAGGCATTGCTGTGATTAATCTTTTGTACTTTTTTGTGAAATATTGGTATGTAAAATGGCAACAAAAAGTCATATTTCATGTCTCAAGTAAATAAAATAATGTCTACAGTAAAACTAACAAAGAAACTCTTGGCATACAGAGGCCAATGAGATTTAGGAACTGGAATATTTGCAAAGGTTCATTAATGTTACCTTTATTTGTGCAGTATTGACAGATATATGAACTGTCCTCTTTGGCTATTATGATGATAACTGTGGAATCTCAGATTCAGACTCCTTCACAAGAGTTTGTGGAGATCTGTTATATTTATTCTTTGGCTTAGAATTCCCTTCTGCTTTGTTTAAAGAGAGACGCGTGTAGTCTGTCTGCTCCCTTTCCTAAGTCCACTGTTCTACACTTTGCACCTACTATCCTGATATATTTGTCATGGAGAATTAAGTCTTTTTCATGACTGGTGTTTGCAATAAATCTTAAGATTTCATGCCATTTACCTTCCTGGCATTGCAATCTCATATAGATTTCGCTTTCTTAAAGGACTTCCTCTTGCTCATTTTAAACAATGCATTCTGATGTTTTAAGTGTTTCTGCAAAGCTCTAATGTTACTGGAATTTAAAACTCCTTTGAAGACTTCTCTTCATTCTTCTGTTGGCCAGGAGATATTTATGTATGTATATTCTTAGCTGTGGAAGTTGCTTCAGAATTTGTAAGCAGATACACTGAGGTCTGACTCTGTCAGGATTCTTCTTAAAACATAGCACAGAAAATACCAGATGAAAGGTAAGAAAATATGCTTTAAAGCACTGTAAGTACCAGGTCAGACTGTAGGCTAGTTCACACCTTAATGTGAAATAGTATTCTGAATATATGTGCTATCCACAGGGCCTATAGAAGGGAGTGTACTGCATGACCTACCCATTGTTTTGCACAGATAATAATGGACAGAGTATTTTTAAAAATCCCAATTTATTAAGATCTTTTACACAAGGACATGTTTATGCATGTAATTAGATTTCCTGAATGAGATGGACAGTCATTGTCCAAATGGTGATGGGAGTCTTTCTTACAAACATCCTTTGCACTGACAACTTCAGCTATATCAAATGAGATTCCTTGAACTGTACCAGTGAATTCTTGTCATTCAGCGGGGTCATAGTCTTATGGGACTATTCCAGCATTTGCATAAGCCATTGCTATTGTCTTGCATTCTGTGTTTAAAATGTCCCATCTTAACAAAGTACAAAATACTGTCCTCTGCTACCATTTCTGCATCTTCAGGAACAGTTGCTACTGACTATTTAAAATAATCTATATAGAGTTTCGTCAATTCTATGGCAGAAACTGCTTGAAGAAGTCCCTTGAACTGCCAGTTTCTTCACCTAGGGAGTTAATCAGCACATCTTAAAAGCAAAAATATTTTCTAGGAATTGGACTAAGCACAGCAGGGGCTGCTTGTGGGAAGTGTCTGTCCAAAATTCCCACCTGGACAGGTCCTGTAAGGATTAGTCAAACGCTTTGTTCTGGAGTTCAGTCAATCATCATCTTTCAAGTAAGTATTTGTATCAAATAAGCCCATGGAGCCATTTGTCTCTCCTGTGCAGGGACTAGCTGAGGAACTCCTGGACAAATGATGCCAAAGTGTGCCAGGTATGCACACAGACAGCCCTCACACCCAGGTACACTGCAACTGGAAACTGAGTTTTCTCCTTTTATCACAATTTTAACTTAAATTCCATTGTTTCATCAGTTAACAGAATTTCAGAGGAAAGAGAGTTTCTCATTGTGATAATTGCATTTTGGAGCTTACAAAAAACTCAAATCACCACAGGTAAATTTACCAGTGTTGAGTCTTTCAAAGACTATACTCTCATCACTGAAAAGGTATCGTAAGTTTAATATTGATTTTAACTGGTTCCTAAAACACCTGCAAGCTCTTTGAACATCGTATGTTAACATCTGCAACATCAGCAACCAACTATTTACAGTTAACATTGTAATCCAAGGTATTTCCTAACCATGTTCACCATCACCACTCAATGCAGATAGCATTCTGGATCACTTAATACAAAGGCCAACTACTGCTCCTGTGTCTTCCTGTCCAGTGAAAAGTTCTATCTAAATATACCCAAATGTAACTATGTACCTCTCTCTTCCACATGAATTTCCTTTCATCATGAATTTGCAACTAGAATTGTAACATCCAGGTTTTTATAGTCCTAATTCAGATAAGGTGAAGCTTAAAAACATTTACTAACATACCTACCTTCACTTTGAAACCCCAGAGAAAATTCACAGTACCTTAAAATTAAAAAGATTTAAGGATGTCTATTTGCCTATGATTATAAGAGATTCTGACTGCATTTCTGTAAAAAGACATTTTATGAAAATAATTGGAAATAGTTTCTGTTTACGTTTAAAGTTTATGTCTAAATATTGATAAATATTATCTGAGATTTTGTAACAATAAATGCATGTTTGATGTTTGAAAGTTTTAGGGATTACAGTTGTTCATTTCTTAATATTTAATTGCTCCAGCAGGCTCATTTTAATTGTTTCTGCTGTAGCAGTCACTGAGTATCAAATTCAAAAATAGTCTAGTAATTCAATTGTCCTCTGAAGAATTAATTTGGACATAAAATCCAGTCCTTGAAGTGTCAAATAGTGACATTTTAATGCTGCAAATCTCAAAACATTGAACTATGAAGTAGCTACTGATGTATTCGTAGCATACAGTCTCGTACATGATGCTGTCTGTTTTGAAGACAAGTTCATGATCGGGTTTGAGGTACAACAAAAATAAATTATTATACCTGTTAGGCAAAAATATAATGTTATTTGGATGTTGAAATCCTGCCATGTTGAAGAAAGAGGAAATGTTTGTCTGAGGGGCTGGTTTGAAACACTTTCAGCCACCTTTTGGAGGGCCCATAGGTTGCAGGCATTCCCAAGAGAGATACATTGGCATAGACATAGGCTGGGTAGTCAAAGGGCAAGAAACTAGAAATTATTTCCTGTCTGCCATAAGTTTACCTTCACACAGATGAAATGTCGCTCTCACTGAAGTAAATAACAAAATCCTTGTAAAGGATGCATGTGCTTTTGTATGTGTGTATGTACCTATGGGCATAGACACCAGCAGGGAAGTTCTGATGAAATCATTTTACCTGTTTTAACAAATAGGAGGTACAATGTCATGATTTCTGCCCATGTAGTCAAGTGTTAAGTGATTGAGTATGTGGCTGCATTTTGCGTCTCTTAGGCCAGCACAAAGCATGTGTGCAGCTTATATGTATGGTAAATTATATGTACACAAATAGTGCCAATTTGACAAGCCAAATGTGTTCTGTTTAAGCTAACATTTATACATCACAGAGTGCTGCTGTAAGAAAATGAAATGGTCAGCATGCTGCCGAGTGTCACTCCTGTTCTGAGCACTTAATGTATAAAAGCAAAGTCATGTACCTTTTTACAGCTGATAGCAATCACAGTGTTGCTTTGCAATGTTGATAACAAAGTGAAGCAATGGAAAACCATATCTGATCTTCAAAGTACCTGTCCTTATTTAGACCCTTAATTCCGGTTAACTTTTATAAGTAGCCCATAGGTATTAAAGCTGCCGTGTGAAGAATTTATACTGCAGTGGGTCTGTTGGAAGCTTTTAATAATATATAGAGATAATAACTTATGAGGTCTGATTCTCATTTCAGATAGATACACACCAATACACAGAGTTGATTCACTGACTTCAGTGAGATTATTTACAATTTACGTCAGTGTAAACACAAGACAATCACTGATTGCAACCAAAGATTATCATCTCCTGGCTCTTGGGTGACATGTTTTTCTGGAAAGCACAGCATAATCAATCCATAGTCAAAGAAGGTCAAGGTACTTTGAAGCATCAATTTTTTGGGGGAAGAACTAGCAGGACAAGAGAAGAATGTTATGAAGATCAAGCTACTAATGGCAAAGGAAGGAAGTCTAGGACAGGAAGGAGATTTAAAGGGACGGCCAAGCAAAAGCAATTAAACTTGGGCAAGTGTGCGCAGAAATAATTCTCCAGCTTACCAACTTTGCAGTTTAACTCCACAAAGTTTCTATGATAAGAGTAAAGGAATGGTATTTGAGAAAAAGAGGTCAAAGGGAACAAAAGAAACTATCTAACAGAAAAATAATTTAAAAAGGCAACAAAAAGAGAAAAGAAGGAAGAAAGAAAAAATGATAGATAGGAAGGAGAAGTTAAGGAAAGAGAGAGAGATTTCGTCTTTTCTGCAAAAATTAATGTATCTTCTCACTCAGGTCTGGGAGTGCTGTCCAGAGAACAGCTCAGTAAAGATGACAGGAGGTCTCTTGTGTTGTGTTTCAGACAAATATTTATTGCATTTACATCTAATGCAAAATTATTTTGCTTTAAAAAGTGGGCACTTCAGCCAACAACTACAGGTATATTTATAGTCACACATTGCCAATTATTTAATTTATATTTCCATAGTAACTATTAGCAAGATCCAGGCAAAGAAAATATGTGCTGTTATTGTTCAACAATTACACTGCTGTATACCCAGCATTGTTCTCTTGTATGCAGTTTAAAAATACACACCCATGGGGCTTTTTCCTACTGTTATTCCATTCTGTCATGGTATTACGTGGAGTTCCCAGCTATAAAATATATAAAACCACAGGAAAAGGCCCTTCTCCATTCCAGAGAACCAGCAGTCCAGTTTTATAGCAAGAAGCAAAAGGCATGCAGGTGCATAAGGGATAAGGACCTAAGGGAGGGGCCATGGTAACAACAACCATGGACTTCTTCAAGTACATACAAAGTGGTCACAAAAGCCACAGATGACACCCAGCGTCCCCCAGACCACATGCCTGTGACCTGTCAGCATTGTGGTAAGAAAAACTGTGAGAGAGGGATTTAGAACATAAAAAGTTGAGACCATGAGAAATGTTGACATATAATTTTTTTCTTGCAAACTTACATTCTTCTGGACTACTAGTGAGAGTGAGGACCACTATCAGAGTCAAATAAAATAACTAAGTCCTTTTACAATGCTAAGAAAAATCTCATTGATCTTGTTTTCAAAGGCAGCACAGACCAAATGGGCAGGGCTTCTACTGGGGTGGTCAGGGTAATCAAATTGTATTTTCAATAGGCTAGTGGCAAGGTTTTACAATGGATCTTTGTAGCTCACTTTCTGCTAACCACTGAGGTGAAGAGAGCATTCAGATCCTGTTGAAGTCAAGGGTGAAAAATGGTGATTTTTTTTATGCTGGAAAGTGTCTCTGCAAACACACTTTCTCTTTTCACCATCAACTATCATTTTCCCCTCACTGACTATGAAAAGAAGAGGTTGCCTCAGGTAATTATGTGTACAGGAAGAAATTCTCAGTGCTTTCTGAATATCACCAATACCACATTTAAGTGATTTACTGTACCTTGTAATTGGTTTTCTGAAAATATTAATATTTTACTGCCACTGTGGCAATTCTCCACAGCATCTATAATAGTGACGTTCTGCAGGACATGATTAATGAGTTTTATTTTTTGCTCTGTCTGAAGTAAGAAGGTTAGAAGTTTTAAAATTATTTTCTTTTTGAGAAGATGCAAAAAGATCGTAAAGCTGCACCTGATCAATGTGTGAGAGCTTTTCTGAAGGGCCAAGCAACCCAAATAACCCAGAAAATACTAGAAACAAGCTAGAAGAAGATCGTAATGCATAAACTAATGCCGTCTTAGTATCATACACTTTGGGAGGAGAAATTAGCCCATCTCTGAGTATATTATGTGAGAATACGAAAGTAAAGAATCTCTGTGAACTTTGAAACCAACTTTAGCAAGTGCCTTTAAAACCCCTTAAAAATATATGTGGTGTAAAATACTATAAAGGTCTCTTGGTATTCTGTGCAAAAGCAAAAGAAAATGAGCTTTGTAACATATATTGGAACTGAGATGATGGCAAACACCAAGTTTGACGCTTACCCTGGAAGGTTTGCAACCTTGAGAAGATACTTTGCTATACTTTTATCCTTTCTTACAGGTAGGAGAAAATAGATGATGATAAAATAAGCCCTTTCTATTGAACATTCTCTATGCTTTTTTAAATAATCTACTTTCTAGATCATATTAGGAAGGATTCTTAAAAGGGAATAAGAGTAGTATCTATAATTTCAGGTTTCTTAACACCTAATGGAATTCATAACTCCAGAGTCAGCACACATGGTCTGTCATATAATGCAAGGAGAAAGCTGTAAGCCTGAAAAAAGGGTTTTATTAAAGTAGAAATACAAAGGAGAGTAGAGGTGTTTGCATCCTGCTTATGACATGCAGTTAACCTCTCTGAGCCAGGGATGGGCACTTCTTCATAAAAAGGAACTGAACTTATTTATTTTCAATACTAAAAGTGAAATTTTTTATTCCAAGAGATGACTGGAGGAGCAAGTCTTGATGTCCTTTTAACCACCAGACTGGTAGCTAGATGTAAAAGACTTAAGCCCTGATCTTATGGCCTTGTTTTAATAACAACCGGAGGGGATTCTGAGTGGGCTTTACTACTATGCCCCATGGAAATAACTTGAATTTTCATTTGCTAATTATTTGCAAATACTCTTCTACTATATACCAGGCAGCCTGATTAGAATAGTCTGTAAAGCTTTAAAACATTTGAAGAAAAAGGCAAAGACAGAGAGGCAGATGGAAAATAGGAAATGAAAGCAATGAGGGCTAATGTATGACAGATCATGCCAGAACAACCTGATCTCTCTCTTTGTGGACATAGCAAGCATTACGGGCAGAGGAAAGAGAGTAAGGATAAATTCACCTGCCCCTAAATACAGTTTGCTAGGGATGATAGAGCATGACAAAGGAGCTATAAAGCAGGAAAAAACCTGGCTAAGAGAGAGATTGCTAAAAAGAGAAGAGTGTTGCTGAAAGAAGGTATCTAGTGTAATTCCTCAAGGATGGGTCTTGAGGCCAGTTATATGTAATGTTTTATTGGTGACCTTGGCACAAAGAGTAGCTATGTGCTGATGAAATCTGCTGATGACACAAAGCTGGGAGTAGCAATCAATACAGAGGAGCATCAGAGTATCATAGAGGAAGAGCTGGATGACCTTGAGGACTGGATTAATAGAAACAAGAGGAAAGCATGTAGCACCAAGTGCAAGGTCATGCACCTGGGGACTAAAAAGAAGAATGACTGCCATAAACTGGGAACCCAACAGGTACAAATGAGAAAGGAGGACGTATTTGTGAGCGTAAGTCAACCACAGAATGCTGGTGAGTCACTTAAAGGACAAGACCGACAAAGAAATACATACAAAGTATTCCCAGTGATGCTAGAAATGTACAAAACCATTACTCAAATGGTCAGAAAAAAACCATTTTTTAGCATATATTCAAGTATATACATGAAAATCTCCCTAGAAAATTAAAAGTGAATACGTGCTGGAATGGAAGAGGAGCCTCAGGACATGGAAATGTGAGTGAATTACTGCAAATTTGGGAAGAATGCAGGTTTACCAGTTGTCATGAAGTAATTTCTGCTAAGTGTTTCCCTGACTGCACTTGTCTCATGGTAAATTCAGGGTAGTTGTTCTTCATTATCACTGAAAGATAAGCTGTCTTGAGCTCACCAAGGAGAAGTATTATGGCTGCTTCCATGAGGTGGCTGATGAGATATGTAAAGGCAGGAGTTCTTGTTCAAGTAATCTTACCATAAAATAAGTTAATTCACCCAATCTGACTAATCAAAAAATGAAAAGAGACAGGATTGTGTCTGTCATTATGCAAAGGAAGTAGACGTCAGAGGCGAAGAAAAGTTCTCTGAGTTAAAGAACAAAGTAGCTTGAAGAATTTAAAGTGTTTAATTGACTATATTTGGGTGGAAATTATAAAATCTTTTCTGATCACAAGGAGGGTGAGCAGTCAGAACAGATTTCCAATAAGCATCTTGAGGGCAATAAGCCTAACTGCTTTGGGAGATATAACTTGAAATTATTTTCTTAATGACTGCCAATTCTCTGTTTGTAATTCTTGTTAGCAAGGTGCTTCATGTGTGGAAAAGGCATGAGGTGGATATTTAGGTTGTAAGAGTGTCTCAGGTCAAGCGACAGTTCTATGGAAAGCATTCCTGCCCTTTTCTGCTTTTCTAGTACTTGTTTGTGACAAATAAATACTCAGTGCAGTGCACTTCTGTGTTGGTTTTCCGTTATTCTAATCCTGTTCCTGAATGTCTTACAGTGCTCCCGAGCATTGTAGTGAAAAAAATATGACTTGAGCCTATTTAACAAAAATAAAGCTTCTATTAATAACACAGTGAGTAAATGAGCAGTGAATTATGACTCTCAACACAGATGAATTTCAGTGTTCCTACTGTGTTTTTCCTCATCTATACTTTTCATCTGACTTTTAAAAAATAATAATTATGAATCCTCTCTTTCCTGCCATATTGAAATGAGGGAAATTGTTAAGATGGTGAGTGGTTAGGCTGACATTTATACAAATGTCATTATATAAATTATACTAAATTATAAATTAAATAAAAATAAGTAATACATTTAATAATTTCGTAAATTATTTAAAAGAATGGTGAAAAGCATTTTTGTAGCCTGAAGATGATATAAAAATGGAAATTCCCATAAACAGAATAAAAAGAGATGCTCACATTCTGTGTCAAGCGTCTCTGGGCCAAAAGGTAGAGCGATTAGAAAACTTGGCAAAGATGACCAAAAAAGATAAGTTTCTACCAAACATGTGTATTAATATATCTGGGAAAAGAGTTATCTACTGGAACTATCTGTGCCCATCATGCTTCCATAGATACACTAAGACGATGAATATTCTTAAGGCATGTATTTTTGACTGTTTTAATTGGGACCTCATTTTGGGAAAGTATTTGACTATCTGTTTAACTTTAAGCACATAGCTACACTATTAAAGTGTGGTCCAAGAACAAAGAAGAAATCTCTGACATTTATCGATGGGAGTCTTGTCAGAACAAAAGCAAGGTGCAAGAAGCTCAGCACGCTGTTTCATTTCTCCTGGCTGCTTTGCCTATGAAGAGCAGAAACATAAGTTACTTCATGCTTCATTTTCCAATCTTCATGGAGTGACTGATAAAATTAGTAAATATTATCCTGTCCTTTTTCACCATTTGGGGGCTATTTGTCTTGGAGAAGAGCTGGTCATAACTCTGAACTGATGACTTGTGAACAGTTTTTGTGTTTTGAAATTTGTTTTCATGACATATCAGAAATATTTACAGTATTATCCATGGTGTGGAGTTTAAAAAAACTGAACTTGCAAATTTTAATTACTTTAATAAAAATTAATCCATATTTCTACATGTTTTTATTCCATTTTCATAGAGTTGTAATATTAAGGAAGATGCTGATTAGTAGAGATTTAAAACCTCTTATATTTGCTTCAAATTCAAGATGTTTCTCTCCTATTTGTTTGCTAATGAAACAATAGTTTTATAGAAGTTTCCATCAAATCTATTTTGATAAATATTTTTTACCAACTACAGGCAGTAATAACAGTTTGAAGCAAAATGATGACAGGTAACCTGTTGATGAGCAATTTAGCTTACCTGTTTTAGAAATGAATTCTCAGGAGCACAGCTGATGGGTTTCTTTTCAAATAAATCAAAACCAGTCAAAATCAGAAACTAAGCAAAAAACCCCCCAAAACATATTTTAATTTTTTCCCCTAAATTTTGTTTAACATTATTTATGACTAATCCTTGTAATCTAAAACTTAATACTTACACTGAAGGGAATATTACCAAAATAAGGTCAACTCCATGCAGTTTATGACCAGTATATTTTTCAGTGACTAATGTTAATCTGCCAAATCATTACTGTAAACAACCTGATTATTAAAAAAAATACTGTGTGACTGGCAGTTCTTGACATTACTGAAAATCATGTAATACGATTTTATATTTGCTTTTAAAAATGTCTGTCTCCATAAATTAGATATTGGGCAGGTGGTATGTATGATGTTTTGGCTATCAAAGTACAAGTTTTACTCTTATATCTTTGTGTTACATAAACTCACAAAACTAATATGTGAAATATATTTTCCTAAAGGAAAAGATAAGCTGTGCCTGACATAAGAGTTTGAATCAATAATACTTTCCTACGACTGAGCTTTATTAGATAATTCTAGGGTTTTTTAAACCAAAACTGCTCTTCTTTGCAAGGTGGCTTTCCCAATAAAGTGAGGTCAAAAAGTATGATATAAAACAGTTGGGCGTAAACAAAATTTGACTCTGTTTAAATTGAATTGACTCATAAGCCATGGAATAAAAAATAAATATAGGATATTTTAATTCTGTTAGTTACTGAGCTATTTATTTTCCAATGGTTGTGGTCTTCTGAAGGTCTTATTTTGATAATTAAAAGAAGGGTGGTTTCTTAACCGTAAGAAGACATCTGGGGACAAACTTTTTAGTAAGGCCTGTAGCAATAGGATAAGGGGAAGTGATTTCAAACTAGATGGGGTTAGATTCAGACTAGATACAAGGAAGAAATTTTTTACAGTGAAGGTGGTGAAACAATGGAACAGGTCGCCCAGAGAGGTGGTAGAAGACCCATCCCTGGAAACTTTCAAGGTCAGGTGTGACGGAGCTCTGAGTGACTTGATCTAGTTGAAGATATCCATTTGCTGCAGGTGGGGTTGGACTACATGAACTTTAAAGGTCCCTTCCAATTCAAACCATTCTATGACTTGTTTCTGTTCAGAAGCCCATGAGTTAATTTATATATTTAAATTGTGTTAATCATCGTAGCAGAATAAGAAAGAACTTGCTGGATTTTTTTTTTCAGTTTTCTAAAATTATAGTATTGTCATTGGCCTATCAGTAGAATTTAAAATATTAATTTTCTACCTGCAGTATGTCTGCTCTGGTCAGACCCTGGAGTGCCAGAACTCACAAAATAAGCCAGGAACTATCTGGGAGAATGTGGGCTTGTGTAGGCAGAGCCGTTCCCAAAACACTTGTGCCAGCTCCATGGTGTGGGCACTGGCTCAATGCAATAGCATCAGTGTAACCTCCATTCCCAATCTGCCAGGGAGCTGAATTACATAGCTGCAGCTGGTCCTGTGTTGTGAACAGGATAAATGATCTCTTAAGGCATGCAAGAGCCTTTTCATAACATAATAATAAAATCTGCTTACTTCCCTGAGATCTTTATCAAGACAAATTGAATTAACTCATTCTGGCACTCTATTTCAAGCAGTTGAGCCCTGGACAACACTTGAACATCCATTCATGATGATTTAACTTCTTATCACTGCATGTAAGATTTTAGAGCAGGGGTGGTCTGAACCTCTACAAAATTACTCAGGCTTCCTACTTGCCACATTTTTCTCCTCATTTTTGCTTTTGAATATTACTTATTCCACACCTTGAGAATCACAAAAATAGGAGAATGAAAGAGATATTTGCACCAAATACACAAAATCACACAGGGTTTCAAGTTTTCACTGTAAGTCAGTGGGAAATAATTTTGTTTGGGGGACTGAGAACTATGCTAGAATTCAAAATTGGTAATTAGAGGGTTTCAGAAAAAAACCTCTTACCAGTAGGCTGATGTCACAGGCATGAAGAGTGCTGAGCTGTGGATCCCAGGGAGGGAAAGAGCAGATTCCCCAGGATGTTTTAGCATTCCAGTCACAAGCTTATTTCAATGTGCTTTGCATACTCCAAGGTCTCCTATGCAGAGTCAGGCTCTAGCCAGCCAGGGGGATCTTAGCTTTGCATTAGCAGCAGCTGTACCAAAAATGTCCTTCCTTACATTTTAAGAAAGGTGGAAATTTTGTACTCCTATTTCTCAGGTTGTAGGCATTTCAATATTATTATGAAATTGATACAAAGATGGTATAAAAATACAAGACAAGAAAATTAAGACCACCAGTAGAATCTGATCAGTCAGGGCTCTGTGAAACACAGCTGTTGCCTGCTGTTTGTCCCACATGGGAGGTGTTTTTTCACATCTGAAGGCCAACCCAAAGGTTAGAAAGTGTCAGGAAAGGGGCAATTTCCTCTGTGAGGACACAAATCACCACCCATAATGATTTTAAAAGAGTGAAGAATAGTATATAAACAAAATTAAGTAGTACTTTTAATGTGAATATATATCTGAAGTATAAAAATACTTTGAAAAAGTGTTTCTCCTTATGCAGTATGTAAGTTCTGAAAAGTTATCACTGTATTTTTTTCTTTAATATGGCTTTTAACCGACCAACTTTAACCAACAAACTCAAAAAACCTTCTTAATTCATGTCCATGAGTCAGATTAACATTGCAAGGGACCTGAATGCCTTCCCCTTCCAGGAGTTTACCTGTCTGTGTCCTAGACAGAGGCTGACCCTGATCTCTGTCTCCAGACCTCATCCTGACGTCCCTTGCTGACTCAAGGCTACAGCTCCTAGCTTAGAATCTGCCCTGCCTGCCCTGCCCAAGTGCTCAACCCTGGCTGCTGCAGGAGCCTGCCCCTGGGGCTGCATGAAGCCGTGTCCCCATGGCTTCTCACAGCTTCAGTTTGGCTTCCAAACCCTGCAGGAAGCTGTGGTAGATGTGTAGGTGCAGATCCTGACAAATATTAGCTCTTATTAGAAATTTGGTTGAATATGTACTCATTCAAATGTTTTCAGAATATCTACTACTTGATTGCAAGAGATTTAGTGTTTCTCAAATGTGGTCAGATCCAATAGACTGGAACAGTTGAAAAGGAAATTTTCTTCTCCCTCATAAATTATGTACAATTTAAAGTTCTTGTGTAGATTAAAATATAACACTTTCATGCAGGAAAATCTTGAAGATAAATAAAAAGGTATAAAGATTATTTTCAAGTTTACTCCATAAGTGTCTACTTGCATTCCTGTTTTAGTTTTAACTCATGTCAGTTTTATGATTCAAATTAAGCATAGTAGGGTTTACATTCAATTTATATTTATGTGGAACGTGGTCATTAAAATGCCAAGCTACAGCTTCTACTGCAGACCTGCAGTGAGTAACTGCATCTATTATTTTTAGAATCTGATCCCAAGCTAGCTTTGACTGAAATTCACCTGTTTGCAGGTGCTTGTAAATGTATTTAAACAGATAAAAACACCAACAGCAGGATGTGGTACAGTCCATAGCCTTTATTCTGTATCTCTGCTAAGACAAGAATTTCACCTCCAAAGTACAGAATTCCCATGGAAATCAATCTATGGATCCAGTAAAAATAACCTCTCCCTGCTGAATACAACGTTGTTTAGTTACATGGCTAAAAATGTGTCAGGCCTGATTCCCTTCTATTTTAAGGCTCCTCTAAGTAGAACCTTTTGAAGACTTACCAGGACAGCAAGCAGAACTGAATTTTGCAGTCTAAAAGATGATGAGCCAAGGCTAGGTCAGGCTTGGGCTCCTCCTCTTAGTGGAAGGGACAGGCAGGACACGATGGGGCAAGTGCCGGAGGAAAGACACTAAAAAACCAGAACTGCTGATCAGCTTGATTTAGGGAAAGGCAGCTCATGGGCCATCACTGCTGCACTCCACACACTGACTGCTCCTTCAGTAGCAGCAACTAAGGACTTACCAGTGCTCTCCCTCAGACAAAGGAAACAGCGGGAAATTCTGCAGAGGCTGTTACCCTAAGTACTTGTGAAAAATAACACCATTCCTTAATATTTAACAATGTTATGATTAAGGGAACTCACTTTTACCACCTGTTTTTAGACATGTGCTCATTCTAATTATGCCAAGTAAGCCTGTAAAGGATAAGGCTTCCAGGGGCTGCATTTTTCTCCTGACAAATGAAGAACCAGCTGATGTTAATATATCTCTTTTCAGTTTATAAATACCTAGTTCAGTCTCACCGCTCCTCAAAGTACTATAAGTCATGGCACCTGTGTGCTCCAGCTTATTGGTAGTCAAACTACCCAACTTAATAACAACATTCTTAAACATTTGCCCCTAAATTTTTAAAACAGGGAATATAGTACAGCCTGCAGCATATTTCCTAGTTATCTGGTCCAGTAGGAGGATTTATGGGGACTTTATGTGATGATGGCATTAAACCATCACCATCACAAAGTCTGTGAACTAGGGAGCTGAGAGGAATTACTGAGATCCACCATGAAAAAGAGCAAGAATGAAGATTAACACTGGATTCAATACAAAGGATACCTCTCTCTTCTATACTTAGAGACATTGTACAGAAATGTGGATTTAGTTGCTCAGTTCTTATGAAACTTAATAGGCGTTGCATGCTGTAATGTCTAGGTATTGCTTGAAAATGTAGTTTGGGCTACTTAGGAATTAGATTTCAGCATATTTCAGGTACAGTATTACTAGTGGGGTATCTATATGTCCAGAATAAGGGCTGTTTGAGCAACTAGAAAATGTCAAGACAGATAATTATTCATTGAAAAAAAAAGAAAAAATATGCAATGGATGTTATTCATAAGATATTGTTTTTCCATTTATAGAGCTGGCTTAGTAAAGGACTGTGAATAAGTGATGCAAAAATTGTCCAAATTTACAATGACTTCTTTATAAAAGATATTTTCCCTAGCTCTAAATAGAATTTGGATCTAAATCATTACCACAGAATGCAACAAGAATACTGTAAATGAAGGGCTCGTTTATATCCACTGCCCTGATTTTATCTCTTGAGTATTCCCAATAAAGGATTGAATATACTAAAGGAGCAGGTGATAGGTATGTATGGAGGAGTTTACGATGGGCTTTATATATTTATGTTTCTGACTGTAATACTTGCTCCACGACAGTCACTTCTCTGCCTCCACAGACACTATAATTTTCATTTTGTTGTGTCCCAGGAACTATAGTTTCTGAACATGCCCAAAGCTGCCCTTATCTTTGTGAAACAAATCTTTTCATTGCCTGGCAAAGAAATGGAAAATAAAGTCTTCCACCAGACTCCCAAATGGGCTCTGTCAGCCATTCTCAGTATAATTAATGGATAAACATATCTGTAGGTCCAGGAAGTACAAAAGAAAAACAATTGTGGTGCTGGATATCTTTTATGTAATTAACTCAGGGTGCTAAATGTGAAACTCTCAAGCTTCAGTGTCCTTTCAGGTTCCAGGACCTTTCATGCATTTTGTGCAAAGAACTGTGTCTCTGATGCCTGCAAAACTATTGCTGTGCTGCCTAACTCTGTCGGTGCCTGAATCTTGTTTGCGGGCAGGCACATAGACCCTGACAGAGACTTTTCCACGTTAACTAGTTCTGACTGTGCTGCAGTCCCTTAGACTAACGCTGAAAGTGCCTAGTGGAGAAGAAAAAGCCAAGGGTGTCTCAGAGTCACAGCGTGGTGTTTCACATCCTTACTCATCTTAATTTTGCTAAGATTGTTAGTGTTTCTGTTCCAAGAGAATGCATAATAATTAAGCCATCAGTTATTAGTTATTTCTGGGTGGTACTTTCTCATCCTCTTTTACTGTAGCTCTTCCACTTTAATAATATTAGTCAGAGAGGAACCTGAATTTGGTTATCCCACAGCACTGTAGGGGATCATAACCTTATAATTACACAGGGATTCAACTATCTGTGATGAAGAATCCAAGGTCCAGCTCTTATGTGGTCCATGTGCCTAAACTTGGCTCAGATTCTGAGGGAATTGTGAGATGAGAAAGGTGTAAGAAAGGCCATGGAGTCATCTTATACAAGACAAAAAGGCAAAACTGCAGAGAGGTGCGATTGTTGAGACTGGGATCATTAGCAGCTCAAGGGTTCAGAAGGAGAAAACCCAACTTGGAAAGATAGATATTTCTGAAGGAAAAAACCTCTGGATTTGGAAGACAGCAAGTCACCAGCATGGAGGAGTTGCTCTTGTGACCAGTGGAAGTCAGATGTTCCATGTCTGACTGATGCCTGCCTGGCCAGCAAAGACATGTTATCAGGGTGGTGAGCTCGTAAATCTTAGATAGTTTTTGTGTGTAATGATCAATAAATAACTATTTTATCCTTTACCTGGTGCCTAATGTGCTTGTAAAGTCTGTACATGAAATGAAAGCCCCTGAATGAAGTGATGTAAGGAGATTTGGTTATAGTGACCTAATTCCTACCCAGTAAAGTCAATGAGCCCCTCCCACTTCCCTTCTATACTTAGCTCTGACAACAGCCCCATGAACATGTTACCATTATATGAAGTGGAGCAGTGCTAAATAGAAAGACTTGAGCTTGTATCTCTACTTTGGTTCATGAAGATTTTAAACCCGCTCCCAAGAAAATGTGCAATCTGTCTCATTGCTCAGAGGACTCTGCTTGCTGTCTTTTGTGGACATAGTTGCAAGATAAGACTCAGCTGCACAGGTTTCCAGCTGGAGGAAGTTGTGGAGAGTGTCAGTCAGACACTGTAACCAAGCATCTCACTCCTTAAGCATAGATAGCTTCTTATTCATATGACTTTGAGGATCTTTTTCTCATCCTTGGTACCTGCACTCCAAAGTGCCTTTGGGGTTCTTTCCCTGATCCAATAAATTGTTTATATACATGCCTTGCCTTAAGCATGTGAGGAATATTCATATATTTGTTGCCTATATGATTAGGTTCTTTATTAAATAAGAACTGCCATAAAATGTAGTTGTTATTAAATTAGGGTATAATTTGACCCTTTAAACCTATTCAAGTTTAAATGTTTGCTCTATAGTTAACCTTTGCTTTAAAAAAAAATTAGTTTGCATCTCTTAACCTAAACACTGTTAAACACAAGATTTCTTTTCTTGTATTAAGTTACATTCACTGGTCTGAGTCACTGTATTTCTTATTTCAATGATGAACTGGATTTGACAGCCAACTTGCATTAAATCTCTAAAAATAGGACTGTATAATGAAAATGCTGACAGACCCTTATCTGTAGTAACATTAGTGGGCACAACTTTAACCAGGAAAATAACTTTCAACTTATTTACTGAAAATGAGATCAGATGACCATTTTTAATTCCAGTTAAAATATGCAGTCATGCATGGATATGAAGCTCAGATGGGCTTTTAATAAGTTTGTAATTTGATTATCTCCCTGAGCAGACTTAAGTATTTATCTCAAATACAAAATTTATATTATTATTTTTTTATGTTGGAGAAGCTATTTGGAAAGGCTTTTTTATTAGTTAGAGTTCTAACTGTTGAGTTTATTTTGAGCACTTCTTAAGTTTTCATTATTGGATCTTAACTTCTTATATAGCTAGGCTTCATCTAAATTCTAGCCTTTCATTATCACTATTACATTGATTTCTACAAGTCTTCAAGGTATAATCGACCTTTGTACATGATGGAGGCATTTCTTTTCTCTGCATTGAAAAGGTGATCCATATGTGTTATTAAATTGTTAAAAGACAACATTCATTTTCTTTATATTAACAAAAGGAGAAAACAGATCCCCGAGATGAAACCATAGAATTATATCTGGTTTTTTATCACAATTTGTTCCATACAACTGTTATATATATGTTGTTGTTGTATGCTCGTGTATAGAACATGGATCAAACCCTTATCTGGGGTTTGGAGAAAAACAGTAGAGTTGTTATCTTATAACCTCTTATATTGTGGCAGGACCTTCATAAATATTTAGAGAAAGGAAGTCTGATTTTTCACTCTTTATTTGATTAAAAATATTTTCTTTCCATTTCAAAATTGCAGGTGTATTAATAAACTGGAATCAAGATTGCGTATTAAATTGGTATTAAATATTCTTCTAAAAAGTTTTTTTATTGTGCAAACATTATAAATTACTAAAGTAAAACATATCATCTTATGTCTTTATTCTATGTACTATTTCATGTTTTTTATATTAACTTCTGGCCAGCAACCAAGTTTCTTTAATAAAGAACACTATTTTGGTTACATTACAAAACAGTTTATAATTGGAAAATGTCTGCTAATAATTTTTATGTAGAAATTTTATTTGTTACCTTGTGAAAACATATGATGATATGGTTGTTAATTAGTGATAAATGATCCCATGGGAAAATTATATTTTATCTTTTTTTCTGCCCACCCTGCACCCTCCCTTGCTATTTTATGTGTCTGGGTTGTACTTTAGCTCCTTCAACTCCTCCAAATTTTGTAAAAAACAATAAATTAATACTCCTTTCTTCTTATTATTTGTTCAATTGATCTTTGTGAGACCTTAGGTGAGCACCCGACATATGCAATTACTTTTCAGAAATCAAGAGTGGATTAAGATCATTTTTTAAGGATAAACTCAATGTCCTGGCCAAGGCTTGAATGCATGCCAAGGAAGGAGTACCACATACTTAGTCTTTTCTGATACTTCTCCTCAAGCTACTGGTCACTGTCAGAGACAGGAAATTGAGCAAAAAAGTCCTTGGACAGGAAGTTTTCCAGAGATTTATCACTTGGCTGAATCTGAGTAAGTTTTCACAGGTTTGATAAAATTTCATCTGAGGGGTATGAATTAACTCTTCAGACTGATGTCAGCTTCTACCTTGCAAGCATGAGGTCAGGAGAGGTTTATAGTAAGAGTGCCAGGCTTCACGTAGGTAAAGCTGTATATTGCATCTGCTCTCACTATTAGAAATGACTGCATCATTTCCCAGAAAAACTAATTGGATGCAGGCATCACCCAGCATGAAAAATTTCCTAAGATAAGACCTTTCTGTGCTCTTTCTTTCTCTGTGGTGCAGAGTGAGCACAACGGTGTTCGCGGGAGCAAGGGGTGCCACAGTCTCAGGCGGCTCACTGATTAGTCACACTTGTCAATACTGGATCTGGTCTCCTTTGATGGTATCTTCATCACAAATGACAGCACAGATAACACAAAATCTTTCTTAGGTGTAATCTGAGAGTTTATGTGGCCATTTCAGACCAATTTTCTGCAAACACAGGGTCAGGTTGTGTGCTTTGACATCTCCCTGCCCCTTATGGGCTGCATTAATTCAGCATCCACAGCTCCTGGGCTGGATGAATTCAGAGGAGGTGCAAGGTGTCTGCCGTGCCTTTCCCTGAATGCAGAGTAGCTCAGGACTAAGTACTGGACCATTTGGACACTGGACCCTTGTGCAATGCCATATCAGCTATTCCTTGTCTCCTGGAAAGAAAAGACAGCAGCAGTATTGAGGCCTCCCATTGCCTGGGGCTCACGTCACTCCAGTTTGGCCATCTTGGATTTGGGGAAAGAATGATATATTACTTTTATACAAACAGGTTTGTAAAAAGAAAAACATATAGTCATTCAAATTACACAAGCCCTTTATTTAATGAAAAACATGCATGACTCATGGAGAATGTTCACCATAGATTCTTTCATATTCAAAGCCAAACCGAGTTTCTATTAAATGTATTTTATTAACAACATCTGACTTTTATGTAAGCTACTCAATTGAGAAAGGATTCCCCCCTTGCCTGAGGTTAATTGTGTTTTCCATTGCATTTAAAATATCATGTTTTTATTATAATGAGATTATGTTAATGTTCTGAAATTCAGATCAATTAGTCCATGTCAAAAACATAATATAAATAAAGCACATAAGCTTGCTTCTATTTTCAAGGAAAATATCAAGCAATATGAGTATAACTAATCATAAGTAGACTGTGCTCTAGAAATCATTTCAGTCTGACAATTCAGAATTTTCTGGATTTGTTAATAGTCAACATATGTGATTCATATGATGCATACATATACAAGAGAGAAAGAAAATGAGTGTGCAAGTTCTTTTCCCTTTCACATATTAATTCTGGTCCTAAAGGCTTTAGTTTTTCAGATGAAAGCTGAGAACCTTTCAAATTTTCATCATATGCAGAATATTATTAATAAATGAGCCATCAAAAGGTTACATTACAGAGAATAAAGGTCAAATAATTACTGTGAGAATGTTCTGCACAATTCGGTTTCATTTGGGGTAAATTGGGCTGTTTTAGTTTGAATCTAGAACACAATTTCTGCAAGTAATTTAAAAGTTGCTGATTTCTCACTAAGTAGTAATAGTGTTGAAACAACACTAGAATAGCTAGCTCATCAGCAGTAAGCTATTTTGTGCATTCTGCCACATTTTACATACTACATATATATAAAACATACATAAAACTATAGGCATAAGCCTATAAATAATTGCTTATTGTTGGTGTTGGTTCAATTTTCTGTCAAAATCAATCTTGGCACAGCTGGAGATTATTCTGGGTCACCATCACTCGAGAAAATAATTAGATGATGCTAGCTTAAAGCACTAAAGAATCAAAGGAAAAATTGCTAAATAATGAGATTAATTTTAAAGTGATGACAGTTAAAATTGTTATGCTTTTCTCTGAATTCATGAGAACTGAAAGTTTATATTTTTCCAACAAAACCAGTGACTCAGGTAATAACATAGCTCTGGGAACTGAGCTTTGGGAAAGTGCTGAACATCTCAAGATCTACAAAAATGCTTGTAGAGCTGAACACTGCCATCTATCTATCTTTCTTTTTCTGGCTCTTTAGTGCCTGTGTGCTGGAGGTAATCTAAGCAGGCAACATGACTGACCTTTGACTTTGCTCAAAGTTACTGCTCTGCAGTCCAGACCACTGTGTGGGAAACAATGGGATGAGGCCTGTCTAAGCTTCAAAACTCAGCTACTGTTCCAACCTAAAATATTGATCTAGATGTATCCTGTGGCAGTGACTATTTTCTCTAATCTTATCTTGCTGTTGCTATAATGTACAAAACCATGCGACAAGCAGAATGGAGATAATGCTGCTAATTAATAAAGCTCCATATTAAATGGCTCTGCAAACTTTCTATTTCCCTAAATTCTGGTCTTTAAATGCCATACTTAAATGTACAACTATGTGAATAGTTATAATTTTTTAGAACATTAGAATTTGGCATTAATTAGTGTTGTCTAGTGACTTAAGGTTCAAAAAATAGCTAGTCATTTGTGGGTGAGGAGTTAGGAGACTACCAAGCATTTCCTGATGATAAAGCCCTCTGAAGGCATCTCAGTCTGCTTTGGCCTCTCTGCCCTTGAATCAAGTTAATCCTTCCTTAGCAGGCATGTTGCTCATGATGGCATGTACTGATTCCACGCTTCTTCCCCATCTCTCCAGTTTTAGTAAAGCAAAGACTGAGATACCACATTTCCTGTTGCTGCCAGAACAGATTTTACTTCATAGAATTTTGTCACTGGCAGCAATTCCATTGACAAAAACCTCTAATTTCTTCACAGATAGACTTGTCTTTCCAGTATCTACCTACTACACTAACAGACTGATTTGCTATACCCAGGACAGTGCAGTGGTGGCACAGATGAATAGCAGAGCAAGAGTGTTTCTGGGCAGATGTAATAACAAAGTAAGAAAGCAAATACAACTGAAAGGAAATGCTGTTGTTTACATTCCAAAACAGTATTAGAAAACCCCTCAAACTATTCTGGCACAGTTTATTCTGAAGTGACGCAGCCTGTGCTTTGCAGTTGTGTGACACAAGAAGCACACAGTGCGATGGCTCTGTGTTCACATCCAATTGCTCCTCCTGAGGAAGAGGGCAGAGCATGAAGGCTCCAGAAGAGGAGCATCACAGAGCATAAATACTGTAGCCTAGTTGAATCTTGGAGAGGTATGCAAGTATTTTAGGAAACTGAAAGTGAAGCTGTCCCTGGGCTGTATGGAAACCACAGGTCGTGAGAATGAGACCAAGGGCTCCACTACCAGTTGCTCATATTTATATTTATGTTGGTATTTCATAGAATCACAGAATCATAGAATTGCTTGGTGGAAAAGACCTTTGAGATCATCAAGTCCAACCGTACCTATCCACTACTAAATCATATCTCCGAGCACCTCATCTCCTTGTCTTTTAAATACCTTCATGGTCAGTGACTCAACCGTCTCCCTAGGCAGCCTGTTCCAGTGCCTGATAATCCTTTCAGTGAATAAATTTTTCCTGACATCCAACCTGTACCTCCCTTGGTGCAATTTGAGGCCATTTCCTCTTGTTCTATCACTAGTTACTTGGGAGAAAAGACACACACCTGCCTCGCTACACCCTCCTTTCAGGTAGTTGTAGACAGCGAAAAGGTCTCCCCTCAGCCTCCTCTTCTCCAGACTAAACAACACCAGCTCCCTCAGCCGCTCCTCATAAGGCCTGTTCTCCAGCCCCTTCACCAGCTTTGTTGCAGTTCTCTGGACAAGCTCCAGCAACTCAGTGTCCTTCTTGTAATGAGAGGCCCAAAGCTGGACACAGTATTGAAGGCACGGCCTCACCAGTGCTGAGTACAGGGTAAGGATGACTTCCCTGGTCCTGCTGGACACACTGTTTCTTATACAAGCCCAGATGCTGTTATATGTTTTGTTATATGTTATAACTTATGTTATATAACATATGTTATATATTATGTTAGTATTTATATTTGGCTTTCAATCCAGAATAATGGGATAATCAGAATGGTTGTATTCTCAGAGGGAGAGGAAGACCTAATGTGGTTCTTTCAGAAAAAAAAAAAAAAAAAAAAAGAGATAAGAAAAAAAAAAAAGCATGAATGGGCAGGCTAAAGCAGCGGAGCAGGCAGTGTTGGCTGCCTGGGAAAAGCAAAGTACCTCACCACCTAGACTAAAGGGGAACAGGGTGTTATTTGCTGCTGCTCATCACTGTACCACTTTGCGTTGTTCTTGTATTGAACTGCAAATTGACTGAATATGCAGCTCAGCACTAGAAATGCTATGGAATTCACTCCCCTGACTGTCAGGAGACAAGATCAGTCTGTGATATTTTTGGCAGATCCAATGTTACACCGTGGCATGATTACAGCATGCCAGTAGTATCCTGACAGTGTTATTTTCATGCAGCCACCCCAGAAGTATGTACAGACAGGAATGACTTTCCAGAGCTGAGATGCTGAGAAAAGAGCTGCCATTTCTCCATCTGTCTGTCCCTATCGTGTTACTTGAATTTCACCACCAAAGATCAGGCTGCCATGAGCTAGCACCATGTCATGGTTACGCTGCTGTAAATGTCATTGCTCTGGTTCATGGCAAGATTCATTAAAGGCTAACAGATATAAAGATAAGTATTTAACTTTTGTTTGTGCCTTGGAAAAAACTTCCTCTGGTATTTAACCTTTTTGAGCCTGTTTGTGTTGCTTACCTTCAAAAGGGTCTTAAACTTTTTTTATATAAAGAGATATGGATGAGGCAGGAAGTTTGCAGGCAATAATGGGCTATCTGCAGACACTGTGGAATTCCTGTTGTCTGCAGGCTAGTTACCAAGTTGTTAAAAACCTGATTACCTGAGAACAGGTATGTGCCTTCACAGAGCTCTTCAGGATGTGAACTGAGCTGCTCTAGCTTTGCAAAACCTTCCTGCTCTGAGTTCTTAATCATATTTGATTTACATATGTAAATTGGCCAAACTATGGCTATGAAAGGCACCTGTCATCTTGGTTTGTACACACTCAAATCTTAACCAAGGAAAAGGGTATCAGCACTACAAATTTTCCCATTAATTTAAATTTAACTTGAAGATTTGATTCTCTAACTTCGGGTGCAGTGCTAAAAAGTGATAGTGACTGAGCTAGTGAAGTTGAGGTATTTCTGGTAGGCTATGACTTCTCTAAAAGCTTTCTGGCTTACCTCAGAAAAGTAAAGTGAAAAGTAGAAGGCTATATCACTGACCTCACTCCCCGTGCTCTAGGTCATGAGAGAGCTTATTGCTGCTGGATGGACCCACTGTGACACACCCTTCTGCTAAAGGCCACAATATATAACCAAAGCAAAGACAGGTGAGGTGGGGTAAGGACAGGTTATATTTCTTCTGTCTGGGTGTCTGTACAAATGTAAAAGAAATTTTGAAAAGTCTGAATTGCTTTCTTTCCTGCCTGGCTTCTGTCATAGACAGCTACATACATCAGGAAGAAAATCTCAGTCTAGTGCTTAATTATTAAGGAGCAAGTGCTTTCTCCCATGTAAAGAATAATCTGCTGTTATGCAGATGTACCTTATCTGGGTGACCTTATTTTTGGTCTGACTTCTGTTGAAATTTATCTTTAAATAAGCTTTTGATATAATGTCTCATATTACCCTGCCATTTAAAAATTTCATCCAAAAAAGGAAAGCTTCTGTAGTGTCTTGGCAAGTTTATAAAGGTTACACTTTTGACTTGTTGGTCTCATTAGTAAGTTTGTATATATGCACACATGCAATATATTTGGTCTATAAACCATCATACTGTTGTAACTTGAAGGCTAACTTATGAAACATCTTCTGTGTGCTTGCACCCAGACTTTGAGGTAAAGAAGATAGAGAAATATTTTGCAATATCTGTATAGTTATAGAAAACCAGTAAAACTAATGTTAGCAGTGCCATTCTGCAACTGCTTGAAGGTGTCAAATCTTTGGCACCCTATCTGCAAGCGGGTAACATGAATCTGAGGAGACTTGAATGTACTGGCACCTGAACAATCTAGAACAGACTAGTTCTGACTTATGGCATGAAGAAGCAATCCTTTGGACATAATTGGTCTTGAACCACAAGAATTGTATATAGAAATGCCAGTGATTTGCAATAAAGCTTAAGGAAGAAAGAAGAGACTCACTTCTGTTCTGGCTCTACTTATCAAACATCTTGACCTCAGAGACTAACAAAGATAAAAATCTGCAGGCACTAGAGGCAAAGTCATGACATCAGGCTTGACTAATATATTTGATTAATGCATCATTAAGTTGTTAGCAGGCAGATTACCTATTAATAGCACATATATAAATTAGTGTTTGATGTTGGTGGCTGTATCAGAATGCTCTCATCATGACTGTATCTAGCTACCTAACATGAACAGCTGCAAGACTGCCTTAACGTCATAACTGGCAGTTAAAATGTAATCATTTAGCAAAAAAACCCACCCAAAACCCAAACATAATCATAAGTCTTAGAACTTCCCTGAATTTATTAACCTATACCTTTGCTTTATGTTTTTCCCCCTTGTGGTTTGACTTTGATTAGAGAGAGGTGCTAATAGGAGGTTTTCCCTTGGTGTCATCAGAATAGTCACAAGAACATTGACATAACTAGTATGTTGCTAAAAATCTATCAGCAAATTTAACCTTCCATTATGTCACAGATGAATAAAACATTACCATACTTTGTATGTGTATCTATCTAGGCATATGATGCTCATTTATGACATTTATCTTCTCTTCTAAGAAAAGATAATTCTCTTCTGAAAGCAAATGAGGTCATCTACCAGATATTGATAATATCTTAAATTATTTCTTCACCATTAGTCTTCCATAAGCTTTATAAGTAGGATTTACACACTAGTCTGTAAAGAAACAATTGCTTTCGTGAGCATTGCTTATATACAGTATGCAGGATGAATGTGTATATATCATTCCAGGAAGGGGTTCCCATCTTCCAAAAGAACTATATTAATGGGAGTAACACCTTATAATAAGATACTATACATGCTTTTAAGGTTTGGTGTAAAACTTCAATATTTCTCAACCTACTACTAAATGGAAAAATAGTGAGATGATCTGAATAACAAACTCTGTTAGTGCTAGTGTGATATTTTCCCACTCAGCTATTCAGTAAGAGTACCTCAGAGTCACTTTATGCAAATGACTGATGACTGATTTGTGAATATATCATTTGAAACCTGCTAGAATTGGTGGTGGAAGATTTTACCTAGGGAGCCCTTCTTCCATATTTCAGTCATGATAGCTAGTCTTGCAGAATCATACCTAAGCAACTTTACATCTGCATCTGCTAAACATTAGTTTCTCATTTTCCTCTGATTAGTATCACTGTCTTCAAGTACTCAGTAGAGCAGAGCATTAAAATTACCAAAAAAAGGAGCAAAATTACTAAAAATAGTTTACTTCTTTCTTACCATTGAAGTTACATATTCCAGTGTAAAAGTAATACTGAAATAGTAAATATGAAACATCAACCTTGGCAGGTTTTTTGCAAATGTATTTCTTATATATTCTTATATGTTGTTTTGTAGAAAGAATTTTGCAATTCAAATATTTTGGCACAGGTAGTAATGGAATTATGACTTGATTGAGACATATGGCAGCAAGGAAAAGAAGAATAAATAATGTCTTGAATGACTAGTGCTTGAATAAATCTTACATACATATTTGCTAATTGTAGCAGTTGTAGTTGTATCCATATTCAGTTTATTTGCTTTGTGCACATACCCTTAGCACTTCTGCCTAGAAAAATTTTAATTGCTATTTGGTTTGGAAGTCTTAGTGAAAGTTCTTTGAGCAGGTAGGCTAAAAGTGGCTCATTACTGGGGCAAATGTGCTTAGTACAGGCAAGATTTTTCTGTTGTGCTGAAGAGCACCACACATGAGTAAAGAAATTGAGGCAAATATCTTGGCTTTCCTTTGCTGTGGCATTGCTGACATAGGCACAAGGACTGCTCCCTACCACAGGCTGGAGCATTCCAGGTAGGAAGGGCAGGGACAGGGGACCAGCTGCATGGGTCAGGGTTGCTCTCTAGAGCCACTGAATTTTTTTTTTTTTTAAGAACTTTACTAGTGAAAATAGCCTTTTTCTCTCCAAACTGGTTTATGTTTGCAAGAAAAATTGTTGCATGACTTCTTGTTTACTAGGACCCTTATTTCCCAGGAAAAAATCCTCTTATCTTTCCCCCCTTCACAAGCATTAAACAGTTCAGGAAAAATACCCAATCCAAATAGCCATTTTCAGAATTTTTTTTTTTTTAATTTTTTTTTAGTTTAAAAGCAGTTCAAGTTAAGTTCTTCAAGGAAGCATAATTCTCATTTTGCCTCTCACCCATTTGGATTACACTGTGTAAAAGAGGTCATGCAAAGTGTTCATGAGTTGTGAGAGAAAGGAAGAGCTCATCATGATTGCTAATTGCAGCCTGGGTAGCTGTGACCATTCTGCATGGCTAAGTATACCTGTAGCATGTCTGCCGTATTTCCCCTGACAAAATATTGTGCCTGGGGGGAAGAAAAATTCCCCCAGGAATTTTGGCCACAGTAAGGCTGTTCTAGACATTGCCTTATTAAGGGCCTGTACATTAAAGCTGTAGTTTTCCCCTAAAAGTAGTTTAACATCAAGAAACTTAATTTGTAATCTAAAAAGAAAACCCAAGGTCTTGATCCTATGTTCATTAAAGCTAACAGGAGTTTTGCCAACATTTTGAGTAGGAACAGGCTCAGGTTGCAAGTGAGTCTCCCTTCCCAATGACTCCTTCATTTCAAACATCTGTCCCCTTTTCCATTCAGCTAGGAGGTTTCTCTGAAGACTGCTTTTGAATGATGTCTTTCTTGTAAAAGAGTTCTTTAACTCACCCAGCTAGGTCAAACTAAAATGAAGAGCTTTTTGAATTATCAAACTTGTGGCAAAAAAGAAAAACTAGCTGATTTTGAAATGGCTTAATACACTGAAACATGCTAACTGAAAGTATTATGTGAATGATTTCTTGATAAACAAGTATATTCTGCAAGTCGTTTTATTGCAACACTATCTCTTCTTCCTTCGTAACATACTGATCTTAATTCAATTCCTTTAAAATAATTTATTGTTCCATACCACTGTTGTATTAAGTAGCTTTACATTTCTATTATTGCAACTGGAGCATCCAACCTGGTGTGAGATGCAATAGTTTTGAGCCAAGACTGTGTCATTTCTTATTTAGACATCAGCAGGACTGTGCTGTTCTGCTCCCACTGCTCTAAGGTTAAAGCCTGTTTTGTGAAGTTGGCTTTTCCGTGCTCTCTTCTAATTGTTCTTTTCTTGGTTGTTATGGAGATAAAGCTTATGCAGTCCCTTTTCTGCTTACTTTATCATGCTCCAGGTCCAATAGCACAGTAAACAACCTATTAGGCAACTTATTTATCTCTGTCAGTGCTGCAAGTTCAGACCTCTATTATTTAAGGTACGAATCTTTTTTCAGGTATGTTTGTCTGGAACGAATTCCTTTTTTTTTTTTTTTTTTTTTTTTTCCCCCAAATTGTGTTAGCTTTTGTAGGATTGTTAAAAAGACCAGGAAAACTGTTTTGGTAAATATCTTTTCCCCCCCAAAAAATGTGAGTTGTCAGCTGAGCTTGTGTTTCAATGCAACGTTATCCAATTTAATCTTTTTGCACAAAAAATAGTTGATAACAGATAAGCTGTTTCAGAATATTTTCTCATGAACCCCAGTGAATTACAGTGTTTCAAATCTTTTTCTTTTCTATCTGGTTGTAGGTAATATTTATTTGAAAGCCTGTCTATGATTTTTTTAAAAATAGCATTACAGGATAAATTATCTTCCTTCTCTGCATTTCCCAATGAGAAATTAGATGTGGTTTTCTGAGGAATTAACTGCTCATATTTGCCATATTCCATTGAAGAATCAGCTCTGAGTAGGTCAAAGTCCTTATTTTTAAAGATTTTTTTTTTTATTTAGATTACATTAGCCCTGAAAAGTACCTATGGAAATGTCATAAATTATCTACAGGGATCATGAATCCATCTGTGCTTCTTACCTTGCAGAGAAATGTCCTGAGTCAGAAATTACTTGGTTCTTGAATGTTGCCTAATGGGAGGTGCAGCTCAGTGGTGGTCTCTCCTGTGAGCTGGACTTTCTGTCTGGGCTTCGCCCCCCAGCGCGGTGCAGCCACCCACCATCCCTCCCCTCACCGAGAGGCGATTCTGTCCTGGGAGAGGCAGTCAGACACCCTGCTCTCCCTGAACACTAAACCAGTTTGGGGGTCTGTTGGTGATGAAATCCTAGCTCTCTGCAGGGGAGAAATCAGTTCTCAAACATTGCTTTGAAGGTACGTTTATGTGGAAAACCTGAGGTTTGTAAATTCCCTATATTCTGAGTTGCACAGGTAAAAACTCTGCTGCACTGAAATGCCTGAACATTTAACTGCATTCATAGATTGCTGGAGAGTCTTTGTTCAAGAAAGAAAAAATGCATTTCTGGCAGCTATGATATAAGATACATAGAATATCTTCATGGCTGTATTCTGTTCTTCAGGGACCATATTAAGCATAAAACATCAACCTTCCTCTCTTCCTGAAATTTGTTGAATATAAAAATAAATGGTCCTGGGAAATGCTTTGGGAGAGAACTCTGCTTATACAAACATAGGATTAGATAATATTATTATAGCTCTTGTGAGGAAAAAAACAAACCAAAACAACACAACCTTTTGAATTCTCTCCTTTGCTCTATTCCTGTAATTTCCATCATGGATTATTCTATTGCAAGACTTAATCCTGTAGATAAAATGACTTCTCTTACTACTGTGCTGACTTGGGTATATTGCATTCTGCAGTAATTTTCTTTTAATCTTAAAAATAAAAGACATGCTAAGACAGTTTTGTTAAACCAGTTATCTATTATAGCTTTATTTTTCTTCCAGTCAGTATCAGCAATGATGGTTTTAGAAAACATTTCCATGACACCTCAGCAGTGAACATGCAATATGTTGTCTACTGCTTACAACATAGTTTCTTTTTTTTTTTTTTTTTTCTCTAGAGGAATTTAATATAATTTGTAGATACTAGTCAGTCTGTGAGTTGGCATCAACTTTTCAGTCTCCATAATGTCAAGGGAGGGAGTTCATTCTTGGTGCGGGCTTCAGTGGGCTTGTGTCTGAGTAAATCAAGGCCGAATCTAGTATAATAATGTTTATTATTATATTACAGTCTTGTGGTTTTGGGGTGGAGGGTTGAGTTTAGTATTATATTACCATTTTATGGATGCTCATAGAGGGTGAAGTGCAGTTGGTCCTGCTCTGTCACTGCCACACCATGAGATTGTGTAAACAGGGTAGAAGGCAAGGAGAGATGTACAGTCCTGTCTACCTTCTTGTAAATTTATTTCTCTATACCACATGCTTACATACACATGTGTATGTATATGTATATGTGTAATTATATATGTATTCCTTTTTTTCCCTGAGACAAGAAAACAGAGGCTTTTTTTTCAAATTTCAGCCATAGTTAAGGCCTCAGTTCCTTGTTCAGGATTTTGTGATAGATTGACCTTGGCAGGGTCACCTTACCACTTAAACACAATACAGATTTAAGATAAAAGGCAATTTGTTTAACATTTTGAAAATGGATGTATTACTTATAGGATGCCAGTCTGGGATTTCTAGATATTACTGCCTACTCATGCTCCCCTTACGCTATCGCAAAAAGCACACTTCAGCCTTGACTGGGTGGAACTGTCTCTGAGAAAGGTGGCAGCTGGTCTTTCTGCTTGTATTCAACCCTTAATCACTCTGCAGAGAGTGGCACCAGCAGAACTCATGCTGGAGTTGCAATAGTCCTAGTGATAACGAGCAAACTCAGTATTTAAAGTCTGTGCTTTTTTGTGAGGAGGGTCTATGCCTCCACTTTGTCCTCTAGGGAGTCACCAACTCTCAATAAATATTAGCCAGTAATAAGGCATTATCAGTCAGGGTTCATCGTTGGCTGGCATTGAACCAGAGGAATAAATGCAAGTTGAAGCTGATTGATAATGACTAATCTCAGCACCATCTGTCAGTGGTACATCTGTCCAAACCCTGTGGTTCTGCATCTTGTCTAGCACCACTTCATTTGGAGCCAAGCTGCCAACTTTTATGCATCTTGGCTTAAGAAAAGAACCCTTTAGGAACAAGCTGCTGTACTGCTAAGAGGTTCCTGCTGTTGAGATGCTAGTGCGTAACATATACAACCATTTCAGCTAATTCCAACTTTGTTCTCTATCAACAGTTATGCAGAAATATTTCACTGAAATGAATTGCTGTACAATACATCAGCCTTGTCATATCTCCTAGAGTCCCTGACTGCATGGATTAATCTTGGAGGAAGAAACATATTTCCCATGCATTTACTGTTTGTGGAATCTGGTGGAGAGATTGCGTGATGGTAAGGTATATGGTTTAGTCATCTCACTTGGAGGGGTGCATATTTCTCAGGGGCGATGAAGCAATGAATAAATTAGGTTGTATCAAGTGAATACTAAGAAACATTACCCCACCACCACATATGCAGCATAAGCTGTGTCTTACAGAAAGTATTTAAGAAGTACTTCAGAATTCTACAAAATGTTCTACTTTAATTCTTCAAGTCACAAACCCAGGTTACCTTAACACAGCCTAGGAAAGAGAAAAATAACTATGCTTAAAATGCCTCTGATGGCTTTCTCATACACTAGAGTGTCACAAGCTTAAATCTGAATTGCAAAATCTACCAGAAGAAACAAATGTGGTATTGCCATCTCTTGTCAGAGCTGATTTTTAAATCCTACTGATAGACTCATCTATCCAGGCTTTTATTCTGGGGAGAAAGAGCAACTTTTAGCACTCTTGTTCACAGACCTCAACCATCTTCTTTTCCTACCCTTCTCCGTAGGCCAGCAGTGTGACCTGTCTCTCCTCTGGTAAATCAGCCTATGGGGCACTGCAGATCTGCAGTCAGGAATTGTGCCAGGCTGTGGATCTCCTCTGAGGACCCCATCAGGAAACAACCCCTGGCTGCAGGGCCCTACTGCAGTCTTGCTCCTGCTTGGCATCAAGTGTGGTGTGGTCACTGCAACCCACTGACCTGCTGTAGGCAGTGTAGAGAGTCAAAAAGCAGAAGAAAGTTGCACGGTTATACTACATAGGAATCCTTCTTGCTGAGGGAGAAGCATGGAGGAGTCGATTGCCTGAGTCTGAAGTTTGGTGTGAACTTGGTAGTATTCATATTTGTGAAAAAAACCTACATGTGCACCAGACAAATGGAAACAAAAGGAAACATATCTGCATTTCTAGTTGTCTAGAACAGACATTTTTTACCTCCAGTTGCAACAAATATCATTAACATAAAGCTACATTTAGCTTTAACGTAAGATTTAACTTAGCCAGTTTGGGCTGCATAAAATGAAATGTTTAATAGGACCCAACTCTCAGAACATTTCAGTGTTTCATGGTAGTAACTTAAAAACCAAGCCACCTGACTACACCTGTCTTTGTCTGAAAATAAGTCTAGATTAATGAGGGAGAAAGAGTGCCCTTTGTCATAGCTCGGTTCTGGTAAATGCAGATATTCTCAGAGAGCACAGGCACAGGAGACATATATGCACATTTATGGGGACGGTGAGATCTTCCATAATTTAATGAAGTTATCAGCAAAACTGCTTCAGAAAAGGTTATTTTTATGGAAAAAAATATTTTTGCTGTTTCATCACTCTGTCACTGATCCATGAACTTATTTTTTAACAGGAAAATATAGTGTTATAATTGATCCTCATACTGATAGTTTAGGGCTGAAACATGAAAATAATAAGACATAATGAGGCATTCCTGAGTGAAAATATTCAGATAAACAAATGTGATGGCAAACAGCTCTCCACTAATTCTAGATTTCCACAGAACCAGCATGCAAACACTTAATTGCTTCTGAGCTATAAACATCTTCATAGCAAACAAAAGTCAAAAGAACTTTTTCATTTCACTGTAACATTTTTTCTCCTGAAGGATTTTTGCAACAGCTCACTTCCTTTTCAAGAAAAAAAAAATGAACGTGTTTTTATTTCATTTTTAATGAAAAAAGAGATCTCATTTTCATCCTTTCTGGTGAAGTTTACTTGTATTCATGTGAACTAGTTGTTTAGACTTTAGTTGAAGCGAATGAAGGTCTAGGTGTAATTTGTGATATTTGGGTATCTGAGACATTCATATGAGACTAGCAAATACAGCACAGAGCCAGTGGAAGGTCTAATTGTTTCTGGAGTAGTGGGGAGAGGCCAGGAAGGCCATTTCTAATAGCACAAACCACATTAGTGTGGACAACTATGGTGTCAACTCTGGAGAAACTTGCTATTGCTTTCTAGGCTCCAATGAAAGAGCCTCTCTCCTCCCACTCTCCACCATTGCCTCAGCACAGGGGGTCTAGTTTAATTTAAGATGTTCTAGGATATCCTACCTTTTCCCAGCTGACACTGTCCTCGGGTCTCATTTGCCCACTTCATATGTATATGTGTCTCACATGGCACTAGATACTTGTGGTCAGGCAAATTAATAGCTCTTTTGATCTCCTTTGCCTGTAGTGGGAACTTATATATTTGGCCATCTACTAGACATATAGATACCTATATCTGTGTGTCTTAATCAGAACTAAATACCATTCCTTTGGCTTCATTCATTTGTCCACACATGGCTGTCTAATGCCACTTCAGACAGTTTACGCTCTCTTACCTGGCCCCTAGAAGCTATTCCAAAAGGACATGAGTGTCTCTTACATCTTCTGTCTTATCCACCCTTCTTGCATGCTTCCTGGATACCCCAAATAGTAGATGTCAGTAGATGCCTATGTATGAGTGTATGAATTTGGCCCTGTGCTGCACGCATGAGACAGGAGTTGTTTTAGTCTTTTTTGTAACCCTCTTTTCAAATTTGTAGAGACTATAGCTATACATGTACTCAATAAATTGACAGAGATTCATGAGAGATTTTCCAATAAGCATTCCAGAAATCCTCATTTTCTTGCAGCCACCCATGCCATTCTTTATCTGGGGAATCTACAGGCAAGCGTCAAAGTAATGATAATGAAGAGAGCAGACAACATTGGACATAAACTGACTAGATCAGTCCAAACACATTTTGTATTAGAGAGGCAGCAGCAGTCTTCACCTTAGTGTGCACAACTTCAAACTTTTATCACTCTAGATCTAGCAACTTCACATTTTTCTTTGCATTAATACACACAAGGCCCATCTGCAGTAGTAAAACATTGCTGCTCCAGCTAATGAAAAGAAAGTAATTCTTGCTTCAGAAAGCATGACTGGATCATAAAATTTAATCCAGAACCTGGATTACTGCCATGGATATTACATGTGCCTTCTCTCTCCTTTCCTCAGAACAGTGACTCAAATCTCCTGAATTTTAGGTTGATTGGAAAGAGCACAATGAAACTATCTCTTCATCTCCTCCCCTTAAATGCCTTAAATGTCAAAAACAATTAAATCATTTTGGTAACACATGCAAATTCAGAGCATTATCCATATGAAACATGATTGGTTGACACATCTAAGGCTGCCCTTTCTATCATAAATGTAAACACTGACTTCCTTCTGATTCTCGAACCTTGCAGGGCACTCTCCCTAGATTGAGATATACATCTTGAGTTTCTTTCTTGTGCTGTGCCTAGGTGTGTCATTTGGACTGAAGAATCAAACACCTTCTGGCTACATATCTGCTTTCATACAGCACTGAACTCCAATTCTCCACAATTCATTGTTGCTCCACTACCTGGTCATCCTCAGTTTGCCATTGGATATAACTAACTTCTGCTTAACATCCAAAAAAATACTGCTAGGGCATGCTGCAAAATACAATTTATAAACACTACTGTACTTCAGCTAAAAGCCCTTTCATTTCTGTGGTGGGGACTACACTAATCAAAAGGTCTTCTTATAAGCAAAATGCTTGCTACTAGTCTGCCTTCCTTATTTCTTCCCCCTTCTTCCTCTTGCCCTTCCCTCTTCCTCGTCTTCCTTTTCCCCTTTCTCCTTTTTCCCCTTCCCCTCCCCCTTCCCCTTTCCTTCCCTCAGATTAAAAAGGAAGGACAGTCATGTGATTCACAAAATATCCCCACCCCAAAACCAGGAGTCCTAGAACAGTGTGATTCCCTTGACTGTTCTTCAGTTAACCATCACAGTAGTCTGCAACTTCGTGTATAATTAAGTGGTTGGCTGCATTAATACCTAATACTTGTTCAAAGCTGTATGATAAATACACACATTTGAGTTGCTCCATAGCTAAATTTACACAGTATTACTGGTGTGGGTGGGAGTTGCAGGTTAAAGTCTCTTTTTCACAGCTTAGCAATGTAAACTACCGAAAGGCTGAAAAATAAAAGAAGCTATGAAATACCAGAGACTGGTTTTTTAACCTTTGTACAAATAAGTTGAAGTAACATTAATCGGGTTGGGGTTTTTTTATTATTTAGTAGTGTGGAAAAAGGAAATGAACCAAAATTGAAAGAAACTACCTTCTTCAGTTAATTTTTATAACTCTGTGACTTGTCCTGCATGGGTCATCCTGGTAAATGCTTTCAGTAAGATCCCAGACAAAGTCCTTAAGTTACCCCAGTGCCAGTGAATTCAGTTCACTTGAAGACAGCTATGCTCGGTCCTACTCAGCCATACCGAAGCTTCACTTGGGGAACAGGGGATAGAGGAAGATTTGTTATGAACTGTAGTTAAAACAAAAATTTGTGATTCAGCTTGTTTCAGCTGACAGAATTCATGATGAACAGAAAGAGATCCTCCTTCTTTGTGATTGCAAAGATGCCCACTACATTTTGGGGCTTCGATTTACATTACAGTTAAACTGGGATTTTCCCCTGAGCTTTCTGAGCCAAAGCAGCATATATATACACATATACTGCATTTATACACAATTTTGGATGTCCTAATGAGTTCCTCAGGAGTCCTTGCTACTGACCATGACCCTGCTGTGTTAAGTGCTCAGATTCAAATAAAGGGCTCAGCTCCAAAAATAAGCATTTCTTTCAATGTAAGAGCAGTGGTAATGAGTAGAAAAAAGGGAACAGATTGGAAGGTATAGCCTACATGCTTTGGTACTTCAAGCATTTGAATTTGCACCACAGGACAGAAGAAAACCCATTAAAAAGAAAGGTGGATCATAGCTGGAATGTTCTGAATCCCTACCCACATGTAGGGGGCAGAGGCATTGAACTACGAGACCCAGGAAAATCAGGAAAAGGAACATGGTAGTTACAAATCGTGGTTAGTAGATTTTTCTGGCACTATCTGAGAAAGGTTGTGGTTGATTACTCCCTTGAGCCATACGCACTCACCCTCCAAGAGCTTTTCTACTCAGACTGCAGAAAAAAAGCTTGTAAGAAATAAGAGACTTGAAGAGTGCAAAACCTAAATGAATTTACTGTTAACTCTGTCCTCTACTGTCACCACTTTCAATACACAAAATGGCTTCATTTTTCTGCCATGAGTGCATTTTGATCTACCACAGGTGGTTTTATGGACCAGTCAGAGTGAACTGGTTGTCACCTCCAAAGTTTACACATTGCATTTTGCTACTATAAGCCAGAATGTGGAGAATTAAGAGTTTGTTGACATTGAGTTTGAGGACACTGAAAGGACTAAGATGCTGCCTTACTTTCTCAGCTCTGGAGCCCAGGTAACATACTGAAGGTACCAGGAATATCCCGGAGAGACCAAGAAACACCTCTTAAAGAAAGTTGTGGAGGAATGTGTTTGCATGGACATTAAATTATTTTAGTATTAATGCAATATAAATGCTATGTAAATTAATATTGCAGATGAAATCCTATTAATAGACGTAAGAGAAGAAAAGAGCCATATCTGTGTAGGAAGAACTGCAGTATCTCTTTTAGCTAACTGCATCTTATTTTTAGTTGTGCAAAGCATTCCTGATAATATTTAATATTTTATGTTATTTATAATATTTTCTCTGTGTATTTGATGTTTCCTTTCCTAAGAGCCCTTCCTCTGAATACTGGCTGGCAACCATTAGCATCTGCTTATCAGTATTTTAGTTAAGTTTCTCTGAAGCCCAATGCCATGTAATGCTTTTTGAGCAGATAGTGAGCTCTGGCTCACACACCAGCAGAGATTTAAGCTGAGGGGCAGGGAAGGGACAGCTACAGAGGAGGTGGCTCAGCAGCCCCCTTCCACATCACATGGATTCAAGGAACCTGTCAGACCAAACTGGGCGGCAAAATTGGTGGCTGACACAGGATGCCAACTCTCTGACTGCTGTTTGGCTCCTGTGACAGGAGAGGAGGGGTGTTATCCTTTTGCCGTATTAGCACTGTCAGAAAGCATCCATCATAGTGTGGTGAGTGTCACTCAGAATGTATTGCACACTCCTCACCTTTAATGTTCTGCAGGTGCAGCCTTCAATTAAGCATGTGATTGATTTGGCAGAAAACAGTAGCAAAGGGCAGAGAAGACCCCGAATTTTTTTCTGGCTTCAGACCAAAATGTTTTTATCCCTGCAAGGAACCAACATTAAAAACTAACCCCAAATGCTCTTGAATTTAAGGATGTGGGTGTTGAATTTTGAATTTAAATTCCAGCTTTCTTCACTTTAGGGCATTCAGATTCAGCACATTAGAGCAAAAGAGGCTTGAACTGTCAGAACTCATTCTTTGAATATTGCACCAAGCTGGTAGGGCACATCTGCAACGCTCACTGAGATATGTACTTTCCCTTCTTGTTTCAACTGACAAAGTACAAAAAACTGCAACACATTTAAGACCTAATATTTGACCAAATTGAACATGTTAAGAAATATTAGGTCTGATTGTGGTTTTGAATTTCCAGATCACCCAGGGACAATGAAAGAATGGGAGTCCCAGGAGGAGCTCTGGTCTGCTTAGCCTGAAACTTCCCTTCACCTGCATGAGAGGACATGTTGCTGTGGCAGCTCCTGCCACTCTTAAATGAGCATAACCTTCACTACCATCTCTATATGCAGCAAGCTAGTTCCCTGGGGCCCGAACCAGTGAACAGCCCTGCCTGCACCTATCATGAAGCAAGTGTTGCTGCAGGCACTAACATGTAACAGGGCTAAGGCACATGTTTATTACCTGCATTAGTGAGGGCTACTGCAGTCAGTTTCCTCACTATAAACACAAGAAGTATCTGAATGAGCTCGAAAGGGCTTGCTTCTCTACCATTTCTGAGGCCCGTGTCAGTCAGAATAGAAGAAATCAAAATATAGTGAAAATGATGTGGTGTTTAAGGTAAGTGAACATGTGTTGCATGGATCTCTGGTAGTGTGAAAGGATGCCATGATACATTCTGAGTAAAACTGGAATGTCAAAATGAATGTAACAGGACCAAATTATAATGATGACAATATGGTGAGCAGCAGATTATGAAAGGTTTCCTCTCATGGCTATCCAGCAAGACTTTGCTGCTGCAGCAATTTGACTACTGAATGAGAAAATTTCAGCAGGGGCTCAGGACTATTGCAGCATGTTAAAATGATAGTGAGTTGTTCTGAAAGTATATAAAGAATATGCAGGTGATGGTGGAATTTAAATAAAACTATCAGGATACCCTTCACGTCTGGTCAACCTGCATTCTAAACAAGACTCCTGGTAAACTTAGAGTAAGGTTGTAATGAAAGTGCTGAGAAGTTACAAAATGCCTGAATTAAGCTTTCTCTGTGTCTGTCTGCATTTCTGTCTGTACAGCCCTGGGCTGTCCCTTTGTTGTGTATGAATTGTGGCAGTTTGACTGAGGATCACATACTGTTTTTTCTGCAAGACTGTCTCATTCAATGCCCTGGGTGGACAGCACTCAATGATTGAGTGGTTCCTCAATATTTTTGTTCTACCCTCATATTTCAGTGCGTGGCACATGGACACATATACTTTATGCTACTCATACCCTTCCATCTAACAGGATCACAAATGTCCTTGGGGGATTTTTCAGTGGTGTTACTCATTGCAAGTTTTATTCATGCAGTAATTTTGTGGTATGAGGAGTGATATTATCTGCATTTTATATGTGGAGAAAGGCAGACAGATTAAGATTAATATTAGCCTTTAATTTGGGCAGCTAGTTTGAGGCACCAAAGACCATATTTTTTGTAGAGTATTTATTGCAATGACTAATCTAGCTTTAGATAGCAATTTTTCTGGCAAGAATAGGGATAGGATTATTGTTGGACTGTCTTAATCACAGGACCACTCTTTCTTTTATAGAAATCCTATCTTCCTCAACAGAAACTTTTCAGCCTGGGGTACAGATGTATTGAGGCACCTTATATCAGAAAACCAAATCATCCCAGAAAATTATCCGCCTCATGCAACTTTTTATTCTGGGTATTTGATTCCACTGTTTGAACTAATGGGGAAACTGGGGGATGATGGTAGGTTGACATCTTTCATGTAGTCCAGACATTGTTAGAAGTAAAACACGAACATTACACAGAATTCAACACTGACAAGTTAACCTTTGGATGGTTTTGAAAGTTCACCTTAAATCCAGCTATTTTGCAGTATAATTCACTGAAGGCAAAGCAGTGTGGGCTGCAGCAGCATAAGTAAAGTGGTGCACAGGTCATGGTTGCAACGGAGCTACCACTGTCTCCCTGATGGGAACAGCTGGAGGGAAGCAGATGGCACCAGGTGTCCAGCATAAAGCCTTGACATGATCAGGAGGAAAACTAATGAACGGTTCTTGTCACTCACCCATACTCCTACATCTTCCTACATCCTCTTGGCTTTTCTTAGAATAACTGTAGGTGCCCCACGGCAGCTGTCACATTAGCCCTTCACCAGACAAGAAGATGGGAAAATAACTGTTATGGCTTTAACTGGTTGCAGGGTTTCATTTCTCCTAGCAACTTTTAACCTCAAAGCAGAGAGCGGCTTTAGATCTTGTCAATATATGTTCTCCTTAAGATAAAGGCAATTAAAATTTATCTCAAGTCAACAGTTTTATTTAATATTTATTTTTGTTTCTTTCCATGCCTCTACCCCCTCCAAACACCGGGTTCCCTATCACATACGTAAAGCCTTGGACTCCTCCCACAGCCTTCTCAACACAGGTACTCACTGCCCAAACCTGCTGTCCCCTGCGGACTCAGTGTCTCTGCTTCCTTACTACGCATTACCCTATAACAAGGTTCTTTCACACTCAGAGCCTGGTTCCTTGTCCCAGTCTTTCCAGCTCAGTTCTGTCTCCTTACACAATATTCCAGTCACCCTCCTGACAGTCCTCTTCCCGACTCCATCCCTTATTTAATCTCAGTACTGCTCTGCCAGCAGCCATACAGATGCCAGTATCCCCTCACCCAGACCTCTTTGCAGTGCCTTTTGCTAAACCCTCTTTTGCTCATCCTACTTTATTTTCCTCATCCTTATCCCCATTAATCCTCATTTTAATCTTCCATTTTACCTCTTGTTGGTGCTGTTTCTGGCTGGGCAGGAGAGCCAGCCTTGCTGCTTGTAGCTCCTGTGCCCAGCGCTGCAACACTTGGGACAGCAGTTACAGGGACAGCCCTCCTCTGTCCACCCACCAAAGTCCAGCAAAGTATGAGCAATTGCAAACAGGAGCTTATAATGCAAAGTGGTAGATTAAGTTAACTGAGCATCACTAGTCACTCTGCTATTGATGGTGTTGTCTGTAGTAGTCAGCAGAGAGCAGAAGACAGATGATGCGTGTCACTTGTATTACCTGTAGCTGCACAAGGAAACTATTTTCTAAAAATTTATCTTTATCTACCAAAGAGATGGCTAATTTTTACAGTTCCTTTGGCTTGTCTCTATATCTCTGATGTGCAGCTCAAATAAGGATAGTCATCTGGTAAAGATGGAAACTAAGGACAAGCTCCTGAAAAAAATGTTCAAATAAGATATAAAATACCCTTGTCCCCACCAAGCAACCCACAATTTTCCACCAGCATAGCTAATAAAATTAAGGCTGTTAACAAACAGATATATCAAGAGATAAGGATCCAACTGCCTACTTGGACCTGTCTAAATAAATACTAGGTTATTTATATGACAGCTTCATGAAATGTTTAATCTTCAAAACATTCATACTGCAAGACAGCTGTTCTGTTTCTCATGAACAGATATTGCAATGATATAGGATTTGTGTGTGGAGCTTTTTATTATTATCAATTTAAAATCAATCAGATGGCAAATCAAATTGGCAAATGGAATTGCTGAGTGAGCTAAGACACTGTCAAATGCTCAGCTAAATGGGATCACCATGTATAACTGAAAAAATGTGGAGCTTGCCTGCAAGCATTAAATTCTTTGAACCTGTCCTTCTGTCTTTTAGGGAATAGTCTCTGCTTTCAAAAAACAAGAAACATGGGGGAAAAAGCATGGGGGAGCAAACATATAAAGAAAATTAACTGGCTGAGTATGACAGTTTATAATTCAGTAACTGCTATAATTTTGAGACATTTAAATTATGATTCTTGCACTGTTAAGAAACCTTGGAAATTTTTAAAGTAAAAAGCTGTGACATAAAAACATAAGAAGTTTGGAGCATCAAGACAATGATCCATCTAGTGCTGTCCCCACATCTCAGCTCAAGCATGCTTCTTCAGAGGAATGTACTCAAATCACTGTAATTGACAGTGTGGAGTCATCAGGGAATTTAATCTTTCCCAGATCTCCTCACAGTCAGTAGATTATTTATAGATGTTGTCCTTCCGTAACTGCTTATCTTTCTTAATATCCTGATAAGCTCTCACATGCAATGATAACCAGTGGGAATGTAAATATAGTACATTAAAAATAAACAAGAATCAAGAACTTAAAATTTCCTTTTATCAGTTATAGCAAGTTGGTTTTTATTTTCACTAAATAGTTTAACCATAATTAGCTCTTTGTGGTCCATTCCATTCATAAAGGCAAAGAAAGTAACTTCCAAATAAAACTGGAGGTGAAAACTTTAGGCTGGAAATGTTCATTTTGATATGTTCCAATTTTTTATATGGTGCAAATCAGGTAATATAAACCAAGAGTCCCTACAAAGGAGCTGGTTTAGAGTAGGATTGTCAATACTGAGAGATATTAATTTAATTCAGAGAATAAAGGTTATTATGCTCTTCTCATAATCAGATCTCTCAGCAGTTAATTACTGCCACTATTAAATATTGGCACGTTGCTTCCATTCTGAAGGCTTTTAGTTTAAATTTCCAGCCATTCAGTATTGGCTTTGCCTTTTTTTCCCAGGTTAAGGGTTTCACAAACATTTTGATAAAGTCAATTTACTTTTGATGTTTAATGGAAAACAATTTTGGGTATCCTCAATAATTCTTTCTTATTCTGACATCTCTTCTAAAGTTGAATATTACAAAAAATCATTCTACTGAAGGCATAGCAAACATTAAGCAAAATCCTTTAAAAAAGGAATCTGGGATTCTGGGACAGACAATGATGCACTAGGATAGAAACCATCTGCCTGTAGCAATGCCACAGGATGTGTACACAAGAATCTGTTCCTCAGTGGACACCAGGGTGCAAAATGTTGAGAATAAAAAGAAGTGCAAATGCAATTGACAACATCCAGGAGGACAAAACAGCCTGAAGAGCCTAAGCATGAGATCTGCCATGAATCTTCAGTACTACGGCAGAGCACTCCCCAAAGGGACAGACAGAAGGAAATTCTGCAGTCATATCTGATTAACCTGAATCCATTTTTAATGTCAATATTACATATCCTTTTAAACTGTTTATCACCTTTTCAGTGGCTATCATATTTTGAGATCACGCTCAGATAAATTGAGGAATCAGACCTGTACTACCTTTATCTGATCCCTTCCCAGGCAAAGAAGGTCTGTAAAATGTCCATTTAATCCCAATCCACAGACATAATAATTTATCATTTTTATTACTCGAAGAAGTAAATGAGAGAGAAGATGACTGCACTTTTAGAATGCATATTTTAAATCTTATTCTAAGTTACTTTTATTTAAAATGGTGTTTTATTTTTTAGAGATATTAGTTTCAATTTTGCGAGATTTAAGAGGGTAAAACCCAAATGTTATTAAAGGATGAATATTTAATTTTGTGTCTGCAATAGCTGGATGAATCACAGATGCTTCCAACTCATGGAATTTAAGGAAGAATCCCTTTTGGCCAGGAACCTGACCTTCCTCTGGTCTCCTTTTTTTTTTTTTTTTTCCAGGGGTTGTTATGTCTTACTCTCCTAGAAAGTACAGATCAGGAAATGTAAAGCCGCATACACTATCATTTTGCCCTTTTTAGTAGAGAGTGAGATTTTTGCTCTATTCAGCAGAAGAACGGCTTTCCAGACAATTATGCAAGTTAGGTGGGAGTCAGAGATCTACAGCACAGGAGTACAAGGACAGGAATGAAGCTGAGTCTCTACACTCCTCTCAGTAAATATTATATCAGGCTAAGGTTTTGGGGAATGAAGGCTCATCTATGCAGTTCAGAAAAGACAAGCTTTACCTGTTTTTGATACCTGTACTGCTATGTTCTGAGAGTTTTTCTCTGCCTGGTGAGTCATAGCCGTGTACTCAGAAAACTGAATCAACACTGTGACCTTACTCACTAGTCACAGGTACTGCATGGATATAATGGTTTATCTCATGTTTACAGTGCAGAGTATTAAAAAAAAAAAGAAAATTAATTTAAAATACAATTCACACACCAAAATTTGATTAAAATAGCACTGATCCCAGGACCTGTGGTTCCATCACAGAAGGGTGATCTAGTTCATTACATCAGTTATCTTATTCAGCCCTAGATCTGCAAAAGGTCTCTGATGTCTCTAGCACTGACAGTGGCAATACCTTGGGATTTCCAACATGCACCCTGTGGTGCTGTGGGCACTCCTTCAGGACACTGGGCAACCAGGGTTTTGTCCTTGCTCAGAAAGTATTTCTTTGTGTTGAGCAGTCTTAATATGACAATATTCTGAAAGATCCCTGGAAGCAGAAACCAGAGCCTGATCCTCTGTCTCTGACTTCACCTGAAAGTCCTTATCCTCACACTAGTCACACCTCAGTAATTTGAGGGAAACAGCTTCAACAGGAGGGACAAAATAGCCGTGCCTATGGTGACAACCTGGACACCAGAGAAGTCTCCCAGGAAGGTGGAAGTGGGATCCCTCAGCCCCACGCTCTGCACTGGGGCGGGGTGGAGGGAAGGGTGCCAGGTTTGCAGGCTCCAAGGGAGTTTCTGTCATAATCTCAGTAAGAACTGAGGAACTTTGTTCATTAAAAAATCAAGTGTCTACAGATTTCAGGCACTGATAGAGTCAGACAGCAGCCAAGCACAGTTTTCAGGGATCTATATTTGGACTGGTGTCCGGAGAGGCAGTTCAGTAGGATGTCAGATGACAAATGTGACAGGCTTAGAAGAATCTTCACTTTCTCTCCAGAAAGATAGTTAACAGGACTTGGAATTATGGAGGGTGGAGATACAACATTAATTTCATGCAATGACTTCAATCCTCTGACTCTTGCTCCGGGAGAAGGATCTGGGTGCCCTGTGCTTCACCAAATTTTTCTTCCGATGTCACCCTTTCCTTGACACTGCCAGCAAAGCTTGTCCCCCTTCCTATTCCCCTCCTCGAGCCAATAGGCACTTTAGGAATACAAGTATAGCTGAAACTTTCATTTAGATTCCTGACAACTGGCACCACAGTTATTATATCCCCAGACTGACAGTTCCTGCTGATTGGTGCCACTCAATTCAGAAAGCAATATCGCTTTGATATATCAACCTGGCAACTGCCTGCAGGAAGCTATTCTAGTCCTTCTCTCTGAATTTCTCTCTAAGAAATACACTCCTTTCAACAGGATTTTTCAGGGAAAGAAAGGCAGAACATTGAAGAGAGGGGATGGGAAGCTCAGTATGTCCCCCATAGCCTTAAACAAGAGCACCTTTTTTTCTTATTGAGGAGGTAGTAACTCTACAGGAGACAAAGACCCTAGGAAGAGCCTTTACTCCAGTACTTACACACTTGAAAAATCCAGGTCTTATTCATAGAAAAACTAAAGGGTTTTAAAAAATTTACTGCTGACCTATATGTCCTTTATGAAGAATTTGACATGTTGGTGTTTTAAGAATATGTTATTTGATGTTACAGTTCAGGCTTTGTTGTGGAGCTCAAGGGTCAAACAGTCAAGATATTATGGAGCAAAGCTAGTTGGGAGAGTTGTGCTCAGCAGCACTTCAGCTGGGAGGATTAGGAGAGAGTTCCCTGGGATACTTACAGTACTCAGCCACCACCAAGTTAGGGGACAGTCCATTTCCCCAGTGTGGGAATCTACCTGTGCTAATTGTTATAGGTGAAAAATAAAGACAAAAAGCATAATTTTTAAGAGTTTATCTCAAAGATGAAAACTAACACAATTGGAATATAAGAAGTAGGCAAATTATTTTTATTTAAACTTTCTAGAAGGAAGACAATTTCAAATCAAGAAGTTGTAGAACCAGAGTGCAATTAGATCAAAGTCAATATATATTCCCACTAATAACCTAGTACAAGGTTAATCATTTTCTCTTGCTTCTGACTGCCAAAGTGCTTTCTATTTTTTCTGAAAGACGATATCAAACAAACTTAGTCATGACCAGCTGTTTCCATTCTTATTTCAGACAGTCGTCTCAGAACAGAAATTTTTCCCCCGTCCCATGGTGCAAGCAAAATCTGAACTGGAGGTCTCTATGTAAGCAGCTGGGGCTGGCCTTCTGGGGTACCCTGGCATGCACAGAAGATAGTCTTGGGGATCCATCCCTTAGCTCTTCTGCAGTTTCTCTGCTTTGTTTTTTTAATGTTTAAGAAAGTTTCACTTCAGTTCCTGCAGAAGAATTGCCTGGCTACTACTGATTTCTAATAGTCTTTCCTAGTCCTAAGCAACCGCTTTTGCAGAGGGAGGCTATTCTCACAATAGCAATGCAAGCCAGAGCCTGTGGTTCAACCTGAAAGCCTTGGGAGCAGACATGGCTGTATCCTGAGTTTTGCTAGAATTGCCAATAGCAAGAGCCCAAGGACTTTCCAGAAATGCAGGTGGCTGCTTATGATTTCTTCATCTTCTCTGAATGCGATTGCATTCCCTTTAGCTATTGTGTGTATCATCCTTCCATTTAGAGTTATTTTCTTAAGTGTATCTGGAGGGCAGTGGAAGGCTTTTAGTGAAGCTGTATTGTATGCTTCAGTAGTGCTGTATGAGAATATTCATTCAGTGGTTTATTTAAGAAGGAAGTAGATGTTTTTGACATGTCAGAAATGTAAGAACACTGTCTTGGTGAACTGCTTCTATCAGTTCCTACAGATATTTACCTGTGCATCTCCAAAGAAAGAGCGAGCATTTACAAGCAGCAAGAACTCCTGAATTCTCCAACGTGCTGCTGCAGATGGAGGTCACAGCATCTCTCTGCACTTTGTTATTAATGCAATTGTAGGTGGAGCAGGTGGCAACATCTATTGTATTAAATCCTATTAATTTAATGCCTTGTGAAAACCCCCTTTTTTTTTTTTTTAGGTTGCTGTATAACTACTAGCTATGGTGATTTAAAGGCCAGTTATTCAGAATATTTTCCCAAAGATTTGTACTGATTTCCTTGTAAACAACAAAACCACACAGTTCATCTTCTCACCTTTCTTCTTCCTGCTATTACCTCTTGGCCCCCTTGTTAGGCTGTAACATTTTACACTTTTATCTGTCTGTTACCTGTCTGTTTGCAAAGAGCCAGTAAAATAATTAAGTCTCCTCCTATGAAGGAGATATCATCAGGTCAGAAAGGCTTTTTTATATTTCTTTCAAAATGACTGTTACCTGCATGATGCTACATTTCTGAATGACTTTTTACTGCCAAGAAGTTAGAATATGAGGTAACCGAAAGCTCTCTGTATCTGACCACCCTCACATCCTCATTTACATGCATGAAAGTGAGTAAGAAAAAGAAAAAAAATGCTATATTTCCATGAGAATGTTAAAGAAGCTGCATATAATATTAAAAGAATCCAGGCTTTTGGTGTTTGTGCTGGAGCTGTAAGAACATGCAAAATATTTCTGTTCAATTGGCAGGTAAGTTGATTAATAGATTACTATCTAAGTGGAGCACCAGTGAATCAATGGGTTGTGGTCAGGCCAGTTGGCAGCATAGTGCAGTCATCCCGTTTGCTAGGCTGTGCACACACACTGCACCTGAGAGGAGCAGTACTCATTGCCTTTCCTTGTAATCACTGTAACCTGTGAGACACCTTGGCTTGCACAGTGAAATGTTTCTCATCCCCCACACTAAGAAACATTAAAAGGAATATTGCAGTGAATGTACTACCTTCTGACCATTCAATTAAGTAAAATTTGCATTTAAAATCATGCTCATTCCAAAGTGTATAAACCTTCCCCAGCCGCCCTCACCCCCCATAGGACAATATTTGTAGAGCACAAAAAATGATTTTGAGTCCTTTGTGGGAGGAAGAGAAAATTTGAGACTATTCTTGTAGCTGGATTATCTTTCTTGTGTAGACAACAAAAAATGCACTCAAGGAAAACAAAAAGATGAAAGAGAAAATGTTTCTGTTTCTGGTACTGACTCTGTTTTACACCGTCTCTGTTACACAAATGCAGCACTTGGTCAGACAGGCTGCTCATACAGCTAGCAAGTCCTTCCCAGTGTCTGTCTGTTGAAGGCATTGATTTGTCTCACCATGTCATTCATGGCTCACAACAAAACAGAGAGGTTTGCAAAATACAGCCTTTTTTTAGACATAAAAAGGATAAGGAGATTTTTTTTAAAAAAAGGGGGAAAAGGCTGTAGATGGAAATGACCCCTTGGGAGTGACAGCAGGATCTGTGAGCTTCTCTCCTAAACATTCCTGGAGCTTTCATAGGAGCAGGTTGAGGTGGTGAGGCTGCCAGTTTCTTTCCCTCCAGCTGGTTATAACTGAGATGCTTCCCAAGCATGACTAAGCCCCAACAGAGCTAGGAGGACACAGTGGTACTGGGGATGATGAGAAAGCCATGAGGGTTTAACCTGCTTCCAGTACCCCATGCACCCATTTGACCTTTCCACTCTAAAAGGGCTGACAGGTTTGTTTGATAAATTTAACAAACAAAAACATATATGAGTAAAGAGGGTCTATTTCTCATTCACTGCCTTCCCTCTTCCCTACCCTCCACCAGTGGAATAGTCTTAACAGGTTGAGCTAAACAGGGAATATATTTTGCAGACTTCTGTGGGAGGAAAGGTCTATGACATCCCAGGGAGTTCCCAGTAAACATAAAGCACTTGGGTGAATCAACAATTTGATTTATAGCTTGTGTAATATCAGCCATGTCTGGGTGTATAAGATGCCATTGTAGATGGGAATGAAATAGGAGAATAATGAATGGCAAATAAAACATTTGTGTGTGTGGGGGGGGAAAGCTGCAGAACTAAACCCCAGCCTTTTGTAAATGGGCATTACTCCACTGATTGCACATAAATTGTGAAGGACAGAGAAGGACAAAACTGATATAAGGCTTTCACAGACTGGTCTCATGGAACCTGAGATTCAGTCACTTCACTTGTGAAACTCTTCTACACTGACTCAGGGGAACTGGTACCACAAGACCCGCTGCATAAATACTCCACCTATGTTTCTCCCACAGCAACAAAGAGAGGTGAGAGTGATATTAACAATGAGTCAGACCACTGAATTCTCTGTAAATGCTCTCAGGACAGTACAGCAAATTTTTAAATTCTCAACATTTTCTGGCTAATGGTCTTATAGCAAGAGTACCTTCATAGATTCCATTCACAGCTATTTGCAAACTTCATTGTTAATGGGAAATATTTTGGTTTTGTCAGTTGCATTTGTAGAAGGCCTGCACTGTTGACAAGGTTTTCTGAGCTTACTGTTGTTTTCCTAGAGCTACTCTGTACATTTTCAAATGAAGTATTTCTTCATAATAAGATGTGTCAAACTTCATTTTGCAGTGAATCAAAGAGATTCTGCATTGAAGTGCCTGGGGAGAACTTTAGAAACTGAAGCGTGCCTAGAATTAAAACTTGAGGTTAGGCAGTTTGTCCTAAAACTCAGGTTAAACATCAAAGATTCCCAGCAGTTGATAAAATATACCCTCTGAAAAAGATAGTCCACGATAATTAATAACATTTGATTACTTTCTTGTTTTGCTACATTTCAGTGTTCCAGCTTGATAAAGTTCCCCTGACACACTGGTCACGTTTATACTTACTTCAGAATATATATTTCTGGAACCCATCAGAGGCACTACCTGAGCCTGAAATCTGGTCTTATTTCCTGTGCTTAACAGGCTCAAGGTGTGATTTAAAATTGCTTGTAAGCTTCCAAAAAAATCCATATCCTAGAGGTAATGATGTTAGTGCTTCAGAAGGTGGCAGTCTGCTTCTGAATTGTGAGTGAAAGCATGCTCCAAAGTCGAGGGAACCAGAGAGGTGATGAATAGTACATAAATCTCAACACTGCAAAGTACTAAACCCTCTGGTACTGCTCCAGTAAAGCATTTAAATGAATGACCATTCCCTTCCCAAAAATGGACCCATGCAAACAAGCTGGGCCTGGATCCAGTCAAAGTCTTTGAAACTTTGGAAAGCTGGGCTCATGCCTCTTTCTGTGATACAGGACACACAGCTGGGTTGTTTTTGTCAGTTTTGGTTATATTCTGCATAACTGACTTTTCTAACAGTTGACTCAGTTTATCTGTTTACCTGTTTCCAACAACACACTAGTGAGCAGAAGAAGGAAGAAAACAAACACATCCGTAAGGATGTTATAAGCCATTGACCTATATTTAAAAAAAAATTATCAAATTTATGCAATTACTTAGTTTTGAATGCTCAGATTAAAAAGTAAGATTTTCAGAAAATTACCTGCATTTGCTTTATGAAAATTGTCTCCCAAGAAGAGCTTTTGTCAGACACTGTATGGATGATTCTGAATGGATATTCAACATAAATTTCTCTATTGAAACTATGAACAGATACAGGAAGAGAAAAAAACTATAAGTATATTGCAAATATACTTCCTTCCCTTCCCTTCCCTTCCCTTCCCTTCCCTTCCCTTCCCTTCCCTTCCCTTCCCTTCCCTTCCCTTCCCTTCCCTTCCCTTCCCTTCCCTTCCCTTCCCTTCCCTTCCCTTCCCTTCCCTTCCCTTCCCTTCCCTTCCCTTCCCTTCCCTTCCCTTCCCTTCCCTTCCCTTCCCTTCCCTTCCCTTCCCTTCCCTTCCCTTCCCTTCCCTTCCCTTCCCTTCCCTTCCCTTCCCTTCCCTTCCCTTCCCTTCCCTTCCCTTCCCTTCCCTTTCCTTCCCTTCCCCTGAAAGTGCATTTTATTGAAAGGTTTGAATCTTTGCCTTTTCTGTCTCTCTTTTGCTCTAGAATCCATCAGTCTTAGGGTAGTCATCTCACAAAGCCACAGATGGGAAAAACTACTAAATTATGCTCAAGACAGGGTGAGGTCCCCATCTCTATTCTTGTTCCAGTAAGAGACTTCCTTTTTTACATATTTATAAAAATCATGTCTTTGTGGCAAAGATTTCTCTTACCTCAGCTTTTCTTCTGTGTCGCCTCTCAGGCCAGCCAGCACTCATTGTATTTCTGTGCGAAGCATACATTGCTCCTTCAGATCCTTTAAAATAATACAGATTTTGCAATTCATTCCAACTATTGCAGTGCTGTTATGTGGTTTTATAAAACTGCTACCTTTTTTTTTTAATATTAGAAACAGTAGAATAACACAAGAAAAAATATTGTTTATGCTGAGAAGTCATCCATAAAGAAATAAGGCTTTTTTTGGACAGTATTACTACATTTAAGTGTCATTGCATAAATAGAACAGCTTCGTATAAACATTAATCTTGTAGTGCGATAAATATGATTAAATGCTATAGCAAAATGGAATTATCAGTGCCTGACCACATCTGTGAAATATTTCAAATATAGAGGAGGACTGTAATGTGTTTGTTTTGTCAAAGTTAGAGCATAGAATATGACAACTCGCTTCTGCATTTTCCTAATTGCATTTTTATTTCTTTACAAAGGGAGCATCAGTGCATGTGAACATAACAGTTCCACTCAGTAGGGCACATAGCTCAGAGCATTCTGTCCCATTTTCAGTGACCTGGAAAGCACAGAGGCTGTTGTGCTGAATAAAGGGGAAAAAAAAAAAAAAAAAAGAGGGAAAAGGGACTTACCAAGATAGCTGTAGACAAATAGTACCCTCATTATCAACATAAATTTGAAACCTATCAGTTTCCTTGGAGAAAGTGATTATGATGGAAATGGAAGCATGGCACTCTACCTCACCATGGTTTCATTTGGGAAATGTTGAGAAACAACAATGATAATGAATTTGAAATGCAACATCTCTGTTACTATCATAACAAAATAGTAATAAATGAAAGAAAAAGAAGTCAGACACTGAAGAAACCAATGGGACAATGCCTCTCATAGGAGAACTCTTATCATGTAGGGCACCACTGACTAAAGCACTATTTTATTGCATGGTCTTTCTTTGTGGAGTATTATACAACATACTGAGACGTTATTCTGGTTGCACAAAACCAATTGGAATAAAATACAGAATTATCACAGGGTGATTACAATTCAACACAGCCATATTGAAATAATGAAGACAATACAGCTTCTAGCCACTGATGTATACATGACCTTTTCCCTAGTCACCCTGTAACTAGAGGATGCATGTTATTGTTTCCCTTTCTCTCCTGTGAAATGACGTGTCACTCACCTGGCAAGCATTTAGCCTTCAGAAGAATACACAGATACACGAGGGGGTGACTCTGGTGGGTATTCATGGAATGAATGGGAAGGGAATTTTGGCAGAAATAGTGTTGGGTAAGGCAGAGATAACACTCAGGTGAGAGACATCACCGAGCAGCACTGTATGGACATGATAAAAGCTTTGCTAACAGCCATAGGGATTCAAGTGGAGTTTCCACATGCCAGAGAAGGTGGCAGGCAGAATTTAATAGAGATCTCACATTGGGTATGGAACCTGTGCATGAGTGGGACTGCAGGACATGCAAATGTGATTAGTCAAATAGAAGAGGAAAAGCTATTTCTTCAGTAAAAGGTCCCTCTTAGATCTGTGATGATTATTTGTTACTTTATTATTTGTTTTTAATGGAATATCTTGCTGGTGACCAATGGATAATTCTCAAGCACTGACAGCATAAGCTTGACTCAGGACATTCTGTAGTGGAACAAGAGCACATGAAGAGACAAATTTCCAAAAGGATGAGACTTGCTTTTGTGGATAATTTTTGTCTGCAAAATTTGCATCTGTAGTTCAATTATGCATAGAAATTTGGATAGTCCTACTTCTAGCTACCAGATGGCTAAAAGGTTAGGTCAATATATCCAATACTCCAAATATCTGTAGAAATCTGTATCCATTTCTTCTCATATTATAGTCAATCTTTAGGAATTAAGGTGCAGAAAATAAATGTTTGACACTGGCATCCTATACCTTCTATCTTTGTTCTATTTTTACATATAGCTGAGAGCTAGTCACTCTTGCTGAAATCACTAGCATTAGAAGTAGGTAAAAAACCAACAGTAAGATTGAAACATTGGAATAGATCAACACAATGGAGCTTACAGGGACTATTTTGTTGTGCGTAAACATGCAATTAACCATGTCCATTTTTAAAACTGATGATAAAAAGCAACTATTTCTGCTTTTTTAACTGGAGAAAGTGGCAGATTTATAAAAATATCATTCTGAAGTAAAATTAGCTTTAAATATGAAAAATCTCAGAATTATACTACCAAAGAATAAACAGCTGTCACTGATATGAGAGACTGTCTCATTCAGAGGAGTCTTATGAAAATGTGACATAATCACATCAACTAGCTCCATAGTAAAGTGAAAAGCATTGTGGTGTGACTTTAAAATCATGCAAAATTCAGATACATTGTGGGAAAATGGTGCTGGAATGGTGACATCTAATATGCAAAAAGAACATAGAAAACAATATCAATTAGTACTTAGGGATATTTTACTGATATATTGTGATATGCATGTGGAAAAGAAACAAGGAAGAGGTTAAATAAAACTTACTTTAACATGGTTATTTGTTGAATGAAGAAGTGGGGTCACAGAAGAAACAGTCTTGGTTAACATGTTATGTTAAAACATCAAAACTATCAAGAATTTTTATAAGTGTCCAGTGTCTATAAAGATCATGTCATGATAGTAACCAAGCTGAAGCTAGATAAATAAACCTCAATGCTAATACCCATATTTGTAATTTTACAGTGCCATAACAAATTATTATTATTATATTGCCACATACATTTGCAATCTTAAATAACACATGTAAGACTACAAAAGTTAAATATATCATTGTTAAATGTAAGATGAACATATGTGGCAAATTCTGCCAATAGAGTATATATTTATTAATAAATTTCCCAAGATTTCTGGTGGATTTTATACTTGATACAATCCAAATGGTGTTGTCTGTGTCATGAAATTCCCAATGAGTTCTAACAGGTAGTGGCCCACACTACACTAAGCTCTGCAAAACTACTGGATGTGAGTTTCTCTGCATATTAAGATCAAGCAGATGAGTTAGCAGAAACATTAGAATATACAGGAAAGCAGTAATCAAAAACTAGTCTTAGAAAAGCAACACCTGGATATATTCAAAACATCAAGCATCAACTGATATCAAAATATTCCACTGTCAATGTCTAACAGACTCTCCAGATTATGGATTCTTCTCCAGTTTAAGTCACTTCAGAAAAAGCCACTCAAAGAACAAAAATTGTCTTCTGGAAAACAATTATTCTGTTTGGAAATGTTTTATTGTGTAGGGGTAGAAACTTGTATCTGAAAAGCCATCAACTTTCCTCTCTATTTCTCTCATTTTCTTCTGCTCCTATACCTGTTATATATCTTTTACATTCTTTTCCTTTTTTTTTTCACCTTTGCTCATTTATTAAGCTTCCCTTTCTGTTTCTTTGTCCTTCACATGTCAGTGTTTATCATCTTCATTTGTTCTTTTTTTTTTTCTCTTTCACAATTTCCCTCTCCCCCACCCCCTGCCCCTTTTTAACTAATCTTTTGTATCTTCTTTACCACTAAGTCTCTACTTCTGGAGGGAACAATAATACCCCCAAGTCTTAGCAGTTTGATACTGTCAAGTCTTCTGTGGTAGTTTTGGAGAAATGGCAAGGTCAGAATATGCACTGGCTATAGGGTAGATAGGCTCTAGTCCCGTGCTCAGTTCTGTTACCATTCAGCTTTGTGGTTTGGGGTAAATTTTTGAGCGTTGTTGTCTTGATAGTTTTAATTTGCCTTCATATGGGCACAGCTAATGGAAGGTAAGTCAGCCCTTCAATTTTAAATTTATTTATTCATTTTTTTAAAATCTGTTTGGTTGACCAGATATAGGCAAGAAAGACCATGTTCACTGGTGAAGTATGTTGCAGCTGTACACTACTGTCTCATGTTCACTAGTAGCTGGTTGGTTGGTTGTTGGACTGAATAGGCGTAGCTGAAACCCTTTGGCCTGCTACTCCTGTGGAAAGTGCTGGCTCTTGTTTTAGTTACCTGCACCTACTTTTAGGCTACCTGTACTGAGAATCACATAGGACACTCTCCCGTGATAGTAAGCACCTTGGTGATGCCCCAGGGTTGTTGCAGAAAGTTGTGTGCAGTAGTATCAGGGTCCTGAAATGAGTTTGAGGGCAGCCTTTCCATACATGCTTATAAGGATTGGAGGTGCTGTCAGAGGGATTCCCTGATGCAAGCTGTCCAGACTGCGTTGACAGAGGGAGAGACACACCAGGGATGGTCATAAAGATCAATGTCCTTTGGAGTATGTTTACCTGTCATGCCACCTGGGTAGCTCTCAACACAGCCTGGAGTTGCCTCATGAGCAAAGTAGAATGAATAGTGAAGGACTTTGGCCCCAAGGATCCTGACAAGGATGATCTGGAAAACCATGGAATATAATGAAGTTTGTGAGTGAGTAAATAAGTCCTTAAAGTGTTTTAACACTGTATGTATAGTCAGGAAAGACAGTACTGTGAATAAACACCTGAAGTCAACTAAACATCTCATGGTGCTTCAGTAAGGCCATTATTATGCAAATTGATCTGAACTACATTTTATAGTCACTGCAATAGATGTGTGAACATGAGAAATATATTGATATTTGTCATGAAAAGGGCACCACAAATATATATCCTCTCTGTGTCCTTTTCTTTTCTAGACTTTCCTCTCTTCTTTTGTCCTCTTTTTTCAGTTTTCTTGTCTTTTCTTCACTTTTTCTTGTCTTCCTTTCTCTCCATCTGTTCTTTGCAGGATGTTAAAACAAATCTTAGTATGTGCTAATGAGTATTCGTAGGAACATTTAAAATTTACATAAGAAGAAGCAGAAAGAGAAAGAGTAAGCTGAGGAGAAGAAAGAACATAGCTCAATGTTGCTTCCAGGTTTAGCTCATTTCCATAGTTAGTTGCGGCAAGTCCTGTGGCATTTGTTGTGGCAGGAAGGAAAGAAGGGAGAAATGCAGATAGTTTATTTATTTTTTTTTTTAATAAAGTAATGTTGAAATTCCACAGAACCTCTTTCAGGCTCCTGGCAGAGCTGCTTAGTCACTGTGATATGTTCCAAAACACAGTCACTACCTGTACCTGAAGATTCATTTCTGAATTAAGAAAAAAACCCAAACAACCAGTAGCACTTTTTTTTCCATGAATGAAGTTGAGAACAGAGCAATAGCAGTCATGTTCATTACATGCAGCTCTACTGCTTTGACTCCCCAAAAATTCATAAAACAATGTAAGAGCCTCAGTCCCTTTTACCAGGGGATGAGCCCCCAGGAGGATGAGACTCTGCTGCAGCTGGTGTTGGGAGATGAAGAATCTGAGGAGAGTAAGACAAGCCTGGCTTACAGGTTTTGTACCAGCCCAGATGGATTCATTGGGCACAACAGAAGGAGCCACACTTGGAGCCCATGCTGGAGGAGGCAGAGAGCACCACAGGCCTCATACAGAAAGGCTCCTCCAAGGACCAATGGCACCAGGAGAGGGAGTGTCACTGCTCTGTTACCAGGGAAGGAAAACAGCAACATCAGTGCTATGAAAACTGCTGCTACCCTCCTTCATGCTTCAGTCTTCATCTCTTAAATGAAGATAACATCACACTTGAGGGCTCTGAGGAGAAAGTCATTAGTGATTAAGAACTGCTCAGACACTATAATAGTAGAAGCCATATAAATAGACACTGTCTTCATGTGAATGAAGGAAGATGTCAAACTTCACACCTTCCTAACCAGTGTTGTTTCCCTACCACATGAGGATTCTCCTTAAAAGTCCCAGCATCCTTCTTTTTCCTCTCATGGTGTAGTAGCATCTTCTACTCCCCGAACACCAAGATACCAACTTCTCCCCAGTGAAGGGGCAGAAGAAAAAGGCCCTTTTCTAAAAGCCCAAATCAAGCTATAAATGATGGGGCAGATTCCTTCTTCTCTGGATTACTGGTTGAAATGTCTTTGGCAACTTCTCTGCTGAAAGGAAAGCTCCAAAAAGATGTGTCAAACTAAAGCTCACCAGATTCCAGTCACACTCCTTATCAGCCTCCTGCAAGTTTGTCTGGAAACCTACTGAGTGAGGTTCCTGAGCTCGCAGAGCCCAGGCATGTGGGACAGCCCTACTGCACAGGCAATAATCCTTGGCTGCTGGATGGGAAGCCAGGAGCTAGATTTGGCCAGAGGTGGAGCTTCAAGATGTGTCTAACAAGTGTCCATTCCAAGTGAACCCTGTTACTGCTCATTGGTAGATATCTTCGAACTGCAGCACTTGCTGAGTAGGATTTCCAGCATGCTTGTAGGAACTCTCACAAGTTTTGGATATAAACCTGCCTGATGGTCCAAGTTCCTTCAAATGACTGCCTGTGTTTTGTCTGAGGCTTGCTGAATTAGAGACCTCCTCACAAAATATTTTGATCTCAACAAATCAGCATTTTGATGGAAAATCAGCTTTAGCCAAAGAAGCGTCTGTCACAGAAATCCTTATTCAGAAGTATCCTGCTCTGTGGCAGAATGGGATTCCTGGTAGCTCCTGTACCTCCAGACTGTCCTTCTAAGAAGAACTAGAGAGAAGGCATGTAACAATGTGGGAAAGGATTTAACCTCCTTTCCCTCTTTTACACTGGGATCATTTCTAGTCCTGCACATATATAAGGATCTGCATTTATACTTATATATTTAGATTATTGTCACTGTACACTGTCTGAGCTCTAAGTAATTTATGTATTTTTTGTCACAGCTCTCCTGAACCTGCTACCTTGTCCACAAAGACAGGCACAAGGAGCAGTTCCTTAGACAAGAATAGGTACTGAACAGAACACAAATCTCAACACACAGCCTGTTATTGAACCATAATTTTCATTTTCATGTTTTTACAGCTCCTACCAGCATGTTTCCTACTTGCAGTCTGTTTCCTACCCTGAGAGATCAAATGAAGAATTGCCAAGACTGAAGTCTTGTGAAGATTTCCTTCCTCAAACCTGTTTCACTTATTTTACCATGCAATGGAAGGAAAAGACAGGGTCGATCCAACCTTTGTCTTGAATTTTGGAAGGACTAAGTACCAGTACGTATGCACTGAAGTACTTTCCTTCAGGAAGCTGTATTTGGGTTGAATTGCATGTTTTTTGTATTTACTTTGTTAATAATAGACTCTATGTATTAATAATTCCAGGTTGCTTAAAATATTTCCAGCAGAGTACAACATGTTCAGATTGTAGTGTATCCTTGACTTACCAAAATTATTATACTAACATAATTGGCAGATACTATATAGACCTTAGAAGATCTTTCATAATGACTTATCTCTCTTTCACTTTTTGTTAGAAAAAATGACCAAGTTTTCTGCTTTTGTGCTACCTGGGGACATTGGGACATATAGCATTTTTGCTAATATAGCCATTTTAATAGAATGAGCTTTTACAAGTAGGTGGTATATGAAAAAGCTGGGAAAAGGTTTTCAAATAGCCCATGTGCATAAAAAATACTGCTTCAAATATCGCTTAGATATGTTTTCACACAATACTTCTCAGAGAATTCCAGTTATCTACCCTGCTTCATACATGGCCAAAGGATCTCACATGTAGCTTCTTCTTATTTAAGAAGTTGGCAAAGATTTCTATATTAGTACCCAACAGAATTGCCAAACTAGTCATTTCCAGGTTGCTCCTATCTTTACATTTACACTGGAGTGTATGGAGTAACTGAGTCTAGGCAACATAAACTTTTCCTTCCCCTTTGATTAACATTAGGCATGTGGAGGAGACATAGTCTATTAATACAGAAATCTTACTCACTTACCATGTTTTAACACATATCCATGTGCATGTCACTGCAGTTAAGAGTCTTGTCAAGGAAAAAAGAACGAAACTTCTAATCAGGCTGAAACTGAAAACACTTGGACAACTGATGCTCTCTGGCCATCCAAACATATCAAGGAAACATTTTGGTTCTTTTTGGCATCTGTTTAATGAAGAGGAGCCCTATGCCTTTCGCGAAAACAAATCTTCCATCCAGTCAGATGCCTCCTAACTTCTAATTATACATTAAGTCAGACAAAACTTCCATCCAATTATCCACCTTCTTGGCTAACTCTTTAAGAGTTTCCTTTTCCTCACCAGCACCTTTATGACCTTGTACAGATTATTTCCTCAGCTTATTTCCTGAAGGGTTTCTTACATTCAGGAAGGATAGTTGTTGCAATTGCTGAGAATGGGAAAAATATCTGACTATCAGGAGCATAGGTTTGGCAGCTGAGTGAAGCATATGTCACTTTCTTTTTCAATGGATTCACATAGGTTTTGAAAAGAACTACAAATAATACCAGGCTTTTGATACCTTGGAAGGAAGGAACAGCTACACATCACCTCACATGCTGCCCCCTGAGGCACTCCTAATAAGTATCTCAAATCAGCTTGATAAATTCCCTCAGTACCTGTCCCATAATTTGTTTGCCAATTCACTCACAGTAAACTAAATGTTTCTTCATCAGGAATATGCTCATTCCTCTTTAGTCTGTTTGGAATTGCGATTGTAAACAGTCTAACACAGTGGGGTCATGGTCAATGAATGCACATGGTACTGCTCTAGGCACCACGGTTGCTATATTATGAAGGCAGACACAGTTATAAGAGACAGTTCAGTTGCCTAAATAATGTAGTGACATCTGTAATCATAGAATTGGAAGGGACCTTAAAGATCATCTAGCTCCAACCCCCATGCCATGAGCAGGGACACCTTCCACTAGATCAGGCTGCTCAAAGCCTCATTCAACCTGGCCTTGAACACTTCCAGGGAGGGGGCATCCACAACTTCCTTGGGTAACCTGTTCCAGTGTCTGACCACTCTCACAGTGAAGAATTTCTTCCTAACATCTAATCTAGACCTACCTTCTTCCAGTTTAAAGCCATTTCTACTTGTTCTGTCACTAACTGCCCTTATAAAAAGTCCCTCCCCAGCTTTCTTGTAGGCCCCTTCAGGTACTGGAAAGCCACTATAAGATCTCCCCAAAGCTGTGTCTTCTCCAGGCTTAACAGCCCCAACTCTCTCAGCCTGTCCTCATAGGAGAGGTGCTCCAGCCCTTGGCTCATCCTTGTGGCCTCCTCTGGACTCATTCTAACAGGTCCATGTCTTTCCTGTGTTGGGGGCTCCAGAACTGGACGCAGTACTCCAGGTGGGGCCTTACGAGAGCAGAGTACATGGGTAGAATCACCTCCCTTGACCTGCTGGCCACGCTTCTCTTGATGCAGCCCAGGATGCAGTTGGACTTCTGGGCTGCAAGTGCACATTGCTGGCTCATGTTGAGCTTCTCATCCACCATGCTGAAAAGTACCCAAAAAGTGAGCATAGGGCTACAAGGATGGAGATCTCACAGCACTCTGGGTGACATATTCCAGTGTTAGAACATTTTCATGGTGAAAAATGTGCTCCTTATATCAAATTCAAATAAGAATTTCTCACATTATAACTTGTGACTCTTGACTCTCATCCTTTTACTGCGTGCCTCTTGAAGGAATTTTAGCTCCTCTTTATCTGCACTGCCACATTAAGCAGGTTTAGATAAGATCCCCTGAAATCTTTTCTTTTCCAGTCTGAATAAACACGGTTCTCTCAGCCTCTCCTCATACATCATGTGCTTCAATCCCTTACCATCTTGGAAGGCTTCCCTGGCCATGCTCCAATGTGTCCACGTCATTGTTGTCACATGAGAAATGACATGACTCCAGATGTTATCTCACAAGTGCCAGATAGAGAGAGGGGAAAAATCACTTTGTCTGACCTAATGGCTACACTTATGTTAGTCACAGCCCAGTTGCTGTGGAGACACACCACTCCCTCATGTTCCCCTCAGGTTGGGTTTTTTTTTGCTTCTTTCTTTTTTTTGTGTGTGGTTTTTTTTGTTTGTTTGTTTGTTTTTGTTTTTTGTTTCTTTTGGCAAAGTTGCTTTCAAGCCAGTCAACCCCTAGCTTTTACTGCTGCATGGGGTAAGTATCCTAAATGCAGGATAAATGTACATCAAAATGAAATTGTGCAAGCTTTGTAAAATACCATCTGATTGTCTCAGAAAAATAGTAAATGCATTTCCCAGCCTGGTAAACACATGGACAGGGTTACATCAAAATAAATGTTTTCATTAGCTAACCAAGGTAGCTAATGAAGGAAGGAATGCTTTTAAGGTGGCCTATGGACTATGTTTGGCTCTTCCTTTCAACCTTGTTCACCTCACTCTCTTGTAAGTTTTAGCTGCAAAGTAAAGCAGCCAGGAAAGAAAAGCTGTTCATAACAAACATCTAATAAAAAAGCATAAACACACAGAAAGAAGAAAGACCAGAAGCTGCAGGGTTCCATTGCAGGGATTTTTACGTAGAATTTGGTACAAATTTGATAACAGGTACTGGCAAATTTAACTGTGCTCAATATCACAAATCCTACTCTCGTCTCTGTTATGAGGCATTTGATCACAGCCAAGATACATGTACTCCTACTTCCAATAGGAGAAACGTAGAGTGTCTCTGGATGCAAACTGGTGGATTTATCTTAGAAAGAAATCTGTGAGCAGAAAGTTTGTATGTCATGTCTTCACTTGATGTATTACTCATAATAAGGAACAAAAAACTCTTTAAGGTGCTACTACGGAGGCATGATCCACATTTTACTGGTCAACAGGTGTTGTGCTCCATAGCCCTAAGGGACTAAGATGTGGTGATAGTAAGTGCAAAGATATTAGAAGATATTACACATAGATATCTATGCACTGAGAACTATTAATAAATATAGTAAGAAAACCTTCTTATTTTCCATGTTGTTTATCTCTATTATTATTATTTATTTGTAACGAATTTATTCTCAAAGAATTATGATTTCAGTTCCTTTATTGGTTGTCTTAGATTTTAGCCAAGGTCAAAACCTGTAAGCAGGATAGTATAGGCCCTGAAATGCAAATTTGTGAGTCATTGCTTGTATGATAGAACTTCAGGCTGAAAAGGCTTATACAAAACATTTCCACAATGCCTTTCTAAAAAAAAAAAAAAAAGAAAGAAAAATAAATTGAAAATACACAAAAGCCCTGTTTAAAATTCTAGACACAAAAGCAGACAATGATGTCAGTGTAGGTTACATTCAGTAAAAGGCATTTTCTTTGCTGAAGCATTATATAATGTCACTCAAAATTTGCTGCTATTCTCATTCCTCAAATAATTAATGCTGTAGATCAGCTTCCTCTCTCCAGTGCAGCTTCAGTTACGCTTTTTCCAAAGTACTGAACCTAGTACAAGCTCAATAAAGGTATATTTTTTAAAGACCACAATTTAGCTTTAAAGTCTCAGGCATGAGTAAAAGTTCTGATTGAAAGCAGAGGAATAGGACCAGGTTTTGAAGAGATGTTGGCATTTTTTTTTAATTGAGACAAGTATTCTGAAGTTCAGATGGCATGAATCAAAGCACTCGTTCTGGAGAAAAATTACATGACTTAGGAACTAACACAGAAAAATAGACAGAAACATTTTGACAGCCTGTTTAAATTTTTATCTAGTTCAAGAGTAATGATGAATGGGAAAAAGGTAAAGGAAGGGAAGAAGAAGGGAAGATATTTTAGGATATTTGATTGTTCATCTTTAAGTGGTCTGAATTTTAAAGCACTTAGAAATGAGCTACTATTGCTTTAAAAATCAAGCCTTCTTTTCAGTACTTTCACTTGGAAGATTTACTGAGCCACAGTATTCCCCTGATGCAACAAATTGAAAACTATTTCAACTGTTCAAGCTCCAGGGAGAGGTAAGAAACATAGAACCATGATGCTTCAGACCTGACACTTTCAAAAGTTCTCTTTTAATAGAATTTGAAACTGCACTCAGAATCTAGGAGAGCTGGAAGGGAAGATATTTGAGAGCTACTTATAATTTCCTGATCTTCTGGACTACATTAAGCTGTCCCAGCAAGTCACAAATTACTGTCGCTTTTGTCCTGACTTCTAGCAACAGCAAATGAAATCTGTAAATCCTTGTCCAGGTTGAAAAATGATGTAGAGACTTTCCTTAGAATTATATTCTTTCAGAAGCAAGCACTCCATCCAGCACAGAAAATGAGAGAGCAACCACACTGAAAGGACTCTACCACTTCAGTTTCCTAAGTTCATGATCAAGGAATGACAACTGTGTTCTTATGTCTCATTTTTTGTTTTGAGTAGCCTCTACAGAATGATGCAACATTTCCAAACATATGCATGTATTTGATATGCCATCCAACAGAAAATATGCTGTACTCACACACAAATTACTGACATTGACTCAGACACCTAAATGTGTCAAGAGGTTGAGCACAGAGTGTTCCCAAGACAGACTGAAGAGGTGTGTGTCTAAAGCTCTGTCTCTGGCTCTTAGACATACATATTGCCTGTGCAGCTCTGAAACACGTACCTCTGCAGAACTTGAAACCACTTCAAGCACACAAGCAACTATCATTACTTCAGGTAGAATCAAAGAACTTTGGCTAGAAAAAAATGGAAAAATGGACAGAAGAGGAGGTAATATTATCTTCCATCCCTTATGAGTCACTCTCCAGACATTTTTTAGGATGACTTTAGGCTACAGAATAATAAGCAGAAGTAGCTATTTTGAAGTCAGAGAATTAAATCAGTGGACCCAATGACTATTTTGGTCATTAACTGTACTAAAATTTTCTTGGGTGGCTTTTTTAAATTATTTTTGGCTAGTATGAGCAAGAGCATCTCCCTGATTCCCAGAACTATTTAGACTTGGGGGAGAACCTTTTGAGATCATGGTTATGATCTTCTTGAACTGAACCTGCATGTCAAGCCCCTGGGTCTGCAGTGCACAGAACTGTGCCATAGGGCGTCATTTACCTACTGGTTATAACATTTAACAAAATTATGGAATCTGTCCCAAACAGACCTGAAAACAAAAGCAATAAACTTAATGAAGCAGCTATTTCCATGGGAAGTTTGAGAATTTGCCAGCCTCCTGCTGACCAAGTGTTTCAGGTAATACTCATACAGGCATTTCACTGTAGCTTTATTCTAATGCTTGGTCTGTCATAATGGACTGTAATTGGATTCATGACCATTACAAATTTTCCATTATCACCTTTCAATCAATCTTTTAATAAATGTCTCACTTAGAAGGGGCCTGAATTTCAGCAAGGGAAACTGCAAATATTCTATTCATTGTTAACCATAGATACATTCATTTTGAAATTCATGTCAACTCCCAAAGTTACTTTGGTTAACAATATCAAAATCTAGGACTTAGATAATAGCTCCTAGCTGGGGATATTCATATCACTTATTAAGAATAGTTCATTTCTAACCTCTATAACCCCTGATGATTTCTCTCTGTTTTGTGAATAAGGAAAACTAGTCACAGCTGAAGAACTGAAACACAGTTCTAAATGGCAACTGTATTTTAAAACAACAAAAGGTCCAGTCACTTCAGTAGGAGCAAACTTACCCTAGGTGACATAGAAGATGGAGGTAAAGAAAACAGCTCAACTCAAAGAATAGGATTAAATCCCAGATTAATACTGAAATTTAGAACCTCAATTAATTTTCTAAACACAGGCATCTGGCACCGTTTGAACTGGCAGTATCATACAGGAACTACAGGTTACAGGTGCCTCCCTGCACCATTAGCTGGAAGCCAGGCAACATACCATCTGCCATCTAAGTTGACACAAATACCTATGTCTAGGCAACTGAACCAAGCTCTGAATGTCTACAGCTAGTGTCTTTGTGTGAAAGTAGTTGTTTCCACAATTGTAATTGGTGATCCAGTCAACGTAGTCAGGGGAGCCTGAAGAGCAGTTCCAATCACCCTGCAATGGAGACCTAGTGACTGAGTAATTTTCTGGACTTCTTTGGCTGCACAGGCACAGTTCTCTTGCCTAAATATAGGTGTTAATACCATTTTACTATTCACTATTGCAGATCAGCTGCATATTTGAGGCCAAAAGATACTATGTAGGTCCTTCAGCAGATGCATATCCTTCTGGAGTGGAAGCTGGAGGCCAGGAAGGGTTCCCACGGTGTCTATAATGCCATCAAATGCCTACATTTCGGTGGAATCATGCACCAAGGAACTTTAAAATAGGTGTCTAGATATATATATCTACGTGTGTTCAGAGGCTAGGCTCAATAGAAAATTAGGTAAGTTAGGTATTTTCAGGCCAGATGATCCTGCAAAGGGCATCATTAGGTACTTAAAGATTGACTGATAATATTTTAAAGCTATTATGAGTCATATTAAAGGTACCATGGAAAAGAAATGTCATATCAAAAGACTAGAGAAAGGAATTTGTTCCACTAAAATAAGATAAAAAGGAGGAGCCAAGTACTACAAGCTGTCTGAGTTAACTTCAGTTCTTTCTATACATTTGGACAAATCACCATATAGGCTTTTCATAAGCACCTGCAAAGCAACAAGGAAATGAACATCAGCCAACATGGATTTGCCAACAACAAATCACGTCTAGCTAATCTAATTTCCTTCCACAGCAGGATGGCAGGTTTTGTGGACAGAGAAGCAACAATCAATATAATATATCTTTCCTTTAGAAAGACACTATCTCTCATGAAATTCTCGTAAGCCAGTAAAGAAATGTCAGTCTAAATGATAATACTATAGAATAGAAAACTGTACACAGACTGTGATTATTAATAGCTCACTGTCAAGATAGAAATGCATAAAGGGAATTTTGCAGGAGTCCATTCTATTGTTCTAGTAAATATTTTCATTAAAGAATTGGACTATAGAGCAGTGAGTTTACTCATTAAGTTTGCTGATCATACCATACCTGGAGGGGCAGCCAGTATGTTGGATAATAGAAACTGCATTCAAAGTAGGCCCATTAAATTTGAGAGATGGAATGGAAAAAAGGGTGAAATTTGGAGCAGACTCATAGGAAGTACTACAGTTGGGCAGGGATATTCAAATACATAAATAACATATGGAGAAGAAATATCTGGAGACCACAAAACTGAACAAGAGAACAGTGTCATGCTATTGTGAAATGGTGAACATGAATAGATGCAGAAATGGTCATATCACCTCTAAAATATGTGAAATCATCTCCCTGCTTAGCTGTGCATTGGATATTCAAAAGATCTCAGTTGAAGTACCATATTCCATTTGGAACACCATCATCAAGAAAAATATGGAGCAGCTTCTTAGTCTGGAAGAAAAGAATTTTCAGAGAACTAATAAATATTACCACTGAAGGGTCAGAAGAAGTGCAGTTGGTTATCCTGGAGAAGAGAAGATGGAAGGGATGTGTGTCATCATTCTTGGCACCTGTATCACACTATCTGCTGAAAGGAGAACACAAGCAGCTTTCCAAGACCATGTTGACTGGGAAAAAAGGTGGACTTAAACTGAACCATGGTAGGTTTAGAAAAACTTTATAATGGTCAAATGAGAAGAATAGTAAGTAAATGCCTGGGAAAACTGTGGAGTTTCCAGTGTGAAAAGCCTGTAATGACATATTTCAAGAACTACCTGGTTAAGTTTATTGTGCTTTAGAGTCTCTTCAGGAACCTTCCACTAATAACATGGAAAATAAACAAATTCCAATAGTTTCAAAAGAGAATAAGATAGACACTATTTTCATATCATTTTTCCATGGGAATGTAAGAAATCAAATAAAAAAGATGCATGAAAAGCAAAATCCTATGCTTAACTGAAGATTCTATGATTCTATGGTTATGGCAGAAAAAACTGAACCGTGGCAAATGAACATCTTCCGGTGCTCATTCAAGGTTTCAAATGTGCCTTTCTTAGTTACTACGCTTGGTCTAAAAGACAAATGGAGACACCTAAAGGAAGCCAATCATAGATTTTATTTGAAATAAATAATTCTTACATTAGTATTTAGAATATCCATTTATTTTTTTAGAAAATACAGCTATTTCATTGTTGATTATCTTTAGTATTTCTTACAGTAAGTGAAAGTAGCTTGGATTTCTTTTCTAAAGGCTTAATCCAAAGCTCTCCAAGCAGATGGAAGCATTTCCTGCTAGCTAGCCTGTGAAAATCTGAATGCTAGTTACTGATCTGTGTATTGTTATTGTTTTTCACATTACAATAAGAATCAGATGTTCTGATTAAAATAGAACAAGAGTAGAAATATCTACTGTCACAATAAAAAGAAGAAAGCAAAATATGATTCCTACACTAAGAGTTTACCGGCTTTTTATCATGATACTAGTTACTTATTTTATCCAAATTACTAATCAATAACACTCAAAGCTAATTGACTGAAGACTGAAGATCACCAAATCACAAAGTACATTAGGTACGAAGTTATGAAAAAAATCATTGAAATACTAAAAACTCTCAAAGATTGAATTATCTGAAAGCAACTTGGTTCTTTTCTCTCTGTTCTAATGTATAGCTTAAGCGGTACTGAATATGATGCATACAAACTGTGCACTGCATACAGTTAATAATAAGACTGAAGATAACAAAATTAAAACATAACAAGATAATATCAACTAGCAGCAGCAAATAAGCTCATCTCCACAGCAGGATACTGCAAATGTTTCAGAGAATAAAGAACATTTCAATCACAGGCCATATGTGAAATATTATCGTGCGGTCCTAGCCAGGTTGAAATTAGCTTCCCATTTTTCATCTGCTTCTTCACAACCTACACAAAACCATCTAATCCACTAGGCTTTCCACATGCCACTGTAGAAGTCTGTGAACTTTCCATTCAAAGTCTGGATTTAAATCAGAAGCACGATTTATACAGTGCAATCTTCCTTTTCCTCCATTGATTTTGCACTGTTGAAATAAATAAATTTTGGTGAGAAACAAATTGTGGAGAGTGCATCTCTCACTACTTTTTTTTTTTTTTTAATGGAGAAAGTGAAATAGCTTTTTGTAAGAATAAACTTTACAGAACTTGAGTCTTTCATTCCTTTTATTTTTTTTAATGTTTAGTAAAGACAAATGGGACAAAGCCAGGGCCATGGCTTCCCAAGTATTGAATAAAATACAGCAGAACCCTACAACCTCTGAGTTTCTCCAAGACTGAAAAGTTATATTTTGTTTTTCTTGGTCTTTTTTATTACACCAAAGAACAGTTTTTATAGAACATATCTTGCCATTCTAATTATTTTTCTTTGCATAGATACATAGATACATACTTTGTTTATTTTAAAAAATTGTTGATTTTCTATATTTTCTACTACTAAGAATATAAGAGGAAGCTGGATCACATTTCAGAGACAGGGATAACTGTGGCGCATCATTCACAATTTGAGGAAAGCAGCTTTAGTGTTCAGCCTTATTTATTGAATTGTGGCTTTGTAGAAATACTGAGGACGGAAAATGGCAAACTTATACTCCCATTGTGGTTAGGTTTTCTACTAGCTAGCTTGCAACACCAACCTTGTGTATACTCACTAATTTTGAAGACAGACTTTTTTTCCTCCCATGAGTCCCTGAGAAAAATAGTGATCCATTTCGAAAATTTTGAGTTGGATCAGTTAAACTGTACCATTTGACAAAAATTAAGCAATTAAGCTATTCTGAAACACCCAAAAACATCCCTTGAAAGACTTCACTGAAATTCTCACCAATATCCCCAAAACTATTAACCTAGCTAATTTTGCATAATTTTTGCTGATGCCACAAAATTTCCTGGTAAAGGCATTTTGCAGAAATACTGTTTCAACACTTAAACCTACATTTTTTGGAGTAGATTCCCATTCTTACTTAAATAAATTTTTATCTGTAATATCACTGGCTAAAATGTATGAATAGTTAAAATTTACAAGTGCCAATTAATAGCAGTATCTTTTTGCTACCAACACACTTGCTGCAAGCGATTTCCTGGCAATCATATGCAGCACATATGCTTCTTCTAAGAATAACTAAGAAACAATCTGCCTAGAAATTATCTGCCCCTGGTTCTATAAAGCACTGTTCATCTATATTACCAAAAATGACATCTGGTTCTAGTCTATTTACAAAAAAACCCCAAGCCCACTATTTTCATTACTGTTGCTGTCATCATGCAGACACTTAAAAGAATGCAAATGCTATCAAAGAACCAGCTTAGCACAACCATTCCCATAATGAAATGCTATAATCTTATATAATTTTATGTAAACTACATGATGAAACTGTATAACAAAACCAGTACTTGTATCCGTTGCTGACTTTATAAATAAGTACCTTGTACTCATCTCTTGTATGCATGCTTTGCAACAACAAAGCCATCTGCCATCTATCACAAAATACTGTCATATACGTCCTGATATGCAGGTGTCTACCCGCCATTAATTTGGCTTCCACATTTTGGACTCGCATTGTAGGCCTTGTTAAGTATTTGCTGCCTTCTCTACAATACCCAATTTTCCACCAGTTAACTTCCCTAACAAGTAAATTTCTGACTCTGGAGCGGCATACACATCAATCATTGTCATAGCAGCCTGTTTCCTGCTAGCAAGTCACAAGAAGCGTAGTTAGATGAGGCATAAAACAAAACAGCCTATAGAGAACCCAGTTTATTTTTCTTCTCTGGCTAAGATATAAGAAAACCCACTTGAATTCAGTTTTGTACTTTCAAAGGAATGAGGATGAGAAACATGTCTATTTCTTTCTCCCGTTTCTCCCCTCTTCCCCTCAAATTAGCCTTTCATGTGGTACATCTCATTTTGGAAAGCCACCTGAGGAAACTACTTTTGCATAGATTCTCTTGATATGAATTACCTTGAAGCCAACAGTATGATGGCAAATATAAAGCAGAGAGGATCTATTTCTTTGTGCATGTGTGAAGAATTACATAGATTACTAGTAGGACAAATGTTCACATAAAAGATGAGACCCAATTTAAATATCTAAAGGCTGTAAATATACATTTAAGTCATTATCCTAGGCTCCCTTTATAACTAGAAGAATGGAGCAGAGCCTTCCAGAGTAACTCCTGCATTGGATGCTCAGGGAGAGATACAGGTGTCTACTGTCACTTTTGACACCTCAGGTTACCGGGATGCATATCACAGGGGCATGGGTGCCCTACCTATCCTGCATCTCCTCTGCCAAGCACATGCAGACATTTGGATCTGAAAAGGCCCAAGTTACCTATTTTGAAGAAACTAATTCTTGATTTTTGCTGACATTGAGATGAATTGCCTGATAAAGAGATCTCTTTCTCCCATTGATTATAAAGTACATCTATAGTAATCTGTTTTTAGCTAGATGCCCAACTTTCAGATGCCTAAATGAGGGCAGAAGAATCTCAGCTTCACAAACCTTTAGCATGAAATAATGAAGTCAAATGAACAAAAGGAAATGGTGCATTGTGATTTTACATGCACTAGTAAAAGAAAATATTATTATCAATAATATGGCTTTTTTATTTCATTGAAGATATGTCTGCTGCATTTCAAGAGGTCATAACCATCTCTTTTCCTAATAACTTCTACAATTGTTTTTAAAATACTGGCACGGTGTTCTGTAATGTATTTTGACACGACTCAGTGGTGGATGTAAATTAAGTTGTTTTGGTTTTTTTCCCCCCATCTCTAGTTAAAATATAGAAGACTAGGGTACTGTTATACTTTTTTCTATTTCAAAGTCACAGGATAATACAATAATTTATTCAAAAACAAGTGCAAGTAACAACCTTAGATTTATGGATTTTTCAATTTATTTCACTACGTGACAAAAACCACTTTTCTGTGTTAACTTCACTTTTTTCAGTCTCAAGGTTACACATTTCTTAACCTTGGATTTTATCTCAGCAGCAGTATTGACTGCTTTAGTGAATATTTCATTGCCACTTGCATAGATATTCTGTTCATTATAGCACAGTCTCACACTATAGGCAGGTCAAAGAAATATATATTATATATGCACAGATATTGAGAAATGAAGTTGTCAGCATCATTCAGTATGTCACATAAATATTTCCCTTAAGAATTATCTTCTGCTTGGTGGAGAACTGTATTTGTATTCATAAGCATGTCTCTCTTCTGATAAAAACCAAGATTATATAAATTCTGTTTTTTCCCCAGTGCCTGCAAAACATTCCAATACCATGGTGCTCTGCAGTTTCTCTATCATGTACTTATACTTTTTTTTCTGGTCCTCACCAATGTTTATTCCCTATTTTAAATTACTTTTTACCACTCTGATGCACAAACCTAGGCTTTCTTCATACTTCAGGTGGTTTGCTTCTGTTCTTTCTGCAGAATTTCAACTTTAATTAAAGTGAAATATTAAAAAAATAATTGTTTTTTGATTCTAGGTTTAACTTCTGAATGTGTTGATTTCAGGATTTATACCACATTAATTTTTTCAGAGGAAACTGACATTTTAGTGATTGTTCTGACTCCATATTGCTAAGTATTTAATTCATAGTAATCACTATAAAAATACTTGATGTTTGTTCATACACAGTGTGATTAGACTAGAGAGCAAGGATATCACTCCAATAGTGCAATCAGTCCTACCAAAAACACGTTAAAGTTTTCTGCTCTATTTAGGTGGCCAGATGGATTGGATTTGACTCAGATAAAGTTTTGTAGGAGTTCTGTTTGCTGGTGCTGTTCAACATCTTTGTTGGAGACATGGGACAGTGGGATTGAGTGCACCCTCAGCAAATTTGCCAACGATACCAAGCTGAGTGATACGGTTGACACGCTGGAGGGATGGGATGTCATCCATGGGGACCTTGACAGGCTTGAGAGGCCTGTGCTAACCTCATGAAGTTCAACAGGGCCAAATACAACGTCCTGAACCCAAGTCGGGGCAATTCCAAACTTAAATACAGACTGGGCAATGAGTGGCTTGAGGCCAGCTCTGAAGAGAAGGACTTGGGAGTGGTGGTAGACGAGAAGCTCAACATGAGCCAGCAATGTGCACTTGCAGCCCAGAAGGCCAACTGCATCCTGGGCTGCATCAAGAGAAGTGTTGCCAGTAGGTCAAGGGAGGTGATTCTACCCTTGTACTCCACTCTCATAAGTCTCCACCTGGAGTACTATGTCCAGTCCTGGAGCAACCAACACAAGAAAGACATGGACCAGTTAGAAAGAGACCAGAGGAGGCCACAAGGATGATCCGAGGGCTGGAGCACCTCTCCTATGAGGACAGGCTGAGAGAGTTGGGGCTGTTCAGCCTGGAGAAGAGAAGGCTTTGGGGAGATCTTATAGCGGCCTTCCAGTACCTGAAGGGGCCTACAAGAAAGCTGGGGAGGGACTTTTTATAAAGGCAATTAGTGATAGAACAAGTAGAAATGGCTTTAAACTGGAAGAGGATAGATCTAGATCAGGTGTTAGGAAGAAATTCTTGACTGTGAGGGTGGTGAAACACTGACACATGTTGCCCAAGGAAGCTGTGGATGCCCCCTCCCTGGAAGTGTTCAAGGCCAGGTTGGATGAGGCTTTGAGCAGCCTGATCTAGTGGAAAGGTATCCCTGCTCATGGCAAGGGGATTGGAACTGGATGACCTTTAAGATCCCTTTCAACCCAAACTATTCTACGGTTCTATGATTCTCTACCTGGTACAAACCATGTTCCTGACGGCATTGTGTGGTGTCCTCTCTTGTGTCAGAAGAATGAGAACAATTTGGATCAATTTTTCAGAATATTCCTCAATTTTCATCCTTTTCAGAAAACTAAAGGATGGTAAAAACAACTGGTCAAACACTTGTCTGCATCTCATAGAAAGAAAACCATCCAAAAGTAAAGAAAAAAAAGTGTGTGTACTATGTAGGAGCTGTCTTCTTATTGACTCACTATTCTTGGCAACCTTTAATATATTTTCATCCATTAAAAAAAAAAATAAATAGATAAAGATGGTCCGTAAAGGAGCATGTCTCAGTATATTTGGATTTGCTGAAGTTTGAGCCCTTGTTGCTTAAATCAGGAAATGTGAATATGTAACAACACTCTTCTTGTTTTTCCCTGTGTGTTTTCTAGACAATGAAAGTTTCAGGAATAACTTGCTGGCTGCATTAATCACAAACACCTTGTTTTCAAATACTATATATTTTGCATAGGGCAAGGGAATAACAAATTGAGTAAATTTCCTAGTGTAAATGCTTCTCTTTTCATGCCAGTTAATTTTTGACCATCTAAGAACAAGTAGACACATCTACTGGTAAAAATAAATATATAGTTTCCTGTTCTTCCTCTATACCTCATTTCTTTCTTATTTGCTTGTTTTCTTGCAGGAATTATTTCTCTCCAGTCTTTTAGGAAGCTGGGTAGATGAAAAAATAATGCCATTGAAACATCTTTTGAATGCAAGACTTCCATTCCTTGCTGGTTTCGCAGCCTACCGTTTCAGACAATGCATTTCTGCAGATGGCTGCATCACATCATTTGTTCATATATTTTAGAAATACAAAAAGAGCTCAGCAATTCCTGCATCATGAATATTAATACAGAATTGAAGTTAAAAGGCTAGTTGCATTGCTGCAGCAACAAGGCTTGCATATTGGAGGGCTAAACAGTTTCCAGACTGTCCTGTGGCAAGATAAATCCCAGCTGCGAATGAGGATGCTTTAAAATGAAGTACTCCACAGCTCAAATAAAAAGAAAGAACACAAAAGAGCCTGACTTGGAAAAGATGGCAAACTGGCTCTGGGAAGCTATGTCTCATCAGTCATACTTAACCCATTCCAGGACCCACAGTCACACAAGGAGGCCACACACGCATGTGAACAGAGACGCCTCAACTTACAAAAAATGCTCCCTTCTGTTAAAATAGCATTCTTTTGTTATCTGTGAGATTATGGTGGCCAATCTGATGTCCCTGAACACTCATGCCACTGGCTGTTTTAGAGTACTCCCATTAGACAAGGCTGCATTACTAGGAATATGCAAGAGGCACAGCTGAAGATCTACCACCTTCTGATGGAATATCAGTTATCATTACTTAGTAAATGACTGTTAAATAATCTAGGCATCATAAAGGTCAATGGTCAAACAATTCCAATGTGGGAGATGGATAGATTTTCATTTGTTTATTATTGTGTTTTCTTCAAAAGATTATTGCTTGGAATATAGGTATATGCTTCCTCTGAGAAAAGAGTTGTGTCTCTAATAGGTAAATCTGGCAGTAAAATTTTTAGACCATCAAAGTGAAATGCTCGCTTATGTGCTGAGGAACTTGGCTTTCTTTACAGAAAGGGAATCAGGCACCTCACCAAAGGATGTAAACTGTAGGGAACCCCTAAAGCATTTCGTGGTATTTGTAGTAGCATGCTTGAAAACCCATTTCTTTCCAGAGCCTAAGTTCTCTGGAGAGAAACAATGCTGAAGGAAGCTGGATTTGGGCTTTAGAAATCAAAAATATATTATTTTTCAATAGCACATTCATAGCATTATTTTTCAAAAAGCCTAAGCAGGCTGCTTCTTTTGTTGAAGGAAGCAGTATCCATCATTTCTGAGAAACTTGTGGTTGGACCTAGGAATGCTGAGTTTGATTTCTTCTCCTTTCTTCTGAAAGACTGCCTTAGCCACAAAGAGTTCTCAGATATTTAAAGCAAGAGGTGTGCAATTCTGCCATTAGAAAGATTAATGCACAAATGGCCCCACATGCATTACTCTAGTTAGAAGCACCTCTTGGGAGTGCCAGGACATCACTGTGGTTGTGAGTGTCTGCCTTCACTCAGTATCACATAACCTGAGCTAATCTACTCAAAAATATTAACCAATCTCAATTTTGTCATATGGCTTTTATATTAGGAAGTAAAATTTGCACCCAAAACCATCAAGTTTACCCCAGTAACAAAATCTGCATGAAAAAGTCATGGGGCAGAAAACGCTCAGCAAAACCTCCATGCTCAATCATGACTATGCTGTACCTCTTCCCACTCTTTGTTTTGGTGATAGGCTTTATAAGTAGAGATCTTATATTTAGCTTTTAACTGTGGAGCAGTTAGCATGCTGTTGGTGTCATAAAATAAATGTTTAATAATCATCATCATGAGAGAGAGCAAAAGGGCAAATGGTGGCCCTAGATCAGTACTGAATCCTGGTTTTGTCTGACAGCAGCAAGTTTGATAGGTTTAATAAACTGGTACTGATACATACTAATTTTTTTTTTTTCAAGTTTGTTTTGGTTGGATACAGAAGGATATGCGTTTTGTCAAAAAATATGCAGCAATAGCCAAAAAATCTTAGTGCCAGGAGGCATTATTGAAATTAATATGTTTAAAAGAATCAAAGCAGAATTAGATACTAAAATTGGTAGCAATAACAGGCAATATTGTGCTAGGAAAAAATAGGATCATAAGACTCCATGTTTCTGGACTGTTTTGAAGCATATGTGTATTCAGAAAAAGCAGTCAACAAGAAGGTGTAGGTCCCTGAACTTTATTTTTCCCTCTGCCTGAATATAGATAGGGTCTTTGTCAACCCATACTCTTTTTTTTTTTTTTTTTTAAATAATAATTTAATCCTCAAAACCATGATCTCTGCACACTGTGTCTTGTCCCAGGAAATCCTAAGTCCAGACTACAAGCTCTTGTATAAAGAGTACAAGAAAGATATCTGGGAGTCCTGGTGGACAGCAGGATGACCATGAGCCAGCACTGTGCCCCTGTGGCCAGGAAGGCCCATGGCATCCTGGGGAGCATTAGAAGGGGTGTGGTTAGTAGGTCGAGAGAGGTTCTCCTCCCCCTCTACTCTGCCCTGGTGAGGCCTCATCTGGAATATTGTGTCCAGTTCTGGCCCCCACAGTTCAAGAAGGTCAGGGAACTGCTTGAGAGAGTCCAGCACAGGGCCACCAAGATGACTAAGGGAGTGGAGCATCTCCCTTATGAGGAAAGGCTGAGGGAGCTGGGCCTCTTTAGCTTGGAGAAGAGGAGACTGAGGGGTGACCTCAAAACCTCCCTGGACGCCTTCCGATGTGATCTCATGTAGGTGTTTCTGCTCTGGCAGGGGGATTGGACTAGATGATCTTTTGAGGTCCCTTCCAATCCCTGACATTCTGTGATTCTGTGATCCTGTGATATAAAGACACAGAAGGAAAAGGATGAATATTCAAGAGGTAAATGAGAAGTTTTCCACATCTTGGCTCCTTGGCCCCTAAAAATCACCCCAGTCAGAGTGCCCAAGGCCAGCATGTCACTGAATCAACAGCACAGACCTGGAGGACATTCTGGGACCTCCTCTTGAGTCCTCACAGCACACCACACATGTTGCATTAGTTCAACTTTAATCACAAAACCTGCCAGGAATACCTTCTGTGAAGATCTAAGATTTAATTGACAACTTAGGTAACTTCAATGAGCAAACAGTAATGAACAACTTTACACATCCAAATTGGTACTGTAAACAAGTTACATCTACCCAGGACATTGCGTTAATCTTGTCTGTATCAGTATAAATTAACAGTACAGAGTTCCAAGTATGTGACTGTGTTCCTTGCCAACAACATCTGTCCATACATTTGGAAATACTGACCTAAGGAAATAGAAAAACAGAATAGTAGCTGGTAGTTAATAAGAAATTGAAAAAACCTCAACTATCCAAATCAATACTTTTTTTTTCTAACATAATATGCATTATAAAAGATCAATGTGAATTTGCAGAAAAGGACTCAATGTCCTTCTTAATGATAAATATGGATTTACACTTTTTAAAAACTCCCTAGATAACTAGAATATTCTTAAGCAGCTTCTCAGAATACTCTAGACGCTTTGAAAACTCATGCTAAGGTGCTCATTTTTTAACCTAAATCACTCTTTTCAAGCACATGATCATTTAAATCACAATGTGCAGCAGAATATCTATTTACATGTATGCATAGGTGCGTAAAGGAATCCTCAGCTTGCACAGTCAACAGAGCCTCTCCTGTAATATTCCTATCTTTGAGGCTAATGGAGATAAAAGCAGTCAGAAGAAAAGATGATGGATCAGGAAATTTTCAGAACACAATGGGTTAGACAGTGGGCTAAAGTTAGAGCAGCCTTCATACTGCTTTGTATAATATTTTATGTTTCATCCAGTGATAGAAACTTTCACTGATTACAGAATCTTCTGGCTTCTTTGTCTTCTCTCTTCTGGAATAATGAACATTTATGCAAGTCTCAGGATGATGATGAATATATTCCCTTCTGTTATCAGAACTGGCTGAAAAAAACATCTTTGATTAGCCCGCTGGCTTGGACAATGAAGTCTCAGTGAGGATCATTAGTGGCCAGGTAAGTGGAGGTTTTTTCTGAGCTGCCTGCCAAGCAAAGAGAGTAAGCATTTTACTCTTCCAAATTTGAACCTTTTTCATTAAAATTGATAAAGCTAAGAATCTGGTATTTTTTTTCAACCACAAGCTCTAAAGCAGAATGTGCTTTTCAGCCACGCTTTTAATGTATGGCATAGTTCAGAGATGGATTTGAATCAAAGCAAAGGACAGACTGCAGCTGGTTTTAGACAGATGAACAAAGAGAAGAGGAAGCTTCTGGGACTTGTCTGTCTTCACATCATGTATAACACATTGTAATATGGCTTATACTTCTGATTATTAACACAATCACAGAATTCAGCTTGCCAGAACGTTCCCTGGGACTTCCCTTGGAACTTCATATTCTTCATATTCCTACCTTCAGAGCAGTTTTAAGGTTTTAAGGGACAGTGTCAGCTTGCCCCTATGGCCTGTATGCATTTCTGTTGTGCCTACATGGAGAGTGAAAGGTTTAAATAACAAGCAAAAGCAGAATGTCTGAATAATTTCAGTGCTACACTCTTCAAATTATTTCATTGTCAAACCAATCTAAATATGTTTACACCTCCCAAAACCTGAAAAGGTTCTCCAGGTGCTGCTAGCTGATAACTATTTATAGAAATCTAACTAAAAGTGATATTTCATACCAACAAAATCCAGTTTAACTTAGCACAGCCCAGATACAGAAAGAAAATATTCCCATTTGAAGAATATGTGGGTTGACCAAGACACAATCTTTATTTATGTCCTCTCCATCACTCTGCTGAGCCATAGAGGAAGAGAGTATAGTATAATGACTGCACAACAATTTATTGTAGCAGTAGCATAATAAACTATGTTTACCCTTTAATACATGTCTCTGTGTGACTGATACGTGTAGTTCTTACATCAAGCACGTGCACACTGATAATTAATCATATTTAATCAAAGGGAAATCACTGACACAGGAAGGTTGTGTTTCACATTACACCTTAAAAATACTTTTCTCTTGTAGTGATGATTTTGAACCCATCACCATTTATCATTGCAAATGATTGAGGTACAAATAATAATGTTTTAATGAATTTCTAACAGACCAATTGCATCAGTAATTCAAATAGTTAGCCAGCTAAAAACATACCCTTTGTGATTGCACTAACCATAAATCTGTCAACATCAGAATGATAATTAAATCTAGTATTTGTATTTTTTCCCAGCATCAACCTGGACTTTCTTTTTCTTTGCTTTGTTTTGTATTTTGTTATATTGTTTGCTACTTGCTTGCATTCTGACATTACCCTTGAAAATCCCATACTGCAAAAATATTTTCCTTTTTTTTACACAGGCTTTACACAGAGCCAGTCAGTCCTCCGCCAGGAGAAAACCTGGGTTCCCTGGTGTGGTGCTGGAACTAGACTGAAGCTGGGTCATGCTTTAATAGCTAAGCGAGTGCATGTGTGACTGAATGTGTGGGTGGGTATGCCATTTCCTGCCTACACTGTTGAAGGTCATTTCTCATTGCATTAAAAAAGGCAAACTTTGATATTAGTCATTGTATAGGGTCAATTTTTCATCTAGACAGTTAAAATCAGTAAAACAGAGGCAATTTAATCAGAAAAAAATAATCTTTTGTGAAATTAAGATTATTTTTATCTAGAAATTTCTCTCTCCTCTCTTTTTTTATTTTATTTTGAAAGAATCATGTTGGAAATAAAAATTAGAAAGAACTGTTTTTTAACTGAACCTCCCAGTGGTGATCCAGACAAAGCAAGAAAAGGAGTATTTCTCTCTATTAGAATATGAATTCTTATTTTTCCAGTCTATTTCTTGTGAAAAGTGCATATATTTCAAGCACTTAAGTTTCTTGCATAAATATTACTTACCCCCAAAAATATGAAAGTTTGTCTATTACAAAGACCTGGGGAGATGAAGCAGCAACTTATATATATTTGCAAAGACACTCTCTTTCTTGTGGCAGAGATACTGGTGAGATCTGTTTTTGCATTCCACAGCAAAGAGGATTTCTGATTCTTTTGGGGCGAAATGCTTCTTTTAGCCACAAACATCAAAAGAATTTTTGTGTGTGTGTGTGCACGGAGCCAAAGCTAGTACCAGATGTGAGCAAAGTGACAATATTGCAGTGATGAGACTGAAGTTGGAGCAAAGGATTACACAATACTGCAAAATTACTGGCAGGAAGGTAAAAAAGTGCTTCCTAAGAGCTGGAAGTAGCTGTACCCTCCTCACCCTGTTTTGACTGATCAGCCTCCCGTTTGCCCAGGTGATGTATAATTGTATTTGTCTTATCAGATTTAGGTCTGTTCATAGACAGTCTCTCAACCAATAAAACTGATGTCTGAATAAAGACTTCTTGATGAAGACTTCTTTCACTGTGTGGCATTTAATATATTTGTACTAATATATTTATACGAAGTATAATGTGTTAATGCAAATTGAAAACAGAGAGATGATTGCATTCAGTCTTTGCATCTTTTATCTTACCTTTGACATAGGTTTATCATCCAGACAATATCCCCTGCAAAACATTTCCCTGATATGGTCTTTGCATGTTCTTGCCCTCTCTTGTATTGATTTTTGTTCCTCTCCCGGAAGCTCAGCTTGACAGGTCATTCTTCCAAATCCCAGTGCTGCAGCACTGAGGCTATTTTTTTATCAGTGGCCAAGGAACACGAGTTACAGCTTCTGACTGGACAGAGCTCTGTTAAAGGGTCTTTTGAAGCACTGTACTGAGCTCATAAAATACATTAGAACCTGTACATTGATTTCTGAAAGAACACTTGCAGCAAATTAGTCACAAATTCCTGAGCCCATACTGAGGTTTCCAGATTAACTTCTTCACACCTGGGAGGAAAGTTTGGAAATATTTATTAGAATCTAATTAACAATTTTCACTTGCTTGACAGATATGCCCAACATATGTAACACCAGTGGCTTACAGAAGTTCCAGTGAGAAAGCAAGGGTCATGAATATAAGCACTTTTTCTTCATCCACCTTGTAATACAATTATGTGCTTATAGATTAGCCCTTAATAATCCCTTCACATCCTAATTAGTAATTGTTAGAGTCTGTAGTTTGTAATACACATGATATACTATTATTGAATATATTAGATATTTATATATAGTATCATATCTTGTTATATAATAATATATTCTATTATTTATCATAATATAATTAATATAATATAATTAATAATATAATTAATATAATATAATATAATATAATATAATATAATATAATATAATATAATATAATATAATATAATATAATATAATATAATATAATATAATATAATATAATATAATATAATATAATATAATATAATATAATATAATATAATATAATATAATATAATATAATATAATATAATAATGTAATATATGAGGTGACATGAACATCCATCCTCTGCTACTTTAGGAGAATCTTTGAGTTCAAATTTTCAAACAAAAAGTATATTGAAATAATCATCATCCTTGCTCTAGGTATTTATTTTTCAGTTGTCTTTTAGTAATTTCATAAAAATAAAAGTCCTCCTCATTTGTTTTTCAAGGAAGCCCTACCAAAAACAGTGATCTTCTTAACCAGAAGCAGGATTAACATCTACTCGTCTTCTACGTTTTTCAGTTTCCAGAGAAACAGCATTTAAAGTGTGAAGCACTCCATCATGCACTGCTGAGCTGAGACAGAAGAATATGAACCTGTCATCTTCCAGTCCACTCTGTTCTCCAGTCTTTCCAGAAGTCACTTTATTATTTGCTGATTCTGCATGCTTGATTGAAATTTAGTTTCTACAGCTTCCACAGGCTTACGCAGACATTACATAGAAGATTGAAGGTAATACATGAATGAAAGCCGAGAGAATAAGCTCCAGAGTATAGTAATGAGGATGCAGGGGTGCTAACTTTATTAATTTCAAACTTGTCAAGCAATTTAGCTGTACATAGCAATAAGTGATATAGCTTTGTGAAGCAATGTGATTCATTGGATAATGATGATCAGATTCAGAAAGAAATCCATCTATTTTAGAACCATCAAACCAATTACATCTGCAACTGCAATATTTTAAGGGGGCCTAAAGCTTGATTTATTTTACCAATGTTATACCCTAAATGGGATTACTTGTACAGTCACATGCAGTGCTGCTGCAAGTCCATGTATTTCACAGCCAAAAAGAAACTCTTTGCTTTCTATGCCTGATGACATTGAAATGAGTGCTCCTTAGCAAAAGATTACTGTCTGATTTTCTGCCACTTCTTTAAATTCTAAACAAGGCAATTGCTTTTTCTTAAGTTAAGAAATAAAATTTTATATATTGTCTTCAGAGTCATGATATTCTCATTAGCGGCATACAAGTGATTGATAGTTTGAAAGACTTTAACATAATGAAGATTTAATTCTTTTGACTGTTTGTGAAAAAGGTGATCTTGAAGCAGATGTCTGAATACACCTCTCAGGCTTTGAAACTATAACATCTCTGAGGATTCATAAACAAGAATTCAGAGTACTTAACACAAACAAATTCTTGGCAAGACCTTACAAAACACAAGCACAATATGTAAATCCATTTAAGGATTCCATTGAAATGGAACTAGTTAGATGCAAGTCAAAGCACTTTGATAAGTCACAGTTAATCAAATACAAACAAAAACAGGCACTGAATTTTTAAACAAGATTCAGTTGATTAGATTGGGATCCTTCTATATTATTCAGGAACAACAATTTTATTCAAGATGAGCAGTCTCATGGCCTTAAATGCTCTGCTCATAGAAGGAGGTGCCCAGCAACAGTCTCTAGGACATGAAAAGGTTCATTCCAAGCCTGTAAATTCTCTGCACAGGATAGATAATTTCAGTTTAAATAAAGGGTTGGCTTGCACATTCTTTGGAACTGAAGCCATTTCCTACTGTGTTTGCCTAATACCAAACATCAGAAGGCAGTGATTTGCCTTAGTCACTGTGCATGTGGACTGTGCAATTAGCAGAACTTAATAAACAGTTATGCAATCCAGATGAAACAAAGTTCATGTGTTCAAAAGAGGGCATGCTCCTTTTTGTAAATATTTCATAATTCTTGTTGATAAAATAAAGCTATCATAGAATTGTAGAATGGTAAGTGTTGGAAGAGATCTTAAAGATCACCTAGTTCCAACCCTCCTGCCATGAGCAGGGACACCTTCCACTGGAAAAGGCTGCTCAAAGCCCCATCCAACCTAGCCTTAAACACTTCCAGGGAGGGGGCATCCACAACTTCCTTGGGCAACCTGTTCCAGTGTCTCACCACTCTCACAGTCAAGAATTTCTTCCTAATATCTAATCTAGACCTACCCTCTTTGTACTTTAAAGCCATTTCTATTTGTTCTGTCACTAACTGCTCTTATAAATAGTCCCTCCCCAGCTTTCTTGCAGCCCCTTCATGTACTGGAAGGCCACTATAAGATCTCCCCAAAGCCTTCTCTTTTCCAGGCTGAATAGCCCCAACTCTTTCAGCCTGTCCTCGTAGGAGAGGTGCTCCAGCCCGCGGATCATCCTCATGGCCCCCTCTGGACTTGCTCCAGTAGGTCCATGTCCTTCTTAAGTTGGAGGCTCCAGAACTGGATGCAGTACTCCAGGTGGGGCCTTATGAGAGCGGAGTACATGGGCAGAATCACCTCCCTCGACCTGCTGGCCACGCTTCTCTTGATGCAGCCCAGGACACAGTTGGCCTGCTGGACTGCAAGCGCACTATCAGAAAATAAATTCCAAAAATGCCAGTGGGGAATCATAGTTATTCCTAGATTGTGCAGTCAGTTGGGCAATATGATTCAGTAGTTCCTACCAGACCTGTGTTATCTTCCTGTTTCTGTTCTTTCCAAAACTCATGCTTCTTCACTTACACTTGCCTGTTATACTACTGTTCGGACATGTACCTAGGGCTTATTTCTTCATTGAAACTAAGATGACAAAGGAGGCTAGATTGTGACTGCAAATGGAGAACACTCTTGGACTCTAGCGCCTCAGAGGTAATCATAGATGCTATGTGTAGTATATTGCTTGTCAGGTAGTATAACATGGCGCCTGTTAAGTGCTTAGCAATGTGAATCCTGCTTGATAAATCAGGACCTAAAAGAACTATCTCAGCTGAAAGGAAAAAAGTTGTCTTCTTCAGAGAGGTGCCTTTTGGATGCTACACAAATGCTTGAAATTGAATCCACCTGATTAGTATTATAGAATTAAAGCTGCTCTAAGATGAATTGGTTTCATATCTTTACTTTCTTCATGCTTCTGATATCTGCGAATTGTATTGTACCGCTTAGATATCTGTATCTTTTCAAATGTACAAAGACTACTTCGTTCTTCTTTAATATTATATCAAAGCAAGGAAGAACATAATAACTGAAAAATATGTTACACAATTCTCAAAGTCCTGTATTTTAAGCCCACCATAAAAGAAGGGCTTTGTGGTATGCCCTTCATGCACTAAATGCAAATTATTATATACCCAGGAAAAAAAAAAAAAAAAAAAGAGTCAGGCAATCCCTGAATCATGTGGCCTCCGTTCTAAACCTCTGGTTCTGTTATACCACCAGATTGTGACTGATCATGAGCACATAGTAGAAGAGCCATTCAAGAGCTGACAGTCCATATGTGACTTGTAGAGTGGAGGCTTGATGAAGCTCAAGAAATTAAGATAATTAGTTGGAATAGATTATCATAATGGTCTTTTCCAACCAAACTATTCTATGATTCTATAAATTAAGACAGAGACTGAACTCATAGTTAATGCCAACTCATCAGCTACAGAGTATCAGATAAACTTCAGTGTAGTTTATGTCTATTATGGGCATCATATTCTGTATAAACCAAACAGATATACTATTGATATTGTCTATGAAAAATAAATAATTTGTAATCATGAACTGTGAATCTTGTAAAGAAAACAGCTATAGTTAATTTGTCTGAAATATAAAATGTTTCATGGCAAAAAATGTTGGACATTTCTGGTATAGGAAAATGAAGTATCCTGCATAAATTAATTATATTTGTTAATTTTGATGGACTAAACCCCTGAGGGAAAGACATTAACACAGTCATGATATTGTGTAGCATTAAATATTTAAATGTAATTTGGTATACAGGGATACAGAGTGTATCCCCTGAGTAGTTCAATAGGCAATAGTCCCTAGCTTAGTCCAAAACCAAAGTACACTAGAAAATTAATATCAAAGTTTGGAGATGAATTCTTGAGAGCCCACAGCTCAAAAAGGAAAAAAAAATCAAAATGTACAGTGTTTTAAAGTGGTACAAGGTATTATAAATCTTGATCAAACCCTATCCCAATGCATTGGCTAGATAGAGCACTTAGATGAAGACATAAATTGTGTAAACCCAACCAAAACTGGGAGAAATTTAAGTCTCCACATCCAAGAGAGCAATCAAAAAAGCTTTTTCTCCAACACTGTCCAACCAGTAAAGTACCTGTTAAAACTCATCAAGTACCTCCTTGCACAAAATGTATAAACTGCTCATTCTGTAGAGCCAGTCACCACCCGGGAAGCCTTGTCCAGGCGTGCTCATGGATAAGTCACACTAGGAACAGTGAAAAAGTGCAATGCACAGGAGTCACAGACTCTTTCAGCCTAGCTGAGAATCAAGGTCTGGGCTCTTCTTGTGACAAATCTTGCCAGAGGTATAAGCTGAAGAGCTGGGTTTTATTTCCATCTTACCTTGCAGATGAAGTTAGAGTGGACACTTTCCAAACCTGTTCACGGATTGCTGCTTGAACAACCAGGTTGTTGGCTAATGCACATGGTGAACGCTCTCCTCTTGAAGCTGTGCTGCTATGCAACTAAAAATGCAAGTATCCTTGAGCCAGATTCAAGAAACTAAAAAGCAGTAGGACTCTATAACCTAAGAGTTATGATGCTTTGCTGTGTGGGATTATGACCTTGTTCCTGTTGTTTGCCTATGTGGTACACAGTAACTCAAAAGTAGATAGGAAGCAACCCTCCCATTAACTCCAGTTCAACATGCTTTTTTGGTTGTGGGTTTTTTTGGGGGAAAAAAAAAGTCAAGGCACAGAGGGATTTCTGTGGGATTGCTAAAACCAGGATCCTTTGGGCACAGGAAATTCTGAACCCTCTCCTAAGATAAATAATGGTGTGTCATGCTCATAACATTAGACACTTCCAGGCTACTTTTCTGAAAGTGTTTATTTTCAATTATTTCCTCCTGAGACAGCAGAGATGGTTTCAAACAGTGCAGTCTGAAGGCAAAACAAAAGGCTAGTGCCCTTTGACCAGTGAAGATGGGAAAAAGCCATCCTAATTAATGCTGTTACTCGTTTGCCTAAAAGCAGGTGGGAATTTAATTAGTTCTGTAACTTGTTAGTTTTGATAGATATCTGCCCTCTGCCACAGAGCAGCTGTTATCTCACCTCCAGCTGCTTCTTGCAGATCAGCAGCTCCCAATCTTTTTGGAGCCTACTTCATTGCTGCCTGCCTTGTCTCACCCCTCTGACCAAGCACTGCTTCCTCACCAGCTTTTTCCAGTGCTGGATGCTGCTCCCTTCATCCCTGCAGCCTCCTTGCTTCTCCCCTGATGCTGAAACCTTGCTGCAGCCTCACCTTGACATGATCCAAATGTCTGCTGGTGCTCTGGTCTCCCCACAACAGGCTCTTCCTCCCTCTGCTCTGATATTTAATGCTGTGATGTGAACACAGAGATCTGTGCCAACAATCCCAGTAGGGTTTATGAGACTGGGGTCAATCTTGTTTTTCACTGTGATTCATTTCCACTGTAACCCTCCCTCACGAACCTACAGCTCTAAACTTGTTGCTTCAAAAGCAGACACAGCAGAGCTAGAGAGCTGGGTGTTATCAGCTCAGGAGAAGTGATTTCCTTGTGGAAAGAATGGGGAAAAAATATCTATTTTTTATATATATATTTAAACTAAAAAAAAAATTGAGAAAGTGAGTTTCTGGTCAATCGAAACAGAAAATGTTAGTTTTATCTCACTGGAATAAAATTAAAAGGGAAAAAAAAAGGCTTCTCTTAAGTACTTAATTCAGTCCAAAGCAAAGTTTTAATTTCTTTTTGCTGTGTAATCCTTCTAATTGTGTTTGGCTAAATTCAAAACAAAATTTATTTAAATGGTTCTATTTTTGTATTTTCAAAAGTTTTTGATCTTTCTTTTTTGGACCTATCAAAGCTGTTCATATTCTAATCATTTTTGTACTCTTTAAAGCACAGTTTTCAGAAAATAAATCGTTCACAACAACAACATTGCCCAAGTCTGTCATTAACCATTTTCCCTCCTTCCTTTTCCCTTGGTGGACTTGTAAAATAGATGGTCTTGGGAAAAGAACTTGTTGTATCCCAACTGAATACCCTGCTAAACTAAGACATTGCTTGGGGTTGCATAAAAAAACATCTTTTCTCTATGTCTGTGTAAGAGGAAAAAACTATAACAAAAGGGTTGTTCTAATTTTATGTTTATATTTCTGTAAATTTAAAAATAAGAAAATATTTAGCCTACTCTCAAACAAGCCTGTGCCTTCTTTTCTAGTTCTGTATATTGTAATTACTATATCATATTATTTGTTATTATGCTAGCATAAATTTAGGATTAATTTGGCTAGATGCACTCATACAACACTGTTGAGCATAGCAAAACATTCTTAAGAATAGAAGAATCTTCTCTTAGGACTATTTCTAGTATGAACACAGTATTACTCCCTGTTCAACTGTTTTTTTTCTTGAATTTTTTAAATGATCCCAAATTTGCCCTGATCATCCAGACCACAGAAAAAAGCATTTTAAGGTGTTTTGCTGGAGTGACTCTGTTCTCACAAAGTCATTTTTCACAGATTATATCAGACCACGTACTAATAACATATGCATACTCACTACCAGCTTGTCTGGGACAGATGATAATTTTGACACTCTCTAATGCATCACTTTCACTATGTTTAAGGATTTATTATCCTGGAAATGTTCATGGGCACTGTAGGGGAATCAGATCTTACAGCCTTTCAGTAATTTTCGGAAATCTCTTTTTTAATCAACATTTCTATTCTTTAGCAGTTAGAGGGATTCTCAAATATAAAGCAATGCCAACCTGTTATAACTGGACTTTTTGCTTTATGTTTTTGTTGGATCTCTTTTTAGACTTGAGTGCATTTTCCTATCACACCTTCAAAGAGGTAAAAATCCATGAGGATCCAGATGTTGCTAGAATGGCCACCTGTGACCCAAATATAAGGTTTTTTGGGTAATGAGATACTGACTTCACGTGGCAAATATGATGCTATCAGCCATTTGAACATTTTACATTTAGCCTCAGCAAATTTTTATTGTGCTCTAAATAAATTACCTGCTACTTAAAGTAGTTTATTAGTCTTAGTAAGTCTCAAGTTGTTGAAATTTTAAAGTCATTGCAAACTACACTGGTAGAAATGCAACATTATTTTTTCCTTGTATTTTTGATGCTTTGGTTAAAATGTACAATTTAGGAGATAATGTTGGAGGCTGGATCAAATCTCTCTGAAACTGGTAGATTGGCATATTTTCACACAATATAAAGCTCTTCAATGCTCTTGGAAAAATGGCTCCATGCTGCTTGAGAAGGGACATACACAGCACAGTCAGAGAGGATGGAAAAGGGCGTTCAGAAACAAAGGGCCATGTCTACAAAGCACAACACAATGCCACATGAAGGTACTGCAGCTCTTCAGCTCCAGAAAAGCGCCCTTGCCAAACTGCTTTGAGTATCTTGCTCTCCTCTTTAGTTACCTATATTTAGTAATAACTCAATAGAGCACAGAATTACACCATCGTGGACTACTATAAAACACCAGGAAACCTCAGTACAGTCTGACCAAGCACTAATGTCTGACTCACAGGGAAATCTAGACAGAGGACTCTCAGCTTCAGCGCCCATTGAAAATATTTGTGTTGTGAACAGAGGAACTGTCTTTGTTTGTCCAATTACCCCAAAGTTCAAGAACATTGAGAGAGATTTTTTTTTTCACTTAAAAATCCAAAGAATTGTATCAGAGGTACCTGACTTACTATTTTTCTACTTCTTTTTTTTTTTTTTTTTTTCAAATTTACAAACAGTGAAATAACCTTCAGAGCTCTATATTTTAACTTTTTACTAACCTGAAATGGACCACCAATATTTCTTCAAAATCAGTTTTCACCAAGTAAAATAGTTCTGGATGTTGAAAATATAGGTCTTGATCTGAAATTTGTTCTCAGATGAAATGTCAAACATAGCCAAGGACCAAAAATCTGTCATTAAGTCTTACAGACTGGAAAAGCTTCTGAGCAGGCTTAATGTTTTTCACCAAAATAGTTACACAGGAGTAAAGTTTGGAAGTGTCAGAATCTTATAACTGAACACTGCAGCTATAGTAAAAGGTAAAAAACTCCTGTGAACCCTGACATAAGCCAGTGGAACAAAGTATGGATTTACTTACATACGTGTATGAGTATTTCAAAGCTAAAACCCTGAAATGCAGCAGTCTAAACCATCTCCAGAATTATTCCACATCTGCAGGATACCTTTTCTTACTCTCATTTAGTTCTCTCTGTCTCTTCTGGTACTCAGTCTTGGTCTCAAATGTAAGCAGTAATAAAAGGAAAGTAACTTTCTGCTCATATAGAGAGTGAGAAAATCTGAGGTGGCATTTTTATTTATCCCATTTGAGGAGAAATCTTTGGGACATCTTTCATACTCTTCACACATCAATGTAAAATGACAGCAAAGAACTGTCAAGCTCTATAGCTATAACTGAAAACTGAAAATCCCCCATATTTAGATTCCTTTAGGCATTTATTGGCTACCTCCACTTCATTAAACCATCTCACGGTTTTTTGTATTAAATATTTCTCTTTTCTGAACTTAAAATATATCAAATACAAAGTTCAGATACTATTATAGTTTATAAAATAAAGAGATTAATAATGGGATTTTTTGGAGTCAAATTCTTTCCATTTTTCTTGTAAATAGGTTTTTTAAAAAAGTAGCCTCATCATTAGCAAAAGTAGGTGTCAGATAACAAAGTGAATATTCACTTAAAATAAAAGCCAATCCTTTCGAATTGAAATCTGAGAATAGAATACAAGAAAACAATCATTCTACAAATAATAATAAGAAAACTTCGTCCCATAACAGTGATACTTTTTAGAATGAATCTTTATGTATGTGTGCATGGATTTTTATGTTTATGTTTGTATTTTTTGTTCATGCATCCTATAGTTCTAATTAAAGAAGCATTATCAAACACAGAAATTAAGTGTTACTCCAACTAAACCATCATTAAAACGGTGTATCTTCTCTCATTCATCTTTTCCTGTCATTGTTGATTTACTGATATGGTCATAATTCAAGAATATCTGTAGAAGAATGAGGGTCAATGTTTGCCTAGTACGATACAAGGGGAGACTTGTCTATGCCATGACAAAGTGATGGTGTCCAGGCTACAGGCTACATTTGGACTCTAAGAGTTTTCCATACCATTAGTGTATTTTTCTCAAGAACAACAATGAGAAAAACTGGCCAAGCAGCAAAATCAGATCAACCAGGTAAGTGGCTTCTTGAATGGTTGCTCATGGATCAACAAACGAGCCTACTCTTCTCCCAAGATTAGTAAGAGATTGTTCTCATAAAGTGTCTTGCTTCCCTTTTTCTGGTGGGCAGTTGTAACCACAGCACAACCTGTTCTTACTTTCCCTGGCACCACAAATTCCCATTTGGCAAAAGCTGTAGCTCTCTGCCAAACACAGAGACTGCTGCTGAGACAGTGGGGGAAATACAGGCCAAGGAGGGTCTTCATAATGCTATCTTTCCTTTGCAGATGTCAAGGGTGGACCCTGGAGAGTTACTACAGCATGAATATGACACTAGTATAGTGATTTTATTTAGTGTCATCCAAAGAAATCTATAAAATCACAAATCTGAAGAACTATGCTGCAAAAATTCAGGAGTTTCTAGCCCCATGATCTCTCCTTGTCTGTCATGTTTTCCTTGACCAAGTAAAATAATGAAGATGACTAAAAGAAAGAAGGCAGATACAGTCAATCATGAAAACCAGAGGACTCGCAGTGGAATTTCAGCAACATCTATTAACAGTGAGTTAATCTTTTCCTGGGATGTGAAGAAGGATCAGATGACTCCCACTGTTTCTTCTGTACTTTCTATTATTATCTTCTTGTATAGCCTGGGATCTGTTAATATAATGTATGTTCTTTTAAATATAGCTGGATTTTTGTAACAGGACCTCTTGTGTACTTAATCTTAAAATTGTATATGTTATGTCCATCACAAAACTAGATTACCCAAAATATTGAATGCTAATGAATTCATAAGACTGAAAAAATACATTATTTAAAAAAATAATTTGATCTATTTATTCTAAGAATTCAAAAGTTAACACTTTAGTTACAATATCCCAGTGATAGATAAAACTAGGAGTGTCTTTCATGCTTTGATGTTAATGCATTTCTTACACTAACATATCTAGGTATATGAGTAATCTCAAGGCTTCTCAAGTTTGCAAAGTTTCATTCACCGAAACATGGAATCTTTTGTACTTTCAAATACACACTCTCAGCCACCCTCCAACTGAGTGTAATATTTATCTGAGTATATGGAAATATTGTTATTGGATATGTTGTAAGGTCAGGAGACATTTTTCAGGTGAACTTCATAACAATGTAGTTCTTTTCCACTAACAGTAGCAGACTTCACTTCACTCTAAAACTTCCTTTTGTAGATATATTCCTTCCAGGTATAAGAAAAGATACACCATGTAATAGCCTAGTCTAAGCCCTTAGGAAAGTAGTGATCAATTAATGTCTAAAATTTTGAATATTCAGCTTATATTAAAACTGTGAGAGTGAGTGTGAGAAGATCTCTCACATGGCACATGGCACACCCACTACTTTTGTTAGAAGGGGATGGGAATCTTTTCTTCTTTTTAATAAACAAGGTGGATCAAGGAGTGAATCCCTCCAGAAATAACTATTTTCTAACTGATTGTGTGATAAATGCAACATGTTTGACGTATGCATGCTGACCTCTTGTTTCACATTTAAGGTTACAAATGAAATGAAAAGTGAATATTAACAGTGATCTCACTGGGTATCACTTTATGATTCTGTATTAGTTTTGAATTTTTGTTTGTGACAATCACAGCTGAGCTTTAGACATGGATTTGACAGGATTGTTTTGACTACAAGATATAAGCCAGTTCTGCCATGGAAATTTAAAAGACACTTTACACACTGCAGTCTGACTTCTATGTTATTTAACATGTCAAAGGGCTAAAAGCAGGATGTCAAGCCTGACACTGAAATGTGTACTTTGCCTGACATACAGAATGTCCTCCCTGTAAAGATAGAAACTGATTCATAAACTTCAGGGAACTAACTAATGTACTAGACTGTGCCTTCATGGAGCTTTAATTTCCAAAGCAACTAACTGAAGAAAAGAAAACCTTTCACTGAAACAAAATGAGCAAGAAAACTATGTATTTGGTAATCCCTTTATATACCAAGTATTCTGATACCTGATATCAAAAGCACTGCTGAGAGTCATAAAACAGTTATGAAAAGTTTAGATTTAGATATGGCATCTATATTCGAGTTACATGAGACATGTATTGAATTTAATGAAATGTTTGACAATCAGCATTCATCAGTATCTGACAGTAAAATTTATACTATATGTAGCATTACTTCTTACAGAATGAATACTGACTGCACTGTGTTATTTAGCTGGAAAAAGAAGATCATAACATATTAGCATCAAAAATTGTGATGTTAGAAACTAGAAGACTGTAACTATTGCAATTATGAAAGCTACCCTGGCAAAAAATTGATATAATGTACTTGGAAAATGTTAAATTGGTATATATATTATTGTTATTGAGGCATATTTAGACCTCTTGCAGTTCTGTAGAAATACAGAGATTTGTGTGCTCTTACAACATGTACCATTAACAACCATTGACTTATGCAATTTTTATTTATTATCCCTAAATTGCTGACAAAGCTTTCAGTTCTATGCAACATAGGAAAGAAAAAAGTTTTATTACCACCACCTAACCTAGTGACAATGCTGAGGTTTCAGTAAAGAGCAAGAGACAAGTTCCTCCTAAATTGGGATTCTGCCCTGAACTGATATTTAGAAGAGCCTTTCCTTCTGCACTGAATAGATGAAGACTCTGGGAGGCTAAGCTTTTAGTTCAGGTACCTTAAACATCTAACATAAGATATGCAGTGTCATTACATCCTTAGAAGCTTGACTTAGTATTACTGCAGTCTACATGACATTAATATATTCAGCACATGAAGACAGGCTGAGAAGATGGAAGTTAAACTCCACAGGAAGTCCTGGGAAGTAGTGAAGCAAGGTGGCTTACAGCAGAGCACTGGATTGTCACCCAGCAGCATCATATGGGCTGTCATACAACAACAGATACAATTCAGATTGTCATGAAATTGTGGGAACAGATGTGGGGGAACGAGAACTCTATGTGCATGGATTTAATCCATTTGGAGGCTAACTCAATGCTTTCTGGTGACAAATGGTTCTGTAGCAAATGTCATTTGTATAAAACCTAGAGGAATTTTTGCACTGCTCAGTAGCTAGAGATGGCCCAAGGCAGACTATAGTCTCTTTCTAATAATTCACAAGTTGTGCAGATCAGCTACTTAAAGCTGCCAGTGATAGCATTATTGCTCAGCACGCTCAGGTTTGGTGCTGTCCACCATAGCCACGGCAGACACTGATCCCAACAAGAAGACTGATGACTGACTAAGGGAGTTGAAGAATGACTCTTGACAAGAAAGAACTAGTGTCAAATTTTAAAACACTGTAAATCCAGCCAATCAATTTTCTGACCCTTTAAAATAATTCTCTGGCTAGCATCACTCATATGTGGAGATTTGAAAGAAAGCAATACACTTCATCAAACAAAAATTGCAGAATTAATTTCAAATGGGCTCACTGTTGGTGACTAAAGCTAGAATTTGGCAAGTATTAACATATTTGTTTTCCCTAAGTCTAGTTATATTTAAATCTATTTTCAGCAGCTAGATACAGCAAACTTAAACATTTATGCTAGTCTAAAGCATTATCAATGCATATTCAGCTTTGTGAAGGTTCTCTGTATTCTATTTACCGTATGGTTAGTTATGGTGTATCACATGGACCAGCTTTGTGTTTATTACTATATTTACAGCAATAATTGTTTCTATGGCAGGTCTCTCTCCTCTCTCATTTTAGTGGAGTTTCTCACTGTCTTCTACCAGTATTCTCCCTAGTATTCATTGCCAAGGAACCTGCTGTACCCTCCATTAGTACTGAAATTTTCTACACATTTGAGAATACTAGACTCGGGCACCTGATTTAGATGAAGACCACTGTCTTTATAAGCTACTATCTCTTTCTTAATTTACTTCAGTTTCAGTTTATCTTATAAGCAACCAAAGTTTGCCTCTTCAGAAGTACTGGATGACATCACTGTGTGGGATGCTAATAATATTGCCAATGTAATGACTACCTTGGTGCATTAGCTTTGTTCAGGAAGCCCTTCCCCACTTCCTCAAAGGTAGGAAACTACCCAACACCTACTTGGAAGACATTTTCCCAGTGAGTTTAATGTTGGCGTTTCAGCACCTTATTGGACATGGATCGGTGCTGCCCCTTCTATGTTCCCTGCCTGACAGCAGCCTGAGTCTTGCCTTCTGCCAGATGAGTGCAGGAATAAACAGAAAAGGACAAGAGCAGATGCCCTTTCCTAACTCATCCTAACAACTCATTGTTGTTCAGCAACAACAACAAAAAATCTAACTCTTTTGAGAAAATCTCTCCAGTGTTTGTCACCCTGTATGGAAAATCAAAAGCCGCTTTTAAGAGTGCTTACTGACATGAAGAAAAGACTATTTTAATACATATAAATCAAACTCTCTTCATCCTTCAATAAAAGCCATTTAAAAGTAGGCAATGAATTTGACCCACTGTGGCCCACAATATGCGATGGAACACACCTACACTCCTCTTTTGTTTATTTCAGACTCTAGAACAAGCCACTTCTGCAAAAGAAAATTGTTCAGTAATTTCAAGGACTAAGCTAAATGGATTTTTTAAACCAAAGTATTAATAGCTCAGTACCATTTAAGAAATTATATTATTATATTAATTCTGAGCAGCTATGCTTATTTTGGCTGTCACCTTTCTTTTAAGGCTTTCCTTTAATCAATAAGGAATTTGAAAGAGAAGAAAAAAAGATAATTTAAAGAAATCATTCTCAGTGGGTATCCTTAGTGAATTGCAATGGTTCATTTTAATATTTAAAATTACTTACTAAGTATATACGTTAATCTAGAATACAAATATTGCACACTTGTAACCCTAGAAAATCCCCTATAAAAAAAACTACCTGACCTGATGATAGTGAGATAATTAAACTGTCAACAAAAAGATGACACATGAATATGGGGCATTTTCTTTGTTGCAGAAGAAGAAAATGATTGTTCAGTAAGAACTCAAAAAAAATCAGGAATAAATGTTCCTAGGTTATAGGTAGTCAATAATAAACTCACTGGCAGTTTGAGAACTTCTTATCATGTTTATGTTTGAGTTTTACAGGTATGTTTTTTGAAAAAAATACCAGAAATAAAGCCAGTCAGGCAAACACAACTGATTCGTTCAACTCTGGGTGCCTGCAGGTAGTTTTGTTATCCAAATATTACCAACGGAGCTGAATGTATTTCTCTGATTAATGTAAGAGCTCTCTATGTGATGGGACTAGAAGTGGGTAAAAGGAAGGCATCAACTGGCAGAGAGCTGCAAAAAATAAATTATACACTCATGTGTGTGTGTATCATTCTCTCATCTATGTGAGTCATATGTCCAGCATTTCCAGCACTGATGGCAGGTTAGTCTTGGAAGTAGTAGCAGCTCTAAAGCTTTTTAGCAGTCTGGAAACTTAAGAGAAAATTCTGCAGGGTAAGTAGCTGTATACACAGGTACATAATAAAACAGTTTCCAAGGACAATATTGTGAAAAATATAAACAATGTAAGTCATTCATTATCAAAATAATATTAAGAAGACTTTAACATTTAGTTGTTATATGCTGGAAAGTAAAAATTTACATTAATTGTGAAGGATCTTGTAACTTTCTCCAGTGCTCCACCCTTTGTGCTCAGCCCCAGTTGCCCCATGCCCATCTCAGCAAACCTGGGGATAGCCAGAAACATCCCCTTGAAGAACAACTGCACAAGTGCAGATTCATGAGGACTCTGCTACACATTTAGGTATCAACATTATAATGAAAGTAATTTTACAAGCTATAGAAACTTGTTACAAGTTGAAACATGTATCCTGAGACAGATGCCTACCTGAAAGAAATCCACAGGTCATTCTGTCACCTTGACAGAATGGTTTCTCCTTGGTCCATCCCTTTGAAGGTGCCACTGACCCACAGTTTCTCCTGAAATCCTCTTTCTTTCTCCAGAAAGCATACCAACTTAAAGCTTACCAACAAAAATAACATTTTCAAAATTGCTGACAAGATATAAATTGCTAAATTCCCTTTTAGAAGTAGTGCCTTCAAGTGTCCAATAAAATACCATAAGCTGAGGAAAGAAGAATGTATGACATTTTGAAAAAGGTGACATCCTCTAACTTTCTCTTCTCAGCTTGTTGCCTTTTTCTTGTATTACATTTGGTCAGTATTTCTGCTTTACCTGCATAGACATCTAACAGTTACTTAGTTGCAGATATATATGAAGTATGAACCACAGTCCTATCCATTGGTTTACTTTACAGGAGACTCAGATTTTGATTAATGTAATTAATACCTGGCAGTCTACAGTAATGTGATTAGTTCTGAATAAAATATAAATAAACTTTTGGTATTATTTAATTGATTATACCATTTTACTAGATCAACAATTTTCATTTTTGATTACTATTGGAAAATCTTAAATTTAAAATGTGTGTGTGGGACTTCAACTCTGAAACTGTTGCTTGTTTATGCTCAAGTATAAATCAGTAAGAGGTAAAAATGAGATCTAAATCTGAAAGTAAAAGTCAGATCATCTGCATGAATTGTCTAAACATTCACACTGAGCTACAGTATATATCCCAAAAACCCACTCATTTGGCCTCAGCTCCTTTATTTACAGGAACAAGTTTGTACAGAAAGAATATAAGACAAGAGTCCAGACAATCAAGCACAATCAAGTCTTCCACTACTGCAAGTGACAACATAATGTAGAACCTTTTCCAAATGTATGAGTTTTCACTCTAGGTCTTTTGACCTTCTATCTCCATTGAAAAACATTCAGTCATCTCACTATTTTAACATATTGGATTTTATTTATTTTTTTATTACTAAAAACACATGTTCTTGTGACAACACTGTCTGTTAGCTTTCCCTCATGGAATAGGCTCTTCTCTCTCCTCGTTGTTTGTGAGATATTTATACAAATAAATAATTTGCCCTCTTAGTTTTAAATTTATACGTAGCTGTTGCTTAAAAAGAGAATTAAGGTATTGTTTGGTAGATGGTACCAGCAACAGCTAAAAATGCACCTGTCACTTAAAGTTACATTTTTTTTCATCTCTGACTGGATAAATTCATCATACGTGTGCTATTCCTTGACTGAAACAATAACTAACTGCAAGAAAGGAGTCTTAAATCGGTCAGACTCTGGAAAAAAATATATATTGGCATTTTACTGTAATTTATTGTGTTACTGAGATTGGAATTGTTGAAATCAGAATTTAAGCCTTCATTTATAAGACAAAAAGCTAGTGAGATGGAAAGGAACTAAGTAATTACCTTAGCAACTAATCTGTCAAACCTTTCTCAATTCTTCAAGGGTTTACTGAATGGAGACTCAAATGCACAGCAAAGAGTAATTGCAACATGAAAATGTGATGCTCATTTTGGTAGACCTGCATTCAACAGGGCTGTGCTTTTTAAGCTGTCATTCTATATTTAATTTTCTCCTTTATCCTGTATTGTCCTAAAGCATCTAATCAAAACATACTTAAGTACTGCATGAATGACAAGTCACTCTAAAACCAGAGATATCATCAGCAGTCAATGCTACAATAAAATGATGGCTTAGCAAATTTCTGACCTGCATTTATTTTAAGTAATTTGAAACTCTAACTGGGGAGCAAAAATCAAAGGAAACTAAGGTAAAAGATGCAGGAGTATCTTAAAAATAATTCTTCCAAGGAGTCTGAAATTTAGCTAAGGTGTTTTAAAAATGTTTGTTATTTGATTAAGTAGAGTCAGAATTCATGTTAATCACAAATTTACTTCTGAATTAGAAAGACTACTTGAGTAGATCTTGAAAAGTTCATTTTACAGATTGCAGGCTAAAGATTCAGTAAGGAACTTGGTCCTTCAGATGAGAAGTCAGATGGAATCAAAGCACCCAAGTTTCAAATTGTGACCCATAAATACAATTACTGTTATTAAACTTCATTGTACTTTGCTTGCCCTGAGGCCCTCTCTTCAGTTCTCGAGATCAGAACTCTTATCAGTATTATGGGAACATAATCATTACATACCAATGAGATCAGGCTTCCTATTAAAAAAAACCCATTTGGTTACATTGTTTTAAAAGGACCTTTAGGCTCTTCTAAGCAAAATGATAATGCCTCCTGCTTCAAAAGAACTAGAACCAGAAATTCTTTTCAAACTATGAATAGTGATCCCTATTTCAGAAAAAAAATGTTCAAGGCCCTTATGTGGACAAGAGGTCATCAGAAGCCAGAAAAAGGACAGTTGTAATCATTCCCCTGGTGCTTTGTGTCTCTTACTAGAGAGATCCTAGACACACGTGGTCTTTTGGATTGGGTAAAAAGATTCCTTCCTCTCTACATCTGCATAGAAGGGAACCTAACTCAGATTTCTGCTCCAAGTATTAGAAATTTAAACAGTAGACACTGAAGCTTCTAATGTGTTGGTTTCAAAGTCCTTTACTGGATTAAGCTACAGGTAGCTAAGTACTAATCTATAATTATTTGGATATTACCATAAAATTATTACAATTAAAGCAAGTAAGCTGATGTGCTGTACACATTGGCCTTTTGAACCTAGCATCATCTTGAGAATTGCTATAAAATATTCTTCCCAGTGACACCTTAATTTACAGTAACGTTTAACTGCGAAGTTGCCATGCACGAATGTTTTGTCATTCTCCTGAACTAGTATCAGGCAGGTCAAAGCATGTGCTAGCAACTCGATTCAAGTATTGGTGGTTTTGAAACTAAAAATTTTAAAATGACCGTGACTCAGTGATGCCCTGAAGCAATGCAATGCTTTGAAGAGACAGGGTACAAATTTGGCCAGAAAAGATTTTTGTCAATCAACCATTAAAGTGTAGCTCACTGTCTCAAATACTGGATACTCCCTACTTCTCATTAGAATACAATGCCTCATCAGTTGGCCATTACTCACTATCAACTAGCTTTCCAACTTTGGAAAATAAAACAGATTTTTAATATCTATCTTTACAACAATACCTGAAAAATTCAGGGCTCTCTGAATTTTTTTTTTTTTAATTTATAAAGCAATGAAAGTGATAGATATAAGGTCCCCAGCAGATGGCCTCGTTCTTGACTATACAGCATAAAATCAGAAGATCATTTATGCTCCTGTATTTTCCAACATTTTTATTTTAACATTTTCAGAGGTCAGACTTTGGGGAAACCAATGTGTCTGTCTCAGAGGTCTCAGACAGATTGTATTTTGAAAACAAATCTTATCTCTTCCTTCTTTTGTTGATTCCCAAACCATATGCTGACTACTATCACACATCTCTCCATAATGATGTGAGCAATGAAAAGCTATAGCTTGAATCTAAAGTCCAAAAATGAGTCAAAAAATGTCACAGACTGTATCATTTACCTGCAGACAAAAAAAAGTGCCAAAAAATGAATCCTGGTCAGACTGAAATGAAGTAAGAATGTCTCCAGGTTTTCTCCTCACTCTGTAGTGTTGCAGAAATGTACTACAGAGAGCTTTCCCTGTGGTGTCAAAGGGCTAGTTTGGCTATTGGAATCACATAGAAATATTATTACATGTTTCTGGTTTTGGAGATGAGTGTGATACATGAATACAGAATAGCATACTTGAGTACTACTGTATTTCTGATGGGCAGAGGGTAACTAAAAATTATATACTAAACATCAAAGTCATGCATTTAAATAACTTTGAACATTTAATCATAGCCATGGAAATTACTTTCTTGGACTTTGAATTACTTCGTATCGGCATCAAGTTAAAATTTTAATTCAGTTCATTTTTTAATAGGTGTTTGTTAATATTGTTTTAACCATAAGACTGTTGTGTAATAGTTGCATAAAGAACATTCTTTAATTTTATGATAGAGAATGTTTAAAAATCTTCATAATGGGACAAAGATTTATTCTATTATAGCAACTAGGGTTTTTCTTGACCTGAAAATACACTGGCAAAGCTAATAAATTGGCAGAGGTGTGTGGGGGAGTGATTTTTAAAATAAAAATTAAGAATATGTCATAAAAAACTTTTAATCCCGGTACATTAATTAATTATCTTATTAATGTTTATAAATATATGAAGGGTGAGTGTCAGGAGGATGGAGTCAGGCTCTTCACAGTGGTGTCCAATGATAGGGCAATGGGTGCAAGTTGGAACACAGGAGGTTCTGCTTAAATTTGAGAAGAAACTTCTTTACTGTGAGGGTGACAGAGCACTGGAACAGGCTGCCCAGGGAGGTTGTGGAGTCTCCTTCTCTGGAGACATTCAAGACCCACTTGGATGCCTTCCTGTGTGATCTCATGTAGGTGTTCCTGCTCTGGCAGGTGGATTGGACTGGATGATCTTTCAAGTCACTTCCAATCCCTGACATTCTGTGATTCTGTCATTCCGTGATTCTGTGATTCTGTGATACATGACTGTTCACAATTTCTACATCTAATAACCAAACTAATAACTAAATTAATACCTATATTCTTTTCACAATTTCTTTAAATATAGTATTCCTTTTTTCTATTTCCCTGTAACATGTCAGGAGCCTACTTATAACTTGGTAGAAAAAAGTGAGTTATTTTTATGCATGGTAAATATGTAAAATGATGCATCTATCAGCTCTTTGTAGAAAGCTGCCGAACTGTTATGTAAACTGTCCTCATAAGATAAATCTAAGCCTTCCACTGTTACCAGCTTCAGAGAGAAAAGAGAAAGGGCATGTGCTATGCTGAGGGCATTCCTGAAATACGTAGTATTTTACTAAGTGTTTTGCAGTCAGATCTCTCAGTGTGCAGAAGAGACAGAGCTTTCCCTACTGGTAGGAATATGTAGCTCAACCTGAGGAGACCACTCACGCTCTAGGACACTAGAGCTCTCCAGGCAGCTCCTCAGCAGTGTCTCTGCACTGCCCTTACTAGGAATTTTATTTGTGTATGTGATGTAAGGGCAAGCAGGCTTCTGTAGCTGAGCTGTAATCCTCTCCTACATTAGCAATAATCTAGTAACTCCAGTAGTTTCTCTTCCCAATAAAAGAGGTTTTTTCCAATATTCTTATTATGATTCCTGGCTCTATTGAGCTCACGGTTGAGAGGTCATCACATATTCCCCAGGGAAGCTCTTCTGCTGTAAGAATAGATATTTTTATCTTTTCCATTGTCCAGTGAGATTTTTCTAAATTTTTCCTTACCAATATTGCTAAGATCTGATCAGCTAATCATAATAAGCAAAACTCTAATGTAAGAGCATTATTCACAATGCACCTGGTCCACCATAGCTCCAGAAATACAGAGGTAAAACAAATTGCATGGAGCCATTTTCCATGAAAGAAAAGAGGATTTCACTATGCTCAAGGACTGACAATCCTTCTGGCAGCTCTCCTGGAAAAAAAAAAAAAAAAAGTCATTGAGAAAAGCATTTACATACTGTACTTTATATAAAGCACTTATAACAAGAGGGTTTTCTTTCAAAATGGAAAAGATTAATCCTCAAGGAAATTTAATTCTATTACAGAGCAAACATTTTATTTACTTCTTAATTTTGCAAATAATGATAGAAGTAATTAAGGTAACAATTCCATGCAATTTATTTCCAAGTAAAATTAAGATGTTTACTCTCTAAGCTCATTTTTCTTTGAAAGTGAAACAGTGTTGAGTGCTTCTTCCTACAGAACAACAGATTAATATAACTTGGATCTAATAGAAGACCTGGGCACATGGAGCTTCCAGCTTCTAAAGGATTGTAGAGAGTTATTTCCTGTAAAGAATGCAACAAGTCTGATGCTATTGAGTTTTTCGGAGCCCTAATTCACACATATTCTGTAGTGGGATTCACAGACAACGTATTTCCCACCAGACTTACCTCAGTCCATGACAATACACATGATATATATCTAGGATTAAGGAGTTACTGAACTAAGTATTAATATTCTCACCAACCTCAATGAGACACTCAGTGCATCTGTCCTGGCCAGGCAGTCATTGGTCACATCAGATAGGCCTGGTCTCCATTGCTCCTTGGAACAGGCTGATCGTCAGGGTTGCTGAGTTTTCGCCTGATTTTCTGCTTTATTCCTGGAATTTTATACACTTTAAGGCAGTGTTTTCCCCATTGAATCCATTCCTGCTAACTGCTGCAGTATCAAAAATTTTATTTCTATGTGTTTTTTTCTTATCTTGCACAGTTTTAGCTCACATCTTCTCAGTGATGTCCAACAGTAGGACAAGGGGCAATGGGTGTAAGCTGGAACACAGGACGTTTCGCTTAAATGTGAGGAAAAACTTATTTACTGTGAGCACTGGGACAGGCTGCCCAGGGAGGTTGTGGAGTCTCCTTTTCTGGAGACATTCAAAACCCGCCTGGACATGTTCCTGTGTGACCTACTGTAGGTGTTCCTGCTCTGGCAGTGGGGTTGGACTAGATGATCTTTGGAGGTCCCCTCCAATCCCTAACGTTCTGTGATGCTGTGATTCAAGATAATTTTCTCAGTAAAACCAAGCTAAGTTTACAGAGCCCAAACTAGTCCTTGCAGCACAGCTGAATTCCTCCACTGTCGAGTTATCCTACTTTTTCCCTACTTTTTCCAAGTTATCCCTACTCTTTGTTCCCTACACTTTAACTAGTTAGTGCTCCTAGTGAGCCAGCAGACTTTGCTTCTCATCCTATATTCAAATTCTGTTGACTCAAAGACAAAATTTGCTGGGGTTGAGAAAGGGGAGGAGGAAGAAAACTTCAGAAGTTCACAGCTGGCAAGATTTCTCCTTGTTTTGCACACAGGTTGTGAACTTTGCATCTCAGGACCCAGGTAATGAATCTGAATCCTTGCAAATTACCAGTTTCAGCATATTTTGAAGTAGGTCAGGAAGAAAAATTGCTCAGTCAAGTGACCTGGACAGATTTGTCCTACTTCAATGTGAGGAGAGCTGCTTCTATCCAAAGTGACTAAGTTTTGGGTTTGCCCCTTTGAAGGGGGTTCTGTTCCCCTCACAGTCCCCGCAAGCCCTTTCAGGAGCAACCTGGGGCAGCCAACCCCTGCCAGGGTAACCCAGTCTCTCTCTCAGAGAAATGAGAAAGGATCTTGAACAAAAAGTGTTGCAGAATAAAAGGAAGGGGGTAAAGAAAAAGGAGAAGGTAATCTTTAGTGTTCCATCACTCTTTCACTCAACCATGCAGTACAACAGAAATTTTATAAATTACTCCCTCTGAGAACTAAGTCAACTCTGCCATATCAACAAAAAATTACTCTTCCCTAAAATATTTCTTAGGGCTATACTTATTCCGTAACTTCTTTAAGAAAATTCATCACTCACATTCTGATTTAAATCCTCAAAATAGAGCTTCAGTGACACCTGAATGTAAATAAAAACAGAAACTAAGAGCTGTTACATCTTTTGTCAATTTTATGTCATTAATTAGCTTTCTGTCATGCACAGTAGAAGTGTTTATGTTTCACATTTGATATAATCTCAGTTTTCTTTTCGAGGCTGACAAGTTTTTGATGACATATTACATACATTTTGATGACATTATATACATTATTAAAGAAAGGCAATCTTTAGCACAACCTATTTTTCCAATAGCTTCTGCTAGTATAGCTTCTTCAGTATAAAGCAGGAAGTATTTTAGGTATTCTCTTGAAATAATTGTTCCTCAATATATAACTCCATATAATAGACAAATCGGATTACGTTTTAACTTAAAGACATGTTATGTCAATTCAGGATCTGTCACTACATGGTTTGTGAGGGACAGTTGGAGCTCAAGTGCTGCTTTCTTAAGTCATATAACTCTCTTTTCCTGCTTTCTGCCTCATTCTTCTTGCACTAAGAAGGCAAGACAGTGCTATCACAGGCTGATATTGAAAACTATTAACAGCTGAAAAGATCTGACTGCAGGATGAGCATCTTACTTCCAAGACAAAGCCCATTTTCACTCTGCAAGGAGCTGAAAGTTGAAGAAAAGAACAGGTGTTTTAGAAAATGCAGGATCTGAATAACATAGTAAGGTTGGTTAACTTTAAACAGACAGCAGCTCACACAGACATGTGCAAGATGGTAGAATCATAGAACCATTTAGGTTGGAAAAGATCTTTAATATCATCGAGTTCAACCATTAACCTAACGCTGCCAGTCTGCCTCTAAGCCATGTCGCTAAGCACCACATCTACACACCTTTCAAATACTTCCAGGGATGGCGACTCCAACACTTCCCTGGGCAGCCTGTTCCAGTGCTTGACAACCCTTTTGGTGAAGTTGTTTTTCCTAATATCCAATCTAAACCTCCCCTGGTGCAACTTGAGGCCATTTAGTCTTGTCCTATCACTTGATAGAAGAGACCAACACCCACCTCGCTACACCCTCCTTTCAGGTAGTTGCAGAGACCGATAAGATCTCCCCTCAGCCTCCTTTTCTTCAGACTAAACAGTTCCCTCAGCCACTCCTCAGAAGACATGTTCTCTAGACCCTTCACCAGCTTCATTGCCCTTCTCTGCACATGCTCCAGCACCTCAGTGTCTTTCCTGTAGTGAGGGGCCTAAAACTGAACACAGTACTTGAGGTGCAGTCTCACCAGTGCTGAGTATGGGGGAACAATCTCTTCCTTAGTTTTGCTGGCCACACTGTTTCTTATACAAGCTGGGATGCTATTGGCCTTCTTGGTCACCGGGACATACTGTTGGCTGCAGACCAACACCATCAGGTCCTTTTCCACCAGGCAGCTTTCCAGCCACTCTTCCCCAAGCCGGTATCATTGCATGGGGCTGTTGTAATCCAAGCACAGGACCCGGCACTTGGCCTTGTTCAACCTCATACAGCTGGCCTCAGTCCATCAATCCAGCCTGTCCAGATCCCTCTGTAGAGCCTTCCTACCCGTGAGCAGATCAACACTCCTGACCAACTTGGTGTCATCTGCAAACTTAGCGAGGGTGCACTTGATTACCCTCGTCCAGATAATTGATAGATATTAAACATAATTGTGCCCAACACTGAGCCCTGGGGAACACTGCTTGTGACTGGCCACCAGCTGGATGTAACTCCATTCACCACAACTCTTTGGGTGCAGCCATCCAGTCAGTTTTTCACCCAGTGAAAAGTACACCTGTCCAAGCCATGAGTAGCTAGTTTCTGTGGGAGAATGCTGTGCAAAACGGTTTCAAAGGCTCTACTAAAATCTAGGTAGACAACATCCACAGCCTTTCTCTCATCCATGAATGGGTCAGCTTGTCATAGAAGATCAGGTTAGTCAAGCAGGACCTGCCTTTCATAAACCCATGCTGACTCGGCCTGATTGCCTGCTTGTCCTGTACATGCCACATGATGGCACTCAGGATGATCTGCTTCAAAACCTTCCCTGGTACCAAGGTCACACTGACAGGCCTATAGTTCCCCAGATCCTCATTTCGGCCCTTCTTGTAGATGGGCATCACATTTACTAATCTCTAGTCCACTGGGGCCTCCCTGGTTAGCCAGGACTGCTGAAAGTGGCTTAGTGAGCACTTCTGTCAGCTCCCTCAGTACCCTTGAGTGGATCCCATCTGGCCCCATAGACTTGTGTGTCTAAGTGTTGTAGCAGGTCACTAACCATTTCCCCTTGGATTATGAGGGCTTCATTCTGCTTCCTGACCCTGTCTTCCAGCTCAGGGGGCAGGTACCTGGAGAACAACCGGCCTTACTATTAAAGACTGAGGCAAAGAAGACATTAGCCTTTTCCTCATCCTTTGTCACTGTGTTTCCCCCCACATCCAATAAAGGATGGAGATTCTCCTTAGACTGCCTTTTGTTGCTAATGTATTTATAAACATATTTATTTTCTTTTACAGCAGTAGCCAGATTAAGTTCTAATTGGGCCCTTCTAATTTGCTCCCTGAATAAGCTCAACATCCTTGTAGTCCTCCTAAGTTGCCTGTCTCCTTTTTCTCCCAAGTTCCAGACAAAGCTCTCTGTTCAGCCAGGCTGGTCTTCTTCCCCATTGGTTCATCTTTTGGCACATGGGCACAGCCTGCTCATATAACTTTAGGATTTCCTTCTTGAAGAACCTCCATCCTTCCTGGACTCCTCTGCCCTTCACGACTGTCAAGGGATTCTGTCAATCAGTCTCCTAAACAGGCCAAAGTCTGCCCTCTGGAAGTCCAAGGTAGCAGTTCTGCTCACCCCATTCCTTACTTCTCCAAGAATAGAAAACTCTATCATTTGGTGATTGCTATGCTCAAGGTGGTCTCCAAACACCACATCATCCACAAGTCCTACTCTGTTTGTAAACAGCCGATCTAGTGGCGTGCCTTCCCTAGTTGGCCCATTCACCAACTGTGTCAGGAAGTTAACTTCCACACTCTCCAGGAACCTCCTGAACTGTTTCCTCTCTGCTGTATTGTATTTCCAGCAGACATCTGTTAAGTTGAATCTCCCTATGAGAACAAGGGCTAGTCACTGTGAGACTTCTCCCAGCTGCTTATAGAATATTTCATCTGCCTCTTCATCCTGATTGGGTGGTCTATAACAGACTCCCACCATACCTGCCTTGTTGGCCTTCCCCCTGATTCTTACCCATAAAAGCTCAACACCATCATTAAGCTCTAGACAATCAAAACACTCCATTACAGGGCCACTCCACCACCTCTCCTTCCTTGCCCATTCCTTCTGAAGACTTTACAGCCATCCATTGCAGCACTCCAGTTGTGTGTGTCATCTCACCATGTTTCCGTGATGGCAATTATATCGTAGTTTTCCCACTGCACAATGGCTTCCAGCTACTCCTGTTTGTTGCTTATGTTGCATGCATTGATGTAGATGATTGGTAACAAGACAGCTAACCGCGTAAGCACAGTAGAAAACAGCTCAGCCTGCATCAACCACTTGCAAATTCACCCAGTTCTTTGAGATACATCGATATTGCATCTATATAGCCAGTGGCATCCAAGCTAGCAAGTCTAAAATTGCATCATGTGTATCTCTATGAGCTGAAGTCATAAAAGGAATAGATGAGATGAAACAGATCTACAGACTTTTGTAGCAAAAGATTATTTTTTTGATCGAGCAACAATAGAAAATAGAATATAAAAACATCCATGCTGGTTGGTTTCAAAGTATATATATTCCAAAATCCCCTAAAGCAACTGAGATGCTTAGAGAAATGCATCAGAAGACAGTAGCCATGCGATGGTGATGCTTTCCCAGAATATTTCCTCAGATTGAACAATCTGTGGCTTGAAGACTTTCTGAAGAGAGAAGCAAATTGACAGTACAGGAAAGAGAAATGGAGAAAGACAAAGGAGAGTCTGCATATACACATGAAGAAGATCCTAAACTTTTGTGAAAGGGACAGCTCTCAGGAGTGGTTTCAGGCAGGAGTGGCAAGTTGTGAGAGCAAGCTTGATTCTTTGCTGTTCCTAAGCAGGGACCCAGTCATGCACTTGTAGCGTGTTTGTGCCAATGTATCTGGTTTACATGGCAAGGTTTTGATAGCAGGGGGGAGCTGCAGGGGTGATTTCTGTAAGGTAGCTTCCCCCATGTGAGAAACGGGTGGTTTCAGCTGGTTCCAAGATGGAGCCACCCCTGGTCAAAGCTAAGCCAATTGGCAACATTGGTAGCACCTCTGTGGTAATGTATTTAAGAAAGTAAAAATGCTGCACAGTAGCTGGGACAGAGGAATGAGAAAAATGTGAGAGAAACAGCCCTGCATGCAACCAGGTCAATGAAGAAGGAATTGGGGGTGTGCTTCAGGTGCCAGAGCAGAGATTCCCCTGCAGCCCAGAGAGAAGTCCATGGTGAAGTTGGCTGTCTCTCTGCAGCCCACGGGGGACCATGGTGGTGCAAGATATCCACACTGCAGGCTGTGGAGGACTGCATGTTGAAGCAGGTGGACATGCCCTGAAGAAAGCTGCAGCCTGTGCAGAGGAGCTCATGCCAGAGCATGGTCCTGTCAGGAGCTGTGGTCTGTGGGTGACCCCCACTGGAGCAGTCTGTTCCTAAAGTATCCCATGGAAAGGACCTATGCTGGAGCACTTGAAGAACTGCAGCCTGTGGGAAGGACCCATGCTGGAGCAGTTTGCGAAGGACAAACTTTTTAGCAGGATCTGTAGAGCTAGGACAAGGGGTAATGGTTTTAAAATAAAAAAGGGAAGATTCAGACTATATATAATGAAGAAATTTTTTGTAATGAGGATGGTAAAACACTGGAACAGGTTGCCCAGAGAGGTGGTAGAAGCCCCATCCCTGGAAACATTCAAAGTCATGTTGGACGGGGCTCTGAGCAACCTGATCTAGTTGAAGATGCCCCTGCTCACTAAATGGGGGTTGGACTGATGACCTTTAAAGATCCCTTCCAGTCCAAACCATTCTATGATTCTATGACTGTATCTCCATGGTGGAGCAGAACAGCATGAAGGAGAGATTAAGCGTTATGAACTGACCACAGTGCCCATTACCCTTTCTCCCTGCATGAGGAGGAGAAGGTAGAAGAGTTGTGAGTGAATTTGAGCCTGGGAAGAAGGGGACAGGGGAAAGGTATTTTTAGTTATGGGTTGTTTTTTTCTTCTTCTTCTTCTTTTTCACTATTCTCATCTGTTTTTAATTGTCAATAAATTAAATTAATCTTCACCAAGTTGAGTCTGTTTTGCCCATGATGGTAATTGGTGAGTGATCTCCTTTTCTTTATCTCAACCCAAACAATTTTCATCTTATTTTCTCATCAGTCTTACTGAGGAGGGGGAATGAGACAGCAGCTGGCTGGATGTCTGGCAGCTGGCCAAGGTTAACCCACTACAACCAATCACTCTCCAAAACAGATATTCATCATCCCAGGAGCAATGTTTTGGGACCAAAGCTAAGCCAATTTGCTTAGTGGCATTAGGGTTCTTACTAAAAGGGCCCAAATATTGCCTGTCATAGGAGTAGCTGCAATGCAAGCAAACTGAATTGTTTGAGCTTTGTATGGGTTCCTATGGCCATACACATCCTGCAGGTGACATTGTAGAGGGTGGGCCACTGAGCACACTGGGCTTTGGGTATTACCATAGAGATCAACCACAGCCTCCATAGACAACTTCTGAAAGATTACTAACAAATAAGAAATAGTTACATGCAGATTATGTCACAGGGAACAGGCAGTTTCCTACTATCTGCTGTCACCTTTGTGATTCTTATGGTGGGTTGACCTTGCCTGAATGCCAGGTGCCCACCGAGCCACTCTATCACCCCCCTCCTCAGGAGGATGGTGAGGGGAGAAAATAAGATGGAACAAAATAAACCCCGAACTCATGCGTTGAGACAAAGGCAGTTTATAGAAGCAAAGCAAAGCTGCTTGTGCAGAAGCAAAAGAACAAAACCTTTATTCTCTACTTCCCATCAGCAGGCGATGTTTGTCCGCTTCCCGGGAAGCAGGGCTTCGTATGCGTTGTGGTTCCCGGAGGACAAACGGAAATAATGAATGCCCCCCCATTCCCGCTTTGTTCCCCTTGCTTTTATTCCTGAGCATCATATGGTATGGAATATCCCTTTGGTCAGTCTGGGTCAGCTGTCTTGGCTGTGCCCCCTCACAAGACCTTCCCCGCCCCCAGACTACTGGGGAGGAGAAATGTTGGAGAGGCAGCCTTGGTGCTGTGCTAGCACTGCTCACCAGTAACCAAAACACTGGTGCGTTATCAATACCTTTCTAGCTACTAATACAAAACACAGCGCTCTGAGGGCTGCTATGGGGAAAATTAACTCCATTCCAGCCAGACCAAATACAGTTCTTCTGTCAGAAAATCTTATTTTCAGTTTCTTTCTGTTCTTGAGAGCTTTCAGATCCATATCTCCAAGGAATTACTCTTACCCACCTGTTTATAGAGGCATCTGAGGGCATGGGAAAACACTCTTAGCTCTACCTCTTGACATTGTTTCACAGTGTAAAATGAACCAAGGTCCCAATCTTCAAGTACTAAGTATTTTGTCCAGCTCTTGAAACATGCAATGAAAGGGTTTTGAATGTACTAAGTCACCAGGTGTCCTGTTTTTCAGCTGGGACAGAGCTGGGTTTCTTTTTCAGTAGCTGCAATAGTGCTGCATTTCGCTTTCAGCCTGGGATTTGTTATGAGAGAGACGCTAATAACATCCCAGAGTTTGCATTTTTGTCGCTGGAAGTGAAGGACTTTGTGTTCTGTTAGTCCACAAGCACAAGATTTAAGGGAGGTGAAGAATATTTAAATTAATAAGCTTAATTGACAGTTAGATATGCCAGTGGGGTATTCCATATCACATCATGTCATGGCCGGTATATTAGTGGGGGTCTCTTCCTCTTTTTGCTCTCTCTGGCTTTTCACTCGGGCTCTTGTTCTTCCAGCATTGCAGTTTCGGTTCAGGATTAGTCGCTCCTCCGGGATCGTTACCTGGGAACGGGCCGGGCTTGATCAGCGGGGGGTGAGCAATAGCACTAGGTGTCACTCATTTGCATATTTTGTTACTGTTATCATTATCACTACTATTTTAATATTAGTATTATTTTAAGTTTTCTTTCTATTATTAAACTGTTCTTATCTCAACCTACAAGCCTCCTTATCCTTTCCCCCCAATCCTCTCCGTATCCCCTGGGGGTGGGGGGAAGTGCGTGAATGGCTGTGTTTGCTGCTGGCCAAGGGCTACCCCAGTGAAACTATCACACTAGGCAAGAGAATTTTATTTTCCTTTTCTACCCTAGTGAATCCTGAATCCTTTTCTGCCTAAAAGCAAGATCTTTCTTGAAAGAGTAGAAATTATCTTCGCTTCTCCCTCGACAAAACACACAATAAGCTGGTAGCTGATGCACACTCCAGAGCCCTGGGAGTCAAATCTCTTCAGCAAGGGAGGAAACTGCATAGTACTTATGTCTGATGGAAGATGCTCCTATTCTTGGAAAAAAAAAACCCAAAACAACAAAACCTCCTCTGAGTCCAGTCGTGTGATAAAAAAATCTGCAGCTCTAATTCCCAGTTTGGTAAAGCTCCAGTGGGAATTGCACAACACATCCATGGGGTCACAGAAGAACTTACAGACAGGTGAAAACCTGTCACTGCACTGCTCTATGCTATGAAAATTAAGCCAAAGTTTCCTATCAGTCCTGTTTTGTATTGGTGGCAGATGAAGAAGAAACTGGGAGCTGCAGTAGTGTCCACAGAACCACAGGGCAGTAGTACCTCAGGAGCACTACAATCATATGATGGCACCATACAGCATTGCTACTTGAAATGCAGTAAAGGTACTAGTCTAGAAAAACTGTTAGATAAATAAAGTAAGGTGAAGCATTGGATGAATTCAGGGAAATCTGAATTCTGAATATTTGTAACAGTATACTGACCTTTTATCTTAAAACCCTGTCTATACTGGTGACATTCTGTATTTACCACATAGGCAAGCATAGTATATGTTCCCATATGCATAGCTATTCAAGTATTTGCTCTTGATTTAGTATTGAAAGTATAGAATGAAAAATATTATTATGTGCACTTATGAAAATTTTCTCCCATGTTCTGCCACGCATGTAATGCGTTTCACAATTTCTGAAGTCACACAGGACACATAGAAACCTACAAAACAGCCAACTAATTTTGCAGTATTTTCATTAAACTTTAGGGCTTCCCATCTTGCTAAAAACAAATATTTTCTGTACCTGAATTTTTATCACAAGAACTAACACCTAACTTGTCTATGAATCACAATTACATCACACTTATTTTAAGACAGATCTATTTGCAAGCATAATGGCAGTCACTGAATGGTTTGAATTCCAAATTATGCTTGATATGGCAGTTTTGCACATATGAGTGCAGTCACTAAATCTACTTTACAGTTAGAGCTCAAGAGCAGTAGAGAAAGATGATAGCTGTGTGAGAGAAGAATGAAGCACTCTACCCGTAGCAATGTCCTCAGAAGATTCACTTGAATACACGTTCTCAGTATTTGACCCATGGCAGCCTAAACTGTAGATATGACCTTTCAAACTGTTATTCTGAAAAATATAACACAAAAAAAGTCATCTTAAAAGTTACCACACTACCTTGCAATGACTAAGTCAACTCATATTTCACTCACGGGTTTAAGTTATTCCATAACTTTTAAGTGTCTGGAAAGTCCTATGTGGAGTAAAGAAAACTGACTTTTGGGAAAACTCACCGAAAGTCCAGGGAACAAAGACAGAAAGGTTCTGCACTGCCAGAGTTAAAATCTAGGAATCACCTTACACACTTATTTTCTGTCATTCTGTAATATTACACCTGAAATATAACTGGAATTACTAAGTATTTTTTTTTAATTTGTCTGGCAAGTTATGAAATGACATATGAGCTGCCAAATGCTATGCACCAATATCCTTCAATGCTGTGCATAATTCTTCAAGCTGTAGTTGTTGACCTATTAATAGTTGTCAACTACATTTCAATTGAGGGGCATCTGGATGATGATGAGAGAAGGATTTCATATAGTCTCCATGCGTAGATAGTAGGATTGTGGCATGGTGGCTAGAATTTTAATGCAGTGATTTAGCATCATTTGGCTGGTTGTCATTCCATGGTGAGTACTGTAATAAACCCAGACTGACAAAGGGTGGGAAGGAAAGATAATTTCCCTGTGATGTCTTTTTCATAAAATTATTTACTTTAATGCTTATATTTGTTGTCATTGTAAGTCTTAGAAACCTGTTGATAGCCAAATTGCTATGAGGTCAGTCATTTTAGATCTGAAGATGATTTTCTAGGATGCCAAACTTATCTTTCCTCCAGAGGTGATTTCATTAGTGATGTCATGACATAAAACATTTGAGACTGCTGCAACTAGTTTTAATTGTGTCATTGGTGGATGCTCTGAGACAAACAAGGAGACTGACCCAAAGCACCAGAGCTTACACGCACATCTTGTACAGACGACTGTTAGATTTCTAGCAGCCAGGCAGGAAGAGAGAAAGTTCTGCCATTTATTAAATAAGAAGGATAATGTCATTTTCACTAGATGTCAGATATACCTCAGAAAACAATCCTCTTAGGGAGTCTATCTTTTTTTTTGGTATGTTTATTCACCTCTCCAGTTACTAATCTGATTTAGTTTTTCATTAGATTGTCTCAATCTAAATTTGTTCATTGATATTAAAGCAGATTTAAGAAATTAAAAAGTGAGAGCAAATATAAGAAATTAAAAACAATCAAGGAAACTGCATCACATTCCATGATTTTTTACTTTTGACAAATGACAAATCCACTCATTTAGAAACAATACTTTGATTATATTATATCAAGTTTTCTTAATCTAGAATAATTTTTTATAGCATAACAGAAAATGACCAACATGAACATTTGATAAAACTGTTAATCACAACACAAGACTTCCACATAAGACTTCATAGTAACAAAAGATCTTATTTTTCTGTTGCTGACTATTTCTACTGAGACTGAATTCTAACTTCAGGTAAACTGAAACTAACCACTATGTTCACATTCCTGAACACAAAAATGGAATTTGGCCCATTTTGGTTAAAACGCAATTGCAGTGCAACAGAACAACAAGAAGATTAAGGAAGGTGGATCCATCTCACGTGGCACTTTGCTGTTTGCATTCTCTGCAACCCCAGGTTTCCATCCATATATATTTCATTCTTTCTCTGTCTCCAACTGAAAGAGGCTTGAGCGGCTGGGTGGCTTAAGCAGCTGGGTGCCTTTTCATACCTGTTGACAGCTCCTCAGTGACGTTTAAGAGTGAGTAGTGACACTGAAACCCCCAGAACTTGCCTTGACTTTAAATGTAGCTGACTCTAGCTTCTTTATTTGAAACCAGTTTCTGAAAGCATCCTGCGACACTTAATAATGCAGTGTCTTGCTAAGCACTAATGACCACTGTAATTTTTTAAAAAATACAGTTTAAGCCCAATTGTTGTGACAATTATTCCTTTCTTTATCAAGAAAACTAAAGAATATTTGAAATAGAGCTAGATGCAATATTTCTAATCATGCCTGATTTTAAAATATTTTTTTCTAGCTGTCTTTATTGACATGTTACCTTGCCATTTTTTTCCCTCACAATTGTCACTGTAGCAAATGAATTGTCAGCTTGTCATAGTGAATCAGAAAGCTCCTTCCTGTGCACCTCACCTTGGATGTAGCATCACGATAGCAATGCACAGTCTGAATATTTTGTGGCCCTTTCTAAAATGGGAATTCCCACCACTGTGCACCCAAAGCCAAGGGCTACAACCCCCCAAAGAACTTACTCTTCACAGGCATTTTTTTGAGTGCCTCAATCCATTAGTTTTGTTTCTGCTCATTTTCAGAAATATTCCCCTTGACGTCTTGCCGGACCCTTACAGCACCTCTTTTTCTGCCGCAGGGGAAGCCCTGTGGATACCTCATCGATGGCGCCAGGCAACTCTGGCCCCTTCTGTCGTTAGATTTGATGTCAGCCACAGCTGTCGGCTCCTACTTCTGGATGTGGCTCTTGCTGAGCCTGACCCTGAGCTGCCTGACCAGCCTTCCCTCAGGCCAGGTGCGGGCAGGCTGCGGGCAGGGCTGCAGGGGGAGCCGCCCAGGGTGGCAGCACCCGCCATCCACCCACATGCTTGTGCTGCGCCATAGCAGTTTGTGCTGCCTGTGGGACATGGCCAACGGTGCCCAGTCCTGGCTATCATTCCCGCTGCCCTCCTGAGCAGCGTGACAGGCAAAGCTCTGGGCTGTCCGTTGTGTGCAGCCAGCAGCTCTGTTAACGCGGCGCTGGCAAGATGAGTTGGGTGGGTGGGTAGAGGCTGCCATGATTCTGTGACAGATAGAGGCCTCCAGGATTGAGATCAAAGGTTAAATGGCTTTTTGCTGCCATCTCTTGATAAACCAGAGGAAAAGGCAGCAGAAGCTGATACAGTGTCTGGGCAACACCCACTAGGCCAGGGCAGGCATTTAGCACTTGCTGATGAGGATGAATTTACCTTCTGGGTGGACCAAGCACTAATGAGTTGTCAGGAGTGTTTGATGGATGAGCATCAGAGCTGCACTGGGAGAGAGGTTCATTATAAATAAACTCCATGTTCACTGCCCTGACTCAGGGCTGCTGGAGGCTCGGAAGGAAAAGTGGTTTCTGCCTTTGAGCAAATGAGCAGTCTCCTAATGGCACAGTCTCTGTGTGCTATGGAGGGAGCTTTCCACTGCAAAAACAGGCTGGAAACGCAGGCTTTGTCACTGTAAGAGATGCTGGGTGTGAACCCTGGGGTGGCCCAGGGTCAGTGGCTGCAGAGCTCCACAGGGACCCCAAGTCCCTGCCAGATCTCAGTGATGGGACATTTCCATGGCTAGACTATTCAACCAGCTCCCTACAATTTCACGTCCCCCAGTTTCCCTCTGGTACCTACACAACTCCCGTTTCGTTGGCTAGTTAAATTTTCTGTGTATGGATATCCACCACTGCAGATAAACAGGTCTGCAGATCAGGCCTCAGAAGCAATTAAATCTAAATAAGCACACTTTCCTTTCATTTTTCTTTTTAAAATTTATTGTGAAAGAAATAGAAATGAAGATTTTTTTTTTTTAAGTTATTTCTTAATTAAAGACTCCTGAAAATTTTGGCCTATTAGTACTCTTTTAATGATCTCCAAGGCTGCAATATTTTCTACTTAGCCAATGCTATATCCCTTCTTCCCCAGGATGTGGAAAAAAAAAAAAAAGCAGAATAAATTCAAATCAGCAGGGGATTTACCGAGAAATTCCTTTAAACAGGCATTGCGTAAAATGCAGCTGTGGTCCCTGAACAGAAGCCAGGATCCCTGCAGCAATTTCAGAGCCCTGCGATGCCAAGTCACATTCCTCCTTGCTCTCTTTTTTGCTCCTCTGCCACTACTCAAATTAAGATATTGCCTGATGCTTTGGTATTCTTCTGGGTGAAGAGGGATTGAGGACGTAACTAAATGAATATGAATACTCATTAGCTGGAGGGTTCTGAAATGTGTAAGTCTCACAAGTACTCCACTAAATAAATTCTTCCTGAAAAGTTTTCCAGTAAGACCCTGAGTGAGATGGTGTGCCTCTGCCATTAGGTGGCAGTTGCAGAAAGGGGGATTTTAGATTTAGGTTTTGGTCTTGCATACCTTCATCCTATCTAAATCTTTTAGAGATGCAGAGTTTTTTATTGGCTCTGACCCTGAGAGAGTAGTGAAGTGGCAGAGAGATTAAAAATAAGTTAACAGAACACCAAAGTGTTTAAGATTGTGATAAACCTAAACTACTAAAAGATCAATAGAGGAGTTTCTGCTTTTTACTTCAATTATTTGTCTTTGACTTTTCTCTGGAAATACTTTTCCATTATTGAAGATTGCTTGGACAGTTTAAAATATTTTAAACATTTTCCTAAGGTAGCCACCAGCAGAATTAAAACTAAATTATAATAACAAGAATCATTACTTTCCTAATTTTTAAGAAATGAAATAGGTATCATCACCAACATGTACACAGCAAATACATACTTTCCGTTTAGTTAGACTGATGTTTATATACATTTGTCACTATCCAGCAAATTCAGAAAGTAATGTAACACTATTGTGTGGCCTAAATCCATTAATACAAACAAACACAGTCACAGTTTGAGAAATGAGAAACAAAACACGGAAATATCTGTACGTTGCTGCTGGTGACCTAGGCATATTCCTGACTGGCTATGGAACAACCTTTACAATTAAACATGGAAATTACCTTGTTAAGCCTACATTCCTTGCAGGCTGGCCTTAAGGATATAATTTTTAACAGAACTTTGTACTCTTCGTTTAATTTAATGGATAGGAGAAAGTTTCAGTCCCATTCTTTTGAAAAGTGGCTAATGCAAATACAGCAAAGAGAAGTGCGCATTTATTAAAAAACAAAACAAAACAAAACAAGAAGACTGGAAAAACCAAGCAGCTCCCTTCCCTTCCCTTAGTCACATGTTATATCTGAAGTAAGTTTTGATTGTGTTAGAAAATTATCACTCTTTCCTGGTTTTAAATATTATATGTTATGTCCATAACTTTTCAATGTTGTGGTCTCAACTGTAGCGACTTTGAGTTATCCTAGATCATCCAGTAAGACTGCTGGGTGCACAGGAGAGAGTGAAACTAATGGCTTTTTAGTATGAATTGCTTAATCCCTCCAGGACGCTTGGAGAAAAGAATCCTTTTGAACAAGAACATGATTCCTATACATGTATTTAGAGCTATACTCTGATGCCCTACTGTATCCTTTAGGAAATTCTAATTGTGTTTAGCTGTCCTCTTAAGTTCTTATGTGATTTAATGATATGGGATAAGAAGATTATTTTGATAGGATATTAAGGGGAAATATCAATTTGATTTAATCCCATGTTTGTGCATCAGCATCCCCAAATGAACTGTGCTGCTGAGCCACTGTACTTCCTAATGAGAACTAAGCTTTCTGTCATTGTTCCTGTAAAACTTCCAACTGGAAATACCAGTCCAAGAGCTGTATTTCAACTTACTCAACTGTGCCTTAGATAGACAGGCAGATACATGCACAAATACAGAAGCTTTAATTAAGAAAGAGACAAAAATCACACTAAGATATTAAAGATAGAAATGCTTTCTGACAGCGTGCTGTCCAACTGTCCAACCTCATGACCCACAGGTAATCATAACTGAAGTTCTCATATTGATGACCAAAAAGTAAATGCTTTCTTAGGTATGAATTAGGTTGTCTCCATATGGCTCCACGCATTATAAAATGTTGCTAAATTACTATTTAGATGCTTCTCATTTTCTTCAAAAGCCAACTAGAAAATGAGAACTCTGTTGAATTTTGGGAAGCTATACAAGGCTAAAATAAGTCTAATAATGGAAGAACAAACTAGAACTCCCACTTTCTGCTGCTGATTGTCTAGATGGCCTCAGACAGATTACTTTATTGTAGGCCAAAATAATTTGTGTGTCATAAATGAAAAATCTCCTTTTCTTGACTCTGTTCATGTCATGCTATTAGATGACCTAATATAATTTTGTAGGTTTATAAACACATGTTTACTGGATCAGATTAAAGCACAGGCTGGTGTTCTGTCTCTGACAGCAGTTCACCCACCCTCCCCATGCGCATCCTCAAACAGCTTCAGTTGAAGATAGACTATAAAAAAAAGGCAGTGAAATTTCTTTAGGAGCATACCTATACTCCTGCAAATCTATAAGTTAAGGTGTTACTTCCTATCAATTAAAGAGACAACTAGTCAATGGAGATAAAAATGCCCTGTCAGCTCCCATTAATTAAGATCAATATGTGAAGTGGTAGCAGGTTTAGAGTATATTCAAACACACTGTTGTTCCTTTTTAGCTCTTAGGTGTGAGATACAATGTTGTCATGTTGCACAGTAGCATGTTACCATGCAAAACGGACATACAGCTTTGTCAAAACCTAATTTCATGGTAGTCAAAATTTTGAGGACAATGATTGCATTTTTTTCTAGAACAGATAGCCTGTCTCACCAAATACATCATACCAATCTAAACTACATGTAACTTGAGTAAAGGGAAATACACTTTCATGTTTCAGTGCTTTGAGATTTGCTCTTCCCCGTTTTCTTTTCAAGTAACAGATGAACTTCAGCATAAAAATGGAAGAAAAATTCATTAACTCTGTAAAAATGAGGATATGAGAGAGAGGACAGATGGACTTTTCTTCCAGGATGCATCCAACATAGATTGGATTTCCTGCAGCAGTAATGGCCAGACCAGACAGAGCTATTCTGAGGACTTTTACATTATTATACCGATATTCTCATGTTTAAAGACAAGTTAGAGAATGCTAATATAGCCAATACTTCGATATAGTAGAAGAATTTAAAAGATAATTATTTCCAACAGGTTTTCTTCTATTGAGTCAGGTCCTTTGCCTACTAGGAGACTGTATGATCAGACCAGGAACTGTGAAACCACTGAGACTTGAAGAAGCCTCTGCTGAATGCAATTGTCCCTCACAAGCTTATAGAACACACTGGGACACGGGTTAACTTTTCCTGTATCCAAAATACAAACAAATAAGCAGCATGTAGCCTTGAACACTATAACTCTATGGACTACAATAAGGATACCTTTACAAAAATTAAATAATCAAACTTTTTGGTATGTGAAACAAATTCATGTCCAATATCTCATGAAATTTTAAATCTTTGGGACACTGAAAACACAATCAAACATTTTGCTGGTACATGTTTTAGCAGAAAGGAAAAATACATAATGATGAATAATACATTAACATTTAAAATATACAATCAATAAATACAGGCATGACTACAATTATTCTACTATCCTAAAACATCTCAATATCAAAAGTTCACCAAACAGCAAAATTATGAGAAATATACAGAATTGAGAAATCTAGCCAGAAAACAATTCTTCCTTTCTAGTTTTGCAGATTTAAAGAACTTTTCACCAAATCTGTATTTATTATGTAACTATCAAGATATTCTACTAAAGATTGGTCTGAAAGATGAGTCACTCTAATCTTAGTATTGCCTATTGATGGTGCATGTTACCATGCCATTGTTTCTCTATTTCTTGTCTAAGCCTTAGTTTATTTTGTGTATATATAGTCCCCTATAAATCCTCAGTGAGACATTTCACCCTGTCCCAGAACATATCCTGATATAATACAATAGCCAAAGCAGAGAAACTTGCATAAGGATTTGTATGCTTAATGTATTGAAAACAACAATAACCCTGAAATTGAGATTTGATGCAGTGTGATGTTAAATCGGAATCCAAATGTGATTGCACAGAAAATTCAGAAAGTTTCATCCTTTAAATAAAAAAAAAAAAAGGATCACAAGTTTGTAAATTAATGCCTAGAAATGCAAGGTAATGCACAATTAAGTAATGTATCCTAACATATGTCCTACATACTTAGTTACAGTGGGGGGCAGCCATAGTATTAGAGCACCAATCTACATATTGTAGACCATATGTCATGTTTGTAGATCACTTGGAAGCTGCAGCTGCTGTGAAATGAAGTTCCTATTTGCTCAGCAGACCTGGCAGTGGGAGAATACCTTGTGCTACTTTTATCTTTATTATATGTTCCCACAGTACAAATCCATGTTATTGATGCTGATTGCTAAACCTCTGATTTTGGTGCTTGTTATCTGAAAGCTCCTTTTTCTTCATGGTAAATCCCTTGCAATTCACCTTATGTCTGCAGAACTGTCTCTGTTTTCCTTTATATATTCTCTCTCTTAACTTTAGGACAATTACAGTGTAAAAAACTTTCTTCACCCTGTTGCTAACTTTCATTCTTCATAGCAGTTTTTCAGATCTCTCTCCTTATCCCACCAAATTTTTAATTAAAAAAAACCCCACTACATTTTACCATGAAAGGTTTTCTTAAAGGCCTGCATTCTAGAATCACAGAATCATAAAATCATGGAATGCTGTGAGTTGGAAGGTACCCACAAGTTCTTGGTGCCATGACTACCTCCCTGGGGAGCCTGTTCCAGTGCTCCACCACCCTCTGGGTGAAGAACCTTTTCCTAATGGCCAACCAAAGCCTCCCCTGGCACATCTTCCTGCCATTTCCTCTGCTCCTATCATTGGTTGCCAGAGAGAAGAGATCAGTGCCTGCCCCTCCTCTTCCCCTTGCGAGGAAGTTATAGACTGTGATGAAGTCTACTCTCAGTCTCCACTTCTCCAGGCCGAACAAACAGAGCAACTTCAGCCACTCCTCATACGGCTTCAATGCCATCGATTACTGGAAGATAAGTAAATATTGATGATTTATGCTTCTCAGTTATTAAGAGCTATTTCTGAAAAAGTGTCATGCCTCATTTAAATAAATTGCTATATTCTCAAAAGCCAAGAAAAAGTCTTATTTTAGATCTTGATCCTCTCTATAATTCAATGTATTTGACTATATATATAATTTTTTGGCCTATGAGGGTTTTTATTTTTTACTAGGTGATGTATGACAAGCTTTCCCAATATACTGCCAAGCACGGCCCACCAAAACTTTCTAGTATGTCGAGGTCAGTAATTAATTTATTCTACCAGTCTCCATTGCAGTACGCCCTGTGATCGATCAATCTTATTATGATACAGTATCAGAGCTATACAGGCTTGATTAATTGCCCAGTTTTTCAAGGGTGTCATTTGCTACTAGAGAGAAAGAAATGTTTCCTCCTCCAGCAAATCCCTCTAGCATACACAAAGCATTGAGTTATTTCAATTTTAGAGGAAGAATGATGGGCTAGGGCAGTGACCGTGGTACACCTAACAGTACTTGTCTATATTTCCTGAAACTCCACTCTTAGCTTGTGCAACTCCACTGAATGTTTATAACTGTGTAGTTCGTATCTGTTGACCTGCATCAGATGAATATCTGGTTCATTCTCTAGTTCTCCTCCTCTAATTCTGATGTACGTCCTTTAAAGCAGAAAATTCTTTTTCTTGTTTCAGAAAAATGGGATGATGCTGAAAACCTGTCAAAACTGCATTTAACAACCATTTTTCAAAAAAAATTCATTTCAGAAAGCTGCCATTTTTTCGCCCTGTCTCTATAATAACCAACCTACATAATCACGTAATGATTAAGAACAACACCAAAACATATTAAAGATACATTTTTTTCACTCTGAGATGAAGTAGGGAATCTCAGGTTCTCCTGGTGTCCTTTCTCATATTCAAAACTGTCCCATTAAGATTTTGAATAAACAGGAAGAAAACTTTTCTTCCACTTGCGGTATTGTTGTCATACCCCTAATAAGAAAACTACAAGAGTGTGATCTTCCTATCAGATCCATTCTGTAAAATACCAATCTTAGCTGGTACTACTCTCTGGACCAAAACCCTCTTGTCAAGATGCAGATGCAAGCCCAGGGCCGAAATTTTGTGCATCTATGGTCTCAACTGCTTCAAAGTCCTTACAGACATATTTAACTTAGTGTTTGCTTAAGCCCCTCCTGTTTTTGCAAAGTGTTGGAGATTTTGTTTTAACATTTTGATGAATTAGGCTGCTGGTTAGGTGCCAGCTTTTGGCTGAGATATTAAATTGAAACCCCTTCTGCCTGGTTTCTTTGAGCAGCAGCTGGGAAAGATGAACAGCTCATGTCATTAAAATAAAAATAAAATAAGATTTGAGAGGGATGTGCTTGCCATGGTGGCCTTTTTCTTTTTGGTAATAGTTCTGACATGGAAATGGAAAAAAGAGGTCTTTGCTGAGTGTATATAGTTACTGTTCTGGCCGTGCCTGTGCATAAAGTAGTTAGTTTTGAAGGTTTTCAGAAGCTTAAATTAAAATTTTTAAAAAAGAAAAAAATCACATAATGTTCTATTACATCATTTTACAAGTGCATCAGTCTCCTGTTTCCTTTAACATGCGGCTTTCAGCCTTCAAGAAAAGCACTCCCTGTGACTGACACCACAATTGTCTGTCTGCCTTCCTAGTGAAAGATGCAGCTGTGTGCAGGATGACTTTCACCACCCATTTAACACATTCTTACATCTTTTTTAAGCGTAGAAAGCAACCGGGGAGGCCACATATTAGTCCTGGCTGGAATTTCACCCGAGGCGTTCACACCTGCCGCTGCCTGGAGCCCGAGAGGTTGCATCGGTGTGTCAGTTCCGCGCAGGGTCCTGCAAGCTGGAGGTGCCAGCCGAGCGGCGCCGGGGACATGCTGGGCGAAGGGGGATGCCAGGGGTTGGAGGCTGCCGGTTTGGGGAGCTGCCGGGGGAGGCGGGAGAGCCGGCCAGGCATGGGGCTGCCGACGGGGCAACCTGGCAGGACCCGCCGCGCCACTCCGGCGCTGCGCCCGGCCCTGGGCTTGTGTCTCTGGGCCCGTGTGTGGGCCCGGCCCTGGGCCCGCCGCTGGTCCTGTCTTCCGGCGCCCTCTGCAGGAGGCGGCGCGGCAGCGCAGCCCCGGCGCGGGCGGGCGGGCTCCCCCGGTGCTGGCAGGGGCTGCGGTGTAAGCACCTGGAGAATAGGGTAACTCGGAGTAACTCCGCACTCTTTCCTAAGGACAGGCATTGGGCTGCAGTGCAAGCGTGCCAGGATTTAGCAGTAGTTTGACAAGTGGGTTTTTTATTCCCTGATTGATAAAAAGATGAACTTACAGGGTACTGTAAAAGTTCTAGAAATGTTTCCCCAAGCGTCCATAGACTGGGTGGTGCTAAATGCTTTTGCTAATTCAACTATTTAAAAATGTTCCCCTGCTTTACATCTCTCTCTGTTGACAGAATGCATTTCCTTCTTATTGGAAAGGCTCTGTCTCTGTGCTTTCTTAGAAAGAATCAAAGGTAAATCTTGCATAAAGTGCAACTTAATTTAAGGGACACTCCGCGTGTCTCTCTGGCTGTGGAGTGTTACTTAGTGCGGAGTGTTGCTCGTAACCTAAACTTGAGTTTTGTATTGCAAACCTGGTTTTTGCCCTGTTTGTGCAAATGAAGGGCAGTATACTGTTGTTAGGGTACTGCTGCAGCTCTAAACGACAATCACGCCGACAGTACTGAAATTTAAGGTGTCAGTGGCACTACCATACCCGCAACACTATGTGGACTGCTCTGGCCCGCTTCACCTCACCGTCTCATGCTCCTGCATCTTCTACTTCCTATTCCTTATCTTAGAGTGAGTTGGTGGTATCTAGAGGGCATCTCCAATATTGGGAAAAGAGTGGGGAGAAAGATTAGATTCCCTCTCTGGAGAAACTTTTCTTTAGTAAATGCTGGATCACATGAGGTAAAAGGGCATAATGGAATCCCACAGGGTAAAGAATGAAGCACGGAGGTGTGAAGAGGCAGATTTCCCACAGGGAGATTGCTAGGGAGCAATCCTGACATTCTACATTATGGAGGAATTAGTAAGGGGAGAGCTCTCCACATTAGGTCCCTTGAAATCCCTTTGAGCCCTGTTCCAAAGGCACGCCGTTACTGAAGAGTGTATAGGGACAATTACACAGCAGTATTGTGCAACTGGTATTACCCTGCACTAGCTGGGATGACTTCTGGCAGAGAGGGTCCTTGGCCCGTGGTTGGAGCCAGTAGGCACTAAGGCAGGAATGGTCAAACTTTGGCCTGGGGGCCAGATACAGCCCCCCAGGGTCCTCAATCTGTCCCGCTGGTATTTGCAGAACTCCCTGCACCCCCCCGCCCGGGGTTGTTGGGGGGAAACCAAGCAGCCGCAGATGACTTCCTGCCACTTAATCCAGGGGGTGCCTCTTGGCTACAAACCGCACCGCTGCCGCCCCGTCCTCCTCTTCCTCCTCCTCCTCCTCCACGATGCACTGCGGGCGAGAGGCGCGGGCATCTCCTCTGCTGGGCAAGCTCAGTTGGCAGCCTCTGGACAGTGAGGTCCAGCCAACTTGGGAGAATCGCCAGAGCCCTGGCGCGGCAAAGTTCCTTCAGCCCCTTCTGGCCACCCTTTCTGGACTGCACGGCCGGGCTGAGGAGTGGGGCGGCAGCATCAGTGAGGTGGGCGACTCCCCCATCTCTCCCTCCTTCCCTCCAGCTCCCAGGCAGATCCGGCCCCTGACAATATCTGAGGGACAATGAACCGGCCCCCTGTTTAAAAAGTTTGAGGACCCCTGCACTAAGGTAATGTCAGTGGAGCTTCTTGCTCTGGCTTTTCCACCTGTACATCTGCAGGACTACTTTAGCTGAGTTATTGATAGCCTTCATTCATAACTATCGCTCCTCTCCAGTTAGTGTAGAGAAATAGATTAACCCTCAGCACAGTACATAATACAGAACTGTTTATCACAGATGAAAGACTGAATCCAGACAATTCTACTTTTGTGAGCACTGGAGACACTGCCTCCCGATACACAACACGCTCCTACTTGCTTAGGCCATATATCAAGTAGATGTACAAGATAAAAGCCTATTTTGGTTGTGAAGCTTTGCCTTAGAGGAGTATTAGACTGCTCAACATCCACCATTTGTCAGGCCAGTTTTGTTTATTGAATTCATTCGAACTGCTCTGGTTTGCTCTGGCACATTCACTCTGTAGTGTGTGAGCAGGCAGGGGATAAGGCTTTGGGGCTGCGAGAGAGAAACTAAAGATGGTGAGGCAGCAAACTGACCTCCTTGTATGTTTGTTTCTTCTATTTTCCTTCACTCCACTGACAGCCAGTTCCACATGGTACATGGTGATCGCTGAAACCTGCTACCTGTGTGAGTCTGCTACTTTCCAAAGGCTGATTGTAGCTGGGAAATGGATGACCCTTGCTCTCACGCATCCACATACAATATGAATTATATTTCCTGAGCAGAAACAAAATGGGGTTTTGTTTCCTCTTCTTCTTCACTCCACAAGAGGAAGGCACTCCCTATTACTGACTAACCTCAGTTATGGATTCTGGGCTAGTTTGATACATAGCGTGTAGCATTTTATGGTCTGTCACATCTGTTGCTATACTGCTTGTTTTTCCTTTGATGTGGTTGTCTGACATGGAAATGACTGCAAACAGGATGCATGCAAACAGTTATTTACTCATGGTAGCATCCCAAGTGGTACTTTCACTGTCTTCACGTTTACTTCCTGTAATAAAATTTATTTTGTTGGCAGTTGGAACGGTCCCTGCTGTGAAGCTCATCTGCTCTTTCTCTGCTGCTCATGTTCCCTTTCCGTTATATGCCCTCGACAGATGTGGGAAAGAATAAAGAGACATATGATTCAAATGTCTTACAGAGGGCATGAACTCAACATGTTTCACAGGCTGCCCAGGTAAAATATGAGCTGTCATTAGGTGCTACTAATCAAGTTGTGGGACAAGACATTTAATAACTTATGAAAGACACACATTTATGAACTGCAAACAGACTAGGACTAATTAGTGTGAGTCCACTTTCAGCAACAGGTATGATTTAAAATTTCTTCATCACCTTTGAGGCACTCATTTCTCATTTCCTGCAAGAGATCGTTAGTTCTTGATTGTGCTTTTTCAACGATGTGACTGCGCCATCCACCAGATCTCTACATGCATCTTTCTCAAAAAAAAAAAAAAAAAAAAAAAAAAAAAAGAGAAGCTGTATTAAGGGAATGTTGTAACATTACCAACACAGTGTTGGGAAAATAAAGAAATTACGTAATTGCCCCATGTTCCTCAGTTCCTAACAAGTTTTGATTACAAGGTTGAGTGGAGAAGAAATTTATCAAAAAGTTACACAAGTTTAAAATCTGGGGGTTTTAGTTACTATTTTGAGGCAAGTCAGCTTTTGGGTTTATAAAATGATGAATATTTCAACAAGAAAGCATCTTTTTGAGTAAAGCAAATAATATATAAATTAAAAATTAATTAAATGTGATATGTAATGTTTCAAAACACACAAGGAGCAAATGAGTGCTCTCTGATCTTGGCATTAGCCATGGTATTTTCACAGATCATAAGTAGAGTTATTTTTGCCTTGCTATATGAGAAGAAGCCATCTAATTCAGGCCACAGGAGGCCCCCACAGAGCAGGCAAAAAAAGCAAACTTCCACAGTCTCCCTGGATTTCATATTAATAGATGTACAGAATGTCTGCTCTGTGGTCTTAGCATGGAGAGGAGCCTCACAGCTGACAAGATAAATAGGGCATTAGCAGTTCTGTCAAGGAGTAGACACAGTCTATGCTTTGGATGCTGAAAAACAACAAAGCTAGGTAAAACAGAGATAATCACTTTAGATTAGTTGTTAGAACACTAACTATGGTACCTTTCACACTTTAAAACAATTTCTATAGTAATAAAAGACACTGTGACAATATAGTACCATTGTTGCAAATTTCATCTATTCCTCTCTTGTTTATAAGCTCTGCTGTAATAATACTTTGCCCATCAGAATTCATTGAAATGCATTTCATTATCCCAATCAGCCCCCTGAGTCACTGCTTTATTGTATTACATTTCCTTCCTACTGTATTTGGACTTTCTTCTAATACTAAAGCTGATTCCAAGCCCATTACAACCAGTTGCAAATTAGCTTTTATTCTACTTTGACTGCTGAAGTGTGTTTTAATAAATTCATGCCAATAATTTTATAACCTAATATTCATGTGCTTTATCTTTTAATTACTCTACCCTGAATTAATCTAGTTATATTTCTGATTTATTTAATGCTTTTTCTTGGTCCCAGGGTGAGCTAACATCTCTCCCAGTCTCATAAGCATGGACAGTTGAAGTATTATATTCTTCCTGATTTCAGGATTAGAAATTAGCATGGTGTAGCAATGTTTTATAAGGGAAAGTTACACACTATACACAGTATTTTACAGGCATGGTTTTTTGGGAGCACAGTTTTGGAATAACCTAGAAAAGCTCTACAAGTGTGAGATATATATATATACTAGAGATATAGATAGAGATAGAGATAGAGATAGAGATAGAGATAGAGATAGAGATAGAGATAGAGAGAGAGAGAGAGAGAGAGAGAGAGATAGAGATAGAGATAGAGATAGAGATAGAGATAGAGATAGAGATAGAGATAGAGATAGAGATAGAGATAGATCTTTTTATTTTCCACTGTAAAACCCTCTAGCTCACGGTGACAGCATCTTTTAAGTTGACTGTTTCCACTAGATGGCACATGGGGCCATATGAGTGGCAGGAGATACACAGGCTGCTGGACCATGATGTAAAATGCATGTAATGCTTAAAAAAAATGCAATGCATTCCTTAACTACTGCTAACTGGAGTAGCTCCATTTGCTTCTCTGGTATATGCTGATCTATAATAGCTGAAACTTCAAGTGTACTGCATACAAAATTGTTTTCTAAGCTGTGTTATTTCCCATCTTGGAAGCGGAGAATTTCTGTGTTTAATATGAAAAGTGTTCCACATATTATATCCTAATACTTCATTCTTCATAGGTCCTTAGGCAGCATTGGTAAGAATATTTGAGCATCAGATAGAGTTGTATCTGGTTACACTATTAAAATGCCAGTAAAGGAGTATACAGGCACAGTGCAAAGGATAAAAATATACAGATTGTTTCAGTGAAAAGGAATAAAAATGAAACACATCATTAATTCTTTGGAGATCTGATATCTCTTTAAAATTGGCCTAAATTATGGTCCTTGCTTTTACTTTCTCCAAACTCTACAGTGATAATTACTGAAGTCAATACTTTACCTAAGAATTTCTGAGCCAGAATCTGTATATCCTTTGCTGCCAGGGGACTGGTTGCCCAATAGCCTTTGAGTGCCCATCTGCTGTTGGAAGAGGCAGTTATTCGAGCCTGTTTGTTAGATCAATTTTTAAAAGCTTGGCTGACCTGGAGGATGAGAATCTCAGAGGTAAAACTTCTGGGTGGATCTCAAGCCCATTATTTGTCTGGGAGCCACAGAAATCACCCCTGTAAAGACCTCCTTGTTGGTCTAATGGCTCAGATTACATTTGGCTTACATCAAATACAGCGACTTCTGCCTTTCATTTCTTGTCTCAGGCCACAGCGGCATTGCTGATAGCTGGGAAGCCATCCAGCTCACCAAACAAAGCCTATGACTACATTCCACAGTATCTATGACACTTACCCATGTCCTCCCAACTGACATTTTCCCCATATGGAAAGTCTTTAAAGATGTTTACACTTAAAAGCTTTTGTGCAACTGGTGCAATTGTGTCACATTTGTTGCTGTAGAGGGATTTTGAGCTTTTTTGTCCTGAATTGAACTACAAGCCATCTCTAAAAATAGGCTTTTAATTTTGTTTTTTATTATCACACTGACCATTTTACTGTCTATGACTTTTGCAGTTATCAAGACTAAAAGAACCACTATAAGAAACTGGCACAAACCAAACCATCCTAGTGCTATCTTTCTTCTTTGGCTGTTTGCCCAAGCTAAGGATAACCTAGAGCAAGTAAATGTGACTTTTATCTAAGCTACATATTTGAGCTACAGAGGAAGTGGCAATTCCCATGGCAAAGACTTTCCATGAAAAACGCTCAGTTATTTCCCCAAAAGAAAAGTGCTGACAGAAGTGGTCATTAAGATATGTGATTTCAAATACTGTGCAGAAAGAATGATGCCTATTCATGCCAGTCAGTTCCACACAAGTAGCAAGAACTACTTTAGATATGTTGGATCTTTTAAGTGGTCTCTGGAATTCATCTGCAGAACAGACCTTTGCAATTGCCCACCTTTGTGATATAAAGGCAACATCTACTAGTTCTGCCCTAGGAACACAACATGAAGCATAAGAACATAGTATGGTCATCTTCTGATGACAGCACATACAGAAGCTCTCCAGTACTCTCCACCATGCCACCAGTGCCTGCTATGCCTCATCTGGCTCTCAATCTTATGTCCCTAAAGTTGGCCACATCAACCATTGCTTAGCTTCTCTTGCCTAAAGACTCCAGGTGGGCATCCAGGACTGAATAGGATGGGCCTGAAGAACATTAACATCAGCAACACCTCTTCATCATAAAGAAAAGATAAACCTGGGAGCTACCTTAACAGTGGTGAAAATATCAGCTGGGTAACAGAGGTGAAACACGCTGTGCTGTAGTTGTCTGTGAACCACCATCCATTTTTGTGCTGCACAACTGTGTGTTCTTGGTTTACTTGTTCTGAAAAAAAAAATTTTGAGCTGTGAGATGGTAAGTAAGCCAAAGATGTGAAAGATGTGAAAGACAATAAAAACACTGATAGAAATTAAATTGCTGACATGCTAGCAGCTAGTAACTCAAGGACTCAAGAGAAAAATACTATCATGATTTAAATAATGATGTGAGCTAGAAAGCAGTAGAAATCCTAGAGATCAGTAATATAAAGAAACAGCCTATTCCAACTCCTCTTGCCTGACTGGTGAAGGGTTGGCTAAGCAGCAGTGTGACTTTCTGTGTCTGCACTGGGATGGTAAGCATGTTAGTGCTTAGGCTAGTAGCATGTGAATCCTATCTAGCTACATCTCCTCTGGCTATTTCCCAGGAAAAGATTGCTGACTACTCTTGATTTTATTTATCATACACACTTAGGAGTTTCAACCCAGCTAACCCTCCAGTCCATGCTGTTACTGGCTGTTAATGGATGCAAAATCTGAGCTTTCTCTGCTCAGAAGGTATCTGTCTGAAAAAGTGGTCTACAGGAGACCCTCTGAAAAGAGAGAATGGGAATAATCAAACTTAGGGTCTTTTCTAACACACATCATGGTGGGAGCACCTTAAACCCACCTTCCACAGCTCTGGGCATTAACCCCTGCACCACTGACTTAATCAGAGCCGGAAATGCCAATAGCCATTTGCCTCTTCAGCATTGCTAACATGGACATTCAAATGCTAGTCTGATAATATGGTTATATATAAGTGATCACCAATGCACAATGCTCCTGAATTTTCCCTGAAAGCTAAATATGTTGAGATGGAGACAATAGCAAAAAGTAACCCTAAAGGACCTGTTAGGGCATTGCTGAACTGCATGAGCAATGGTGTACTACTGTGTTTTCTGTCCACCCCCTGCCCAACAGGAGTAAAATAAGTCCCTAAAAATCAATTCCTGCCACTGCTGCTAGACCCTGCAAATGAATTAGCTGCAGTTTATAATCTGCCTAAATGACTGCCAAAAAAGCTAGTGCAACTGGCATGAGCACCTGATCACGGTCCAGCAGCAAAATATATCAACAAAAATAAAACACTTAGTCCCTACACCAGGTGTGGTAGAACAGTTTGTTAAAAATGATCCTGGGAATCAGGTAAAATCATATATTACTTGAACTGCACTAACCTCCCTAGAGGTTAAAAGGAACAAAAAACTTGATAGGCACACACCACTGATAACTCAGGAGTATTACCGTAAACCTAAACAACTGCAGCTTCTGACACTCATTTAATAATCATATTAATTATCAGTGGAGTAGTTCATAAAAAATAACATAAAAGAGCCACTCTTGAAAAACAGTAAAACACTGCTTACTCAGCATATCCTGAATCTTGCATGAACGAAATGTGAACCAGGGTTTTATTTTTATTCCTGACTGCTTAGTCACTGTTTCAGTGGAGTCCAACTGCCTGCAGTGTCATAGGTCTGAAGAGAGCTGGTTAATACTTTCAGGATCTTCTTCTTCCTGGAAAATTGCCTTGAAATTAAAATGGTTAGGTAGAAGCATGTAAGTTTGAGTAAACCTCTTCTGAAATAGAGACAAGGTTTCCATCTAAAACCTGCCTTGTTTCCTAGAAGTTTGTTCTGGCAGTTCCTGAAGACTGGAGAAAGCTAGTCAGCCTTTTGCCTAGGGAGACCAAGGGTTGCAAGAGCTGCATAGACAGTAATGATATTCCCATGTGTCCAAGGAGCCTCATTTACCATCTCTACAACTGGAACCTAGAACTTCTCAAGTCCTTAGTGTGCAGCGAGAGCCTAAAAGCCTAGTAAGACACAGAATCAGCTCAAATGCTCTGAAATTGTAGGCAACCCATTTGTCACAGTTTTATTTCTCTGATTGTTTCCAGTTTACATATCCTGACAGATCTGTAACAGTCATAGCATCCAGCTGTTGTATTTTCTTCAAGGGTCAGGGTCAGAAATCAGTGTCACTAAAGACACAAGATTTACTATTTTTGTATTTTTCAGGTAGGACACCTACAGGTTGGGTTTTGCATGAAAGCTTTCAAAATTTCAAAATTTCCTTCAAAAAAGATTTTAAAATTCTGTAAGTTTTTAAAATATCTTTTAAAGCTGATGGAAAATGTATTAAGAAAGGCAATGTATTCCATTTTCAATGGGTTAAAAATGCATCTTATTGACTTCATAACCCTGTTAAAACTGTAACAGTATTGTTCCACACCTTAAAGTTCTTTGGTTATACAATAGGTATATTATAAATATTTAAAGTGTGTTATGATTTATTGCAAAGGTTCTTTACATGACCATGAAGTTCTAAATATACCTGGGCTAAAAAAATTCTCATTAATCAAGCTTTTTGTTGCTAGAGCACATACCAGGGAATATTTGCCTGCAATTTCCTCTCAGTCTGAGAAGTGCAGATGAGTCCTGAGAGGTTCCCTTGGAAATACTGTCCTCAAGATGCTTAGAGCATGAACTCTCCCTTCCATTTTGCATGGCAGTTGCTACCTGTCATAGGTGGAGGTACAAATTTATGTTGCTTGTTTGCTCCAAGAATCTCATATTAGCAAGTACAGCAAACTAAAACCATGGGAAACGTAAATAGCAGTAGGGCAAATGCAAAGCCATATTCTCCTGTCTGGCTTCTCACAAATATGAGGACATTTTTACTTGCTTGTTTGTTAGGTTTCCTGAGTGTTTTTTCATGTTGTTGACCTTGAGAGTTTGCAAGGAGCTCACTTGACTCGTTTCCTCACTATTAACTTGATTTCCATTTCTCTCTTTCCCTCTCCCCCTCCATACATTTTTTATTCAGTGAATTCGGCATGAATCATGAAAACAGAACTGCAATGGTGAATATAATTTTTATGCATTTTGGTAAAAAAATAATCTTAAACTATACAGCAAATGAGCATTAATTTTATTAGTATTTATATTGGTGTAGCAGAGAAGACCAATTAAGCTATCTTCCTGAGTTCCCAGAAGAGTTACTGGAAAGAGATTGAGGGCAGCAGCCTAGTTTAACTGCTCTCCATGCCCCCCTGAACAAAACTATTTTTCTCCACTGCAAAGGAGTTAAAACTTGACTTTTTGAATGCCTCTGTCTTACCCTATCTGTTACAGCTTCAGAGTGCTGGAACCAGTCCATCCCAGTGGGCATCCCCTGGGCTCCTCCAAATATCACTCACTTCCAAGAAGAAGAGCAAAGAACTGAGCAACCCTTCCACCTGTTAAAACATATGGACAGTATAGCAGGGATTCCCAGCTGGCCAGATCTGACTCTTTCCTTTGTATAGGCAGACCAATCTGGTGGGCTCAGAGCATACCAGAAAAGGAGAGTCATTCTTTTACCCTTTCCTACATTTTCCATGGCTCCTGGAATTTCACAGCCTAGGATCTGGGATTCCTAATGGTGTTTGTCAAGCTTATTTCAAAGAAAATTAAACCTTCTGAGAGTCACTATTGGTATGATAAATTGGTTTTGTGATGCTATAAATTGTTCACATTCAAAAATATGTTTGCTTATATTAAAAATAAAATTATTGCTACATCATTAAAAAGTGTTCAGTGGCCCTGAAGAGCAGCTGATCATATGGATTCCAAAACCTAACTTGAAAATAGTACAGAAATATTTCAAGGTCTGTTTTCAGTTTGTTTAGCAAGTAATTGTTTATGGCATTAGAAAACTTCCACCACAGTAGCAGAGGATGCCAGGCAAAGAGTTGGATGGCTTCATCTGCAGGAGCAGTAGCAGCTGTATGGCAATAACAATATGTATGGCAATAGCAATGTGCTATAATACTGCACCGTGGACATTTTACTGCTTATCTGCAATAGTTCTGTCAGTAAGCCTACAATACTCAGGAGCACCGAGTCTAGTGCTGTTCAGATGACACAGTTTTTCTCACACAGTCAGTATAAATGTGCTTCAAGATAAAACTCCCACCTATATAAGAGAAGATATACCACTACCAGAACTGTAGATCTAGTAACTCATGAGACATGGCGATAACTGTCTCTACTCCCAAATAATTTATTTAAATACCTACAAATTCCAAATGGACAATTAAACTTGCAAATAACTCCACAATCTTCTCTGTAGTTTTTAATAACATCCTGTATGTATTTCTTTTTTAATATAAGATATATGTACATGTAATCAGCTGGAATTTATAGTGAATTCTGCTCAGGACTAAAGAGAGAGACCAACAAAGGGGAAGGAACTGGTGATTTACCATTTTGAGTCACATCTTCTATGAGATGACGTAATCCTGCAGAACAGTCGGGGCCACGCTCAGATCTCAGGCAAAATTCTTGGTAGACTTCAACTTTAGGTTTTGAACAGGCCAGTTATCTGAGGACCTTCAGGACCCCCACTGGGTTTACACACTGGCTATAGAGTTAAATCACCCTGTGTATCTGCTGTGCCAGTGGTGGAAGACAGGTCCTAACCACTAGATCCTTCAACCTGTATCCTCCAGAAATCTAATACTTTGGACTTCTTACTTAGCTTCGTCAAAGAGATCCTGTCACTTCCTTTGTCATTTAAATCTAACTGAGGTCTCCAGTATTTACATACTGCTAAGCAAGCAAAGAAATCTGTACATACATCTTCAAACAATCTGATAATATGAAATCTGATGGATTATGGAAAATAGTTCTTGTGAAAGACACAGAAATATAAGGAAGATTTCTCTGGAAAAAAAGAAAGGCAAGAACAGTGAGTAATATCTTTGTCAATAGCTACTGGGCACATAACAAATTAAGTGAGTCTGTTTGCAATTTAAGTTCAGCCCTGAGAATTTAAATGAGTTTTGCCTAGGAAATGTGAACCTACCTGAAAATGTTTTCAGTTTTTAAATTCTCAGATCAAAAACTTGCACTGCACAGAGTGCTTGCCTAATCTGGACTTAAAGGCATCTGGGTCTCTAAGTGCATTATATGCTATGGCTTCCATGGGCATACAGTTACAACTACCTCAGAAAAATATAAAGGGCAAAGTGTTTATGAGCCTCCCTTGTGCATCTTTTCATATGTGCATGCTGCATATCCAGTTGTCATCCAATCAACCCTCTCCTGAAATGAAAAGCTGGAGGGACCAGCAAGTGTCCTGGTTTTGCTAGGATAGAGTTAATTTTCTCTCAGTAGTTAGAATAGCTGTGCTTTGGTTTCAGTGTAGGTCTTGTTATGAGAAGAACATTGATAAAAGTACTGATGTTATTAGTTGCTGCTGGAGCTCGAGGCCACCGTGTTTGGCTGGTTCACAGCTGCATTAGGACTGGGAGGGAGAAGCACAGTGAATAGTAAACCCCAAAACTGGTATCTGAATGTGCCAATGAAATATTCCAGATCATATCACGTCATGTGTAGTATACTAACTAGGGCTGACCGGAAGACAAGGGTATTTCTCTCGGGAATCACTCAGGCTCACTCTTCTGGAGTTTCGGTTTCAGGACTGTCTCTGCTCTGGGATCGCTGGCTGGCACAGGCTGGGCATTGGTCAGCGGGTGGTGAGCAATTGCACTGTGCATCACTCGATTGTATATTCTGTTATTACTATTGCTATCATTACCATTTTATTTTAATTAGTAAATAGTTTTTATCTCAACCCGTGAGTCCCCTTGCCCTTTTTCTTCCAATTCTCTCCCCTACTCCCTGGGTGAGTCTCGGGGGGAGAGGGTGAGAGAGCAGGCTGTGTTTGGCTGCAAGCTGCAAGCAAAAAGGATGAATCCACCCAAATCACCACAGCAAGCAAGTTCAAGGGAAACTCAAGGGGAGAGAAGAACAAAAGCCAAGCTGAGCATGATGTCAAATGCTGCGAAAGTTCTGCCTTTAGCTACATATTAGGCAGTGGTGGCAACCAAGGTATTGGCTCCCCGCTGTTTCAGTGGGGGTCCCGCTGCCTTCCACTGCACCCCTGCTATCCCCCCGCACACACGGTGGGCTGAAGCCCAGCTGTGGGCTCCCAGCAGACCAAGCCAAAACTCAGTGGATGGCATGACAAGCCAATTTAATTCATTAAAACTTCAGAAAACAAATTTGGGAAAGAAAGAAGCATTTTTGCCAGGTTAGTAGATTGACCCAGTTTACCATGTGATCAGATGAGCATCAGTGTGACGCAAAGGAGGAAAAGATCAAGCAGCTGGGAGCAGAGGCAAGGGGAGGAAGGAACAGAGTAGTCAGGAGGGGGACTGACACCTCCTGCTTTTACTGGAAGCAAGCCCTTAGTTTAGTTTAGCTGTAATGTGAAACTGCACCCTGGGTATGTACAGCCTGACTAAGTGTCGCTGCTATGTGAGGACAGTGCTCAGGGTACCTCTTGAAGTGAATGAACAACATACATCTCATAAAACCAATTTTTCAGGCCCTCTGCTGATTCAAACAGGCATCACCACACCAAATTCTGTTAACTGGTTATTTATAGAGCCACGTTTTAAAAGTCATACATGTGAGACTCAGTGAGAACTGAAAATTACTATTGCAAAGGAGGGTACAGAAGGAGATTATTGTAATTCTCTGAACACCATGACAGGAGTCATGGCCCTGTGTCTGAGAAACCCTACTCTAGCAAAGAAATACATGTATGTGGGAATCGTTTTTTGCTGAGAGATATAACATGGAAAACCCTTGCTATGTTCTATCTGACAATTTCAATGGAAATTGGCAAAATCTGAAAACTGGTGGGCCTAAGGATGATGTCAGTTCACGATAGTCCTTTATGTTATTCCCTGTCAGATCAGAAAACAAAGTAAAGGCTAGAGCCTGCAAACAATGAAGTCAACGTGAGGTCTGTCCCTGCCAGGTTTACAGGACCAGCCCATATGTCTCACAGGATGGGAAATGGTAACATCCTGATGATGCCACAGGTGACAGATCTGAAGTGTGAATCTGGTGGCATAGGCTGGATTTCACATAACACACAGGATCACTGTAGCTGGTGATGTTAAATATATTTTTTCTTGATAACACGTTTGGAAAATTAATTTTCTTCCAAAAGAGAAAGAAAGAGCACAGCGGGATGAGGAAAGGGGCAAGCTATATGACTGTGGTATGCTTGTTAAAAATGGAGGATTTTACATGTTTTAATATAGCTCTATGATCAAGAAAAGTAAATAATTATATCAATGAGTTGTACATACACAAAATATTTATTAAAAACCGCAAACATAACAAATATTTCTGAATGTAAAAACAACATGGCATTTGTTTTCAGATCCACACCTAACCTGACAAACCTTTGACTGAATACTAACAACCTACACTGATTGAAAATCTGGGTACCTGTAGTAATAACTTCTGATTTGCACATTTCTTTATACGATGTACAGATGTTGTGGATTAGATCCTAAAGAGGAAAAAGGGACCACAGCATCAAGTATTGCAAAGCCCAAGTTGTATGTGCCCTGCTGACAAGCAGGGTAGGAACTGTGGGAATTGCCCAGCAGCAAATGCTGGTTTTAATCAAAATTCATTGACCCATGCAAAATGACAGTAACTTGGGAACTCAGCTGAACAGTGTCTGGGAACTCAGCTGAAGTCTATGTGCTAATTATCACCTATTTTGCATGGGCACTTAGAACGGTGGTAGATGCTGCAGGTCTCTCCTCCAGGATACCCAACAGCCTGGGAGCCCTGAGAGGCAAGAGTACAGCCTGCAGTCTCTGCCAGGTGGGATGGAGGAGGAACTTCTGTCACTCATCCTCAAGAAAATGACTTAATATCTTGTATTATTTACTTTGAATTTACTTTTTAATTTACTTTCATTTCATTTTTTTATTTATGTTAGTCTGTTATTTCTAAACTAAAGATTAATCACAACCTGTCGGGGTAATCTGGAGGAACTCAAATGCAGCATTTTCCAAACCCACCTTTCATGACTCTGTGTTAACAACAACCCAAGAATATCCCAACCATTTCCTTGTCTACTTTACTGCTTTGATGCTGATACTCACCTTCTAGATCTTACCTAACAACTTCTACATGACACAGCTTAATTTATGACCTTTTCTTAGATGAGATCCACCATGTTTCCTTATTTCTAAAATCTATTAACTGATCAAAGTAAGACACTGGCCTTTTCCACTGCGATGATCCTGGAAAATCCATATTGCATCATGTTGCAATTTCTATATGCTCACATGTCTTTAATTATTAATATCTGTCCATTTATTCCATTAGTCTCATGTAACCTTAAGATCAGGCTACAATTTCTTCGGGTATTCAACTGAATTTTTAAGTTTTTTCTGAAATACTGTATGTGCTGTTCTCCAACCAGGCAGTAACCATGTAGGTTTATTCAGAATACCTACTCTGTCATTTATCAGCTTTTTCAGAACTATAAGATAGAAATTATTGAATCCCTTTATCAAGAGTGTTAACTATTTGGATAAATACTTTTGTCATGCTTTGGGCAATCTGCTTTCCAAATCCTCATCCTCATTGCCAGTCTTGTCTTTACACTCCACTTTCTACACTATTGTCTTTACTGAAATATACTGTCTGGCACAGTAGGTCATAACTAAGCACTACCTCTGTTAGCAGGATTTTTTTATTCATTCAGTACCTGGGAATTCCAGGGTGTCCCATAGTGACATGGGACTTCTCATGGGAATTCTGGTAGTATTTTTCTCTGATAATATTCTAAATATCTCTACCTATGTTCAAACTCGGTTGTGGATATTTATAGCAGAGTCTGATTACCATTGCTATGCGGCAAAAAGGGTTTTTTTCATCTTACCCTTTTCCTCACTTTCCCTTAAAAATATTTAGACTCAACGAAATTCTATATTATACTTTATCTCTTTCTGTTTCTTTACAAACTTTTGCATAATTAATTTTACCCAAAGTCACAAAATTGGTGCTACATTAACAAATAAAAATTAAACCAGCACCGGTACAAACTAGTACTACACAATGCATTTACTACACCTTAAATGGAATAGTTGCATAAATGGTGTGCCAGTTTTTTCTCTGATGTTTTCATGAGTTTGTCTGTGAAAGTCAGAAGGATCTGTGTGTGCTCTACTTCCCTTAAAATTGGTCTTCAAATCTCCTTGTTTCTCTGCTGATGAATCATTGCTCTGTTAACACGCAGTCTCAAGCCAAAATCCGGTCAGTGCCATCATAAATGCATTTTGATTCATAAATTAACTGGTAAATTGGGTTCTTTCAGGGAACACTCATGCGTGACCTTCCCTTTGTTTCTGAACTGAAAAAATGACTGTCCTGTCACACTGTGCCACAATGTGAACATAAATGGAGAAGCCTGATAGGACTGTTCAGCTTTGGAATGTATTCATTGTTTCTGGGGGGAAAATCAGCAACAAATCCAGATCAGTTTTTCTGAACCATTCATTCAGTATTAAAACCATGCTCCTATCTATGCCTAAATGTCAGAGACACGAACTAAAAAACACAAACAAATCGCAAAACTACACACTTTATTCTATGTTCTCCTACAGCACCATTTTGAAATAGAAAGACTTTAAACCATTAACCTATTTCATTTTGTAAAGATAGTTCTGTAACACAGAGAAAACATTAAGAAGATATTTCTTAAATTTTTAAAACTAATTTCCAAGCTAATATGAAAGTTATTACTTGAAGCTTAATATTATCATATGCACCTGTAAAGGTTGGTCAATTACAAGTTACCCATAAATCCTTTTTTGTTATTTTAACATCATAAATAGTAATCTGGCATTAAATATTTGTGATCTGGGCCAGTAACCTTTTTCAGTCTCACAGGACTTTTTTTAATTAAACTATATCTTTGTCCCATGTCTATAATCCTCTCTTTGACATTTTATATACAAGACACCTTGCTGCAAAAAGGTCAAGCAGTACAGTTATAAATGGAAAAGAGATTAAAAGTATTCTCAAGCCACAGTGATCTAAAAGAGAGTTAAATATGGAGTGTTCTTCACAGGCTTCCTTAGATGAGTTAAGAGGAAACCCTGTTGGCAGATTTTTATTATAAGAGCAGCAAAGCAAATGAAAATTATTTGACAAAAAATGAATAATGCACTATTTTAATTTGCATATTGGAACAATTATCTCTAAAAGAACCCTATAGGGTTTCGTCTCCATAAAACTTTTATGTAGACCATTGCCAAATGTGGCTTATGTGTTTATATAATTTTTCCTTCTAACACGGTTTCATTATAAAAATACAACCTCAAAACAACTACAGTAACATCTTGCTACAGTTAATTATATCTCCTTTTTTAAATTATTTTACCCCACAAAAAACCCATGATGTAAATAAAAAACTCCTTCCTGAAAAATCTGTGAGAAATTTGAGAAAGGGAAATAGCAAGAGATATTACAAGAGCTGGTCTAAGTCAGAGCAGGATAGTTATAAAGGAGTGTAAGTAAACATATCCACAGTAAAAGTGAGTGGCTTCTTTATTTTCATCAGAACATTAAGCAGAAATTGAAGGAACATTTTTCCCTAATATTCTCCAGCTGGCATATTATGACCACAACTTGCTCACTCTGTGCCACACTGGAATAGCTTTAATGGTATTCATGGGTACAACTAAACAATACATTACTTGTAATGTCTTAAGTAACCTAGCAAAGCATAGTACCCAATTGCTGAAATGCTGCTGTGTATCTTTCAGAGTGTACTTTGTTACCCCCAAGAGACCAAACTCTGCTCTGGAAACTCTTTACTGCTAATTTCTTTCTAACAATTTTATATACTCCAGTGAAAGGTATTCATTCTAACTGTGTCATCAGAATGCCTGTTGTATAGAAGCAAATGCTGGAGATGAGGGTTTACAGTGACCCCTAGTTCTCCATTTTGCTTTCTGATGGTCTCAGTATGTGTGTCTTCAAAGGTTCCACTGACTGCCTTAGATACAAAATGGGTTTTACAGCATCTGCTTAAGACTGTATCTGAGGCATCAAACTGAGGTGTGATGCAGAGCACCTAAGTTTAGGAGCTTAGTTCCCTGTAGTTTCTCTTCACAGTTATTCAATGTGTCTAAATTAGCTGAGTTAGTAGGGATATAAAAAAAATCCCAGTGCAGCCATAGTATTTGTGGGACAGTAAAAATAGAGTCAAAATACTTGAATTACAGAACGAAATTTACATCAGAGTGCTACTATTCAAAATCTTAAATATAATATGATCTTGAATCCTGTTGTTTCTTTCTTCCTTTCAGCCACTTCAATCTTTGTCTGTCCTAAATAAAAGGTTACTTACTGTTTCCAATTTCTGTCAGCTGTTAGGAGATTACATAAAGCAACTGAACTGTTGGTATCCAACAAATCCAGCTCCTGTCCAAAGAAACTAGACACCTTGTTTGTAGAACGTCATATCTGACAGGGCTAGATTAGCAGCTCCAAACCTGTTGACTCAGTCTTATTAGATCTGTGTGCTAATGAAATAAACATTTGAAAGAGAATCCATAGTAATTTATAAGGTAAAAACTTGCCAGCAGTGCAAAGGCAAAGTATAACAAATATGTGAAGCTCAACTCCACAATAGTGTGAAGAAGCAATGTGATAAATTGGACACCTTCCCCACATGCACACAACTTCATTACACATGTGAAGACCTATCTGCTTACTTGTGTAGAGTTTTCTATTGTCTTTTCAGCTGTTCAGAATAAAGCAAGCTTGTGATGGTCACACTTCACATACCTCTAAGGAGGCTCTTGCTAGACAAGAGAGCTCCATTACTAAGAATGCACTGCAGAGCTTGGGCTTTGGGCTTGGCATGCTGTGAGACTCCCCATCTCATCTCTCCATCACTTACATGCTCTGGCAATCCTATGACTCAGGATTTTTGGCACCTTTCATGAACCACCATACATAAGAAATCTGTAAGAGGAAAACAAATGCCATTAATTATTTTTTTATTACTCAAAGTGAGTTTCCACTGGAAAAGGCAACTCCAACAGTATTTTAAGCATACTGTCAACATTGCAATGCTCCAGTATTGTTTTAAAACCAATAGATCCCTCCACCTGAGAATAGGGTTATATATTACCCTTTAGTCAACCTAAAAGCAAGCTGCCACAACAAGTGTCTCATTTTCACAATTCTTAGTCTTCTCCCTTTGTGCTGGCTTTGGCACTTGCTCAACTCCTGAGTGAACTCGTTCAGCTCACTAAAGTGACAGAAAAATGTTTGGTTACTTAGTTATCATTATTCATCTCTTTGCAAATGTTAGTTTTCTGCTGATTTAGCTCCCTAAATCTGGTTTCCATGGGATCAGATATGGCCCAGAGACAGTGCCAGGAAGTAACTGAAGCATATGGCTGGAACCAGGGAGGAAGGTGACATAGCCTGCTATTATGGTGGCTCAATAGTGACACAAACTTTCTGACATCATGTATGGTTTGCCTTGGCACTTCTAGATTACACTTTTTCTTACAGATGGTATAGTTAAAGAACAAGGAATGTAATTGTGTTTTGATTGCTTTCTGGTTGTCTGGGGGTTCATGGGACCAGTGAGCCTGAAATTCGGCCCAAGCACCCACTGCATCACACTTCTGCCTCAATTTCTGTAACCATGCCAAATATGTCTGGGTTTCTTTCTGAATGTATCTTTGGCAATACTCTGAGTAGCAATACCATATTTATAAAAGTGAGAGAACATTAAACATCAAAGTTATAGAAAGTGTCATTTGCTAGTTTTTGTGAAAGTGCTGAAATGATGTTTTAGGAAAACTGTATTATTTCAGTATTCACTGAATACTGAATAGCAGTCATTATTCAGTTGACCATACAAAGTTAGATGTTGATATTTCCAATGCATAAGGAGTCCCACTTGGCCTCCAGCTTCTACTTCAGGACTGTGTCATATCTGTCAGCTACATGTGGATGTCTCAGATAACCCCAAGGGTATCTCAAATCACATTGTGCTTTGGTAACTTATTTGAATCCCATGGTCTATTACAAAGTTTTAGGTACTCAGGTCATGTGTCAAGTTATGTGTAGATGTTTGTATCTAGGTGTCTTAATCTTAAACCCAATCCCATCCTGAAAACTCACTTTATTTCTTAAACATGAGTGTCTAGTGCCATTTTAGAGGTTCCGGAGTATCTCAAATATCTACATGGGGTTGCCAGATATAACATAGGGTATATGAAAGACATCTGTACCCTCTTGCAACGACAGCTAGAGTCAAAGGATCTCTGAGATGGCACTAGTTATTATGTTTAGAAAAGTAAATTCAGTCCTGAGCTGTCCAGAGTCATAAGTAGACTCTCTAAAAAGAATTGTCCCAAAATATAGGAACCTAAGTACTTTTCACAAGTTTGTGGGGTTTGTTTGTTTGATTGGTTTGGTTTGTTTTTGCTTGGACCCCTTTTCTTCAATTATGTAATTTGGGCATCCCTTTCTCCTATCTCCATGCCCACAAATGGGTGAATACCCACACTTTTCCTGTCTGCTTCAAATTTCTGCAGCCCCATCCTGCAGTCTCTCATCTCCCTTTGCAGGTGTGTGCTGCTCAAGGTGTATCTATCCATATCTGGTGGGCTATGGCCAGGCAGCTGTCAGGAAAACACTCTCGCACCTCAAGCTCCAACAAAACTGTTCCCAACCTTGCTTGCTTCCTCAGAGGAACCATTCTTTTTTCATGTGGCTTCAAAAGAACTCATGGAGAAAATGCAAATGAAAAGGAAAGACAGAGACCAGTGTACTTATTCACAGAGGCTTCAAGGATATACTGCACACCCCTCTGAGATTGTCCAGCTTGGCAGTTGAGAATCAGCAGCTTAGAACTAGAAATACAGAAACATTGCAGGAAGCACAGTAGGGAAACAAAGCATGTATTAGTTTCTTAATCACTGCTGTCTCTTATTTGAAATTAAGGAATGTATGAAACTGCACATATGCATATATTTTCCCTCCATGGAATTCAAACTCCATTGCATATGTGATAAAAATGACTTTCCCATAATAATTTACTTTCCCATTCGCATCAATATTTATATCCTAATGTATGGCTTTAATTATTTTTTTCAATTGCACCTGTCCACAGAGCAAACAAATCTTTATGTATGTTCTTCAATTAACTTTACTTGGAGCAGACTCTACTAACATGTAAATGCAAAAGTCACTCCGGACTGATCTGCAATGCCCTAGAAAGTTTCACTTACCTATTTGGTTACAGTTATGAAGCAATCATACCTTTAATAAGCACAGCTAAACTGCCAAAAGCCCTAATATGGTGTGGTTACATGAAGAACTAATTTAATTTACTACTGTCTCCCCTCTTGGAAAGTAGTCACATCTCATTAGTTACATAACTCCAATAAAACTTTAAAGCATAGTTATCTGTACTTTCCTAGCTCAGTAACAAAAAGAATAGTCCATAAATGTAATGAAGTCACAATTCTTCTTTTTAGGGGTTAGCAAAAGCTATAAAGGTTCACTTCAAGCCAGCATTGAGGTTGCTATGATATCAGAAGCTATATTGCTCTATTCCAATTGTCGTCAATAATCAGTGGGAACTACAGTTACCATTTTGCTAAACACTATTCCAGATCTTAGCTGATTACAGCAAGCAAGTTATCATCTGGTAAAACTTATTTATAGTTCTACTGATGAAAAAAATCACACAAAGCACTGGATTTCGCAGGTTGCAGTTTATTTTTCCAAGCAGAGCCCGCAGCTCCGCAGCAGCTGTGCTGCCCTCCTGCGCAGCACGTCCCGCTGAGCGCTGAGGAGTGAGCATTCACCTCTGGCTCTCCAGGCACACATGTACCCCGCAGCTCAAGGGTCCACCTGGGAAGTGCTGAGCTCTCCCAAAGATTGCTGCAGGTATTGCTGGTAAGTTGTTGGGTGTTTTTTTTTTTTTTAAGTGGTGGTAATACAGCTCTCCTGGTCTCTGCAAAATAAGAATTTGCCTGGAAAAACTGACAATCCCTCCTGCAGAGCATTTGTGAATTTACAGTACGTTAAATCTTGAGTCGCCCAGACAGCCTGTCCGATGGTACTCACAAACCATATCCCGTTCACCAACCATTTTTGGATACATGACAGAATTTTTTGTTCTTGGTCTGCTGTTGTTAGTATTTGACATCAGTCGTTAGCAAGGGACGTTGTCACGAGCTTTTTAGAAGTCAAGGTAAATTATACCTACTTGTATTCCTAGCTAAAACTCTGTGGCTTCGATTTCTCTAAGGTTGGAAAAATAAAAATTATACCCAGAGAAGCTGTGAAGATCAATTTAAAAATGTATCATATATTTATAGCAATAATACCTCGGTAGTTTTAAAAAGGCCCTTTAACGGCTGGTTATGGAAATGGTTTTGGACAATTTCAGTGGTACTAAAGCGCTATTCCCTTTTCTATAATTCCCAAGGTCATTCTTTGTTCTTTCTTTCTTTCTTTAGATAAAAATCAATCCTCAGGAATGGCTCCTGCTATTAGAGGTATATTACATATTTTAGTTAGTAGTTCAGCTACTTTCTGTTTTTCCCTTTTAAAACTCTCAAATGAATACTATCCAGCCCCAGGGATTTTCTACCATTAACTTTATCTAGTTGCTCTAATGCCTCATCTTCAGAGGCCACTCTCTCTGACAATGCCTCATCTGTAAAAATTAACCTTGAGTTAGAAATGTCTGCCTCATCCTCATTAGTGAAGACTGATTACAAAGAATTCATGTAATTTCTCCACAATCTCTTCATCCTTTTTAATTACAACTTCAGTGGTCCAGCTGACCTACACACTTATTTATTGTGTTCTTCCTGGTACAGTTAAATAATTTTTACTGTTGGTTTTAATGCATTTTGACTATTAGCCTTTTTAAAAATCTTTTAATTGAAAATTTTAATTCAACATATATGAAAATTATTTTCCCCATGTGAAATCCAAGACTGATATCTGTTTTTCCTTTTGCATAACCTTCTTAAGAGGAATGTTAAGCAGGCAACCCAGCAGATACTAAGGGACATTGCCCACCATGATGTATATTATTCAGGTCTGCTAGCAAGAACATGGGGAACTGCGAACATGAATATCACTTGGAGGAAAGGGATCCTTTCTGTCCACACCATCTCCAGCAAGGTGCATCAACATTAGGAAACAATATACTGCATCCCAGCTACCACCTGCAGGGTATTCTGTAAAAGTTGGCTTTGTCTAAGTGCACAAGGCATGCCTCTATTTGGTTAACCTTTCTGTTTTCCCTTTCTTGATTAAATTTTGTGTACAGCTTAGGAATCAACCCTTTTCTCTTGAGTTTGTGCATTACGGTTGAAGATAAAAACTTTCACTGTATTAGGTCATTGTATATTCCCTGGTAACTTTTAAATTCTTTAGTGGAAGAGATGATGGTTGAGTGGTACCGGTATAGATCCAATCATGTGTTCATGTCTGATAGGTTTTTAGAGAGAAATTCTGCATTGTTAATAGAAGCTGCATAAGGGACATTCTTCCTCCATGTATTTTGAATATTCAAATTTACTTTTCCCAGAAATACAGATTTTTATATTTCTGATTTATCCTAAAGAATTAAATATCCAGAAATCTTACCCAGCATTTCTGAGAAATATGCTTTCCCAAGCCATTTTTTGTGACAATTGCATACCATTGAATAAGGTTTCATAATAGTTCATAATACCTCTCAATAGAGCGATATAATTATACAGTCTCAAGTATTCCAATACTTTCCATTTTAGAAAGTAGAATGCCGAGACAATCATCTTTACTCCTATTTCCAGAAGTAACTGCTTGTCATGTCTCTAAACACAGACGTATAACACACGCATAATAGAAGAAATGTCGGTACTAATACGTACTCTATTCATTCAAGAAAATTTCATCCCTACATATGCTGCAAGGGCTTTTGCTATTTAAAAATAGCTGCATATAACTATATTCTATTTTTTTCTGTAAATTTTTCATACCTTCTTCCTCCATGTATTTTTAATATTCAAATTTACTTTTCCCAGGAAAACAGATTTTTATATTTCTGATTTTTCCTAAAGAATTAAATATCCAGAAACTAAACTGAATTTTCATACTTAAAAATTTCTCTTAAGAAGCAAACTCAGTCTTGAAGAAACTGCAGCACATCTACTGCAGAGAAAACTGTATTGTATTCTGTCTTTTATCTGTCCCAGCTGTTAGTCTTTTACATTATTGTGTTACTCTCTATATACCTGTCTTTGACCTCATATTAATCACACTGTAGCTCTATTCCTTAATGTTTACTAAACTGTTGTTTGTAATACCTATTGCTCTCTTTGCCTGGCTTTTAGGTGTTCTTATGCTTTGTACTAGCCATCTAAATATTTATGGTCAGATAAGGAAAAGTATGACTCCACATGCTGATCGGGGTTTTTCCTGGGAGTAGGTGCTTCTGTTTGAAGTTCGTGTCCCAGCTCAGCTGGGTATGGAAACCAAGAGGCAGTCCTGCTGCTCTTTCCATTCCCCAGCCTAGAAATGTCATCCTCAACATAAAAGTAGATTTCTACAAGTATGACACATGCATTAACAAAGCAGTGTCTTTTGCTGAAAAAACTCTTTACTGGTTCAAGTAGTCCCTAAGTTTTCTTTGACTCTGCCTCTTTCATTGCTCAATTTTTGGATTTGCAGGCTACTAACAAAATGCCATGCAAGCCTAAGCAAACTGGCTTGGCTGAGGCAGTGCAGTTACTAGTGCTCTCTAGCTGCATTTAGCAGGGCTGTATTGATGATAACCAGACTATCTGATTAAGAGCTGACAGGAACACCATAGGTTATGATGCATTATATCACATTTTTTCCCTGCAGCTCGTGATGTGGGTTTTTTCTTTATGCAATACATATAACTTTCTTATGCTGATGTTTTAATTGTGTTTCAAGGTTGTTGGTAGTTTTAAGTATAAACTTTTGAGACACTCAGGATCAATTATTTTCATTTAAATCTTACTCAGGTTACTGGTCTCTATTGTGTCACAACAGGAGATATCTCTGTGTTTGAGATTTGAGTATTCATGCACTCTTATGTGTAAAGGCAGTTTACCTGTTAAAATAAAACAACTTAATAAAATTGTTTAAGTTTTACTTAAAAACAGCAATCTTATTGATAGCTACTGAGGTGCCAAGAAACTAGAGGCTAGACTGAAGCCAGAGACTTGCAAAGGACTTGACCTGAGCTCATACCTGTGTGACAGCAGACAATTTCCAGAGGTGACAGAAAGCACAGTAGCTCACTTTGAGAGCTATTCTTATAATTCAGAAGAGTCTTCTGTAACATGGGAAAATGCTTTATGCTCACTCCTAAGAGTGAGGAGAGTATTGAATTCGGGTCTTCCACGGCCTCAACCAGTGTTCCATCAACTAGGCTGTTGCTTAAAGCAAAGACATAATTTTAAACAGAAGAGTGAGTGTGGCTCAGCTGCTAGAAGGAAAGCATATGGGACCCACACTTTATCAGGGAGTTAAAGACTGTGGCAGCTGAGCTGTATTTCTATGTCCCCAGGTGCAAAGATGGACACCAAGCATTTAAACTAGCCTCAGAGGCACCCAAAGCCTTCTCAGGGCTAGCTCTTTTCTTAACTGGCTTCTCACCAATAAGATGAAAATGTGAATTGTATCTTAGCCATCCTTTTAGACCACCAGTCCTAAATCTGTTGTTAGTTGGGATCCAATTCTGCCAGGCTTTTGGGCAGCACCTTAATGTACGCATAGAACCGCTGAATTCAATGTGACTAATTGTGCAGTAAAGTACTAATCAGATTGAATAATGGCAGCAGAATAGGGCCCTCGGTAATAAGAATTAATCACACCAGATCTTTGAAACTGATTTTTTCATTGTACAGCTGAGCTGACAGAACAGATGAAAGCAAAAGAGACAATACTCAGGAGTATAGTTACTGATAAATAATTACAACAAGGACATTACAATTATTTAATTAAAATTTGTGCATGGGGAGAGATTATGAGGCGTTCAGCTTGCTGCCTCATTTAGATGATACTAGTCATTAACCAATTTTGCTGTAGTCAGCTACTAAACGTCCACACAGTTGGCCTTATTTTTTAAACCTCTTCAATCAGCGAAACTGGCTGCATGCACTGTGTAATGCTACTGAAGAACAAAGTGCTACGCTTAGTAATATAATTAAAAGCAGTCTCAAGTTTTTAAAGGAAACTTGTACTTTAATTAATCAAGACCATCAAATAAACAGAAACAGTAGACTGTTTATCTCTGCTTCTGAAGTTATTAATTATCAAACCACACAGAGATTACTGTGGAGTTGATAATGCCCCTGTAATTTTTCCTACTAAATTTATTTTGCTCCTTCCCTTAATATAATTTTCTACTGGCTTTTGTCTGGGAATATAAACATCGCAGACATATAACATGTCAGAACAGCGGTATCTACACCACAATAAAAAGCACATTTTCAAGATCACCTTCCTCAGCAACTTCTCCACATCTACTAATTTTCTAGTTCAAGGCTGTCTTTAGGAACTTTTTCCCAGCATGTCTTTCTGCAGCTTACCCTCTGAATTTGCACCCTTAAAGCAGGCATTTTGCAACCAGATGTATCTTTCTGTTTTCCAACTGGCAGATATTTTATTTCTTCTTATGTTTTCCCTCAGTTTCCAGCTGGTAGGTATTCTAACACCTCTAATGTTTTCCCTCAGTTTTCAGTTTCCCATTGCCAAACAGATGGCATGTTCTCACATTTACACAACAAATCCTAATGTTCTTTCGGTTATACCAATACACAATAGGAGGGACACTTCTGCACCTGAGAGAGTTCAGGCTATGTAAAACAGGTATTTGCAATGGAAAAAAGTGAGGCCCACAAACATGAGGATATATGAGTATACAAAATACACCAAATTTAATGTGACTTAAGGAATTTAACTTGACCAAATGAAATAAGCACTTCAGGAATTAATGTATAACTATTGTAGAATAGTAGCATCCTTTTTTGTGGGCTTTTTGAAACACCTTGTTATATTTTACAGCATTACTTCAGCACTTTCTGTTCTCCTGTTCTAGCAGACTTTCTACTAAGGACTTATGTACTTTGAAAATATAGTAACATTAGAATGGAACCGTTTAATTCTCTGGTGCAAAAGAGTGCTCAAGGTCAATGTGTGCAACTATTTTGCATTTTAAGGGAGAACAGCACATCCAGACCAAAACCAACAGATGCCCTTAGCCACCTGACTGAGAAATTTTAGATAGCATTGTCCCACGTGGGCAACTTCAGCTTCCTGGGCTGCAAGCCTAAGATGCTAATGTAAAAAGCAAGAAAAAATGAGAATATGAACAACAAAAACATCCATTTACATCTCATGGATCAGGATCCTCTTAAAAATGGTTAACCAATAGGCATGAAATATAGCACTTTGACTCTAAAATAAGCCAGATGAGAAATAAAGCAAAAATATCACTGTAACTATGAGCTCCCACAAACTTCAGTGTCTGGATATTCAGCATGAAAAGAGAAAAAACACAGCCTTTCAAATTCATTCCCTTATCTGTTCAATAATAATTGCTCTGTGATAATCAACTATCACAAACACTTGATTGATAGCAATCAAGAATAATTGTATTTATTCACCTGACATTAAAATGATAAAACCTCTTCAGGTTTTTGCTGTGTTCTCAAAATGTTTGTTAATGACTTTGCTTGCAATGCTTACTAATTACCTGAAGCCCTGAAATTAGACTACCGAGAGCTAGTAGTGTGTCCTTGTGGCCAGGAAGGCCAACAGTATCCTGGGGTGCACTAAAAAGAGCGTGGCCAGCAGGTCAAGGGAGGTTCTCCTCCCCCTCTACTCTGCCCTGGTGAGGCCACATCTGGAATACTGTGCCCAGTTCTGAGCTACTCAGTTCAAGAAAGACAGGGATCTTCTGGAGAGAGTCTAGTGAAGGGCCACAATAATTATTAGGGGCCTGGAGCATCTCCCATATGAGGAAAAGCTGAGAGAGCTGGGACTCGTCAGCCTGGAGAAGAGAGGACTGAGAGGGGATATAAATACCAGAAGTGTGGGGGCCAAATGGATGGGGCTGGCCTTTTTTCAGTAGTACTCTGACAGGACAAGGGGCAATGGGCAAAAACTGGAACACTGGAAGTTCCAGACAAACTTAAGGAAAAACTTCTTTACTGTGAGGCTGACGGAGCACTGGAACAGGCTGCCCAGAGAGGCTGTGGAGTCTCCATCTCTGGAGATGTTCAAAACCTGCCTGGACGCTTTCCTGTGCAACCTGTTGTAGGGAACCTGTTTTGGCAGGGGGTTTGGACTAGATGATCTCCTGAGGTCCCTTCCAACCCCTGCAATTCTGTGATTCTGTGATACCTATAGAAAACATTCATTAGACATGTCTGCAATGCGCAGACTGTTTCTTACCCCCCTTCAGTATGCAAATTATTTTTTATTGTACTCAGCAGTTCTCTAGAATAATGCACAAACCAGATCCCTATTTCTTTGCAAGAACTAACTACATTTTATACCTTCTGAACCAACTAAAAAATTCATGCCTCATTTCCCCTGATTTTTTTAATTAATTATTAATTGTTTTAAATCAATACTTATCACTCTCCTTTACATTTTAACATTTACAACACAAATTATCAAACTTGACAATTTACCCTATAAATAAGACCAGATCTACTCTGAGGATCAGACTGCTAAGGGAGGAGGGAGTTCTGTGGTTGTACAGTCTGGCACATCTGAACTCCAGTTCGTTCCATGACAACTTAACTCAGTTTCTTGAACATCTTGCTTCATAACAGTAGAGCACTGAGTGCCAATAAATTATACTGTGAAGTTTTTTTTCCTGTCAAATTTTACCAGTTCCTTTGTATTTAAATCTTCCCCACATAGTGGTCATTTTAAGGTGCACTCTAAATTAAGATCTTTGATTTATCCTGTCTGGACCATACAATTCATTTTCTGCTGAAATTTGTCAAATTTTTGCTAAGAATTAAGATCTATCAGCTATTTATAAAAGGAATGTATATATACTTCAGAGCATAGATTTTGACAGCTAAACTTAACTCACTCTCTTTCAAGGATGATATCACACTCGATCCAGTCTTCTCATGAGTGATTTTTAATGCAGATAGAACTCTTGTGAGGGCAGTGGATGCACTGGTGCATGAACTTGCATGGACAATTTGTTGGGCTTGTTTTGGAGAGTATCACGGACCATCTGCAAAAGCTCTGTTTAAGATCCCCCCAGGGAAATGCTAAATGATGGGGACAGTGTTTTAGACCATGCATTCATCAGGTACCCCACACTATTGATGGGAGATGCCATTTCCTTTCAAAATGCATTTTTTTGAACCTTTTTCTAGATATAGAAGCCCATAGAAATTGATTTAATTATCTTCCAAGACACCACAGGAAAAATAGCAACACAAGCCTCCTATTTTTTTTTAACCTAGGCTTTCATAATTCTAATTCACATCATGTCCTAAGGAAACACATATTAATCAAGCCATCACAAGACGGCAGTGGAACATTTTCATTCTGTATGCATAGATTAGTTATCATAGAATCATAGAACATTGTGAGTTGGAAGGGACCCTCTTGGAGCTAGAGAAAGTGTGATGCCATGTATGTGAGACTTAGCAGTTAGGACATTAAGCACCCAAGGATGTTAGAAGGTGACATTAGGGATGGAGAAAAGTGTTCTGATAAGTATTTTACCTAAAGATATCTGACAATGCAGTAGTTATGAAAGCATCTTGGGAAACGAAGGTTCACATTCCCTTAGACAAAACTGAGTGCATGTTTCCTACATGGCAAATGACTACAGAAACCACCAAGCTTTTTGGAGGATCATTTCCAGCAAGATTTTCTTCAGTCAGATTATTTAGATTCATTCTAACAGTTTCAAATAAATCATGCTCTGAAGATAAGGTAAATAGAGAAACATTCATGGGCCAGGCATGAAAGAGATGTCAGATTGCACTGATCCAAGCTGCAACTGGCTGCAGTTAGCAGAACAGCAAACATACAGTAAATTCTCCTGGAGAAACTGCTAGTGCTTATGATTTTGACATCTAGCTTACTGAGCAGGCTACAGGATAAAGAGAAAGGGGACCTAGAGCTTCTTTTTGGTTTTAGGTTATTAAACCTTTCTGATCTAGCCATCAAAACTTTGCCTTAGACAGATTAATGTATGTAGTAACATCGGTAACTGCATCAGAAAACAAACACACTGAAACCTTTTGTAGGAAAATTGTGACTCTTGCATGAGAAGCTGAGACAGTCACAGAAGTAATCAGTCAGTGCTGCTGCCTGTAGGTTATGTGGCAGAGAAGTGTTTCAAAGAGTTTATTTTTATTCAGAAATATATCACATTTAATTCAGGCTCTCAATGACCGTGAGTTTTTTTTTTTTCTATAATGGCCTACTAGTGGCAATGACAGGTTAGTATATTGCTGCTGATGACACAGTGATGACATGCTACTTCATCTGCTAGTTTCCCAGCTATTCCAAACCTTTAAGACTTACATGGCTAGAAGTCCTCTCCATTTCACTGTGGTAAAATTGCTCTTGTACGTTCTGGTTTTGTCAATGTGTGTGTTTTAGCTCTCATGATTTCAAATGCATCTTGTATGTAGATGAGGTTCAAATATCTTTCCCAGTTTTCTCTGAGGACATTGTGCTTCAGAGACATTTCCTGCTTTATATGTGAAGTGTCTATTGGAATGCCTGAGAAATATGCTAAAACAAATAAAAATCATATTTTTAGGTTCAGAGGTCTTTTTCCTTTGAGGTGAACTCACAATTTATTTCCCCAGCTGGCAGTCTAGACAACACGCCCATCCAAGTCAACCACATGCCAAAAAACCATCACTGCTGTGTGAACTAGTTCATCACCTTTGCAACAGCAATCATACAGCTGGTTGGAGACATAGATGACAGCTGGGGAAGTGCTTTCCTGTAAGGAACCAGAATTCCATGGCATGGGGCAGCTAAGAGCTGCGCAATGGAAAATTGGACTTTGTAACACCATGGACATGAGAAGGTATGGCTGAGCAGAGCCAGGTCATGGACAACACTGAATTTGGCCCACTTAATCTGAGTTACCTTCATCACATACAACATAGACAAAGCTTTCACATCCTGCCTACACCCTGTGTAAGAAAAGCGTGGGACACTCTTCCCCTCTGGTTTATTGCATTCCTTAGATGTGTTTGCTTCACATTATTGCTGATGTTCTATTGTCTTATTTGAAAATACACAAGTGGCCAATGAGAGCACAGCTCTTTTGGGCACCAATCCAAAGCAATATCAAGCCTCCCATTAGCTTCCCAGCTGGGAATGCCACAGTAATTAAAATTAGTCACACATACAAGATGAGTGGATAAGAGTGAGAGAAAAGCTAAAGAAAATGAATTAATGGGAAGTATAAAAGTGCAGCTAGATAGTGAAAATTAAATACAAGGGGAAATGATTGGCCTTATGAAGCTTGGCAGCAAGACAGTGAGCAGAAAACGCACAAATTATGCAAGTGGTGTTCAAGCACTACAACTAGAAGCTGGCAGTGTTAGTGACGAACTGAATGTACTTGACAGACTTGTTTCAAGGACCTCTGGACTTCAGACAGGTAGCTTTCCCAGGGCTAAGTCAATTGAGAGAAAAATAAAGGAACATTGTTGAAAATATGTTCTCCAATACCATTCCCTCTGTCTTAATACCTGTGTGGTCAAACTCAAAGAAAAATGATGGATGCTTAAGACAGGAATCTTCTACTACTGTTTACCTGAATTAGACTTAAAAGTACAGATCTTTCTTCACTATGCTGGAGTGTATTACAGTTTACTTCTGACTTTATCAGTTTCACTTTTCTTAACAATCATGAAGGGCACAAATATACAAGAGGTGAGTAGTCATCAGAGAAAATTTCTTATTGGTACCTTAGGAGGAGACAGATTGGAGTTTTGCAAGTAGGGTTTTTGCAGATATGGGGATTGGTCCATGATATAGGGGTGCTCAATATGTTGATGATGGAAACTGGATAGATAGCTTAATTTTTTTTTTAAATAATGACCTGTTTCCAGTGGAGTGCTGCATTCATGCTGAAACAGACTACTTCCATTGCTGTCTTTTTTAAAAATCATTCTTTTTGGGGACACTATTTAGTTTGTATTTTGCTTTTGACCTCTTCGTATTCTCTAACTCTTTATCTTCCTTTTATTGAATAATCCATGTTGATGACCAAACTGGAAAGTTTCTTAGGTGTTTCCAATGTAATCTCTCTGTGTTACACTGCAGACACTCTCTTGCTCTTGCACACCTGTAGAAATGGAAGGACCTGACTGCTTTGTTGTTGTTAGAAAAAAGCCTTTGAACTGCTTCCATTGTGTAAAGAACTTACTTACCCAAAACCTCGGATGGATATAAGTTCCTCAGAAGAAACAACTCTCTACCACTGCCTAATGGTATGTAGCGGAATACACATTTACCACAAGAATATTTGTATTATGTCAGTAAACTCACTAGTCAGAAATCTCTCATTACTTCTTTATGAATTACCCAAACTGTGCACAACATTTGAATTAGTCAGTTGATGGGATAGAACTTCACGCATGGCAGCTTCTTCACAGTAACAATCTGTCCATGGGCACTCCAGTCATCAACAAATGGGAATACATTAGCCTGTCCGGTACATGATGGTTATATCAGTTAATTTCTAGTAACTTCATACTCAATAATTGTGCTCCTTCTAATACAATTTTGCTGCTGTTGCACAGTGGCAGGCCTGAAAAGAAGAAGCTACAACCTGCTAAGGACAAAGAACATCAGTGATTCTAGAAATGCTTTTCCTTTTCTTTTTATTTTCTACCTAATTTCATGTATTAATTTTAGCAAAAATATTTATTTGAACCTTCGTTTCCTGGAGATAAACCATGACAAAAACTGCACACCCAATGTAGAGCACCTCAGGAAATGTGGCATCAGTGATAAAAACGAAGCAGCAAAGCAATTGCCATGAGCAGCTGAGCAGCCCAGGGAGGAATCATGCACCTCTGAGAGGGGAGTGTGGCAGGAACCTTCATCTAAGACATCTCCAGCATCAAGTTCTCATCTCCTGGAAATGGAAACTCAGCTTTGTTCACAGACTGGCAAGACAGTTGTTTAGGATTCCTATTTCAAGTTAGCTTTCTAGGTGATTACTGTATTACACATTATACTTGGAGCCTAGATTTATACAGTCTTTGAGCATGCACAGAAGCTTATTAAAATTAATTTTTTTCCCTAAGGACTTCTTCATTCTGCTTTTTCACACACACTCTCTTCACAAGAGAAATGGCTCTTCAAAACTCATGGTTTTTGTCATAATAATTGCCTTACACCTCTTGGCAACTTTTCATACCATGTGTAAAGTACTGCTTCATTAAGGTTCATTAAGAGACAATATTTTCCTTACAGTAAAAATCACAAAAATGTCTGCATATTGTTTTTAATGTTAACTGTGTTATTTCATTTATAGAGAAGAAGCATAAATATATATACAAACATACAGACAGACACAGAAACAACTTTTGCAAGGCACTCTTAGAACATATGTGTGATAGGACAAAAGTTATTATTAAATTAAATATTTAATTCTGATTGACAATAGGGCATTAAAAAGAAAGTAAATTCCATGGTTGGAAAAGAAAATTAATTTTTAAGGAAATCTTAAATTGCTATGAGAACTTCATGCTAGAATGCAATAAAATTGTATCCAACAATTTATTAGATCTGCATGTTCCTTCATTGTTTTTATGATACAATATTCATTTCTGTTCCAATTAATATTTTGTTTCTTCTTTTAAAGAGAACTAAAGGGTTAAATCGCTAACAAAAAGTGCTAGTATTGATTACACCGGACGTATTTATAGACTACTAAACAGAACAATCACAGAAAGATCTGTTGGCCAGTTCCTGCTTTTTCAGACAGGGAACTTGTGCTGTGATCAAACCTTATCTAATAATTGTGAGAAGCATTGAGACATTTCCCACCAGAACAACCTAATCAGCAGCTTACCTCCAATTTTTTCCATTTAATTGTGATTGAAAAAATGTTCTCTACAGTTATCACTCCCAGTAGGCAACAAGAGTGCTCAGCAAAGGACATGTTAAATATGGTTGCTTGTATTGTAGGAAAGAGATGACATGCCAAATAGTGATGCTCAAAAATAAGCAATATTGTTCACCAGTGAAAGCTGTACACATCAAATGGCTTCCCATGTGCAGGTCTTTAGTTGTAACGGTTATAACCAAGAGCTGTTACCTAGGAAACAAAATGTGCTTACATACTCTGTATGAGTTTCTTCAGAGTTACCTTTCTCACTAATACTTTAAGACATTTTAGTGCTTTGTTCCACTACTTATAATACACCCTTGTCTGAATACCACCAAAACCACAGTCATGAAATGGTCAGGTTGGCTTAGTGTGGTCTCATTCAGACTAAACAGATTTTTCGTTAAGGCAAACCATCTTTTCTCTATTAGCTTTCTCTTGAGACAGTGGGTGTACAGCTTGTATATTTGTTGGAAGTAGTGGGCAGTAAAAAGATGGCACACGACAGATTAAAATATATAGTCATTTTGTAACTAAACTGATATCTTAAACTCAACATTCTTTCACCAAACATTCATACCAAAATCTGAGCTTAATTTGATAAATAAAAAAAGAATATTGAATTACACAACTGATTTTCTTATTCCAGCCCTGAGATTATGGACTGTTTGGACAAGTATCCCAAGATTTTAGCTATCATGCAAACCCTCTTGCCTTTGCATACGTATATAATTCAGTTGAAGTTTACTATGGAGATAATGGTTCTGAGGTGCTTTTTTTTCCTTACACATTGCATGTTGTTGGCAAAGACAACAATGAGTTTTCAAAACTTTTTACTCTGGAAAGGTTAATATTGAGGATCATCTTTACATCTAAAGTTAGCAAGAAAGCTTTCTGAGAATTTGAGAAGGATGGTCAATCTATAATTTGGGATGTAAAGATATAAAACTGTATGTAAATAAGTAAAGCCACATATGAAATGAATTTTCTAAAAAGTGATGAATCTCTATGATAGTTCAACTTAGCTGGCAGCCAAACAAGACAGCCACTCACAGCCCCCGCCCACCCCTCTGCCCCCTTCCTCCCCCACCTAGGGAACTGGGGAGAAAATTGAAGGGGTAAAGGTAAGAAGACTTGTAGGCTGAGATAAGAACAATTTAATAATTAGAGTAAAAATAAAATTAAAATAATAAGAATAAGAAGAGTAATAATGATAACAACTATATATATATATGCAGAGTACAATTGCTCACCACCCGCTGATAACAATCCTGAAGGAGTGAAAAGGAACCCTGAAACCAAAATCGCCATCCCAGAAAAGTGAGCTCAAGCGATTCCCGAGAGAATCCCTCCCCATTCCAGTCATCCCCGGTTTATATACTAAACATGACGTAATATGCCATGGAATATCTTATTGGCGTATCCAACTGTCAATTCTGGGGTTTACTAACTACTACACTTTTCTCCACTCCTCCCTTCTAGTCCTCTCTTCTTGGAAACTGCCCAAGTACAGTGTCCTTGTAGTTATCAACATTGTTCTCATAGCAATCCCCACTGAAACCAAAAAACAGTGTTTTCTAGCTACTAAGAAGAAAATTAACCCTATTCTAGCAAAAACCAGGACAATTTCATGGTCACTGACTCTGAAGTTTGTTGCATTGGTCTTTGAAAAGTATATTTTTAAGTTTGCCGAGTATATTTTACCTGATGGATAGATGTTGTTAACACATAAGTGTTGAGAGGCTATGACCAAACGATTCTGAATAAATCCAGACCTGATCACTCTCTATGCTGAGTCTTTATTGCAGTAAAGTGACTGTTTTTTAACACAAGATAGTTTCTGTGAGGGAAGGAAGATATTAGAGGTCTGCTAAAACAAAAGAACAAAGGATGATCTAAAACAAAAATGCAAGATGAGGCAGAAAGCATATGCCAATGATGAATGTACATGTCAATAACCTAAAATTTAGAAATCCTCACAAGACCTCTTTGTAATAAAAATAGGAAAAAAGTCAGAAATTTTAGCTCTAAATGTAACAATCATTACAGTGATGCCCAGAATAAGACACTGTGCCCGTGCTAGCCATGCTGGACAAAGTATTCTATTATTAGCTATAGCAAGCAGCTCTTCACAGTATATTTGTTGTGCAAATTGGCTTATTTTTCTCTGTGGTTATTGCATACAGGAAAAAAACTATTTTTTTCAACTCTTGTTTAGTAAATTAAGGAATCTTTTTCTCCTTTCATTGTTAATGAACCCATTCTGCAAGGAAGCATTGTAATTCCATGAAAAATTAACCACCTAGTTGTCATTTGGCAAGTCTCATATACAAACATCTTTGGACTGGAGTGGAAAGTCATTTCATTTACATGAAAAGGGGCTGGACAACTTTGCGGAAAGACACAGCATTTCTTGTAAGGCTTTGTATGGGGAGGCACTGTAAAAGCAATGCTGCAGTGTACCTTGTGTGGGAAAAGAGAGGAGGCAAAGATCTGAAGGAAGCAGAGTTAGGGAAGCCTAGATACCTTAAGCCATCACAACAATAGTCAGAGGCTTACAATTAACCTATTGATTGCAAAGTCTGGGGGTTTAATGCTTAGAAATTTTGCTACCTGGAGCGATCTTGTAAGAAATGTCCAGCTATTAACTTACTGATTTGAACTTTCCATTTTCTGTACTTAAGTGAAGATTTTTTTTGTCAGGAAACAATGCACAGAAATCAATCTGTAGACTTCCAGAGCATCGAAGTACTCCAGATTCTGGAGGTTATCATCTCTGCTGTAGAAGGAACCTCTTGTTATGCTTTGTCTTGCTTTGTTTTAACTGCTAACCTCTGGCAGAACCAGAAGTATTTATTCTTTCTCTCGACACTGTGAGTTCAGCAGGAGCTTAATTACCAGCCAGCATATTGTGATTGGCCAAGGAATATCAGGAATGAGCAAATGTATCAAGGTTTGCACCACAACTCAGGAGTAACAGCTACAGTCACTCACCAGCCTCAACTGTCAGCTCCATCTTCCTCCTGCATAAAAATAAACATTTCCTCCACAATAAAGTCTTTTTATAAAAGCAATAAAACAACTCAAGGGAGCATTGTTATCATGAGCTAATCACCCCCTTAGGGAATTAGAGGCACTTAGCTGCATCTAGAGCTTCAACACCTGAGGGGCTGTGATTATTTCATGATAACCAACAAGGCATGACAGACTGGGAGGTTAATTAGATAATATTCAAACTTGGTAATATTGAGTTTGAAGATTTCTTTTGAAGTTGTACAAGCAAAGCTCTGCTTATAAAACAGCAGTGGGATATCAGCACAGAAAGGATAATTAACATTTCCTACAAACGAACCAAGGTTTTGAATAGCTAAAGGAAAAAATAATAAAGTCAAAGTACTAAACCCTGAGGCACTCCTTTAACAATGAGTAATCCTGATGAGTTCGCTCCCTGGAATCTTGGGCAGAAATTGACTCAAATTATATAATGCCATTTAGTTGCTAACCTCTAAATGGTGGAGGCACTTCAGTCAGTCTCATACTACTTAATGGTCCATTGTCTCAAAGAATTTAGTGGGATAGTAAACGCAGTATTAATAATAAATAATCATCCCAGATGCAATCATAGCCATTGGTTTGAGAAAGTGTAAGAAACTGTGCCACTGCGCTGCAAGAGATTAAAGACAAAGGACACTGCAAACACTTAAAATTATACAAGCAGTCGTTTTTCTGGAAGAGCATTTTATTTTTGTGGACAATGTCAGTGAAAATTCAGAAGTATCTGTATGTGTGTGCAGGGATGGAGCTGTGCTGCAGACATGTATTAGTGGCTAGTTGCTCTGCGAGTTCCTGGCCTAATAGTCCATAGGCTCTTGCTGTTTTCCCACTAGCTGCCAGGGACCATGGGGTGAAGTGGTCCTAGTGGCTGATCTGGGTGAAATTACATTACTAAACCAAAAAACTGGCCATTGCATCAGCTCACTGACCTGAGTCGTGCTGTGGCCATGTAAGCTATGGATCCCACGCAAGGTGTGTTGAGGAGCGGCGGCTACTGAGAAGAGCAGGATGTTCCCTGTTGGTGGACAGCTACCTGTAACATCAGCTTGTAACTGTAATGATGTAATGCAGCTTCTAGAAACAATCCGTAACTTTCAGTGGTAATTATTTGTATTGACCATCAGTTAAAAAAAACACCAAAACCAAACCAAACCTGGCTGTGTCTGACTTGTTTACTTATAAAATGGAAAATGAAGATGACTGTTGGTGTCCTAAAATAATCCCTGATTTGTGTAGCTTTCTCATTAAACTAACTTCTAACTTCTGTTCAATTACCAGAACTGTCATTGAATTAAAGAATGTAGTCAAGCACTTCTGGTCATAAACTGTATATATTCTGCAGGACACATCACTACCATGAAGCTGATATTGCTAGTCAGTCAGAAATTTGCCAGCAAAATGGTTCCCCATCATTAAATTCTGATTCAATAGAATCAAAACATTTCTCTGGAACCTGTCAATTCTATCAAAATCTTTGACAGAGAATCAAGCAATTTTGTGTGCTTTCTCACCAGCCTTCCAGCCCGCTGGTCCGGGGCTAGCAGCCTGCCTGGCTCCGCAAGCTGGTTCCTTCCCTGGCTCCCTGTTGTCCACACTGCAGGATGCCAGGCTGCCTGCCTCCCTGGGTTCCTGGGCACTTAGTGCCCACCAAGATTTCCCTCCTTACGAAAAAAGATGAAAAAGAACCCTACATATAATTTGCCAGGAAGTAAAGATTTTTTTTACATGATCTTTCTGCAAAATTGTTAATAAATCTTCATCTTTTATTTCCATTAAAAAAAAAAAAAAGAATAGATTTCAGATAGGACGGAACAATTACATATTTAGATGTCAATGAGGCAAGGGTAGGTGGGTACTAGAAAAAAACAGGAATAAGATCATAGAGGAAAGACTCACATAGTTTTTCTCAGAAGCCTAAGTGTTTGTAAGTAATTTATTCTTTTTAGATATGAAACAATGGGCAATTACAAGGTGCCCAAAACCAACTCGTGTACCTCTAGGAAGCGCATCACAGTGGGATGAACCAACTTCTGCAGGTGCCTGCTGCAGTGGCTAAAGAGGACAGTCTGATGGCCACATTGTACTAGTTTTCTAATATTGTTCAAGTTGGTTGCTAAGCACTCCATGTGAAAAGTTAAAAAAATGAAATGGAAAACAAAGGATAAAAGCTACATGAAAATACTTATACTACATCTTCCTCAGTGACATGTGCACTAATCATTATCTAGAGAGCAGGCTGCTCTTTTCAAAGTGCCCTTCCTTATATCATTTGCCTCCTTCACCAACATCCTCTTTAAGTGCTTTATTTTATATTTACTTAATTATTTATTCCTTTATGTGTTTGTATGTTTTTATCACTAAGACATCAGATACTTAAATCACTAGGAACACATCCTACCCTTAGACTATTTTAGATCTTTGTCCTTTATCTTATACTTACAAAATGCCTGGTGACACTTGTGGAATGAAGCACATGAATGTTTAAGTAAAAGAATACAATTAAAGTACCAGTGCAATTGCATTTTAGAAAAAAGAGTAAAAACTTCTCCCACTGGATGTAATATAGCACCATCTAAAATCAGAGGAAAGTCAGCCACTGGAGTCACTGGAGTGCTTCAGATTTTTTTGAGACAATATATCTTCAAGACTAAAACTCTGGCAAAGATACACCAGGGTGTTGTGTGTGTTCATTAGTGGCCTCAGAGGCTGCTGATCAAGACAGTCTTTGCTGTTTCTGCTACCATTATCAGATATGGCTTTGAGTTTAACAAATAAGTGTCAAGGTCTCAAGAGCCTCAGTGCCAATAGGGATACAGGGAAGAGATCTTAGCATCAGGCTCAGTTGAAAGAGTTATCACAGACTCAATTCTGTGGCAAAGATTTGGTCAAATTTATTGCACACAAACATTATTCTAATACAGTTTGAACAATAAACATAACAGTAAGAATTAAAGTCCAACCTGCCCATGGCAAGGTGAATGGCCTCAACCCCAGAAGCCTTCCCTTGGAGCACATGCTCATTTCCCTGTTTCTACTCTCATTTATACCATGCTACTTCTACATTTGCATTACACCCAGTCTTTGCTTCATGGCCACCAGTGCCAGATGTTTTCATTTCAACATCCTCTCTCTCATTCTTCACCTAGCACGACTTCTATTTCCTCCATCCTGACAAGGCTGCACACTTAGCACCTGAGCATCCTTGTTGTAGATGCATTTTTGCAACTTCTTGTTCAGTAATGATTTCACGTATCAGGTTTGCCAGCTACACCTTCTAAGCCTTTTTATAAACAATTTATGTGGACCACAATTCCAGTGAGGCTGACACAGAGTGTACCTGTGCACATGGGTAGGGTAGTAAAAATCCCTTCTGTCACCAGGTGCACCAGGAAAAAAATAGAACTCAACAGTGACCTGTTTCCACTGGTATGAAACTCATTTGATATTCATGAAAGCCGTGAGGACATTAAGCTTGTAATGGTACAAACATTTAGCTACAGTTTTTCTTAACATTGACTCCCATGGGGTTGCTAGAAGGGAAAAGAATGTATGTGAGTCTATACAATAACTTTCTTATATCCTCACCTATAGCTTTCAGTGTCATCTATACAGTATACATAATCTTTCTTGTTAGAGCAGTGAATCAGGATTTATGCATCAACACAGATATCTATGTACATTGCATGTTACCAGCTTACTGATATGTAGTAAAATTCTGCTACTTTTACTCCCAATGCATAGTAATTTACTCCAGAGAGGAATCCTCTCATCCCTCCTGAGTTTACATTATATCTCCCTGGAAATCTCACTTTCTGTTTTTAGTAAGGAATTTCAGAAAATTAAATAATTTGGTTTGGATACTTCATTTGACCTTCTTTTTGTCTAGCTGAAAATTTTGGAAAAAAATCAGTCACAAAGTATACTGGTTAAAAATAATAAGAAATTGATTCAGCCATCAACCCTTCAGCCACAAAGGGATGTTTTAGGTCTGGTTCTGGCATTTTCTGTCTAACAGCTGCTCTCAAAGTTAAACTGATCAGAAATACCATCTAAACACTTAAAGTAGATGGGAAGCACAAGAGGAAAACAAGTAACTGAGAGCTGTCTGACAGAAGTCAAGGACTTCTAATGTGAGTAAAGTCACAAATAGCAAGTATGTGCAGTCAGCCTTTTATGCTGTAATTCAATCTAACTACGGAGGAAAAGATTAACACTCATTATGCTTTTCTTTGTTCATGGATGCTTTAGGTAAAAATTTCTCTGTCTTTGCTAATTCTTTCTTTGATAAGTATGGCACATATCAAACTCCATAGGTGAAAAGTTTACAAATGCTTTCATGGGGGAGACCACAAGTCAGCAGTTGCAGCTTTGTAAGCTGCTTTTCTCCTCACTTGACATTTTGTGGGCAATCTCCCTTCCCATTACCAAGCAACATCCCTGTGGCAATTGCAGCAGTGGCTCACATGGGAAAGTAATATGAGGAAAGTATTTAATATATGTGCAGCTGTCTGTGGTGTCACTCTAGCTGGTGGAAATATACTGAAGAGATCAACTAGTTATTTGGGAAATACCACTGGTTGATAGGTCACAGTTAGTTGTTATCTATGTGTTTATGCAGCTTACCAGGAATTTAAATGTCAGAAAGGAATCTCTTGAGAGGGTCCTCCCACCTCCCAAATGTACATCGTCACCCACAAATATCCCATACACTCAGTTCATGTTGTGATTTAAGGGTGTTTCAACTAGCTTTTGGCCAAAATCTCTGTCAAACACTTGTGAGTTTTAGAATGATTTGTTGATTCTTTTGGTATTTTTGTATATTCTTATATGACTCTGCATTTCCTCTTTCCTACTAGCAAAAGAATTGGAAGTGGCACTGTATATGCTTCATAAAAAGGCTGAAAAATCTGTTATGAAACTTCCAATCTAATTGACAAAACAGGTTATAGTACAAAGGAAAATGGGCAAAATACAAATCAGAAGTGAAGAAGTTAACTGAAGAGGGAATCTACAGGTACTAGTAAAAATAATAAGGCCAACCTATGAAGACCTATAAAGAGGAATAATATGGAATATTTAATACTAAAGAATCATTAATACATATTTCTCCTCTGTTTTGAAAGAAGGAGAATAAATTAATATTAATTTATTAATATTAATTTATTAATTTATTTCATTTTATATACCATGCATTTTATTCCCTTAGTCACTGGGGAGGGTGTTAAACAACACAACGTCTCCATATCTTCAGGGCCAGAAAGCTGCACTCAGGAACGTTAAAAGAAACAGCTTTAGAAAGAAGTGTAAACCTAAGTCTTCACTGCAGAATGCAGAAAGGTACTACAATGGTCAAGTTAGCTGAGGCATCAGAATCCCTGCAACAGTCTTCTGGTAGACTTGATAATCTAGCTAAGAAACAGCCAAATACTGTGTCACAGGTAATCAACATCAACATTGCACAGATGAAATCCCAGAAGACTCAAGACCTTAATGACAAACTTTAAGAATGGATGATCCAAGTAGTTATACGGTTAGGGCAGGTAAGATCACACATAGAGTCTGGATGCAACTGGGGATTACTTAAGCACAGTATCAAAATATCTGTTTGTTTATAATAGAAAAGTCTGCTCATTTATTACTCTTGTATGATATTACCTCTCTGATTGATAAAGATGGCTATAAAATTCTTCAAGCACATCTATACTAGCAGGCGCAGACTGTTGCTGTTTCCTCTACACATCTAGACACAACATACTTTGACTTGGAAGCCATGTAGATATGTCAGCACACACTATGCCTGAGCTCTTGGGGCAGCTTGGACAGAGACAGCATGCACACACATATTCCCCAAGACTTCTGGAAAGCATTTGACTCCAAGTAAGATCCAAAAGAGAAGCTGGGCACCCACTAATTAGTAGGCACTGCAATAGCTCATAAACATTGTGCTTAACTCACAGAATAGATTAAAAACTTCATTTCTGTTTCCTTTAGAGTATGTGGAAAACCATGGTGCAAAGGGACAGGCTGAAACAATCTGTGCAGGAAGCACCCGAGAGATAACCAGGAGGAGGTTTTAAGCAGGGGACAGACGGAATGCCATCTCTTTGAGTCATCAACATTTGAATCAGATGCTAGAGAGCTGCTGCTGACTTCAGACCATTGTGCAGCAAAGAAGCCACAAGACACAGAGCCAGGGGGAGAACTGAGGAAAGGGAGACTGACTATCTCGCAGTGGCTAGGACACATGCATTGAAAAGTGTGTCCTGGGATTCTGGGAGTTTTTTTCCCCAAAAATCTCTGCTCCCAACCTAACTGCTAGATAACAGTGATGTGGATATTTGCTTGTTTTCTTTTTAGCAGTAAAGTTTACTGTTCTTCAGGGTATGTGAACTCATATGATAGGCATGTATGTCTGGGTCAAAAGTCAGCCTGTGGTAGATCATATGGGGAGAAGAGAAAACAAGGGCTGACTTAGAGCTAGTTGTCATCTCTTTAAGCGAGCTCCTCTCACTTCTCCTCCTAGGCCACCCGAAGATGTATATTCCCTGGCTTTTGTATAATTTCATGGCTACTTCCCAGCATCATGATCTCAGCATTATATGTGGGCAGCTCTCTTTAAGGGAAGAGCATCTGCAGTAGACATGGTTCTTTGCTTCAGACGTGGGAGGTGACTGGCCAAAAAGTGAATCTCAGGCAAAATGTGCTGGTCTCTGCAACAATCAAGACTATGAAAACAAGCCATGCACTCAATAATGTAGCTATTTCCCTGGATTTTATTAAATGTTATTTAAAAACTGCATTTTACTAAACCAAACTCTTAAATTGGTCTTATTTTAATTGTTAGTGTACTAGTGGACTAGTTGGATGTTCTGCATCGAGTTAGTCCCTTACAAGATTAGACAGACATTTTTATCAGAACCATAATGCAAATAATTTTTACTACCAAAAACCTCAGGTTTATGTGTGCACTTCTGACTATCTACAAGTTTGTAAGATCAGTTTTTTACCTTGCTCCCAAAATACGATGTATTTTTTTCCCACAAATCCTTGATAAGACTGTACAATCCTTCCTTGCAAAGGGGAAAATACCACTCCTTGCTGCAAAGTCTGTGTCTCACAAATGTCTTTTGTAGGCTAATATTTATGTCATGCCAGAAAGCCAGTTTTTCTAGGCTTTGGTCTGAAGGAAGGCGTTCTTCATTTGGACCCAAGGTGTGTGCAGGAACACTTCTCACCTCACAGAAGAGGCTCTGACTGCCCATGCTTCCCTTGCCAGTGCAGCTTTCACCCAGAAGGGAGCCGTGGGCTCTGACCCACAGCCAGCTCCCTGCCTTTGCAGTACACAGGTGACCCCAGGCAGCAGGGACAGCTGGGGCGAATGGGGATTGGGGTGAATTTTTGGATCCATGGAAAGGCACTTTCCTAGTGGGTGCCTGGCAGCCACGATCGGCCTACTGGCTCCTCCTTCACAGGGCTAGAGCTTAGCATGTTCCGACATCACATATTTTTCATCACAAAGCCCCAGCAGAAGCCAGTCTTAAGTTCACGGCAACCCGAGAGAACAGACTGCAAAGCATCTCCCATCCACCACTAAACACAGCGTCAAAACCTCAGTCTGGGTGGCCTGCGCGGAGGGCAGGCCCGGCTCCGCGGGAAGGAAGGTCCCGCTGCGGGAGGCTCCTCACCGGCGGCACCGCAGAGAAACGTCGCTCTTGGGCGGCTCCTTTGCGGAGCAAGTTTCCCTCCGTGTCCCAGCGCCGGCAGCAAGAGTTTATCACTGAACCACTAGATGGCGCCTGGCATTTGGCAACCGTGGCCCTTGTTGGGCGCTTTTTATTCGTTTATTTATGTATTTCCCCCCTCGAGCTGAAGCTGTTACAGGGATGGGAAGCTCTGTCAGAGTGAAAATAAAACCAGGGGCTCATCCATGAGATTTCCACTGCCACGGGTCTATAGTTAAAATTAGTGACCATCTTTTCTGCAAAGCATTCTCCAAAACTGCCATGATCTCTCTAATGCCTCAGCTGTGCCTGGTGAAGAGCAGGTCATGGCCTGGGCCTGGGCTCCTGCGGGCTTTTGCTTTGCTTTGCTTTGCCGCAGAGCACTGCTTCTGTGAGGCACGGACACAGGCTGGGGTGGTCCTGTAACATGGAGGGAGAATTTCTTTAGGTACGTGTGTCCAGTGCAGCAGTGCTTGCCTTGGAGGCTTGGCTTTGACATTGAGCTCACTTCCAGGGGATCTCCCAACAGTGTTGACTTGTAGGATACAGGAGACGTGAGTGTGTGTGTGTTCGTAGCTATACATGTATTTAAAAATACAGAGACATGTAAATTCTCAGATTTTGGTCTTCTTGGACTGTTATTTTTTTTCTAATCTTAAAAATTTTGTTTCAAACATCGTTTCCACAAATTTCTGTTCAGTACGGTGGCTCACTGTCATGTTCGCAGTGGTATCTGAGTTGTCGGTAACACTGAATTTATACTCGTTTTTGTGGATGAGTTTCTGGGTTCATTTCCCTTTCCCTTAGGTTCTGTAAAGAGACACTGGAAGAAAATGCAGGTTTCTTGATTGCAAAGGGTCACAGTGTTGGAATTTACCTCTCCTCTGCTTTTGGCAACAACAACCTCTGTGTAAATCTGATAATATGGCTGGCAAATACATGTTAGGTTGGCAAACGGTATAGCAGCTGCTGTGCTACTGGTAGTAACTTAGTCAAATAGATTCAGTAATGTCCAATATTTAGACATGTGCTCTTGTAAATATAGTGAGCCTTTGGGGTTCAGGAAACCTGATAAAGCAGCTCCCTGATTTTGGACACTAAATGTGATAAGGCTAATGATAATAAACCATTTCAAAAGGAAGTTCCCAGCCATTCCTGTTATATTAGGACCTAGAAACTGAGAAACAATATTTAAGGCTGAAAGCTTATTACAGTTTGGGGTTTTTTTGTTGGTTTTGTTGTTGTTGTTTGTTGGTTTTGTTTATGTGGCGGGGGGACATAATGTTGGGGTTTTTTCTTAAAAATTAAACTTCTATAGTATTTTTCTTCCCTGCTCTACAGGGCAGTTTTCTCCTTTGAAACATCTGGGAGGTGTCCAGCTGCTTGGACAACACTGAAGTACCTTCATGAATAGCATTATGAGAACAATACTCTCCTATGAGGATTAGGTACCATGTTGGAATAAGCATGAAACATGAGTACAGGGACACCTCTGTTGAAATCTGATTCTGATTTCTGCTCTGATTAAATCACTTAGCATTGCTGCTGTTAATGTTTGTTAGAGTAATGTCTCTAAACCAAATATTGCCGGAGACTCCATTGTGTTAGGCACCATGAAAGCAGAGAGCAGACAGCGTCCTCTCAGCTGTTGTTTCCCCATCTGTCAAGTGAGAACAATGTGCTTGCTTTCTACAAGTACATGAGCACTAATTAATTAATATTTGTAAAAGGATATGTAAATGTTAAGTAATATTTATGAATTATATTATAAATGAAGATTAGTGGAGAGGCCATGGAGAGAACACACAGATGGCATTATGAGGGCAGAGAGAAGAGTGCAAGGTATAAATATCAGCCTGGAAGCAGAAAAAAGGAAGCAAAGTAAATAGTTAATGAAAGAAAAAGAGGTAGTTTTGTTTAACAAAAAGTCAGAGTGCAAGGAATGTGAGCAATAAATAGGGGGGTTAAAAACACAACAGTGGTCTGGAACTGCATGGAATATGTTGGAAATGGAAATAGTAATAAAAAAGTTGAAAGAAATAGGCAAGAAGAGCCCTAGTATTGTACATAGCACAGCAATTTATGTGTGCAATTTATTTTGAAGTTGCTCCTGTCCCCTTAGTTTGTTAAAGCCTTGTTCAGCAAAACAGAGCACAGATACTTCAGTGAAGAGGTTAGAAATGTTGAACTAGCAAAGTGAGTGAGTATGTGAGTGTTCACAAGATTGGGGCCTCAGCATGGACCACATGGCAAGTGACGAAAATGTTACAGATATATAATGATGCATGATACTGTGTTATATGAGCTGTTCTGAACTTCTTGAACAGCTCCATCAAGGGATATTCAGAAAATTAGGGAATGTGGCTTTGGACAGAGCAACCACCTCTTCTTTCAGTCGTATACCATGTCCATGGAAGCATCTGCAGGTATTTCAGTTTTCTTCTATATGGTACATGTCAAGCACTTTTTTAGCCTTCTTAGTTAGAAAAATGTATTTTGGCAACACAGAAGAACACAGTGGCAGCACATTTTCTCCCAGATACTGAGAAAAAAATATTTACAAATATTTATATTCAGGTTCTAAAATAAATTTTAGTTTGACTTCATTCTCACCAATCATTTACTTGCTTTCCAGAAATGTTCAAGCACACAGCTTTTACTACCACCAACACTCATGAAATGCAGGCTTTGGAAATGAAGTGCTCCGGTAATTCAACAAAGTCAGCTTCAAAACTACAATGTGAGTTGTAACTCTTGCAGTTTTATATTTAAGTTGTAGCTGAAAAAAAATAAAATAGTACAATGTCACCTATGCAGAAGACCAAAACCGTGTACTGTCTTTATTTCAAGCATGTGCAGTAAATTGTTTGTAAATGATCCTACAACAAGATTTATTTAATGAGGAAATAACCAATATTCAAAAGGAATGGACAAATCCAAGAATTGTATGACCTGCTCAGACAATTCACAAACAGATCCAACAGGCAACATTTTCCCAAGAGATTGCTCATGGAAATTATTTGTTTCATTTCAGTTGTTAACAAGCATAAGCAACTGAGCTCCATCTTCTCTGCAGCATCTTCTCCAAGATTTTTCCTACCAACACTACTAAAAAATGAATTAATTATATTTGGACAGTTCTCCCTCAGTTATTTCACTGACCCTCAAATCCAGAAGGCTGCTTTGAGTAAACGTGGAGAAAAAAAAATGAAAAAAATATATATCTTGGGTTGACTTTGATGTCTAAAAATGAAGAGGATTTTATTTTTGGTGTATAATAATATTGCTAACCTCTGTTCACTAGGCAATCTTTCCTTTTCCCTCAGCCCTCAGCTTGACACATATCCAGCATGAAATGGACTGATTGCCATGAAACTGAAAGCTGTTGGTGTGAAAACTGAGGAATGCATAGACAAATTCTTCTTTCATTTTTAAACGTATGTCAGTGAATAGGTCCTCTTTTTTTCTCATTGGTTTTCTGTATTTCTTGGTAAATTTTACTATAAACACAGACCAGAAAGTCCAAAGGAAATTCCTTTAGAGGAATTCCATTAAAGCTACAAAATGATGGAGACCAAAAACCAAGGATGGACTCAGCCCTAAAATGGTACACTGACTGAAAACTGCCAGAAAGATCAGGTCACATTTCTACCTGAGTTTTACCAATGGGAAAAACTAGAGAAAATGGGAGATCACTGCAGAACATTAAAAACAGCCAGGAAACAATTGTAAATGTACTAACTCTGACATAACTCTCTGGCCCCCACAGAGTGTTTAAAGAAGCAAATAGAGGTGTAGGGATGAATCTCACAAAGGATGAGCATTTTAAACTATAATTGTTAGATACATTGTCTGATCAAAGCAGTACGAACGCTTCTCCATCTATTAAACATTATTAAAAAAATGAAAAAATCTAAACCTTTAACATAAAATTTGAACAAGAAGCCCTGTAATTCAGTGTTTGTTGTGTGAATCTGTTCCTTTAGTGCACAGTAAATTTCTGTAGCATTGCTACCTGAGACATACATGGCATAAAGATTTTTTCTAGAAAGAGTCAATTGTTAAAATATTGGCATAATATTCTATGCAGTCTATATGGCACATCAGTTGTATCAATTAACTGCATGTGATGTCTGGACAGAGCAACATTTAAGACAGATAAGAATTCCTGGATAGCTGTGTGAAGCTAAACTCTTCCTTACTTGAGCAAGCAATCCCAAGCAAGACAGGCAGGTTTTAACATGAAACCAAGGAGCATTTAATTATTGACTTCCACAGGCCTGGTGAAGGGCAGGATGTTTGCAAAACTTCTGTGAGCCAATGGCTATGGGCCTGCTTCTTAAATGGCCAACTAGCCATTAAATATACCATACTAACCACATTTCCAGGAAACAGAAACACTGAGTGGCACAGAACCTACGGCTTCGTTGTCACACACAGCTTGACGTGTAATTTCAGGACTCCTGAGATGATGCATGGTATGTTTACTTCAGCTTGTAAGTGAAAAACAGAAACTGTTCCAGCTATGTCTGTATAGGAGGGAGTCAAAAGTAAAATGAGTATTGAGGGTTGTCGTATATTTGTTTGCAACCAAGGTCAGCCCTAGTGATTGCCAAACCAGAGGCTGGTCAGACAGCTGTTGGCTGCCTTGACTAAACAACATGCAAATATAAGGCTCAACCATCTTAAGAGTGTCTGAAGAAGTTATCCATAAACTGGAGTTATTTGCCTGCATATGTTTAAATGTTATCAATGTTATGGGGGGGGGAGGGTGAAAAAGGAAGTATTTTAAATTGTGAATTATGTTAGGTTTAATTGTTTAATTGAAGGAGTTTGGAGAAAAATCGCTGTCACAGATTTCACAGAGGTTTTGTTACCAATAGCAGAGAAAACTCTTGTTATGTAGTTATATTAATTACATTAAAGGGAGTTAAGAAACTCAGACACATAGTGATTTTAGAACAGAAAACAGGAAAGGAATGTTTCAGTTCTTATCCTTCCATTGTACTTAACTTAAATGAAAGTAACCCTATTTGAATGTCCTTTAATAAAAATTTTCTGTTAAGGTAACTGCACATTACCTCGTAATTAAATATCTGAAATACTTACGAAATGTATTTTAATGAAAGATATGTTTTCATCAGCTAGCATTTATGTGTTATAGTTGTTTTGCTACATGTGACAGCTTTTTAAAATTTGTCTCGCCTTTCTAAATATTGCAAATAGGTAATTTTAACTTTTTAATGTTGCAATTTGTAAATAAGAATGTGACGAGTACATCTGTAGCTCAGGTAAAACATTTTAATAAAGGACTAATATTTAATAGATAAAGAATACATACACTAATATATCACTGACATGCTGGCGACTAGTAGCTGTTCTTAAACTTAATTTTCTGTTTATTTCTCTGTAACTCACCTACTTATAATGCTCGCAATGTTTCCTTTTTAAAAGTCTTTCTTCATTTTGACAGTTTGTGAAGACAAATCTAAGGTCAGAAAGATATTTATATATAAAATTTGCAGAAAACTTTTAATCTGTTTTGCAGGTGAGTATGTCAGAACAAAGGACTTCATTATACTTTTCACCTTGCAGTCTCTTTTAATGAGTTCAGTACAAGAGATATGACCATGATTTGGCACATCGTTGGTTCATCTAATTTGCATCCAAGAGCTACAGAGCCATCTACCTACCTGCTTTTATATGTGCTGGTGGGGATATTAGAGAAGAATGACATGTTCCTTGCTGTGACATATCCTTTCCAGGCTGGTTTAGTTGAATCACTTAATGCTAGATCCACAGAGACATCCAAACCCAGAACCAACCTACTTAATTTTAAATTTGAATATAAAATTAAGTGAGTGTCCCTAGAAAGGGCTTTGAAAATCTGATAGTCAGTATTTGCCCAAAAAGTAGGAAAAAGTGTATCTGATTTCCTTGAGGTAGAAAAATGAACTAAGCCTTGCTCTTCCTCATTAGATTACTACATTAAAGGATAGACCTCTTTATTTTTTTTCCTTTTCTTTTAACAAGATGGACATACATCATAAGTTAGGGGTGCTTTTTTGAAGAGTTCAGTCCTGTCTGTGTGCTTCAGGGGTGCCCTGAGCAGGTTGGATTGAACTCCTCACTATAGGTGAGGAAACACCTTGTTTGGGGATATCAACAGCACTTAACAGAGGTAGAAACCGATCTATTGAGGAGCTTTCGAGACTTTCAAGACTCTCCTTTATATAATGTTTTTATCTTAGGACTTCAAAGCACTTCATAAAATAAAATAAGTATCATTTCCTCATTTCACTGAGTGAGAACCCGCAGAGATGTAGTATTGACACAGGGCACTTTACCTGTCTTCACACAGCCGTGAGGCAATCTCACACCTAGTTCTGCCTTCCCGGCATACTCCAGGTGGTACTACTCTTACTGTATTCAGGATTGCTAGTTCAAACACCTCAACTCATCGGAACTATTTACATCAACTAAGATAATGCTTAAATTAGGCATGGCCAAACCCTTTTTGATCCTGAGATTTTTCTTCTACATGCATTTTATAAAAAAGAAAACAGAGATATTTTTCTTGGTGGGTTTGGTTGAAGACTTTTGAGACTGCTTGTTTTAAAACTTCTCTTTGAGAAAATGGCAGGAAATTATTGCCTTCCTTTGTAGCAGCAGTTAGCCTAAACAATCATTGCTTCCAAAGCTGAAACACAAGCTATATATGCATAGCTATGCCTACAGAGAGACGAAGAGATGCTGTTGAGCAGTGCTGTACTGAGAAATGGATGAGATTGACAAGAGAAACAAAAAGCAGTATTAGAAGAAGGATGCCTGAGCAGTCAGACCTTTGAGAGCATTACAGGTAGAACAGATTGATGAGTCAGGGTGTTTGGTCAGGTTTGACAGCAAAGAAAGGTTTTGGGAGGAATACAGAGAAACTGCCTGAGTGGCCAGGAATCAGGTTAGGAAAGCCAAGGCCCTGACAGAATTAAATTTGGCCAGAAATGTCAAGGGCAGCAAAAAAAAGCTTCTACAGGTATGTTGGGGAGAAAAGGAAAACTAGAGAAAATGTGGGCCCTCTCAGAAAGGCAAAGGGAGATCTGGTCACCTGGGACATTGAGAAGGCTGAGACGCTCAATGACTTTTTTGCCTCAGTCTTCACTGGAAAGGGCTCGTGCCACACTGCCCAAGTCCTAGAAAGCAAAGGAAGGGTCTGGGAGAACAAAAAGCCACCCACTGTAGGAGATCAAGTCCGGAACCACCTAGAGGAACCTGAAGGTGCACAAGTCCATGGGACCTGATGTGATCCATCCTCAAGTCCTGAGGGAACTGACAGATTAAGTTGCAAAGCCACTATCCATCATATCTGAGAAGTCCTGGCAGTCTGGTGAAGTTCCTGCAGACTGGAAAAAGGGGAACATAACTCCCCTTTTTAAAAAGGGAAACAAGGAAGACCAGGGGAACTACAGGCCGGTCAGTCTCACCTCAGTGCCAGGTAAGATCATGGAGCAGATCCTCCTGGAAACGATGCTAAGGCACATGGAGAATGAGAAGGTGATTGGTGACAACCAGCATGGCTTCACCAAGGGCAAATTGTGCCTGACCAATCTGGTGGCCTTTTATGATGAGGTCACAACGTTGGTGGATAAGGCTAAAGCAACTGATGTCATCTACCTGGACTTGTGCAAGGTGTTTGACACTCTCCCGCATGGCATTCTTGTCTCTAAATTGGAAACATGTAGGTTTGATGGACGGAACACTCGGAGGATAAGGAACTGGCTGGATGGTCGCACTCAAAGAGTTGTGGACAACAGCTCAATGTCCAAGTGGAAACCGGTGATGAATGGTGTCCCTTAAGGGTCAGTATTGGGGCCAGTGCTCTTCAACATCTCTGTCAGTGACATGGACAGTGGGGCTGAGTGCACCCTCAGCAAGTTTGCCGACGACACCAAGCTGTGTGGTGCTGTTGACACACTGGAGGGACGGGATACCATCCAGGGGGACCTTGACAGGCTTGAGAGGCGGGCCTGTGCTAACCTCATGAAGTTCAACAAGGCCAAATGGAACATCCTGCATCTGGGTCGGGGCAATCCCAAACATAAATACAGGCTGGGTGATGAGTGGCTTGAGGCCAGCTCTGAAGAGAAGAACTTGGGAATGGTGGTGGATGAGAAGCTCAACGTGAGCCGACAATGTGCACTTGCAGCCCAGAAGGCCAACCGTATCCTGGGCTGCATCAAGAGAAGCGTGGCCAGCAGGTGGAGGGAGGTGATTCTCCCCCTCTACTCTGCTCTTGGGAGACCCTACCTGGAGTACTGCGTCCAGTTCTGGAGCCCCCAACACAAGAGAGACATCAACCAGTTAGAATGAGTCCAGAGGAGGCCACGAGGATGATCCAAGGCCTGGAGCACCTCTCCTATGAGGACAGGCTGAGAGAGTTGGGGCTGTTCAGCCTGGAAAAGAGAAGGCTCTGTGGAGATCTTATAGCAGCCTTCCAGTACCTGAAGGGGCCTACAGGAAAGCTGGGGAGGGACTTTTTACAAGGGCAGTTAATGACAGAACAAGGGGAAATGGCTTTAAGCTGAAAGAGGGTGGGTTTAGATTAGATATTGGGAAGAAATTATTGACTGTGAGGGTGGTGAGACACTGGAAGTGGTTGCCCAGAGAAGCTGTGGATGACCCCTCCCTGGAAGTGTTCAAGGCCAGGTTGGATGAGGCTTTGAGCAACCTGGTCTAGTGGAAGATGTCCCTGCTCATGGCAGTGGGGTTGGAACTACATGGTCTTTAAGGTCGCTTCCAACCCAAACCATTCTATGATTCTATGAAAGGTTTTCTGGTTGCCTGGGTTTTCATGTATTTAAAAAAAACAACCAACCAACCAAACAAAATATCTGCAAAAAAAAAAAATCAGGACTAGGTACAGTAGGTACCTAGTGTTGTAAATAAGCAACACTTCAACAAAGAAACCTGGCTATTGCTGATCTCTTATCACTGCTAAAACAACCCAAGTCTGAATTAATAAGTAACAGCTTAACAGGTAAACAGAAAATTGATCAGGAGTGTTCTATATGAAATTGCAGTAGAAATTATTTGGTTTTGCCAACCTGAGCACAATCATGGCTTTGCCAGAAGCAACCCAGCCAGGGAAGCTTTAGAATGCCATATTCATGGCAAACCCTAGTGCAAGCAGTCAAGACCCCCAAGGCATCTTCCAGTTTCCTACAATTACTCATTGGAACAATCCACTTTTTAATTCTAATATTGAGAAATTTGAGTCTACAGAAACTCTGGGAATAGCTCTCTAAAGGGCTCTGTAAATGTAGCTGAACTCTCAAACCTTCTCAAGGAAACTTGAATTTTTGTAAACCTCAGTCTAGAGCCTGTGTTTGCTCCCCACTTCACCTGCTGCAGAACTGATGAGCAGCTCTGGCTCCAGCCTGTTCTCAAGTTCTGCATTTAGCACTGAGTCGAAAAGCCATGGCTGAGCCAGAAGCTAAAGAGCAAAGCACTTTTAGTTTTCTTTGGAAATGTCTAATTTTCATCCCTAGGAGAATAATGTTGATAGAATCTTATTAATAATTATAGAATTCTTAAAAAAATGCTTTTTCTGACTTCTGGTCACTCTAGTTCGTGGATAAATCTGGTTAAATCATGGTTGTCTTTGAGATCTGATAACAGTTTGAGAAATGATATAGAGCAGAGACCACAGAACAAGACCTTGAAGGATTTTAAGGAGCTTTGTATGAATTATTATAGCCAAGCTGAGATAAACAAATGTGAGCTGAGACTGAAGGCATCATCCACAGGGCATAAAGGAGGCCGAAGACTTCATTGAGGTGACTGCAAGAGAGAGCATATTTACAGACCTATGGCCTACCTTTTACATCTCCATCTGTATTATATATCATGAAGTGGGGACATTGGCAAGAAATTAAACAGAAAAAAAAAAGCATAACATTGTTTGTTAGAAGAAATCTTTTACAATGAGGGTGGTGGAACACTAGAACAGGTTACCCAGAGAAGTGGTAGAAGCTCCATCCCTGGAAGCATTCAAGGTCAGGTTCAGCAGGGCTCTGAGCAACCTGATCTAGTTGAAGATGTCCCTGCTCATTGCAGGGGTGTTGGACTAGATGACCTTTAAAGGTCCCTTCCAACCCAAACCATTCTATGATAATATGATTACTCTTCATTGGACCTGATTAAATGTCTAGGACATGAATGAACAAATAAGTTTAGTTTAATAAAAGAGTGGCTTGCTCCTGGTGACTGCCATCCATTCTGGGTTGTCCTGATCAAAATGAGTAAAGGTGTAAATGCACGAGACAGACATGTAATAACAAATAAGATAAAGAAGTCTAACTTCATTTTATCTTGTCCTGTCATACAAGTTAAATTAAACAAAGCCATTTGAAAGAAAAATAAATAAAATACCCTTATGCTGCTTTTATAGCAGTGAATGTCTACACCTGAATGATGGAGGCAGAGAAAACGCCATTTTGGAAAGTTTCTTAGGGCATGACAGATTTCAGTATCAGAGGGGAAGGGACATTTGGGAAAACACCAGTGCTTGCTGCTTGAGGTAGGTGAGGTGCACTATGGGGTTTTTTCTCTCCTTCAGAAAGAAGCAGACCACTGTCAGAAACTGAATACCACACTAACTGCAACAGTGGGTTTGGTTTGCAGCTCCTTTGTTGTTTTTTAATAACAAAATAATTATATTCCTATATTGAAGTGTCACAGCAAAAAGAAAGTTGAAGCACAAATTTAAATATGATTAGCTTGTTAGTGGTGGTTTTTAGGAGTCTTATTTTTTTCCCTCAGCTCCCATCCTATTTTTTTTTAAATTTCTCCAGGGCATGTCATATATAGTGAAAAATCTCAATGGAGGCCCACAGGTATCACTGCTGTTTAGTCAGACTTCAAATTGGGCTCTAATGGTTTTAGATAGAAGAGCAGATGGAGAGGGTTTGTTCACTAGTCGGTGCCCTTGCCTCAGAGTTCACCTCAAGTTGTTTTCAGAAATTCTCACTTCATGCACATTACTTATTTATATCATCCCTTTTTTTTCCCACTTCATAGATAATTGCTACTTAATTGATACTGCCTTTATACAAGCCTCCACAATAGCAAGCAACAAGACACACAGCTAAATAGAGGAATCATTAATCTGTGTATATATTCTGGATTTCCTTTAAAGATGGGCTGGAAATAAGCAAAGTCATTAGTAGTTTGTTTGCAACAGTGTATTTATGAAAGCTCTATGGAGAATGTGTCAACAGTCAGTATGTAACAGAGCAATTAACACAGTACTTTTGTACTTTTGACTGTTAGCATGGGAGTAAACAGAAGCAGATGTGAAGTCTTTGTGCCGTTAGTATTCACAGACTGTTCTGACATATGCAAATACAACTAATGCTTACAGAGCTTGCAACCCTTATTGTACCATGACCCTACTTACCAAATCCTGGGACAGGACTGCTACATTTGCACACTTTCCTAATAATTGTTAACAATACACAGACACAACCTTTTTGTTCTTAAAGCTTTACTGCCTGCAATAGTAAAGCTTCACAGATAAATGTGCTGATAATGTTATGCATACATGGCTTATTTTAAAAGATGCTTGTTTTTTTCATTGTAAATAGAGAACAAATACTAAAGAAGTAATGAAAAATTTGTATAGCAGGATCAAACAGGAATCACCTCTAAAATACTGGTTAAGATCTAATTATACGAGCCCATTGAAGTGCAATAGTTAATATATGCATCAGATTCTGTGTATTTAGGACAGAGTTCAAAATGAGACCTTTCATTGCCACAGTCTTAAAATATATACCTTGCTAAATCAACTCCCGTCAGGCTGTTAAAATAGGATGTCGATGCTGAAATTATTTTCTGCCCTGTAAAAAAAAAAAAAAAAAAAAAAAAAAGAAATCACATACTTGACCTAATAAAATCACCTGCATTCTGGAAAAAAAGAAAAAAGAAAAAAGTAGGCTTCTTGCATTCAGTTATTTTTCTTGTGAACTATATATATATCTGATATAGCTGGAGTTACTACAGTGATTTTCATCTTCAAATGCTACCTTAAACCAAATATGTTACACAAGTGAAGGTCAGATGAGATTTTATTTTCAAATTTTCTGTTAGAGATACATGTTTCCAAAACAAGAATTAAACAAAGCTGAATGAAATTACAGAATTTACAGTGATGCTTGGCATTATTTACTACATGGAAAATGCCTTGCCTAGAAAGAAAACATTTTGTAGAATATATGACCAAAAAGACTATTAAAAGGCCATCTCTTCAGCCCTACTTCCCTTTCTGGAAGCAGAAACAATGTGCAGCTGATCCTAACCATACTGCCTTTTTGTTGTCTTTAAAAAGCATAGTGGCTCATGAAATTAAAAACCTGTTTTTCAAGGAAGTACGTGCTTATTTCAGTTTGATTTCCCCCCTTGCAAATCAGTACTAGCAGGTCTCACCAGACTATATTGTGTTTCTGAACTGCACCCACAATGTGGCATCTTCTTTTGGCTCTGCTGGGGAGAAAAGGCCTGTTGCAGGATGAGCAGGGGCAGAGGCTGGGGTGGAGCTCCACCACACTCTGGGAGGCGGAGGCAGGCAGGCTCTGGGCTGGGGACTCAGAACAGCAGCAGCTCTGGGTTCATCCACTTCTGGAGGCTGCACAGAACCTGGGAAAGGGGTTGCTGCAGCTGGACGTCTGGGCTGCCATTGGTCCCATTTTACTAGTTTCAAATAATTTATGTTTCTTTGTTCATTGTTGTAGAGTAGGTGTTTTACTGTATTACTGCCACTCATGGAAATATTTTCCTTAAAATACTTCATTTGTGTACTTGGGATTTCTTAACTTCTCAAGATCATAGGGACAGCCTGGATTTTTGACAGCTTTGACATATTCAGATGCTTGACAAAGCAGTGAGGGTGTTAAAGATATTTAGGGTGTTTCCCTACCAGGAATTTTAGTTCTGTGTTGCGGATGTTTTCTCTTCCATTTTTCATTACTTGTTTTTATTAAGTTGGTAATATCTGGGGTACTTGGAAAAGTTAGTTTTTCAGGAAACTGAAGCTGGTTTTTCAGATTTCTTTTCATTCAGCTTTTTTTGGTGTGTGTTTTTAACACCTGAAAAGCACAAGAGTTACAATTATTTTATTTTTTTTTTCATTTGAAAGATATAATTTGCTAACTAAACAGCAAACTGTGAAGAAATTAAGACCAGGACTGTAGTGGTTAGTAAAGTCGCTTAAGATCAATGCCATTCAGTATCACTGCTATAACACTGCCTTAACCCTAATATTGGACCACTGTCTAAATTGTAGAAACATTTTGAAGTAAATATTTAGAATGTAAGCAGTCAAGGAAATTGTATACTGTTGTGGGCTAATGCCAAAACAAATACAATAGATGAGTTTATCTGGGCCCTGTAGTCCCAATGTGCCCCGGGGGTGCAAACTGTTCTACCAAGCATCAAGACTGAGTGACTTTCCTCCAAGTTTCTGGTTCATCTCATCAACTCACTTGTGTATCTAAATAATAATTTGTCCGCAGCTGCAGGCAATCAGCATTTTGTGCATGCAGTGTAGATTCCCAAGCCAAATCATGAGATAATGAAAATACATATAACTACATATTGGTATACTAGTCTAAGTATAATTACACTTGAGAGAAGAGAAAGAAGAAAAGATAATAACAAGTGAATAAGAAAAGAAAGAAATGCATTTTAGCAAGCTTTCCTGATCCTGTTTTTCAGCAATACAGGTATACTCTGTTATGCTGTGCTTACTTAAGTAGTTATTTGTGAATTAGAAAGTTCTGCTTTGTCTGAGGAAGTACTCATCAGCCTATGATTTTTTGAGTGTTTAACTGAACATTTGGGGAGAAAAGTCAAGTTTGTGCATTGTGATTGCTGATACATTTTAATATCAATGTAAAATTCTGAAGACTTTCCTTTGAATTTTAATGTAAAAAGCCAGAAATACTTCCTTAAACAGTTTTCTGTGTCTTCCTATTTATTCCTTGAAAAGATTGGACTAGATGATCTTTTGAGGTCCCTTCCAATCCCTAACATTCTGTGATTTGGATCACATTTGCTTCATAGGTGAGAGACACCTGCCAAGTTTTTTAAAAATACATTATTTACCACCTTCCAGACAGTCATGGTCAAGTCACCATGAAAATTGCTGAGTGCTCTGACACCTTTTTAATAGGTCTTACTTTTAAGACCCTCACTTTTCATTGATATGGAGTATATAATTCCATGCCTCCTTGTCACTCACCTTGTTTAGGAGGGCCTATGCAGTGCTATCTAGAGTAGAAAAGCCTAAATTCTTGCCTGGGAAGGTTACTCAGCTTGGATACAGCAAGGGACTGTGAATTGTCTGTATTATGCAGCAAATCATTCTTCAGCCATTTGGCCACCTGGCAGTCATAGCTTATCATGTGGATGATGTGTACCTGTCTCCTATCCAGTGACCCCGCGGGTAGGCTTTGGACAAGAAGCAGCTTGGTAGGTTTAGAGAGACTCTCATGGCTCTGAATGTTATTTGGTATAACTTCTTTTTTAACTTCTTTTGAGAAATTTTTAAATGTAATATTATTTTAAGCTTTCACAAATTATTTTATTGTTGACAAACAGATTGCATTTTCTGAAAAAAGTGTTTTAAATTGAAATGCACGCTCATTCCCGGTATTCTGATCTGTCAGATCTTCTCTGACTAACCTCAAATTATTCTGTTTTAGAATTTCTGTTGTTAAAAATTGAAATTCAGCATTTTGGAATGCTTGAATCAGAAAAGAGATCTGTTACCATAAAGAATTATTAATGAAACATTTCCCAAAGAAACCTTTTTTATGTCCTGAGAGAAATTACTTTTGGGACCATATACAAGCAAACTGTTTTTAGGAGTTAGTTTACACAGACTTACATATGCAGTAGACATTATGAAAGATTCTTATTTTGCTTCTAGTTTTGGGCGTGGGAATTTTGTTTTCATTTAATGTCTTCTTTTCTTGCACTTTTTTTTACACAATATTTTTTGAAAAAGACATTTGAGAAATTCAATTTGCAGTCATGTTACCTACAGTAAATACATACATTACCTTTTTTCAGTTTATATATTTTTTCCTTAGTATTGCATTTTAAGTTTTGTCAAAATTGCACTATGAAATCAAACATAATTTTGAGGGGGCTATTCAGTGTGCAACTTGAAGAATTCAGATGTACCAAATTCTAATTGCTCTTAAGTTTGCAATTATTTTTATATTTAAAATGGTAATTCTATAAATTTTAGAAATGCATGGAATTTCTTGCTGACTTTTGTTTTTCATTATAAAATACTTTTTCAGTGACTAATACTTCTCTCTGAGTTAAAGAAACCTTCTCTCTGAGTTAGTACAATTCATCACTTCCAATTGTGTGAATACAAGATGAGATTCTGTTCCTGCCTTGATTTACTACATAAAATATCTGGAGCTGCATTAAAAGCCTTTATTATACTGCATGTTTCCCTGCAGCATACAGCCAGCCACAAAACAGATGTCTGGAGGCATCTTTGCAAGGATAAGGTGGGGAGACACATGAGACCATGGAGTAGGATACCATGGGGATAATGCTACAGAGCTTAGGACTTCCATAAGAAGTTGCTATCATAAAGATGCTTTCTATTTATTACCAGGAACCTTGAGCACATCAGAAATAGTGGTCTTAAAAGTACCTGCCTTTCCCTGAGTTCCATTATGCCAAGGAAGAGCTTACCAAGCTCTAGTAAAATCTCCATCACTGAATATTTTTAGCAGGACTGGATATTCCTGAGTGATTAGCTGAAGTTCCACTGCAGTTGCGAGACTTGCAAGAGGAATTAATTCCTCATTAAGCAGTGATGTTAGATGATCCTGTAGCCTCTTCTGAGCTCAGAGAAGGTGAGAGAGGCAAACTGTTTCTTTGTGGAAATCCCTTCAACTGTTCTGAGCCTGTTTAGTGCTGTCCTTAAGCTGACTCTGGAAAGCTATTAAAATGCACAAAAGGATGTGCAGGTAGAGAACAACTGTGGGCTTTATGGAAGAATTTTGGAAGAATTTTGGGGTGAGATACATTAGCCTGACTAATCAGCATGGTCCCTTTGGACCTCAGAGGCTTTTTTTTTTTTTTAATTGGGTCCTCACTATGCACATATCTGTGTTGAGCAGTGGAGATAACCCTGTTGCACACAACTCTGGGAACAAGGCTAGCCAGGGGACCAGGCTCTGTGCTACAGCCCTAAGACAAGAGCATTACTCTTGCTCAGATTGTGTGGATGTGCTCCTGGACCTGCTGTGGCTGGGCTTCAGCAAAGAGCTGTGCATCTACCAAATACCCTTCTCTCATGTGTCTGATGAGTACTTAATTGTTCCATACAAAGCATGACTGTTTCTACTGTTATGAAGATGAAAGGAACCCCAACCATGCTTTTCACTCTGTTCCTTACACTTGATAACTACAAAGTTCAATGGCACCAAAAGGTCAAGGAGGAGTGCTCTTTCAGAAATGAATTTTTTTCTTTTCTTAAATCTCCTCAGGTTTTATTTCAGAAGATGTTTGGTTTTTCTTGATCGTTTACTGTTTATGCACAACTAACTGTTTTCAGACTAACATACATATATGCTATGCTCAACAAACTGACAGCATCATAGGTGTAAAGTATGGAGATTTATATTTTGTAAAAATAGATTTATGATACAAATTTATTTAAATGTATTGCTTATAAAGAAAGGCAAGGCTCAGGACTTCTGAATGTTAAATTAAGAAAACAATATAATACAATCAGAGAGATCAGCTGAGTCTCAAGCAATGACACAAGAAACAGATCCAACATAACACCGAAATAAGCTCCTAGCTGAATAGTCTGACAGACTTGTCTTATGTGATCATCTGTGCCTCTACACTTTAGACATTAAAAGGAGTACTTCTACTTTATAGTTGGAGAACTGAGGTTCAAAGGGGTAATGTGACTTGCCCTTGCTCAGAACACAGAGTTGGAGTCTTTGGAATTTGGATTTCCTAGTTCAAGCATAATTTTTCAGCTTGCAGGTCTGGGGCAGATCCTGGGACAGTTCCACACCAACAACTTCAGCCTCTATAATTCTGCTGGCTAAAGGAAACAAGTGTGCCTGCAAAGATTCCAAATACCACAATACAGAAAAAATACTGGGGAAAAAAAATTTCTTTTTCTTGCTACGTTCTGTCTAGGGTTTTCAACAGAAAAACTCCTTCTGCTGTTGTGAGGGCATCTTCACTAGGACCCTGGTGTTGGTAGGTGGGAAAGGCTGTCCCACAGATCACCTGGCCACCTGGATCCTGCAATTCAGCTTTATGGGATTCTGCCCCACGCACTGAAGTAAGCAGCCGCCTTAGCTACATCTGAGTCTTCCCCAAACTGCCTGCCTGCTCTTTTGCCAAAAATTACCACCCCATAGTAACAAAGAAAGAGACAGATGTGCACTCTTGACCCCGGCTGCTGCAGTTCACAGTCCAGAATAATAGCACAGGCTTACCCTTATTTATGGCTTAAACTGATACACTGGACCACATGCAGAATTGTCCGAAGTGCGAACATTCCCTTTTGACATCTCTGTTATGAGGACAGTAAATGCCATAAGTTGGACAGAGCTGCAAGCTAGGGCAGTATTGCATTTACTCTCACAATAGGTGAAATTCTTGTATATGTGGATAAACCAAATATTTTCCAACCATCTGAGCCAAATGAGAGAATCAGATGAAGCAATAGTAGAACTGTTATTTCCAGAAACTTCTGGAGCTCAAGGAGAGTCCAAGAAGACTATAAGAATACAGCTGTAGTGGCCATCTCTAAAAAGGGGGCAAAATAAGTTGTAAAATTAGAATTTTAGTTACAAACAGGCAATTTTCCCTCAGGGACCAAGAAATTGTAGGCACCAATAAACAAGCAAATGATGAGTAAACAGCTAAAAATAATTAAGGTAATTAACAACTAGTATGGATTTTTCAAAAACAAATCAAGTCAAACCATCCTCATCGCTTTGTATGACGGCATAAAATAACAGTATAGCAGGGAACAGTGGATGTCATGACTTTAGTGCAGCTTTTCACAACTTCACGTAATAGTCTTAAAAGTAAGATAAGAAAACATTACTTTCATGAAACTACTATGTGATGAGTGAAAAACTATACTCAGAGAGCACTTATTAGTGATTCATTGTCAGGACTGGAAGGATGCATGGAGTGAGCTTATACAGGGATCTGTCTTGTTCTGTTGCTTTTCAATATTTTTGTTAATGCACAGATGATGGAAAAGAGAGATTGCTTATTAAACTTGCAGACCACACCATGCTGGAAGTGCTGTAAAGATGCTGGAGAACAGGAGCACCAATTCAAAAATATTTTGACAAATGGCAAAATTATAATAATGCCATGTTTTTTGGAGCTCCATGTCCACTTTCCCATCCATTAAAGCTCTTATTTTCAAAATAATTATTTTATTCTCATCCAGATCATTTATTGGAGTTGTACATGCTTCCAGCACAAAATAAAAACATGCACTATTCCTGTACCCCGAAATAACTGTGGATCTGTAGACAAAAATAATGAGCATTTTATGAATTGATACTTCAGATAGTTTCCTTAATCTTTGATAATTTCACATACCAAGTTAAAATAAGACTCTCTAGACTACATCTGTAGGAGTACATGAAACTAAATGGCATAAATTCAGCCCCATGCCTCAGTGCCTCAGTGCATATCTTAGGTATAAATACTCTTTCATAAAGGCCTGCTGTACAGCAGCACTAAATTATATAAACTTGATTAATGTGGAATCAATGTAGGTTCAATTTAGCAACTTGACAAACCTTGGCACCATACATTATTCGTACTGTGCCATTCTAATAAACATGCTTTTTAAAAAATAATTTACCTAAGTAGAGTGAATCGCTAGCCTGAAAATAAATATGGAGACCCTCAGTGGGTTGTTGTTGCCTCCATTTTCATTACAAACTTTACCATTTATCTCTTTGTTTTATGCTTGTTACATAGAATTATGGTCCCCCCTGGAGACATTAGATTAGGGATTATAAAATCAATGTGGTGTAAAACCATTGTTCCAGCACTTTCAAGCCATCCCCACAGAATGAGAAAAGGGCAACTGGACCCTGACCCACTGTGTGGGACAACATTGCCCAGCTGAATGATCTCTTCAGGAACTGCTAACTTGACAGCCTGTGTAAAGTTAGATAAGGGGTGATATTAGTGTTCACAGAGATATAAATAATTATTCAGCTCACCAAGCAAGGTAGCACTGCACCCTGCAGGACCTAAATCAGACAGCTCAGTATGAGCCAAAATGCACTGAATTCATTGGCAGTTTGTTCAGCTTAATTAAGACTCCAGACTTGGTCAGGTATAGTTGACTTTCCTTAAAACAAATAATTAGAACTGTGAGTATCCTGGAAGGATTATCTTCTTACGAGGTCTCATATTCCTATGTACACAAATACATTCTTTTTCTGTGATATAAACATTCATTTTTAATTCAGTGACTACTTCTGTGTGCATTGGGCTTAAGAGATCACTGAAGAACTGCTCACCCACAAAATAACTGCTCACCCACAAAATAACTGCTCACCCACAAAAAAAGTGTAAGGCTGAAATCTTTATTAGGGTAAATAACAGTGTTGCTTTTTAATCAACCAAATTGCACAGCATGGTGTATCTTTTCTGTTCAGCTCTGAAAAGGGGCAAAAGTGATAAATTACCCCATGGAAATCCATACTTTCATAGTCTCTGCCCTAATATGCATAACAAAGAGGTTTGGACAATTCAGATGGTTTATAGAAACATATGCTTATCCAAACCAGCAAAAAACCTTCTGGTTCCTCTGAGAGTCGTTCAATACTTCTGTGAATCTTTATTGACCTGTACTTAAATACAATAGGCGGATTCAAAAAACGTGATTCACTTACATTACCAATAGCTATAATCACCATAAACTCTAGAGCAAAATTAAGAGTATTTTCCAACAGTCTCAACAGTTTCCAGATATCATCAACCTATGCCATACACATGGCATGGGAAGAAAACGAGTGTCATATATGCCTTAACATTGCCACTGCTGCATGTTGCTTGTTTTAAGAGAGACAAAAAATACAGTGTGTATTGTTTCAGTATCAGAGTAATTATCTTGTAAAGATCATTTGATATTGTTTACATAGTGAATTTGGTTTAATTACTGCAATTCCAAATGTTTTAAAACTTAATTTAAAACATCCATCTGCATATTTAATTACATGGATGTCATTGTACTAACACAGTGCTTAGAAAAACAGAGGTCAATGTTATTTTTTAGGGTAATATTACATTTGAAAGGTGTTGCATTGAAAGTCTAAACATTGCATGCATTTCTTCATGAAAATCTTTTCTTCAGTAAGAGCAACAAGAGAGTGGCGTCGGCATAATACCTCTCCTAGAACTGCAGTTCTCATGCTCTCTAGTCTAGATTAAATTGAAAGGAAACTAGTCCAAAGGTAACATTATTTCTGCTATTTTCTTAAAAAAACCTTAGGCTCAGAACAGATGTAAAAAAGCACATTCTTTCTTTAAGCTTTAACTGCGACAGGGGAAGCTGAGTAGGACACCAGAATGTCAATGCTCCTGTTGTTAGTGACCAGACAAATTCTGTCCACTGCTTGTGATGGCTTTCTCACATGGACATTTTAACTTGAAAAAAGTTTGGAACAAAAATAAAGAAGTTAAGCAGCTGGGATGAGATGTGGCTGGCCTTGTGCTGCCTCTCCTGTCCTCTGCTTAAACCCCAGGCACGTGGTACCACCACGCTCATTAGAGTGGAGGAAGACACAGTCCCTTGGTTGTCCAGCAGGCAACAGCTCACCATGAAGGAAGGACTTTAAAGCCACAAGTGATACCTAAGTATCAAGCTTCTTACTGTGCCTTTACAAATTCTCTGAAGATTTTTATTTCACAAATGGTAACACATGCATTTTCTTGCTCCCCAAAGCCTGTTCTTCTTTACAGTGATTTTCAAGTCCAGGGAAGTATATTCCTTTTGCTCAATATTTTAAAACTAATGAATCAGAAATATGTTTTGTTTATGCAAGGAAATTATATCTTTTTTTCTCTATTAAAGAAAAATACAGCTAAGTTTCCCTCAGATCTTTATGCTCAAGTGTAATATATCAGAATTATTTCAGCTTGTTATTTACAGAAAGTTCCATTGTGGTCTATTCAAATTTTAGGTTAAAGAAACGTTAGATAAGAGGCATTAAGGACAAAGAAAAAAACACATTAAAATCTAAATGTCCCAGAAGTAAAGTTTGCTCTGAGTTAGACTATTTTCTCTCCTACAATCTCCATTTCATTATATTCTATATTGTTGAAGATATTAATGAGAAAAAAAACCCATGTGCATCCTTTAATAATGGACTAATGTAAAGCCCATATAATGTGTCAACATGTCCTCTGGCAGACATTATAAATCAATCTCTTTGTGCAATGGGTAATTTGGATTTCCCATTTGTTACTATATTTTTAAATTAGGAAAAAAGAATAATACTGGAGATTCCTACTCACACAGTATTTTATAATTTATTAATATTGCCTATACAATGTGTTGAAAAATAACCTGAACAGCGGCTTCACAGTGAAAAATTTTCTTATCCAAAACACTCAGTTCTGAGGTTCCAAGAAAAACAAATATTTGGTAACACATTGAGTCTGTGATACAGTCTACCCTCTGAAAGGGAGGACAAACAGCTGCTGAGAAAGATAAAACAAAATGGTAATGAACAAACAGAGGGACTAACATAGAATGCAGCTAACAAAAATTATTCTTGGTTGCAGAAAGTCACATGCAGGCTGCATAATTGTCAAGATGTACGAATAGCCAGACGGACCCAAAAAAATCCACTGTATCTTCTAAGCAAAAAAAAAACCCCTCTGACTCCCACCAGTATCAGATTTGTATCAATGACAGCAATCCTGCTATTCACCAAAGGACTGCATTGTTGTGCAGTTGCTGAGAGCCAGGGCACTGAAATAACGTTAGAGTCTGATGGCAAGGAAGGTCCAGCAGCCTGGAGATGGGCGAGAGCAGGGATGGGCAAGGAACCATTGTCAGGCCAGAAGGCCTGTTATGTTTCTCGAACCCCAGGCCATGGCAGCCAGGCTGCCCTCATGCCCCAGACCTTTGCTTTCCACTGATCACCTTCTGCTCTGCATTGTAGTGGGGAGGGAAGGTTTTAACCTCTAAGAAGAAGAAGAAGGAAGTGTAAATTTCTGCAATTTAACAAGGAATTGTTGCAGAGAGTTCTCCTTTCCATTTGATGTCTTCTGGAAAAATAAAATGGTTCTGAAGCTTAGTGCGGGTTGTGTGGGGCAGCCATCAGGCAATCACTAACACCACTAGAAGGTTTTCCCTAGGCAACCAATCTGAACATCAGACATGCTGATGGGCACATGGCAGTCCATCCCATGGAATGGTCAGACCATGACATTCCCCTCCTGTGAGAGCCTCTGCGGTGCCTTTAACTGCATCTTACTTATAGCAAGCCCATTTGATGGGCTGAATTCCTCCACAAATGGAAATGCTTACATTCTTGGCATCACAGGGATCAAGAGCTGGGTCAGGGAGGCCATACCTTTGTCTGAGGGGCAAAGGAGGCCTTACCAGCATACCTTTTTGAATGGCAGGTGGAGGGATGAACACGCACCTACACTTTAAAATTACTTTTTCCAGTAATATGATAGTTCCCGGCAGGGGACAGTATGTGCTAAAATACAGCAGTATGTGCCTAGTAATACAATTACACCCACACATCCCTGTCACCCCATCTTTGCAATTTTCAGCTGAGAAGACAAGCAGAGCTTGAATACAGCATGTTTTGGTGCTGGGTGCAAAAAATCTCACACAGTCCATCTCCTCAGAATCTGAGCTTTCACATGTGCAAATGCAGCCTAAAACCACAGCTGAATCCTAATATACGCTACAATTTTAAATACATATTTTTTTAAAAAGTGTATCTTTTACTGCATCAATAGGATATGCAGTGATTTCAAATCTTGGAGGCTGGACATGGCTACAAGAGCTGAAATATCAAAGACAAAACTGCATTAAGTTTATGCACTTTTTTTAGTGAAGGATATACCCTTTATAAGTGGATCAAGAAAAGAGGTGAGCTGTAGAAGTAGCCTGAAAGAAGAACATGCCAGAAAGTAATTGTAATACTTCAGAAAAAGGAAATGTAGAGGAAAAAAAGAATGTATGATTAATACAAGATGTAAATATGTATAAGTTCTGAGATAAAATTATTTTGTATTCACTATTCTACTATGGAAATATTTATTATTCATTTGAGCAGAACTAAATATTTTATTAAAATTGGAAGATGATTTATATATACTTACATAACTTCAGTCATATCAATATACTAGCTTCTTAGCTCATATCTGCATTCTAGGATATATTTTTGATTTTAATATACACTGAATATTCTGGAGAATCACATGTCATGCTCTCCAGAGCCTATTTGGATCATGCGTGTTCCCGCATTAACGTGAACCACCGGTCCACTGAACTTGTTGAAAATATTTAGTTGTGCGAAGCTACACAGTGAAGTTACACACTAGTAAACTTACCAGGTTTGCACCCGAGACTGGATCCAGACCATCTCAACTGTGAAAATACACAAATACAATTTACTGACTATGTAAAACTAGCATAATAAGTGTCATGGAAATTAGTAAAGTAGTTGTAAAGCAGTCATGGGATAGATTGTGCTTTTCCTTACAGGACGGACACAGGGGTTGCTGGTGCTGCCCTTGGATCAGTAAAGCTTCTGCATCTTTTTCTTTTTGGGCCCAAGATTGTGAAAAGGCAGTCAGGCTATTCCATTTTTCTCCCACTGGGAATTTAATAGCTAATACTTGTAACTCTCACCTCATGGATAAGAAAGTGTGGTAGTGGATGTTAACAATATTTGGTTTATTTGTGCTTCTGAACCCAGATTGCTCTGCATGAAAAAGGTCAGAGTCTACCAAAATTACTGTTTCAAGGACATTCAATATAGAGTGTCTGCTTCATAGGTAAAACAGTAAAAGCATTTTGACATTAGGTTCAAATGCCAACAACAGTAAGCTTCAGATTTCAAATTTTTTATATGATTTGTAAGGACTGACAGACAGGATGAAACAGAATAGCTTCCAATGAAAACTAGAAATTAAGAGACTTCCATATCCCTGCAAGTTGAATCTCTCTCTCTCTGATCCAATGTATGCTACTTATTTCTTCATAGTTGAACAGAATAAGGGTAGTCAGGTCCTTGCATCCACCATAATATAAGATCCAAGATCAGGATCCTGTTAATACACATATGCGCATAAAAAGAAAGGTAACAATGGTCCTGTATACTTCCACAGTTGCTAAGCATGATAATCTCTTTTGAAATGCAGTGGCTTGTTTGAAATGTGGCAGCTGACTCATATGTGTGTTCCTAGAGGTCTCTAAAGTAAAATGAATTTCCTTAAAATGTGCTTACTTAAACCTCCATGAATGGGTTATTCTGAGGAAGAAATACTTTTGTCACCAGGGAAATTTAGCAGGTCTGTTCCTGGGGCCACAGCCACTTGTATATTTGTGTTTCACTTTGAAGATGATGTGCCTTGTAGACACTCTAGGCCTAGATATAAGCCAGAGGCCAAGAAAAAGGACAGTCCTATAAGGCTGCCCTGAGCTAAACAGTGTTCAAGTTCATACATGGATTCAAACGTGGAAGTCCAATAAATGCTTATTAGCAGGGGAACTTTGCAAACACATGCCAACCTGTTAATTGCTAAAGGTTCATCATCATAGACAATTTTGTGATTACTCTGTGGACAGTACTTCAGCTTTTTTTTTTTTTTGCTGCAACCAGTATTTTTCAAAGAAATGCAGCAGATACTTGCTATCTAATTATATGTTCAAAAGATCCAAGCTGAACATAGACAAATCATGGCTTTTCACTTGAAAATGGTATTTCTACAGGCAAATATATCTTGGCATTCTAGAAAAGTCATAGTTTGTAGACACTATAATCTGACCACACTTTTGCCAACACCATAAATTTGTCATAAGTATCCTGATTCTGTACAGATAAAATCAATGGAAACTTATGCACAAACTAAGACAAGTGGTGGATCATCCTTCTGCCAACAAGACTTTGAGCCACATTTGCATTTTATATCTGAAAGGTGATAACCAAAATTAGGATTTCAGGAATAACAATTTGAAATTCTATAGCAAAGTTGTGTTAGTTGCAAATTTTTTGAAGCTGAAGTAATGTAAAAGAACACAAACTTCCTCTCTTCTTACATGTCTGCCACACACACACAGTTGCTTGGGTATGGAACTACAGCAAATAATCTGTCAACACAAACATAAACCCTTTAAATGTTTAAAATATCCTGATTACAACAGTATTAAATGTGTCCCTTTACTTAGGAACTCCAGCATTGACAGGGACTAAAATGACTCTAAACCTCATCTCTTTTTCAGACAGAATTTCTTAGCTCCTGCTGTGTGGCATCTACCACTAATCTGACATGCCAGAACAGTGGCAGAACAAAGAGGAAACCATTGTAAATGTATTTATTTCCTAGATCTGCATAAAATGAGTATTTTAGGGATGCACTATTCAACCTCTGACTGCAAAGTTTTGTCACCCCTGATCAGTCTTCAATGTAGAATTTTATCAGTAAATGCAGAAAGAAATAGTAGCATTTCATAACTCCATCTGGAGGTAATAAAGTGTGGGTCTGTCTGTATGGGGAAGTTACAACAAAATATGTCAGGGCATGAATTTCAAGCACAATAAGTGCTGTTCTCTAAGCCTCTATGTGGATGCTCTTCAACACTAAGAATTTGGGGGTTTTTTTCCAGTTAAACTTAATCCATTTTCACAGTGGACTCCTACAGAGGAATTAGTGTCCACACAGAGAACTATTTCTTAAAGGAATTCTGAGATATTTTCCAACTAGACAAGCACTAACTGTTAATATATTTTAAAATATATATTACCCCATAGCAATAAAATAACAAACCTGAGTACTTTTTCAGAGGAAATTAGAGTTCCTCAGAGACTAAATCACCCCCATCTGCTGTTTCACAACCCATGTTGTATGGCAGCCTCTCCTACTTAGACATGCTAAAACAGTGCATGAACAAAGAGCAACTCTGGCACATGCATATATTTCCCGAATTTACATAAAATTAGAATTTCCAGAATGCATAATGTGCCAGCCATCTCAAAGTATTGTTAGTCTGACTTGTCTTTGAACCAGGTTGGTATATTATCGATTATATATGAAAAAGACTGTTACTTTCCCTGTAATACATGCTGTATTGCAGAAAATGTCACTAAAATTTAAAAAATGTGCTATATTGTTGATATAAAGTGGCATACAGAAAGCAGGCACCTTATTTTTTTTTCACTTAGGAATTAATTCCTTCATCAAGCTTTTGGCTTTCCATGCCTGAAAAATGTGAACTGTAAGTAGCCAGCCACATTGCCCAAATCAGGTAGCTGAGTTACCTGTTTCACTGACCAGAAAGGTTTACATGTTGTGCATCAGGCTGGGGATCAGCCAGTGAATCACATCGCTTCTTCTAGTTGAGACATTTCAGATGCAAATATGATGATGCTACTGTGAGTGTTACTTAATGTCAGAATTTTAGATTAATTTTCAGTATCTAGAAATTTAATCCACAGTATGGATTGTTCTAGGTCTGGCCTAATGAGTATTACTGGCATATCGCATCTTTATTGCTGTTATTTTTAATACAGATATGTGAGAAGAGGGACTGCACAAAGAAAGCATTTCCCTCCATTAGTAGTCCAAAGCTAGTCCAAACTGTATCCTGTCTGCTGAGGGTAGAATGTGATATTTATTATGAAAAGTTTATCTGTATTTCAACTTCAAACAACATTATCCAAATACCATAGACTTTGTTAGGAGTCACACTGAGGGGAAAAAAATAGAAACATAGAACAGCAATGTTCAAAACTGTATATTTCCAAAAAGAATGTCACTGTTTCTTGAATAGTCTTTTGCTCTGAATTGTACCAAAAATGTTAACTCAGATCTTGATATTCCATTTTTATTCTATTATAAGAGTAAGAGTTTCCACATTTGACTAGTTTCATTTAGAACTTGTCATGGCACAAAAATGCCATGGAATGGAAAATAGTAAAATAATAAAGAAATAATAATCAAGATTCCCCTTTTTTGTTTGTAAATATTCCCACTAAAGCTAGGGGGATGCTAAGTGTTAATCAGATGAGAGTAGGATAATGGAGTATCTCACAGTGTCTTGTTATTTGTGAAGTCAACATTTGTGTTACTGACAGCTGGGAGATGTTTTCACAGCCTCCAACTCTTTCCAGGAATTTCTGTACATTTGTCTTGTTCTTCAGTTCCAAAGTAATAATAGATCTAATTATTTATTCAGTTTTACTGATGGGAAAATACTTCTTAGTACATATAAAATAGGGGGATTTTTCAGTTTTGCCTGTGTAATGATACTGTAGATTCATACACTGGTCTTACTGCCATAAATGTCCATCCTTGAAGTTGAAACCTTGATGCTGAAAAAGCTTGCAGAGACTTTGTGCAGACACGTTCTTTACCAAATAACTTCTAAAATCAGCAGACTTTTGCTTTGTTTATCTGTTAGACACGACAAGAGTTTGAGTCTTAGGGATTTTTGTTGTTGATTAGTTTTTTTACTTTTGCATTGACAAAATTGAATTTTAGTGAAAAGAACTCATACAATCACAGAAATTTAAGTTCTGTGAAATCTTGTCTTTGGGTTTTTTTAATTTTTTTACGTGTCCCAGCCTAATTCGGAATGAACTTTTTCTAAAGATGCCTTATGAATACATTTGGTATGTAATGAGCAACCATTATAAATTATTTCCACACTCATATGGAAACCCCATAGCTCATTAATGACATCACCACTTGTGAATCTGTACTTGGAATTGGGTTAATCATATTTTGTGGTGAATATTATGTGACCTGTATTCATGTATATTACTATTTTGTCTGTACAAACTCTATTTATATTTTATGGACCAGTTTCTTATTTCATTGTGTTATGACTTTAAATATTCTGAAGGCCTTTTGGGTCCAGATTAACCCTAATTAAGAAAAAGATCCCTAAAGATTACTGACAATAATTTTTTTGTTTGTTTTTTCCACCTTTACTTCCAAGTGCTTCAACCAACTGATATGAAGCCTATCAACTAGAAAGAAAGCCCCCATATATCTACTTTTATTTTCCATTTCTAAAATCCCCTAGAGACATAAAGCAAACTCCAGCTTGGTTCATGTTTTCTGAAATGTGTCACTCTGTGACATGGCAACTACACAAACTCTGCTGGAATAATACACTTCATAGTAGTAAAATGGTTTCAGACAAGTAATTTTCAATGGCGTACAATTCTAATTTTTTTTCTGGTACTCCATTCTTCAGTAGGTACCGAAGAAATAAGAAATAAGCAAGAAATTCAGTAGAGGGATATTTTCAGTATTTTTATTCAGCCTAACACAGCACAATTTTCATGCCAAAACACCACAGTAATGTAACATTATACCACAAACTTTAGGTGGTTTAAGATAAAAATCACGAGGGAACTGTGACTTACCCACTTCAAGCGATTTTATCTGTCTTTTGACCCACTGCTATTTCACGGGCAGAAAATAAGTCTGAACACAAACATTGCACATGAAACTGTACTTCTCCTTATCTTGGGAACACTGATATACTTTTCCACGATATCTGAATTTGTTTTACACAGTGCCATATTAGGTTTCCCTTACAGAGAGCAATACAGTGCTAAACTAAACATCTGACTTGATAAAACCTGGAATTGCCTTCAAAGCCACACCCCATGAGTTGTATTTCCAATTTAAAGCAGATGTTTGAAGTACGTGGATGCCTGGGTGAAATGTTCCTGGATATACGTGAAACCTGTGTTACAGAATCCAAGATTACTTAAGCACACAACGAGCACAGCGTTACAAAGGTGCCTTTAGAGGTTTGCTGATTCTAACATTGCTGCTTGAATGGCCGTAACAAGGAGCACTTCCTGCAGTTTCCAAAGGCAGCAGGAGGTAAATAAAGGCAAATCCCCAGCAGCCAAAGAGAGATGATGGCAAACCTTTTGAAAGGTCATAGAAACTCACCTTCCTGAAGAGGAAGGCCTAAAGAGACATTAAACTGTATTCTGTCTCACAGAAACACTGCCTAAAACTAGCAAACATGAGGCTGAGACAAACAGGCCATACAGTCATACTTGAAGTCCTTTGTACCTATCAGGACATAAAAGATAAGAGACAACTTAATAAGTTATGGTTTTTATAAGATTTTTTTTTTTAGATATTTGTATCCATGAAGATATGATTTTGGCTGTGGATTGTCCATGCCCCAGGTGCAGGTGATAGTTGAGGTCCGGCAGGTGTGGGAGAGCATCCCTTCCCAGCCCTGGCTTGCACATTTGGGAAGGTTTTGACTGCATTCCATTTGGCTTGAGGTGGAATGAACAAACCCAGCTGGCTCCATGGAGCCAGCTCATGAAAACCTGCAAGCACTTTCAGAACTGGGAACACCTAGAAATGTCACAGCAACACCCAGGTGATCCCCCTGGAATCAAGCTGTCTCCTACCACATTTATTTGCTCTGGACACAATAAGACCTGAACTGATTACTTGTTGCTCCACTAACTTTTCTCACTCTCCACAGTACTTTCTACTTACCCTGCAAGGACATTTTTAATTTGGGTTCTGTACTATTAGGACACAGGAACCATCTCAGGACCAGCAGTTTTCCCAGCCTGGCAAGCTTTGTTGAATGCTCAGTGACAGCATAGAGCTCCTTCCTAGCCCTATAGGAACTAGAGATGGTCTAGAAACACAAACAAAACCAGTAAGCCCAGCTGGACCTGATTACTTTCTTGGACAGACAGGAGAATGCCTATAGGTTCTTCAGCTATTTTATTTGAGCTTTAATACAACCTTGAGCACTGGCTGCCCATTATTTCAGATATGGAAAGCTGTTACTTCTCTGATATGCTGTTCTGTTGAATTAATGATACTGTGCTTTTAAAAGGCTGGCAGGTGACTGTACTGCCCTGTAATGGCTTCAAGGAGAGGATTCAGGTGCAGAAATAGATTCTGGCTTGCTGAGGTGACTGCAGTGAATTGGTGCCAGAAGTATCGGCCTGGGGGTAGAGATTTTATGAGGTTCCACAAAGTCAAAAGGCCAGTAGAAGCCTGAGAAACAAAAAAAAACGAGTCTCTGCAGTTGTGCCTGAACTTACATATATTTGTCATTTCCAAAGAAAATGCTGGGCTCTGGGAATAGGGGAGAGTGGCACAATCAGACATCAGACGACTCCTCAGCCAACAGCCACCATCTGCCTGGAGCAGCAGTGCTGGATCATTGTTACCACACTTTGTGGCTGCAAAATTAGTGGGTTTGCAAAGAGCTGAAAGTATAAGTAGAGTCCATGTCAAATAAAAGAAGTCCCAGAATAACTTTCAAGATGTCAAAACCATCAAGGTACTTGAAATCTGCTCCTCTCAACCACCTCAAGTGACCTTTATTTTCTATTTCAGTCCCCATAGGACTTCAGCTTTAAAAGACCAGTGTTTTCTGGCTAAACCAGACTGCTGGACTTGTGTAGCACTTCCTAGCTCTCCAAGTCTGGGTGCAAATGTCTTCTTTTTTGTCTCAAGTGGGGCAAAAGTTAGGTGCATGGCATGTGTCTTGGTCTCCTGTATGGGTAGGGAAGATAGGCATCTCCAAGGGCACAGGTAGGTCACGTCCTAGACAGAGGCAGTCAAGGTATGGAGACCTAAGGTATGCCATTTATCGTTAACTTCTAGACATGGATGGAGTCATTCTTCCCAAACACACTGAATTAAACCAGCTCACTGCTGTGTGTAAATATTTTTTACTCTTACTCTACAATAAATGTTGTAAGAGTGGTTGTAATAGTGACTTGAAATAAGGAATCATCATCCTGAAAAGACTGAGGAAGACTGGTCTAGAACAAAAAGAGGTTATTAATGCTTTTGAAAAATATACCACCTGAGCTTGCGTCAATAGCCAGTGAGGCAATTAATAAAGAACAAGGCTAACAATATATTTGTATTCTCTTTGTGTACAAAATGTAACTGAATAGACATAAAATCCAACCTGACATTGTCTTTCTCCTCCTGTGGTTGTGATGGAAAGGAGATGAATGGATTTAAGAGTGGTTTCCAATACAGTGGTAGTCTTGTACAGTATCCTATTAACATTACAGAAGAGGATTGGTACTGCAATGAATTACCTAGACAAGAAGCTCTATACATACTTCTCTCTCACTCATGCAGGGTATGTGACTAGACTTTCATACAAAACCACCAACTTTCCACAGAAATACAATGTAAAATATGGCTACTCTTTTAAATTCCTTCTCTAGGAAAACTGCAATCCTGGTGGTTTTAAAAATAGACATTTCGAAGAAAGTAAAATAACTTTTCATTAAGGCCTTTTATGCATTTATTTGGAAAAATTTAGTTTATAACGTTACTTTGGGCTAAGTCTCTCACTTTCTATATTAGATTGTCGGGATGCATGCTGACAGCTGATTCTAGAGCAAATTCCTTTCTCCCCACAGCCCCAGCCGAATGCTTCTTTCCTGTCTCCATACTGGAGCATCCTTTTGTGTGGTCGGCTGTGTTCAGTTAGCAACTTATTTATTTTTGTGGCATTCCAGGTGGACCCTAGTCTGAGTGACAGTTTATGTCACATCTGAGTAGATGGGTGCAAGCCAAATCAAGTTTACTTTATTCATATTCAGAGGTAGGTTATTAGCTCAGGCTTATGTAGTTAACCCACTTTCAAGCCGGAGTTGTATTCCTGCACAGTTACATATCTGTTTGGACATACCTTGAATGGTTCACTCCCAAGCAAGTTTTAAAGTTGTTTTAGAGTAAAAAACATTAACTCTAGAGGTTTTGCCAAAATAAACACAAAATCAAACAGAAGTAGACCTTCCTGAGAGGTGGTCTGTACAGTACTGTTCAAACAGCTGGAGCACCTGCTGCTGTGAGTCCCAGCACTGAAAGTCCAGGTGGGAAAGCATAAATGGATAGCAATATGAATCATAAGGTAAAGCATTTTGTTTACATGTGATGAAAGAGTTCCATCAGTCACTTTATGCCTTAGTGTTTCCAGGACCTTAGAGTCTAATTCCCTTTTTACTGAAAAGATAGCTAAAAGAAAATAGAAACAAGGGAATGGAAAAAAAATTGGGAGACATAAACAAAGCCATTCTGAGCTGTTCTGAGCAGGTTTATTTAATTTGTTGCAATGCATTGAACATTCTTTAATCTCTATTCCAAGTTTATTATTTCAAAATTGTCAAATTCCATTTACATTCAAGGATACATTTTTTCATTTGTGAAGCAACATAATTATTTGAGGAAAACAAAACAAAACAACAAAACCACACAACAAAACTAAGCAGAGAGAAATCGGGAAATCGAGAAAACAAAAAAAAAAAGCCAAGAAAAAAAGTGCTACAAGTGGCCCCAACCACAGATTATAAGAGGACCTGTTCAATGAATACTAAGTTTTCCCCTTACAAATGCTTAATCTTCCATCAAGTTATTTTCTGTTATTCCTGTTTTCTGTAAACTACATTTTGCATACTTTAAAGGTGGTAACAAAGAAAAGGAAATAATATTTTAGAATCTCTGTGAGGCAGGATTAATGAGTGGCTTAACCTCAGTTCCTTTGAATGGGCATTTATTGATCCTCACAATAACATAAAGAAGTGAATGATGGAGAATTTAGTTACTCAATTTGTCTAGCTCACTTCTCTGGTGTGGTGGACTAAAAAGGATTGAGGCTAATGGCAGGGAGACTGTGAAAGTAATGTATGAGACCTAAGAAACTTGTGTTATTTAACATACCAGGTATTCTTAGTTTCCTCTTACATTCTTACTTTTACTTTAGGTGCACATGTGCTATTTTAAAATATAAAATTTGAATAAATTCACACAGCAAAAATGTGTGATCACTTTAAAGGATCAAAAACAATTATTTTTTCACTGACAGCTCAGCTTGACCATGTTGGACATTCAAAATTCAGTTTGTGTTCTTTCTGCCGAATCTAGTGCATAAGCAATAATGATTTGGAAGCCACACATCTGTACAGTTTTAACTGTTATTCCTAATGTGACCATAACTATAGCATCTAGGTGGAGTACTGATAACCTTGTTAAAGATTCATGCAGTGCCCAGGACACAGCTCTGTTCTGTAGCTACATCAGTGCTGCTGTGCTGACAAATATAACATTGTTTTCCTAACTGCAGTGTGAGTCACAAGCACATCTCACAGTAACAAGATAATACTTTTATAAAATAAGTTTCTGAGCACTGCAGGAAGCAACAATAATTTGTGAAATAAAAATAATAATAAATGGAAAATTAACATTTAAACAATGTGTAAATTGCATTCTTATTTAGCTTGGCTTACAGTGGAATTAGTAGTGATTAGAATATCTAAGAACACACTGGTTTGAAAACAATGATGCAAACTTCAATTTATGCTGTTTTGTCTTAGTGTAAACTGTAATAATTCAAGTATTTTACAATCACTATTGACTACATGATCTTATTTTTCCTAATTTTATCTAGGTCAACATCCTAACTCTTGGAAAGGATCTGGATTTACACAGGTGTGAGAACAGGAGTGGACCCTTCTGGGCAAACACTACAGGTGCAAATTCTGTGCTATATCATGACCCACCATGACCCACTGTTGACTTTGGTGTGACTACATAACATGTCAGACATCACAGCTAATATTTCCAAAAGCAACCCCTGTGCCCATCAAAGATGCCTGGCTCATATTCTATTTCAGCCAAGCACCCAAAATCACAAGGCATCTTCACAAATGTGCCAAATTTTATGCCTCTTTCCTGACATTTCACTTGTGAACTCCCCTATCATTTTGTCCCACTGGCCAGTTTAAAGTCACATCTTGATCTGATGGCTTGCTGAAAGAGCTTGCACTGCAGCACGTCAAAGCTGCCATGGAACCTTAAGAAACTAAAGAAATACATGTGACCAAGTAGATTTTTGCTTCCTCTTTTGCTGGTTGTTTCTCTGCTACCTCTTAAGCAATTGCAAGGAAAGAGGTGGGCAGTTCAAACTCTATTTAGTACAGACTACTTGTCCTATATGTTCAGAACTGGTTTTAATCCAGAGAGGAAGATTCTGCTACATTCACAGAGTTCTGTTCTGCTCTGATAAGTTGCAAGCTCTCATTGATAATAATGCGTGTGAAGAGCAAAGGAAATACACACAGACTTCATGGAAGATATGCTTAAGATACACACGTGAGGACATAAGGCTGGGCTTTGGTGGAGAAGCCATAATAATAAAGACATCAAACAGCACCTGCCCAGCTGCAGCCAGCCGAAGGCATGGGCTGATGCCGTAGCACTGCCCTCCCATGCCATGCCACTGTCAGCAAAGGTATTTCTCATCCCATGGGCCCACAGCACTCCAGCTGCATGCAGGCTTTAATTTTTAACCACCACCGTCCCCACCACACACGTCTGACCTTCACAACTACTTCTGACCTTCACAACTACTTCTGACCCTGTCAACTCCTACTTTTCCTGGAGCTGGATGTGGCTGCATGCAGTGCCCTGGGCTGTGCGTGGTGTGTGCTGGCAGGCAGCAGCATCACTGCCAAAACCTCACAGAGCACACTTGCAGTTCATTTCAGGAAGAAATGGGTGATCGTGGATGTGTAGGATCATGGATGTGGGGAAAGGGTATTGTGAGACATAGAGAGGTGTGTCAGGCATGTACAATGGCTCTTTTCTCAATGCAGCAACAGCACATGGGTCTTAATTTGTTATAACTTCATTTTTTTCCCCATTTTACTCTTTGAGAAGTGGGACTCTGAGACTAGCTTTATTTTGGGGCTGGCTCAGAATGGTTTATCTCACACTTAGTGCAGTTTCATTTTGGTTGGTAAAAACTGTGGTCTTATAACAGTTAAGCTGGCAATAAACTGCTATCAAAGTATTTTTCCCAATTAAAATTAAATCTACATCTGTTTTATAGAAATAAAAATGTCTTACAACTTTACTTCCTAATTACAGCTTTAACGTGCCAAATTCTTTCATAAATTGTTATAAGCCAGCTAAAGGGAGAGGTGAAAAACAGTTTTATAATTACATAATTGCAAGTTTTATAATAAAGAAGTATTTCAGAATTTCCAATTGTCTAAAGTGCCTTGTAAATTTCTGCACAGTATTTTAATTGCACAATCAAAACCAAACACCTGTTTTAAATTAGCATATATCCAAACAAGCAAAAAAGACATGCATTTTTGACAGCGAGAATAATTAACCACTGGAACAGACTATCAAAGGATACAGTACATTCTCATTCACCCTCTTTAAATCAAGAGTAGGCCCATTTTTAAATGACATTGTGTCTTATCCTGGGATGGTTATTTGCAGTTCCACAATCTGTGGAGATGCCATGCAAGAGATCATAATAATGATGGCCACTTTTTGCCAGAGATGTCAAAGAACCTTTTGGCTCCTGAGACACCCACATACCACATCCCTAAACTCTGGCTCCTGTCAGCTGCCATCAGCCTGCAATCCCTCTTTCCTGCAGATGAAACAGCCAGCAAGTTTTAGAGATATTTATCCCCACTTGGTCTTCATCTCTCACAATGCCTTTATTACACCTCTCCACCTGGCCTTGAAATCTCCGTACTTGTTAGAATAAAAATAGTATAGTAATTGCTCTGAAAACATTTTACAAAAGAAAAGAGTTATCCTGCATCTTTTATTAAGATGTAAGAGCCCAGGTAAGAGGTATTTTAGCCATCTTTCATTGATTTCACTACCATAATACCTTTAAAAACACAGCTTTTACTTCTTAGACTTAAATATTTGGGCCTTGTTGTGTCAAGAGGTGTTCAAACATTGAATTAAATGCTGTCCCAGGAATGCATAGCTTACATACCTGCTGCAAAGCAGTAAGCCAAATTCCACTGCAACACAGACTTTTCCTCATTTCTACCCTCAGTATTTCCCACCCCTGCTGCGCTTTCCACTAATACTTTGAGTGAATTAGTTCTAAGTATCAATGCAAAATTTCCATCAGTTTCTTGAAATTGTGATTGTGTCATTGCAAAATGACACAATGAAACATACAATATATATTTTTTATTCACTTATATGAAGCAAACAAGATTTTGTGAGCAAAACTAGGTGAATAATTTGTCCAAAGTTCAAGTATTTCACATTGGGATCTGTGGAATAATTTGCTTGGAATGACTTTAACCTTCTCCAGCCACATTCAGTTCCTCAGCAACTTCAGCATTACTCAGTCAATATATGAGCTATTTCTCCGTTTCCTCCAAGCAGATGCGGGATCATTTTGCCATATTTTGCACCATCCAAAGACCACTTACCTGTCTCAGGAGTTCAGAGTAGTTCATCCTAAGGAGGGCTCACTTGTCACACTTAGCAGCGTGCTTAAGCATTCTTTCCCAGCAGGAGAGCAGCCCCATGTTGATCCAGAGTATGAGCTGACCAAGCCTCCATCTGCTTGCAACACACCATTGAGACATACCTACAGTCACAGCACAGCTTCTGCAGGAGCCTTCATGCCAGGAGGGGGACTTATAGGATGATTAATAAACAGCTTTACCATTGATGTCAAATAGGAGGAAAAATATTGTGAAGATGTCAAGGTGGGTATTTGAAAGGAGATTGCAATTTTTGATTATGTGGTTAGAGAGGTTCTTCCTGAAATCTTCAGCATCTGTAGTACTGGAAGAGCTCCCATCCTTTTACAAGAGAAGCTGTTCAATAGACATTGCAGTGTCCGAAGTTTGACTTCTCTGCTTTTGCAGTCACTTCTCTCTAGACTCACAACAGCAGAGTTCTATCCACTTGACTGCCAGCCTATTGGGCATCAGTCTGGTTTGGGCCATGATTTGCTTACCACTAATGTAATGGTAATAAGTTAAATAATCTTATGGTTTTTATTTGCATATGAGTAAAATATCTGCTGTATCTTTGCAGAAATACGCCTTTGTGTGAAAAGGAAATATGAAAAGCTGAATGCAGTCTGCATAACGTTGAACTGAATGGGAATGCTTATGGAATATGAACATTTAAAAGGACATAAGTATTAAAGAAAAGGAAGTTCTCTTAATTATAGCTATGATGCCAGACAGGAGGCAAAATATAGTCAAAAAAGAAACAAGGTAGGTATTAAAATGGAACTGCAAGTTTTTATTACTGATTTAATTAACAGTAACATTAAATTCTGTTTTGAAAAAACTGTCTCTTCTCATGCACTGAAGAGGGTGGTTAATGTTAGCCTATATCCAATAAAGGTCTCAGATGCTTAAAACAAGAATTAGGTGGAGCTGAATTATGTAAAGCCAAAATTGTAATCCAGTGACTCATGATGGCTTTTCATTGTAAGGCAGAGTCCACAGTGCACCCCAAGTTATGGTCTCCTGGTCATCTCCATCAGGAGACCTGCTATATACCCTGATGTCCCTTCCTCTCAGTGACCCCAGAGAAGAAAATGCAGGTGTGCGGAAAAGTGGTGGGGCAGTCCAGTCTTCCCCAGCCTTGGGTTTGGAGCAGGAAGCTCTCTGGTGGTAAGAACCTTCAAAGTATCGGCACCTCTTCCACACTTTGTGCATTTGTCCATGGCTTCTACCTAATTCTGGATTTATTTAGACTCATTAGGTGCTTTTCTGTTCAAAAGAAGGATGAGACCATATTCACTTGGTTTCTGAGATGTCATTCTGAAATAGCTCATTTTTCATTGCATTGGATAGTGAGCACAGAAGCCTTACTCAGGGCTCTGGGTTGTATTCCCAGCTGGTGGGCACCTGAGCCCTCCACTGGGCCAGGCCCTGTGGACTGTGAAGAAAACTTGCCTACAACAGTATGACTGGCTTACATATCCCACAGATCAAATAAACATTAAAATTGTGATGCCTGGTGCATAGCAAAAAATGTAGCTTTGTATCCACACAATAGAAGATGGTTTAGCACTGGTTTATTAAAAATACAATTAATGAGATTACAGTTGTCATTAACCTAATTTATAATCAAGGCTTATTGAACATGTAAGTTCTTGATTGTTCTAGAATGAAAAGTACATGGCAAGTCATGCTATTGCCTTATGCAGTGTCAGACAAGGCACTTTTGAAAAATCACAATGTTTGCTTCTCACTTGATATGTCTACAATAAAAGATGATGTACAGCTACAGGTGTAAGCCTGTCCAGATCAGCTAGTCTAAAAGGTCGCAGCCACAGTTGCTAGTGTTGAGTTTCTTTCACTTTGTCTTGCAATGTTTAATAACTTCAAGATAATAACAATTTGTTTAAACTTTATTTTATACCAAATTTTATATCATGAAATGAACAAAACAGTGCATTACTGTACGTGCAGTTTACCATGTGTGTTAGCATAACACTGAAGAAAAGTGTCTGTGCTCCAGGACATCAGTGGCTTAGTTGATTGCTAGTGGTCACATGAATGGGTGAGCATGAAATGTGGAAGCACAGCCCCAGCAAAGCAGGCTAATAGCACATCCCAGCCACAGTATCCAAACACTCTGCATTTATAGCAGCCAGCCCACCTCACCTGCAAGGCTAACAGAGGCATTACAATTGTCCCAGGAACACAACCTTCGTCAATTGGCTTGTTATTACTGATACCGTTATTACTAACAGACAATGGGGGGAAAAAAAAAAGCTTGTCTGGGTTTGTACCCTTTTGTGGAGCGCAGAATGTCTTGAAGAACAGTGATGTGTTGATTGCAAACTCAACCTGAACTTAGAAGAATAAAATTTTCCAATTTTTGAATCTCTTGCTTGCTATGGAACAATGCAGACACATGCTTGCTTTCTTTCTCTCTCTCTTTTCCAGTTGTCTTTCTCTTCCTTTCTTCCCTCTGTTTTTTTAAAGGTTTATTAATAATTCTGTCATTATTCTACAAAAATATTACATCATGTAAAAGGATTATACACTAAAATTTCATTACAAAATTGTGTAAAAGAGTCTTAGTACTTAGAAGGTCCTTTTATTAGATAAATACTTTGCTATGCTATTAAAACCAGTAATTTATCAACCAGTATTTCTCTTTCACATAAAATCTCTTGTAAAAATCTGACTTCTGTCCCCCATAACATGAAATTATGATGGGTACCAGCCAAGTGCCCCTGTGACTGCTGGCTCATTGCCCATAGGTTTGCCTAGTTCCAAGGATTGTCTACACAATACTTCATGTTTGTTTCTAACTGTCCCAAGTCATTCCACAGCCTAGACCATTCAAAGAGGTAAGAATGAAAGAAGCCTCCTACCCTTGTCATCTGTCAGTCATGGATCTTGGCTCATCCATAACACAGAGGGATAGACAGGCATGTAGCTTATAAGAAAAAATAAGGAATTTCTGAGGAGCTTAATCAGGACTTTCCTCTAAGGAGGTCACTGTTGTTGTATTTAAAGAGTTCAGGCTGCTCCTAATTGTCCTTGATTGCCCTGGGTGTAGAAGGTATTCCCCTCTAATAAAGGGGCCATAATTAGTACTCTGGTTCCTTCACTGTCTATTCCTTGGCAGTTCTCATTCCCCCTTCAGAGACACCAGGGAAGTATGGTAGTATGAAGCAGTCTTCTGTCTTCTCTTGGAGAAGGCAGTGCCAGGCGTGCAAGCAGTTGGCACACTCGGCCCCAGAAAGATCCCCTGGTGGAGAGGAGAAGAAATTTCTACATCAATACAACCAGTATAGTGGCTCAGATGAGTCTGTATGTCCTATGATCAGCCTGACATCACACATATGCAAGGCTCACCCATGCCTTGTGGTCCCTGGGAGTTTGAATGTCCTCCTGCAACCGTATGTACTAAAAACAAATTAAAGAAGCCCCTAGGTGTCTCTGAACTATATTAGACAACACAGGGGCTGCAGGAGTTTAAGTATTACAGATAGTTTTGTATTTCTGCACTAATAACCACAGGCTGATGTGTACTCTTGTTTTCTCCTGATTAATATAGCTTCATGTCATTGGGGAATGAGCTGAGTAAATGGGCAGAAGGGGTTTGTGGCTCTGGCTTGGAGGCTGTCCCTCCCTGCAGGACTACAGCATCCTGAGAAGAAGCCTGTGTTTCTAGTCCTCAGAGCTATGCTCTGATCTTGAATTATTGACTGTTAAGATCAAGGGCAAGATATTCTTCACTGCAATTCCATTAAGTGGTAATTGATAAGTTTCAAAAAGAAGTTAGCATATACTTTAATTTTTACTATTTTATATAGCTAAAACCATATTTGTGATATCTGTCCAACCTACTCAGGACTTGTTAAACTTTAACATCTCTAGTGAAGGCTGCTCAGAAACTTTCCAATTAGCCATTCTGTTTATTATTTCTTCTCTGTCCACCCATGAAATCTAGTTCTCACCTTTCCACCCAGTTGCCCTGGTGCCATCCACACACATATGAATGCACACACCTCCTATGTGCCACCAAGTCATACATCCCTCATTAAATGACTCAGCCCACCTAGTTCATGCCTGTTCAGAACACAAAAATTATCAGTTCCCTTCAACTTGCCCACCCTGTTTCACAAATATTCTCCTCACTCAGGCATATGTAGTTTTGGTCAAAAAAATCTCCCCAGTATCAAAAGAATACCAGAGCTCTGGATTACCACCTCAACTCTAAATCTTCAGCAGCATCAAGACCTCCTAGATTAGCATAGCATCCTGAGTCTCATCATTATCCATGTACCTCTATGGTCTCCTTTGCAAACAGTGCTCTCAGAAGAGCTGTAAGTCTTAGAAAGCTCAATGGAGATTCACAAAAGGACATGGATGTCTGAAGTGGGACTGTGTTGGGATTTAAGCACATTTGTAGGTCTAAGAGACAAATCTGCAAATTCCACCTATCTTTAGACATTTACACATTTTACCACTCCAGTTCCTTGGTCCAGTCTATGTAACTGAGCAGAGCACTCCTGACTGTGCTTGATCAGGAGGGGCCTGATCTTAAAGTACAGTTATAAGATCAAGCTCTTTAAAAAGTACAGTGGGCTCAGTCATTGGAGATGTTACTCATTTTCCTATGATACCTTCACAGCTAGAACAATTCTCCAATCCCGGTTTGTGAGGCACTGGCGTAGGCCTGGAAGAGTGACTTTATAGACTAAGGAAGAAGTTGACTTCACTGAGGAGATATGAAGATCTTGGTGTCAATTTTGTATTTTATCTAACTAGAATTTCGCAAGTTATTCGTGGACCTGCAATGATATCCAAATATCCCCTGTTTAGATTAATGTCCTAATCCATGCTTTAAGAGATTAAATTTTCCTTTCTCCAGACCCAAAACTCAGGGATTGTTTTCTGCAAAATGTTCCATTTCTGAAAGCAGCAGCTTAGGTACATCAGTGCACAAGAGGGCTGCAGGATATGAAACCTGATCTGATAAAAACGTGTCCCTGCAAAACAGCATTGAGTATCTAATTCCCCTGACAGGGCAAGGGTATAAGACCCAACTCTGCCATCAGGGTTTCCTATTTGGTAACTTTGGCAGCTCTCTATTCAACACCTTGTCTATGTTGATCCTCATTCATAGGTTTGATGACTGGAGAGCTTAGGTGTTTTATTCAGGGGTGCTAATACCACTAGGCACCTAAAATTTAGTGTAATGACTCCCAATATTACCATATTAACCTTCCTTTGGGGATTTAGTTTATACTCTGTCCTCCTTATTTTTCATTTCCTGTATTAAATAGATCTTTAAAGCCTGTAGCTTGTTTCTGTAGCCTATTTACTGTCGAGCCAAAAGTCACTGATGGATAAGAAGCAACAGGCAATTAGCAACAACAAATATTTGAGGTATTAATGATGAGGTTTATTCTCACTACCTCTTAGCAAGGTATCTGGATACAAAACTTCCTCCCTCTCCTCTCCCTGCTTCCCTGAATTTAGATTTAAGTAAATTCAACAGATCCTAGATACCACAGTATCAAAATTAATGTATTTGTTACACTTACAGCTCAGATAATAGCGATGGGACACACCTCCCATGGTATGGGATGTGTATACCTAATATACCTGTAGTAATGCAAGCAAGCTTTTTCCCACTATATTATTTTTAATCTCTTTATTATATCAGAGTTGAACCTTTCATGACCAAGGGCCTGCCACACAGGATCATACCTTCTTTCTGTTGCATAGCCTAGAGAAATAACTAGAACTACTAGTAATTAAAGTATGAACTAGAGATACATTACTGAGGCCTAGTAGACAAGCTAAATATGAATCATTGCAAAAACACAACACATCACTTATTCCCTGAAATAAGAAAGTCGATTATTTTGCCAATGTTATAAAGGTGTTGTTTTCATACTACAAACAAAAATAAGAGGATTTTTTAAAGATAGCTTATCAGATGATAAATAAAAAAGATAAAATTACTTGCTTTGTTGTTTCAAGTACCTAAGTACTTAAAAGTTCAGGCACCTGTGTTCACAGATCAGTCTAGAGTTCTGTTTTGCAATCATAAGGTATGATACTCTGACTAAATATCTTAAATATAGAACATAAAATCCCATTCCAAATCTGAGAAATGCTAACAGTATTCCACTTGTATGTAGATGAAATATGCTTATTCTAACATTCAAATATTTACCCTAAATTCCAGCTCTGAATGACTGTACGTGTTAAAATGGCAGACCCAGATGTTTAACCTGTTGGACACAGGAATATAGCTGTTTGAAGCTAGCTTTCTGTAGAGGCTGAAGTAACTTGGTTAAATTTTAGTTGATATTTAGCAACTGGTTTAAACATATTATGAAACACACTAAAAGCCTAGTAATTTGTAACGAATGTCTGTATTAATAGTTCCTCTTTATTTATACCCTGCATTATTTTTGCAGGTCATATTGATTCTCCTGGGCTCTCTGTAACATTTTTCCGTCCTTCTCCAGAGACTGATTGAATCCATCGACTTTCTTCTACCCATAGTCCTGGGCCCATCAATTATCCCTGACCCCTTTTCTTAGTGTCCAATCAGCTGAGCTGACATTGACAACCAACCAAATATTTTAAGTTCAAATAAATGAGAGAAACCACTTTCAATGCACACATTACATACAGGGGACTGCCACACAGAAGTTCCCATGGCTTCAGGTTGTCATGGCTCCCAGGTAAAAGAGCAAAAGGTTTCCCAAAGTGCACTCCTTGGAGTCCCAAAGATTCCATAAAAATCACATTCAGACTCTCCCACTTTAATGGTGGCTAAACTACTCATTTCTGCTTGCAATAAGGCCTTTGTCCAAGATATTTAAAGTTATTTAGCTATATCTCAGATGCTTAAGCATTTGGACTATGTCTAATTTAGATTTCTCTAAGAAATAGACATTACATGTCTCTTCTAGGACCAAAGCTCTAGGAAAAGAAAACTCCCCTGGGATGTGAGCTGCAAATGAAAGTCTCTACCCTCAAATGGAAAGCAAAGTAGCTATTATTTTAAGCATAGAACCACTGTCAGCTTAACTCAGTTAAGAATCTAGGAACCCACCTATGCACAGAGGTACTTCCAAATCCTGGGGACCAGAATCCTCCTGATAACAATAGTCCAATGGTTAAAGTACATCCTGCTGGATGGGAAGCCTAGGTTTGGCAAGGCTGAAGATAGGCAAACATGGGTTTGAATCCTATGGTTCAGTGAATAGAGCATTTACTGGACAGGACAGGAACCTGTTTTGGTCCTCACTCTGAATTTTATGGATTTTATTTTAAACACTTATAGGGTAAAATAGATTGAAGAAGGCTTTGAACTGGGAACTGAATCTGAAGATTCTTCTTTCTGGCATGGGGTTTTTAACTATTAGACTAAAATCTGTCTTATGTGCTTGTTCTTTCTCACCCCAGGAGTCTGGTACTTGGCTGCATGGTGACAGTTTCAGCAGGACAGATGCAGGGTGCTTTCTCCACCTTTTTAGCCCTCTAACTGAGGAACTTGATCCTGTCAGAATATATTGCACACTACTTGATAGTTCACACTGTACTGGGAAGCAAAGCAATACTTGATGTCTCTATCCCAGTGAGGCTGAAATTCTGAACCTCTTAGACCAGGGACTTGTCACACTGCAGAAAGCAAACCACTAGAAGTAAGGGAATATCTCACTTTTTTAAAAAGTGCCTATAAACATCATGAAAAGGCTAGGTTCTTTCAGCATTCATGGTCTCCAGGTAAAGAAGGGTTTGCTATCATTATTTTGGACTTACACAGATTCAACCTCAATCCTGCTTTAAGTCTAAGCCTAAGCTTTTTATTAGATCTAGCTCCTAATGCCTGTTGAATTAATTTCTTTATGTCAATGAACATTTAGCTCCTATATACTTTTGAACACCTGGACCAATAGTACAGCCTTCTGTGTTGCTCCTTAATGCCTCTAGTCCGTCACTATTAACTCATTCACAGACTGCTGTCAAAAGTTGTCAAGGTATCCAGCCATCAGCATGCACATCAGGAATCACATTTGCTCACCCCACTGAATGCACCACTCACACAGTGCTCCAAAGTTTTGTCCCCCTGGAGAACAGGAATGCCTAAGTGCTTCCTGTAGCAGACTCTCCTAACATCCTGAAATATGTGAATAAGTTTTAAAGAGACATTGAAAGATTTATTTCAGAGCTAAGCTATCAACTAAATAACTATTTTGTAGCTTCAGCCATATATTGCAACCAAGCCCTTCACAGTTGATGTGGTATTTCACAGTGTCAGTGAGGAGAGGGAAACAAAGACAGCTTAAAACCAACTCTTTTTCCTTCTTAAATTCTAGGGCTCCAGCACCATTATGTAGTCTTGGTGCTTCTTTTAACTATGTGGACTTGGCATGCTAGGTTTACGGTTGGATTGAATGATCTTAAAGGTTTTTTCCAACCAAAATGATTCTATCACTGCAGTAATGACCATTATCTGGAAAATGGCTGAAGCACATCATTTGTCTAGTAAAACAAAGAGAAACTCTGGGTGATGCTGGAGTAGCAGAGCTGCCAGTGTGCCCAGCCTGTGGGACTCCTGCTGCATGGGATCAGTCTTCTTAGGGGAGATATCAGGCTTTTCTGCCTCACTCACACCACACAAAGCAGCCTTACTGAACATCAGGGTTATGCCCTGTATTTTCTCTTGGTGTTTGATTAGCTCTGGACTGCAAGCCATAGAAAAAAGCAGTAAACCTAATTTAGACATGCTCAACACAGTCATAGCACTCTTTTGTAAAATTTATTTAAGGTTTTGTAGATATGCTCAAGCGACACTGATGAAAAAATGTCATTCAAAGGCTTTGTCTGGAATAACAACTTAGTTCGGTGAAATTCTCAGTCATGTTACACAGTCTTCATTTACAAAAAACAAAACATTTTTGCATGTGAGTGAATGGTAAGAGACCTGTGGCTGTGGCCTTCAATCTCTTCAAGGTGGAAACAGCACACCTATTCTGCTACGCGGTTACATCCTGGAAGTTACATGATGTTACCAAAGTCAAAGCCTTACATTTTTCCAGCAGAGGTACCCCTGGAGCTCTAAGTCAAAACAATGAAATAAAAATTTGGAAAAAAATATTAAACTATCAATTGATGTCTTATTTCTTAGAGCATTGGCTAATTACACTAGCAGATTATCAACTGCAGTGTCAGTACCAAAATATCGAGTTAGTTTTTATACTGTTCCTTGTGGTGTACTACATAAACTTTAGAAAAAATTCCCAGAAAAATTTGAACCTTTACTGCAAAATAAATTAATGCAAGCAAATGGGGTTTTTTTAAGTACTAAAGAGTTATGAAGCATTGCTTCTTCATATCCTGCTGAGGAGCAACGGCTATACTTCATTTTAACTTGACGTGCTGCAGAACTCATATTCATATAGGTATTGAGTGATCCAAAGATAATGGTCATATATAGTATAATTACTTATACGAAGGCTCAACTTCATATGTAATCTTTTAAAAAAGATGCTTCAGTGGAAAACTTGCTTTGGTTCTAACAATAATAAGCTCTTTAACAATGAAAATGCTTTGGAGGGGTTGGAGACTATTGACCACAGAACTTGAGCACAGTTGACAATCATCAGTGTTACTCCTTCTTGACAGTCTCTGTGCTTCTTCCTCCTTTGCAGTAGAGCCAATACAATGAAAACAGGTAGAGTGCAAGACAAACCATCAAATCATAGTGGTAGAGTGTTACAGCAAATAAAAGAAAGAAGAAGAAATAAAAGATTTTGCAAGCAATATGTTTTAAACCTGGAGACTCACTAGGTAACTTAAGTGCTTCACTCTTCTGGTTAGAAATATCTGCAGAATCAGAAATGTGCTGGCTTTCGTTCTGCGAGTCATCAAGCCAGTTTAGCATTTTCCCCTCAGTTACTAGATGGTCAGATTGAGAACCTGTCCCTCCAACTTCTTCAGTAGGCTTACTAATTAAAGACTGTGGCCTCAATGACTTCTCTTGATTGAACTCTCCTTGATGGAAAAACTGACCTATATTCCTTCCTCTTCCTTCTCTAGAAATCACTCTATCTGAAGCAGAAAGTACTCTTTTTTCAGCTTCAGGAGAGAGGTTTTTACTAAAACATGTCATTTCATTCGGTAGACTTAAATCATACCCTGGCTCAGCAGCAACCTTGTCAATGACTTGGAATTCAAAGTGTTTATACAGATGTTCCATATCTCCTGCCACAGTAGACCCTTCAGAAGAGGCCACTGAAGATCTTTCAGAACTGTAACTGGGCACAACATTTGTACCAGAAGGTGGCATTTTTGTTTCAGCTTCAACGCATAAATAGGAAAGTGCACCAACATGGCTTTCTTCCCTACAAAGCGCTTCTGCTTCCTCACTATATAGGTGCTTCTGGGCACTGAGGGGACGTTTAGATACTTCTGAACATAAGCCCTGCTGCAAATCTTTTTTTTCTGTAGCAGAAGCCTTTACTGCTTCTCCTACAGGTAGAATATTGCCGATGTCTCGTTGTGCTTTGGCACATTTTTCCCTGCTATTGCATACAGACATCGTTTCTCCTTGCAGTGTTTCATGTACACGTGCATTATAAATATCTAAAACTGATTCCTTTTCAAATTCAGTGTCATATAATACACCCACTGTGTTGAGTTGACAAAGAGCATAATGTGAACCATCATTTCTCCCTTCATGTGTATCAAACGCTGTTTCCTTTTCCTCTGTGGGCCTGTCACTTAGCACAGTCTCTTGAGGTAGCTGAGCAATTACTGCTTTTTCACTGGCAGACATTTTTTCTGGAGCACTTTCTGATGTTGTTTTAATTATATAAGCTGTACCTGCTTCTGCTCCCTCTGCAGAGGAGACAGAAGACTTTTCACAACTCTCTGCCTCCTGGCAGGTAAACAACTCCTTTGTGGAAGCCGCACTCTGAGGCGTTGCTCTCCCCCTTGCTCCCCACAGAACCTCGCTACCCACTTCTTGCCACCTCTGCTCCGCAGGGTTTGCTTTGCTTTCCTTTCCTATCAGTATTCCTTTGTTTGTGTTGTCTGACTTCCCTCTGTCTTTTAACCTTGTGAATCCTCTTTGCTCCCAAGTGTCTTCAGCTCCCCTTTCATCCCCCAGGGAGGATGCCGGGGGGCCTGCCCACGTGAGCCTGGGTGCCTGTTTGTTGTCTTCAGCTGGCAGAGGCGTTGTGTTCAGCACTTTGGCGGTGTGTTTTCTGTGTGACTTGAAAGGCTCTGGTATTTCCTCCTCACCGATTAGTGCTAAGTCTGCTACTTCGATGACTTTCTTCTCCTTCCCTGCAACAGTGTTATAGTTCTTTCCTGACATATTACCATCTCCTTTTTTTTGCATATATTGGCTTTTTGTGGAATCTATTGAGACATCGGCATATGCAAAATTGTCAGCATATAAATCTCCTCTTAAATGTACCTGAACTTTGCTTTCAATCATCTTGATTTTTCCTTCATTTTTGTCAGCATCTGACAACAATGAATCCAGAGTTTGGTGAGACATTTGTGGCACCTGGTGCTCTGGAGTTGGATTAGCATTGCCATCCAGCGTTCCTGCTATGCGTGCATTTAATTGCATGGATTCATCATGCTCTGGAGAAATGGTTTCTGGTCTCGTTTCACAGGCCCCTTTTGAGGTACCAGCAGCATCCTCACTGATGAATAACCTCTCCATCATCTTACTTCCCAAGGCACTATCTGTTTCACCTTTTGAAATATCTGTTTGGCTCCCTCCTTTTCGGCTTGAGAGAGGGGCCATAATACCGACAACCTCATTTTGCTTTGTCCCAGGAAAATATTTTGCCGACAAAAGCCTTTCACTGGTACCAGTATGTTCCAAAGACAGCTCACCACTGTTTACTGAGCCAGCAGTGACTTCTTTCCCTGATTGCTGACTATTATAATCTCTTAAGGAATACTTAACTTCACCTTTTAATTCTCCTGCTATCTCTTGAGAAGTGTTTTCAGATGAGGAACTGAGAGGCATGGGGTACCTTAGCGAGTCACTGCTTCTTTCTATACAGGTTAGCTTTTTCTCCAATCTTTCAGTTTCACTTGGGAAATTAGCTGGTTCTGTTGTGTATAAATTCCTTTCATCTCTGGAAGAGGTACCTCTAGCTCCTGTGAAGTGCTGATTTAGCTGAAACAATAAAATAGAAGAGAATGATCAAAAAGCACTTTGCAAAAATATGCCAAATAAAGGGAGGGAGGATTTTGCTGCAGAAAGTTTTGTTTTCAATAATAAAGCTTTCATGGAAACATGTTCCAAACCATTTGCAAAATTTGCATTGTTTGAATCTTTTAACATAGGTAATGAGCTTTATGGTGGTGCTGAAAGGAACGGGAAATAAAATAGTATTCAGAACCCTCTGTCTTTATTCATGAGTTCAGTAAGCTGCTAGTACATTTTATACAAATTAAATCTGAAGAGAATATTCCCTTAAAGGGAGGCTAATGCATTCTCTACACATTCAGTTCTAGGTTTGGAGAGAGTGAGGCATGGGGCGAGGGGGGAGGACTGGTGCTTAAATGAGGGCATTGATACAGTACATCAAAGCCTGGTAATGTACAGTATTGTCCAGTAAAACAAAGACACATTTCACACTGACAAATACTGTAAGGATTATCTGTACTTCATTTCTCTCAGAGACCATTTTACACGCTTCAAACCAGACTGTTTTTAGACAATCTGGTAAGACATGAGTTGGAAGTAAGATTAACGAAGTAAAAGGCCAGAAACTAATCACTCCCCCTCCTAGCTCCCAAATATCATATTGTATTATTCAGCTATGCCTGCTTGTCATTGCACTCTCTTCTCACTTTAGCATAGTCACAGTGATAGCACTAGCTGATCAATTAGAGGCTGGCTTCTTGGGCACCCCTTTATGCATTTGCACTCGCTGTCGATACCCCCATTACAGTTTCTCTTATTAATATGTTTTCTGCAAAGCCTCTGCAAACTATTAATAGTAAAACGTCACTCAAAGAAAAGTGAGGGAGCTAATGTCTCTGCAAATTCTGTTTTAATGACCCTCTGCCAACCAGTGCTCAAGTGTATTTGAGTTCTTCAGTGATGCCAACTGTCAGGATTTAACAGTGAGAAGCCTGTGGTTTTTTCCCCTCCTCATAACTGACATTTGCATGATCTCAATAATTATATGCAAATCTTACGATTTCCCCTTCTTCTCACATAAGGCTCATGTTACTTGTCAACTGCACAGCTGTCTTGTGAGCCAATGCCTGTGCGTTTCAAAGATTTGGTTGTATTTCCATCTATTATAAGCCTTCATTGTTTAATTCATTAAAGAGCGCACAGTGCAAATTAACATCTAAATTATAGCTCCCCCTTCATTTATTGTACGAACAATCCTGGCAATTGATAAACAAATGGTTATGTTTGATCCTGCTTCTTGTAACAGGGTGGACCGAGAACAACAAGGGATTTCAGAGGTCCTTCTTTTTATGTTTCACCATAAAAAAAAAAGGAGACATTACTTGCAGGCAGTGAAGAGTCCCACAATAGGCAACAATTTTCAACTTTTTAAAGCAAAAGGCAAGAAAAATCTATATTCAAATAAGAGGAATTTATTCTCTCTCTATCAATACACAAAAAAAAAAAGGAATGGTTCTCATCTTCCTTTCCTGTCTGATACGACATTCACATTTTCACAGGTGATAGCTATTATAATCTATGATTATGAATCTATGCACCCAAATGATATGAGCTGAGAACAGACACTGAGAATAATAGATTGCTCTGCGTGTCTCATTTATGGCCATTTCTTTCTTTCATACTGAAAAATGCAAGCCAAACCACACACACACAAATCCAAATAAATTGAATGTTCACTGAGTGTGAAATTTATTACAAAAAAATTTAATGTCAAATACTGATATAGAAAATCTACTAATATAAATATGTGTACATTTATTTTGCTTGTATAGCATGTCATGTAGTTATCTTTTGAAAAATTCCAAAAGCAAAAAGTACCATAAACATAAGATTTTTACCAAATATGAAATATTTATTTAAGAATATTTCTATCCTAAAGACTAGGGGGAGAGATTTGCAAGATACTGCTATTCTAATTCCTTCAAACTGTCATTTAGATGCTCTGGTAAAGAAGTAAAAGGGAGAAGTCATTAATTTAAGACCAGAAAAAGTTGATGCACTACACTGAAATCAAAGCACCTTCTATTGTTGAATCAGTTAGGGATTCAATGAAAGTACAGACCAAGGCTTTACATTTGTAAATTAGTACATCAGTCAGCTTTGATAAAAGGGGGCATTTCACCAGCTTTGAAGCGTAAATGGATTCATATCATTTCATACAGTAGATATAATTGTATAACACTTACCAGTAACTCTAATTCTTTTTCATCATCTTCGTGATCACCCTGGTTGTATTCTGCATTTTTATCTTTTATATTCTCATTAGCTGGTTTGGTGTCTTTGTCTTCTGCTTGTGAATAAACAATCTCTGGGATGTTTGTGTCTGAAGAGTTAACAAAAACATACTTAAAGAATTTCCATGAGGTTGTTTGTTACACTATTTTTTAATTAATATGTGAAGTAAGGAAGAACTAATTAAACCGGGTGTTGTACCTGAAGTCCTTGAATTATTCCATGTGTCATTGTCAGATGTTGCCAATATTTCTTCTTTGCTGTTAAACAAAAAGAAACTTCCTGTGTTATTCTGCAAAAAATATTGTTCTAATTCCTCTTGGACTCAGATATAAAGACCACTAGTTAAATACACAAGATTTGAATGTTGTTTGAAATTCTGAAAATAACAGTTTTAAAAAACTAAGATTTTTTTTTTTTTTTGTGACCTGATATTAAATCTTGGTCAAATAAAGAATTGGCTAAGAAAATTAAAATGTGTTGACCTTCAGATTACATTGCAAAGCTGATGGGTTTTCCCAGGCCTTTTCTGAGAAAGAGGCACAAAGGTGATTAGATGGGTCAGTGGCAGGAGAGCACAACTTTGGGGTCAGGCAAGGGTCTGGAAGGATATATGTGTTCAGGAGACTGGGCCTCTCTCTTGCTTATATTTTTCAAATATGTGTATGTGTACAGAGATGGCTGGACATCTTTGTTACCTGAAATAAATCAAAAGATTCTTCCTGTGTGTATACAGTATAAATTCTGTTGTTAAGCTATGCCTGGCTGGCAGGAATGAATTCTGCTTTCCTACAGCCTGTGTAATTTTTGCTGTTGCTTTGCTGGCTGTGAAAACAAAGGCCAGGTCCAACACAACAAACACCTACAGAGAGGTGTCGAGTGCCTGCAGTCCTCACCAATATCAATGCAAAGTGATAGCAGTTTGAATTGCGTGCTTACAGGGTTGTAACCTTTAGTGGAAAAGGAAAAAAAAAGTAAAAAGAATGTCACTTGTGTAAAATGTAAATTATTATATCACTCCTAATGACTTCTCTATGAGGAGTAATTTTTTTCTGTAGGTCTTAATTTATGCATTTTTCAACCAGCTGTCCACCTCTCTTACTGAAAATTACTTTCTAATTTTCAAATATTAATCTTTTCCCCTTCTATTTTCTCCTAGTGTCTTTCATTTGAATTGATATAACATTAACTCTACCATCTAAACGCTTAATTCAGAAGGAGGATGCTAAATTTATACTCTGTTAAAAGAATCTGAACATTGATTGTTATCAACTTTTTAAAATCCAGCCTTTATAGGGATTGCCAGACAAAAGCAGACAGAAGATCCTGCCAGTCTAGCATCCGATCTCTGACACTGGCCACTACCAGATACTTTAGGGGAAGATGTAAAGTTCTTGTAGCAAAATACTTGACGCAATTTGCACTGTCCTATTATTAAATTTCCTCTTGGCCTTTTGTTGTTAGAAGCTGTCCTTGAAGCACAAGATTCAGTGCTCTCTCAACAGTTCTTTTTCACCATTAATTGCAATAATGCTGAATATTCTTGCTATCCTTATGAATGTCATGTCATTCGTGAATTCTGGTACATGCACAGCCTCCGCAGGTCTCTCACTCTCCTAGTCACACTGAATTGTTCATTCCCCTTCCAGCCATTGCTATAAGCTGCATTTCACCCTGAAAAAGCTGGCAGAGCCAAGCCCTTGCTTATAGTACATCTGTGGGGTTTTTAAGGTAAATCATTACTGCTTATTATTTACACACCTTTTTTTTTTTTTAACTGTTCAACTGCTTGTCTTAGTGTTGCATCTGGTTTCAAGTTTTCTTCTGTCCTTTCACATCTTTTTGACCCATCCACTTCCATAAGCCTAGACACTGTGTAGGTTGGGCTTTACCATAAGACAGAAGCATTAAAGCATTTAGGTGCTAATAGGGTGTCTGCAAAAGCCCCACATTAGGAGCCAAGACATGTATAACGCATGAGCTGAGTCAGTCACCCCAAAATAATGATCCTAAAACCACACGGGCACAGCAGGAACCTTCTACTGCTATCGAGTGGGGAAAAAAGAGAGTCTGAGAGCTTTCTTTGAATGTAGCTGGCTACCTGCAGTGTTCAGCCATATGGATGCAACTCTTGGGAAGCAGGGATGGCAGCCTTTGTTGCTAGAAGGAGCTCTCATCTACTTCTTAAAGGAATGGAGTTTGAGACTTTTTTTTACTTTCAAGGACCATTCCCAGAAGAAGGAGAGATGTTCATGCCCACATCTAACATGACAGTCTACTGGCAATAAGTTTTAGATAATGGAAATTAGCTGAGTGAATCTCACCTTGCAACTCTAAATTCAAACTGGAACATAGCCATTGACTTTTAGTGTCTGGGACTGTAACACACAGTGTGGGACTTGAGCCCTTCAGTTTTACTTTTGTTATGATTAGAGTTGAATTTGTCCTTAACTCTTGTTCTAGTAGCATCTGGACACCTGGTCCACAAGTTTCTTTTCACAACTGCAACACAGGTAATAAATAGAAATGATAATACAGCCTCACAGTCTGGATCCACATGCAGGGCTTGTAACACACATCCTTGCATGTTGCACTCAATTTTATAAAGATTGCTGGTTTATAGCCCATTATTTATGCACACCTGTCCTGCAAATACCTTAGTACAGGGAAAGTCAGTGCAACAGCTATTTTCCTTATTTTACTTCTACATCAGAAATATCTGTCATCTTATAATTATTCTAATGGGAAATCCAAAATTAACCTAAAATGAGCATATTGATACTACAGTCTTTGAGGACCACAAGGAGCATAAAACAATAGTGATTTAACAGTAATACTTCAGTCTAAGAAGTGATATATGAAGATACTGAGACTACAGGTGCATACAACTGCAGAACAATCTCAAACATATACGTATACTCTAAAGGCCAAAATACATCTCAAGAGCCAATAAAAATTAACCACTTCATCAAACAACGGCAGTTAGAAAGTTTTTGTCTAGTCAGTAATTTTTTTGACTGACTGTTTTTCTCCATATTTCTCTGAAAAGTTCCTAGCTCACTATCAGAATTCCATGAGCAGATTTTGTAATTATAATATTAATTAAGCTTTTGTTTTCTAAATTAATTATCTCACTGTGTTGTGGAGGGTGGTCTAAATGTGCCTACATTGTGTAGTGAGAGACACATTTATATTGTTTAAAAACTATAGTTTTATTTTTAGGTGATCCAGGCATTCTGGCAACTATTCAAGTTAGAAAAATCCATTATATCAGTTGACACAGTTCCCCTCCAAAATAAGTACCTGTATACCTGCAGAAACTCAGTTGTTTTTTCTCCTGCAGCTGAATGGGGCACATCTTCATAAAGTACATCAGGAATTTAAGAATTTCTACGAGCTTCAAAAAAACCAAAACCACTTATGCTCATGTGATTCATTCTTGATGGAATTACCATTCACTTGGACTCAGTAATAAAAAGAAAGCAGGAATGAAAACAGGTTGTCACTATAATTTTGCATTTAGAAAGAACAAATAGGAAGTTCAGGGACTACTTAGTAGGACTGAGAAGACTGAAAAGTTGATGGATAATATGTGAAGCAATTCAGAAGACCTGAAGTTACGTGGAATTGGCATCCCAAACAGAAAAAAAAATGTTAAACTTGAATCCTGAAGATGTGAGGAGTAGCTAGACAATGTGATGAGAAAAAAAAAAAAAATAATAGCCAGCAAACAATGTTGCTTTGATTTCAGAAAGGGTTGGGATAAACTAAAACATGTCAAGGCTTTGGCATTACTCTTTTTAAGTTAAATAGGGATTTTTTTTTTTAGAAGTAAGGTTTGATCAAGATTTCAAATAACCTATGTATAACCCCCAAATCAAAAGACTTCTAAACTTTCTACCACACTGCTAGTAGTGGGGAGTAGAAACTCATAGGAACAGAGATCTTACAGGGCATAACTAACAGGAACAGAGATTTAGAAAATTATATTATTTCATCCAGTCTGGGAGCAGAAATTGGTGTTCAAATATGCTCCAATTAAGAGGATCATATAATCTCCAACCCAAAATACTGAGAGACCCAACAGGAGAAATCACACATTGGTTTAAAAGCTTTGCTATTCAAATCTGTCAAATTGGTCCCGAAACTACTGTAACAGTATCAGAAGAGTAGGAAAAGTAGTATCTATATTTAGGAAAAAGAAGAGAAGTAGTGTCAGGGCAACAACAGGCCCAGTAACTTTTAAAAGTTTTCACAATAGTTTTAGAACAAAACTTAAATGAAAGAATAAATACAGATGAATGGCAAATGGCATAAAAATGCCAGACTCACCTGATAATATCTGTCTTTGATAAGATTACTATATTTCCCTAGTCTATCTGGACTTCATTAAAGCATTTTTTATGCAGCCACATGGGAAATTTATTAATTAAACTGGAGAAGAGGGTGATGAGTACAAGAGCTGGGCGGTGGGAGAGGGCCTGGTGCCAAGTGGAGCCTGGCGAGCTGAGCTACGCAGAGCTGGCAGACATCACCAGGGAATTGGAGAGGACTGGTCGTGTGATCAGGCTTAGTCAGTCAGGTTATTACAGACCGAGGCACAAAAAGTCAAAGTTAAATTAAATCTGTGGCAGATAGGAAGTTGGGAGATATCACCAGCACAGAGGAGGGTTGAAAGAAATGGGTGGCCTGGAGGATCAGAATAATAGATAAGGGATTAAATTAAAAATTATAAAGTGCCAGGCTGTACATTTAGGGATTAGAGAGTTTTTGCCTCAAAAGTAGGGCTCAGCAATTGGAAGAAACAAGCAAATAAAAAAAACCCGAGTTTGGCTGTGGCAGAAAACTTTTCCAAGCCACTGTGGTGAGATGGTCATGGCAACAAAGCAGAGTTCTGCAGTAATATGTGGGAGAAGGTATTCCTCGTAATGAAAGATTTCCAAGAAATATTCATGTTGCAGCACGAGCCACTAGCAAGAACTTCTCTGGAACATCTGTATACAATGTTCAAGAAGATTAATTCAAACTGGAACAGGTGCAGAAGAGGACTACAAGAAGACTGGCAGGATGGAAAATCTGTATTAACCAAAGAGACAAATTGAGTATTTCTATTTTCAGCCAATCAAAATAAAGCCTGAGAGGAGAAATAAATGTTCTTTAGTATTATAGCAAAAGGGTAAACACTGAGAAGGCAGAAAAGATATTAAGCAGCAAGACTCTGTTAAGATCTATTAATAGAAAGAGTTCACAAAGGCATTTGTTGTGGAAACTTGAAAGATCTGTAAGCATTAGAAATTATATCCTGTAATTTTTCTGTGCAAGTACCAGGCACAAGAAGCTGAGAAGGTGTCAGTATGGAAACACGGACATATTTTTGTGAATGGGATTATGCAACACGTTTCCCAAGGGATAAGACTTCATGGTTCCATAGTCCCAGTCCAGACCTATTTCAAATGTTCCTATGTAGCTATATGCCCTCAGAGTTATGCTTTCAGGAGTACACATTTCACTGTGGAACAGCAGGTGCTTTGGTCTGGTCTGAAATAGGTTTGGGACTATAGCCAGGAGCTACTAATCTCTTCATAACGGGTGAGGTTGTTATAGTTTGTCGTGGTTTTAATTTACACACCAATATTTGGCAGAAGTCGTGTCTGTAGGTTTGTATAACCTGCAGCACTATTCACTTTGTTCACATTCACCTATGCTAGATATTAATACCTAAATCAGAAGATATTTATTTTACAGAATGTGGAAAAGGCTAAAACTGTTGGAGGACAGAGTATGGAAAGATGAAAATGTATCTGTAAAACTCTTGAAATTAATGCAACCTTAACAATTTTATAGTATTTCATATCTAAAAGAAAGTGTGGGAATATATTATTTAGTCCACAATTTAAAGAGGTATGGAGATGTATTAAAGTATTTAAAGAATATATTTTTCAAATATTTTGTTAAAAAACATGTAAGAGGGGAAAATTTTTTCAGTACATTTTTATTTAAAAATCCAGATAGGCTTAGGCTCTCACAGAATCTTTCATGTTCCTGTTTTTTTCTTCAAAGTGGATTCAAAATAAAACAATCCTCTTCTACCCTGAAGTTGAGATGAAGCTAAAACATTCTCATGAAAGGAGCTGGCAAGACTGAAGTTGCTAACCAAACAGTAATTCTATTTTAATTTCAGGTCAGATTTCTAAACCTAAGAGGAGCCTAATACAGCAGCAATACAACTAATGCTTTTGGACCTAGTGACAAAAATAGCCAGCCTTGCTGAAGAATGATACCACTGGGATGTAAACAACACACGAGATCCTTGAAAAGAAGTAGTTAAATGTGTCAGCAATGTTTTACTGAGAAGCAAAAGAGCAAAAAGTAAATTAGCGCAGGTGAGTGCTCAGGTTTGAGATGTCACTGGAGCCAGACAGGCATCCTGCTCAAAACTGTAAAGCCACGAAGCTGGGGAGAGGAAGGGCGCATAGGGAGGGAAGGGCTGGTGGTTTGATTTGGTTATTTTTGTGTCATTAGCAGCAGTTGTCATGTCAAAGGGAAGTACAAGTGGAACTACATGTATCTAAAAAGAACTAGCAACAACAAAAATTCTTTTTAAAATTTTACATGCACATTGGAAGCAAAAAATCTGTAAAAGGTCTGGTGGAATTGTGTTAAAAGAATATTTATGAGAAACTAAATAAAGGATTTGCCACATGTGATTCTGAACTTCAGTAGTATTGTATGCAACATCATTCAAAACCCACAAACACTCAATAAAAATAAATTTCTAAGGAAGAAGGAATTTTGGAAAGCAGTAGGAAAGGCTGTGTATGTGTAAAGTTCTAAAGAGAGCTTTAAAGTTCTATTAAATTGTTGGTAAGTTATAACAGAATAAGAATTCAACCAATTTTTTTACTAACATAACCCCCCTAAATGGTTGGCTTACTGGGAAACTACATTTAAAATATTGCTCTATTTATACTGGCCTTAAAACACCAGAGAGACGGGGGAGAAAATATTAGCAAAACTGGTTCATAGAGAGAAGAAAATGCAGAAAGGGAAAAAAAAAGCTGGTAATAGTTTAAAAAAAAAAAAGTAAAAGAAATGTTGAAAGCTTGCTTTTAGTCTCATTATCATGGTGAGACTACCACTGAAGATACATCCCACCCACCCTCTGGGATCTAGATCCAAATCATGCCCTGGCCTCTCTGTACAACTCACAAAAGGGGTTCAGGATCCACCAAGGATCCTGATGTGAATATCCAAAGTACAGACTTTGACTTCTTTTGTGAAGGGGTGTCCATACTTAATTCTGTTCTAGCACCCTCACTGAATATAAGAACTAAATATTTAACAAGTAATGAGAAAATCATTCCTTGCCTCCATAAGGCTCAGTCCAAAACTTACTATAGGAATAAGTATCCTGTTGGTTTGAATTGATGTTCATGTAATCAGCTGTTGATAATACAAACACTCCACGTGTGGTTCCAGCACCCTATAAATATTAGACTCAAGCCCTGGTGCTGCCAGAGAATTCACAGCCTAGCTCAAGAATGGGAGGTACAGCTTTGGCTTGAAGCCACCTTTGTGCTTCCTGGGGCCTCACTTCACTGTGCCTCAGCACAAGCCAGGGCTGTCAGGTGGCATGGAAATGACAGGGAAGCTGAGGATTACCTGCCTGTGCACCAGCATAAGAGGGCATACATCTTATTTCCCCTCTGGAGAATTTCTAATATGGAACGCTCTGCCTGCTGGAAGTGTGTCAAACAGCTTCCCCACCAAGAAACACTTGACCTATTATTTCTGGTCTTGAAAATCGAGAGGCCATAAAATGTCTCCAGCAGAGCCACATGTGGTGGGGCATCTTTATATGCAACCACCTATGGGTTGTGGAGAGAAGACATTAAGTAAGCACTTGGCTTCCTAGAAGCAGACCAGTACCATGCACAGAGGCTCCAGTGCCCAGTAGCACCCAGCAGTGCTGGCCACACTGGAGCCAGCCAGGCTGGTAGGCAACAGGATCCAACCTCATCCAGAGGTCTACCTGCAAATCGTACCTGCACAGGCCTTCGGCTCCTTGCAGCTAAAGAAGAGAGTGAGCCTTGAAAAAGCTAAGGAGCAAAATCATTGTTATTGCAGGAACTGGTGCTTATTTCTGATTTGTTTACCTTCACATTTTGTCTAAATGAAGGCAGAATATTATTTTTATGAACGGTATGCTCTCATTTGGAATTGACACTAATGAATGCAAGGCCCTTTTCCCCTCTTGTTTGTACCATCAAATTAATTAGCTCTATTGTGACATCAGTATTTTTCTCAAGCAGTTCAAGGCTTGAGCATTTTCCTTTCTTTTTCTAAAGGGCATCTTCAGTGCCCTTTATCTACCATAAGAATCATGCATCACTCTATTTTTCACAACTAATGCTGTTTATTATAGAAACTGATTGTGATGTGAAGATTGTTATACCGTGTGGCAAATTGCCCAAACAATTACTGTAAATGCATGATCCATAAACTGTACTGCCAAGGACACTGGTAGGTTAGCTTCTATAAAAGAAACAATTAGAGTCTGAGGTGAAAATAATAGAGATGAGATGACAGTTATTGAAAAGGCAGAACATCTAGTTTAATGTTGTAAATACAGGTTTGTGGATTACACTGATGGTTTTAAAGTGTTCATGGCTTATTGAATGGAATAGAATATTGCATACTTTAGAATGGGGCCATAATTATTATTCCTTTTTAATTGTGATGTCTGATGCATTTGTGAGCAGTTGTTGAGAACATCCTCACATTATACTGATTCTAGTTCTAAATTATCATCCTGCTCCAAGGGGTTTTTTTTTTTATTATTATTACTATTTTACTTTTTTAGCATTTTGTTGTTCAGGGTCTGTTCTGAACAAAGTATTTTCTCTTGAGGAACTTAGAGTGCTTAGAGGGTTACAGCAATAATTATTTCAGTTTCAGCCTACACACTTCACTGCTTTAAATCATCATTAGAAGTTTCATCCCTCAGCAACTCCTGCTCAGACAGTCTTAAACTCCTAGAAACCATTAGATAAGAATACCTTATCTTTATAACAATTTGTATATAAAGATATTGATAAGAAATTGCTAGAAATTAAGGGAATAAATTTTTTTCTTAGGAATCCGCTCAATACAGAATAAGGTTTTTTTTATGATTGCTAAAGAATTTCAATCATTCAAACCAGATTTACAGCATATGAAGATTATAGTGCATAAAAAAAAAAAAAAACCAACAACAGTGCACCTTACGAGGAGACATGTTGCGATAGATTATGGTGGATATGAAGATAATACAAGAAAAGTGACATTGCTGCATGAAAAAATTATACAGTCCTCTGCTTTTCTAAGATAGGACATAAGGATAAAACCCAATGAAATAAAATAGAAATGTTAGACCTCAGAGAGAGCACTAAACAACTGGACACAGAATTATGATTGGTCAAGAAGGCAGAGGTGCTGGGCACATAAAAGCAGAACCGGGGAGAGTTTGCCCAGGGTTTGTGAAGAGAGGACAAAGTGAGCAGCAGAGCAAAGACAGCGACCAGCAAAAGGCAGTCAGTGTCAACACTGCAGCATGTGCGAGCTCTGAAGTACCCACTCCATTAGGGGGGGAAAGGCAGTAAAGTGGCTTTGAAAGTAAGTTGCAAGGGAACTAAGTACTCAGCTGTACCACCTTCCAGGGAAATGCTCTAACTCGTTTTCAGGCTTTTACATCCTGTTAAGAGAAGCTGATGTCAGTGCTAGGTAGGGGCGTCACAGCTGTGGTGGGAACTGATGGTGCTGGACCGAAGTGCAGGGAGCTGCTGGAGAGCAGAGCTGAGGGGTGGCTGGGCTGTGGGCCTGGGCAGCTGGCTGCCCCCAGTGACTGCCTTCCACAAAAACCTGAGGCAGAGTCCAGGGAACTAGACCTTAGGTAGAGCAGAAATCAACAGCTGCACAAACTGCAGACAAACCAAGAAACTGCAAAGAGCAGCAAGAGCGTCGCGTAGAGCATTGGCTTCCACGCTGACAACAAAGTAGAGGGTGACTGAAGCTCAGCAAGCACCATTCCTCAGTTCTGGGTTCCTGATGCATACACCCAGATTTCTACTTGTCAGATGGCTTTACCTGAAAATATGGCTGATTCCAACCTAAGAGCATTTCAGCTCCAAATAATCCCTCCTTGTGGAGGTGTCAAGTTATGTGTGCCTGAACCATGACGTTGCTGTTGTACGTCACCTGTGTCCGTATCATTGCCTTCTGTTTACGTGTTTAATTTTTTCAGGAGATATTTAAAAAATAGAAGCACAACAGAAAAATAATTTAATTTAAACAATGCAGAAAACAATAATTTAAATTACATTGTTAGATTCCAAACTGATTGAGACCACATGGGAAATGATTCAGAAACTAAAGCAGAAACTGAAAAAAAAACCAAAACAAAACCAAAAAAACAGCCATAAATGAATAGCTGAGTAAATATTAAGTAGAAATTGCTGAATAATATTTTAAAATATTATGTCTTTACAAGTGATCCTATTAGAATGAAGCTGCACATAAAATCAGAGCCCTTATTACAAATCTAGGCAAGATTGATTTTCTTTTATGACCTTCAACTAACAGCAATGTTAGAGAAGGCTCAATCTAGTTCTTGGTAAATCGGTGTCACCAAACAAACAAGACTGACACTAATTAGCTCCCTTGTTGATAGTCAGGACACAGAAGATAGAGGCATGGAGACAGAGTGACCCACTCATCATTAGAGCGGTAGGTGAGGATATCTGCACACTGGCAGTGGAAGTCTGCAGTGCAGCTACCATTTTGAAACTAGGCTGTGAAGGGAAGACTGCGTTATCAGGAGAGCCAGTCTAGCAACCTTCACAAGCATTGTGCACAAAAAAATAGAGCCACACAGAACCTCTACTGAAATATTTTAAATATGAGGAAGATAATCTGTGGTATTTCCCTTGTTTGAGGAAATACCGCTTAGTTTTGGTCATCTCTTCTAAGAAAAGGGGCTGACACTAGAAGCGGAGAAAAGGTGGGCCTGCAAAAGGACTATAAAGGACAGTCAGTAGCTTCTAAACAAGGAGAAATTGGAAAGGAAGCTTGGAAAGTAAAGTGGAAAAAGATGCTCAGTATAAGCAGTATATAGTATGATGATTAATAGTATCAAGGGGCACAATTGATCAAGAGAGCAGCTGTAAGGGAATTTGAATGTTTTTTCTGAAAAGATAATTCCCATTAGGGTTCAGGCAATGTTTGCAATAAACCTATTTTTATTAAGATTATTGGATTGCTGCTATCCAGGGGATTATATTTTCCAATTACTAATATTTTCATTTTTCAGTCTTAGTTTGTGATTGAAGCAGGGACATATGTGGCACAGAACAAAATGCATTGACCTGGTTTGGGATGAGAATAATCATAGCCTCAAAGCAAACAGAGTCCCAAGAAATTAGTCTTTATTTTCTAGCTCATTAAAAAAGACCTTGACATTTAATGGCAAAATATTTGTACATTTTTTAAAAAAATATACATATATATCTGTCCATTTGAAGATTTTAGTTCCATACAGTCTGAACCAGGACACCAACACCAGTTTGGTGCTAGGGTCAAAGCTTTTACATAGTCTTGTCTATCCCAGACTCTCATGACTATAGGTATGGAGACTGCAGAAAAAAACATGCATATTAAGTAAGTTGTATCTCAAATTAAGATACAGAAATTATGAAGAGGAAGATTGTCATTTTTATCAGACCCTTTTATAACTCTGTCATGATTGTTGTACCTTATTATGATATGCATAGAAAAATGTTGAAAAGAAACCCATTCAGAAGTCTTTTTACACAGCTGTTTTGTATGCAGATTGGTCAGAAATTTTGTAAATCCCTCAACAGAATGGGCTAACTATTTGAGAAACAAGGAAAATCTTCAGTAAAGACTTCCCTGGACAAGGTCAGAAGATCTATTGACAGCTCCATTGTGAATTAGTAATGCAGCACCTTATCTAGGGCCATGCTACTGAAAAAGAAGATGAGTTAGGAGCAAAGTTTCCTAAGGGCTAAGCTTGGCCTGAGGTCAGAGGAGACACTTCTTAGGTTGCATTTCATCCGGAAGGCTCATGGTCAAGTATCAAAATGGTGGTATAGAAAGGAGTTGGGGGTAGAACCCCTTTATTCTTCTCTTGCTTCTTTCCCCCACTGTTTTAAACGATGGAAGGAGGGAAAACCAAGTACCATCAACAGATCTTGCACTTCTCCCAAGTTGTATCTGTTTTGGATACATCTGAGAGGAAAAAGACCCCAGCCTGTGTGGCAGCTGGTCTTTTCCTGGATCTCATGTGGAAAAAAATAGACAAGGAGCAGTCCCCTACTGGCACACCAGAAAAGAGACATTTCCTAGAGGCTGACTGCAATTTGCTGAGGCACGTACCCGAGAAGGTGACAGATGCCTTAGAGAGACCATAGATAGATAAATGGCAGTCAGGTGAGACTAAAACACAGATACCAGCCCTGGGGAGGAGAACAGAATGGGAGACCACAAAAAGCCTTAGCTAGTCTTCTTGAGAGAGAACAACTGTGATCTAAATCTTGAAAAGCAATTGTAAATTTAGTAAGTATCTCAAGAAAATAAATCCCCAGATGTTATCATGACAAGAAGAGACTTTTATAAACTCTTTTTTTTTTTTTTTTTTCCCCATGCTGTCTTACTACCACACAGCAAGAAGGCAGCTGTGTGATATTTATCAATATTTCTATCAAGAAGATCTGGAATACAACCTAGGAGACACTGGTTCAGATTTACTAGGGTAGCTGGGGAGAGAGAAAGACTGACAAACTCCCCAACCCTCTACCACAACAGTAAGTGATCCAGACTTTAACACGTTATGCTTATCGTCCAGCAGCCATAACCATTATTGCAGGGACAATTATTATGCACCAAAGCAAAAGGTAAATGCAAATCCACTTGGTGCACCTAAGTGCAAGGTAAGAAAAACCTGCCAGCTTTACCTAGTTCACCTTCAGTCCTGTAGCTCAGTGCTCTTCGGTGCTCTTTAGGACTGCCATTAGCAACCAACAGTAATAAATCTCTGGGTTTAGTGTCAGAGTATCAGCTGGTTCCACAGATCAGGAGGAGAGTGGAGAGACAGTCAGAAAACCAAGCCCCCCATTATGCTTTGGCATATCAACTAATATTTTCTTGTGTGTCACTGAAGGCCTAGGGATCAAATAGCCACTCCTGACGTGCTCCCACGGTGTTTAAAAGTTCTTCTCTCTTCCTTTGCATTAAGGCAGGGACTAAATTTAACTTGCAAAGTATTTGTTTGGACTGGTTTTTCTACCATTTGTAACTGAGAAGATAATGCACATTTTATCTTAAAAATGTGATGGCCGATAGGTTCTCTGAACTTACAGTGTAGCTGGATCATTTGCTTCAATTTCAGAGCTGCAGTGCCTTGGCTGGATCATGGCTTAAAGTTCATAATCAGAATAAACAGCTCAAATGACACTGGTAGTGAATGCATTGATTAAATATGACTCCAGTGCTCTCAGTTAATCTTTCACTGACTTTAAACGTCTTTTCAGGACTAACATTTAGCCAAGTCAAGGTAAATGTAATGGAAAATTTTTTTTCCAACTGAACATTTATGAACCATGATCCTGAACAGTGGACAGGAGATAGAGTATTGAAATGGTCATTACCAGCCTGGTTCAATTTGCAATACAGATATCTCACTAAACAAGGGACACTGAACAATGAAATACAGGAGTTTCTTTAGCAATATATTTATATATGTCTGAAGGTCCTTAATCAATGATCTGAAAGAGCATAGCAATAAACTCTGATCCTGTAAATATTAACATTCAAGGATAGTTCTACATATGCAGAGTTCTACAAAGTTCAGTGAGACTCCTGATGTTCATTATTTATTGTGCCTTTTGCAAGATCAAGTCAGTTGCTGCATTAAAGAGCTCTAAGAGTCAGTCGTAATAGTGTTAAAGTATTGGTATATTTAAATGAACTGATGAAATTGTAGCAACTGAAAAAAAAATCTAACAAAAGCTTTACAGCAACCAATATTACCATTACACTAGAGCACAAATTTCTGTTCTGTTATGTTGTTGAGAGCAGTTTCTAAGGCAGATCATGGAAGTGAGTGAGAAACCACTGATAACTAATAAGATTCAGAGTAAATACTACAGTAAGATTGCCAGCAAGGCAACCTGTTATCTTCATGTTGTTACTTAAAAGTCTATAAGCTAATTTTAATATTTCCAGTGCAACAAATGGATGGCACATGGGTAGCATTGTTCACAACCACGAAAAGCAAAAATGAGACAGTTTTTCAATCTGCAGGTATTCTCCAATTAGGAGATCACAAGTATGGTTAGCATGTGTGTATTTGCTCTGTGCATGCCTTTTTCACCCATAACTTCCACCTGTTTCTTCAGCATTTCTGTGATAGCATTCAAAGCCTTGTGCCATTTACTTCGATATCTATCTTTAGGGTCTGTAATGTATTTCATAATTCAAATAGTAAGCATGCCAGGATTTTGAAATAATATTATTAGACAGATAGAAAAAAACCCATTGAGCATAGTTTCTGGCCAAGTAGGATTGCTCCCTGTAGAACATTTTTCAAGTGGTTTATCTTAACTTATTTAAAATTACTTTGGAGAGTAAGGCTGCAGCAATTTCCTTAAAAGATAACTCAAGTCACTATTGAGAAGCGTGTCCTAATACTCAGCCTCAGCTCCACAGTTTGCTTTTACCCTACTTGTCTGAATAATAAGTTTTAGACCACCTTAAATAATTATCCCATGTCCCTGATAATCACAGTCTTCAAGTACCCAGAGAAGTCTTATTCTGGTGACAATGCTACCCACTTCTACAACTGGCAAAGACTGACTAGAAGGCAAGAGAAGGCCTGGCAATACTAGGTCAGACTGAACAGCAGAGGAGAGCTGCTTTCAGCTGGGTCCCTGTGAATGGATAGCTTCTCTAGCAGCTGCTCTCCTGGTAAAAACAGTGACTGCAGTCACTTCGTAATAATAGTAATAAACTTTAGTCAAATCCCTTATCTGTATGCTGATCAAAGTGTAACTTGCGACTTGAGATGCCAGAAACAACCTTGAGATTAAATAGCAGTACACAAAGATGTGTGTTTTAACACTTTTCCTGCTTTCCTTTTCCCCTTCCAATTATGATGTGCAATAATCAAAAGAACAAGGATTAAAAGGGAACATAATTTAAATGCCATATTTTAAATGGACCAGCTGGGAATAATACAGTTGTTCCTCATAGCAAAGTATATGCGAAGCTATTTCCAAACATCTTTCTCAGAAGTCTTTGATTTTTTTAATCACATCATGGGTTTGTGGGAAAAGCTGAGAGGAGCTGATGCAGAACTGAGTTTCTTGAGGCAACCCAGGCACTGCTCTGCCATCTGCCTGGGGAAGACTGACTGAGCACAGTGCGCTCCTGCCAGCCTGGATCTTCAGCAACTTACTTCCTTTGCTTTCCATCAGAAAGGGGATGAGACAGCAGCTGAAGACAGGAGAGTACTCTTGCACAGAAGAAATTTGCTTTAAGACCATTCAATATCTATGCTGCTGAAGGTGACATTGGTGGCCCACAGAACTAAAGTTTTTAATCTCTTCCTTCTCATTGTGCATTGTACATAGAGCAGCCCATCTACAAGGCATTGCCCTATTTTGTGTTCTGTTTCAAAGTGGCATCATGGAGGGGAGTGAATTGATGTACTACCATTCAAAGAAAGGTACAGTCTGGCAATTATGAAAAAAAGCACAGGATCAACATCAGTTCAGAGTGACACACTTGTGGGCTCAGAGAGGTAAGAGGGGTATAATTCTAACAATTATGACAAAAATAATAGCTTCCCCCTTCCTTGTCAGAGGATGGAAGTCTAAATACACATTTTATCCTTTTGTAAAACAATTCTCATGTTTGGCAGCCATTTTCCTTTTGCTCTTACTCCCGCTGCTCTCTTGACAGATGGCAAACCAGGACCAAGCACAGAAATGGGGCACAGCCTCACCACTGATGAGGGAAATGGTTTGCAGGTCATTATCACTGTGTCATGCATCATGATCTATAGGAGTTTGCCTCATGCAACACACAAACAGTCCCTGTCTGATCAGACCCATGCAGGAGCCTGGGGTCCACAACAAAATCATGTGGTCCAAACCCAAGGACCAGGAGAAATTTGTGTTCAGAATCATTATCTGTGTCCCAAAACCATGAGAGTCAAACAAAACGAGAAAAGATTGAAGCTGGTACAACTGATTAACATTTTTATGAATGTTTAGATGTGTATATATATGACAGAAATTAGGCTTGTTTACTGACAGAAGCTCTCTCTTTTCCAGTGATAGTCTTCAAATTTTAGGAGTCAATTTTTTCTCCAAAGTATATTTATAAGTATGTATAAGTTAAATGTACACTTCCAGATAGACTAAAACATAAACTAATTAATTTTAAAATTATTTTTTCAGAATATATTTTGTACCTGTGAATCCTTTCAAGATTTTTGAAAAACACAAAAAAATGTTAAAAAAAACACAAAAAAAGTTATAATTTATCTTGGAAAGAATTTTAGCTTGGAAAAATACAGTTAGATGCAAATACTTTATGAAATTTTAAGAGAAGACTATTTGTTCATGCCTAGACATAGAAGTGAAAGCAAATGAAATGTGTAATGCAAATCTAGTAAGTTATGCATTATTCCATGCAGTTTTGCTTTTTACTATCATTTTTTTCAGGTGCAGCTTTTGAGGGTAAAGTCTATTTTTATTTTTATTTTTTTATTTTTATTTTTATTTTTATTTTTATTTTTATTTTTATTTTTATTTTTATTTTTATTTTTATTTTTATTTTTATTTTTATTTTTATTTTTATTTTTATTTTTATTTTTATTTTATTTCTTAATAATGGTGTCAAAAGACACCCCATTGCCCTCATTCACACAGCTTTGTCCTGGCTCATATTCTTAAGCATAACATGATACAGTCATATTGTGTTTCCTCAGTAACTTCCTTCGAAAGTGCATATTATTCCTTTCACTTAACTAACGCAACTAATCCTCACTAATGACATTTAATGAGCCACACAAGTATGCCCTAGAGTGGATCAGACTCTCTGCTTAAAAATGTAATTCTTTAACAGTTCTATTTTTTAACTGGAGAGGTAAATTGCACATTTTAAGAGAAAGTATAAATAACTCAGAGCCAAGATTTTTTTTAAAAAAAAAGGTTATAACAGATTTCTAAATTTTAAATAGCGGTCTAAAGTGTCCTATTAAAATATCCTTCTATTCAGATTGCTATAAAGAAATCTTTGATTTAAGATGTCCTCCTCGTGAGCATGGATAGCAATATTCCTTACCTGTGTATTTATTTTGTGGACTACAGGTGAAATTGTTATTAATTCTGTGTATAACTGCTTGCATTGCTGCAGCTCCTAAGATGAGCTATTTATGATCTAAGACCCCTACTTTGCTAAATGTTCTATAAACATCCAGCACAGCATCTATAAATGCTGCAGATTTTCTCATGTGAACATAAAACAAGAGGAGAGAGAGAGGCAGGCTGCTGGAGGAGAGCAGGGAAACAGGCAGCGCTGTTCGACATGATATGAAGGACTCGTAGCACGCCAGCAGCCTCACTTTGCCAATTTTGGGGGGTTTGTTTTTCTTACACTTTTTTTCTAGACATCAAAGCAAAGGAGTTTTAATGAGGGTCTGAAGGAGAATAATGAGGTACTTTTGCAGATGTCTGCAGGGTGTTCCTCCTCACTCAAAGGGGCAACATGTACAAAGACACTTTGAAAAACAAGTGAGCAATGGAAGTTGGCATCTTAGTTCTTTTGAAACAAGAGGCCCTGATGCCGACCTCATTTACACTGGTGAAAGCTGTAACTCCTGTGAAGTCAATGAAGTCCCTGTAGCATAAAATTGGTCCTGGATTACAATCTGCCAGAACTGTCTTTCAGAAGCCTTGGCGACCACAGAAACCATACTCCAAAAATACTTTCAGTTCATTTTTACATTTACACATTTACATCCTTCTGCCACTAAAGAGGGTCTCAAAAGTGCACACAGAATTACAGAATCAGAGAATGTCAGGGATTGGAAGGTACCTCCAAACATCATCTAGTCCAACCCCACTGTGAGAGCAGGATCATCTACAGCAGCTCACACAGGAAGGCGTCCAGGCGGGTCTTGAACGTCTCCAGAGAAGGAGACTCCACAACCTCCCCGGGCAGCCTGTTCCAGTGCCCTGTCACTCTCACAGTGAAAAAGTTTTTCCTCATGTTTACATGGAAACTTCTGTGCTCCAGCTTGCACCACTGTTTGCCAAAAATATGTAACAGACCTTAATGTGAAAAAGAATCTGACCACTTTGGTTTTAATAAATAAAATATACAAATATACATATGTGCATGTTTATATATGAACAAATACGCACAGACACACACATATATACATATATACATATATACATTCCTCTGCAGCATGATATGAAGGAAGACAACTTTACACTCTGATTAGAGATGAGGTAATTTTATGTTAAGAGGAGGCGTTATCACCTTTCCCATTTTTTTAAATACCTCTCTGTCTGACTTACATATAATACATAGAGCACATACATGTAAAAGAGGATGTCCCAGAAGAAACGCTTCTACAGCTTACGCTAGCACTAGGTATGTCACAAGAGACTTCAGGGAATCCAAATTTGCAGGTCAGTCCTGAAAGCATCTGGAAGCCTAGGGCTCACTAAAATAAGACTCAGCTCTTCATGTCCATCATCTGCTTCATGTGGGCTACCTGAACTCAGGCTGAAGTCACACTGCCTGCATATGCCTGTGTTATTTGATATCACGGCCCTTCTGCGGGGGACCTCAGGCTATCTTATTTACCCAGAATGCGTCGTGTGACACTTCTTGAAGGACAGATATGATGTACAGAACCAGGCACAAATGTCAGGGTCTAACGATATGGCAGGTAAAGGCATAATTCCCTCTGCTCTGATGTTCCTCCACAGAAGCACCCTTGTAATGGCCCCACAGATGACCCCAGGGACACTTACCAGGAGAGCTTTATGAACTGGCTATGAATCAGGCTTTGGGTTAGTCCCAGGGCTGCTCTTACACCATGGTACTGCGGTAGGAACTAAGCCATATTGCACATCTCTCCTCGAAGGGCTGACGTGTGATTAGGGCTGTCAGAGACTCTCAGTGCAGCAAGCCTGGGTTTTAGGAAAGGAGGTTCTACATGGAGGAAGCCCTGGCTTTCTCCCTTCTCCTTAAGCTCCCAGCACTGCTGTGGTTTTGTTCCTCCTTCCCCACTAGTCCAGTTCAGTGGAGGAGCAGAAGGGAAGTCAAACAGCACTGCCTTACTTGGAAAGAGTATAGGAACCAAAAACTCAACAGGAATTCAGTTCTGGGATCTAAGAATTGCAAAGGATGCAGCAGGTAAAATATGGATTTGTTTCTGCAGAACTCCAACTGATTTATAGCAAATTTGGTGAGAAAGAAAATTGAGAATTAGATTTTCACAAGAAACTTTGTTTTGCTTACAGAAAGACAAGTAAGTAAGGAGTAAAAAAGAGACTAGGAAGCCAAAAGTTACTATTCCTGAGTGTCTCTCTTTACATGGGGTTAAGTTATAAGTTAACCACTGCCACTTTACACTATAATTAATATAGTACTTGCCTACATTTAATTAGAATAATATATATGAGATAGATTATATATATATATATATATATATATTTATTCGATTTTTTCTATTAAATTCTATTTATCTATATATCTATTACCAATTCTGCCTTATAAATCATTATTTGTTTCACTTCATATGAAACGGAAACATCAACCAGTGGCAGGACAAAGGGATTATTACCCTAAGAGACAACTTGCAGAATAGCCCAACCACTTGCAGAAAAGTTTGTACCAGCTATTCTAATTGCAATAGGATCCTTCCCTAAGTTATCAGCTTCCTGAACCACCAGTGCCATTTCTGTCTTAATAATTGCATGTAGAGAATGAAATATTAAATAAATCATGTGAAAATCCAGGATTTGTTTTGCTTTTGATTTTTTGTTGACTTACCAAGGAAGTGGATGTACAGTGTTTAACTGCACAGCTGCCTCAGTCTGGAGCAAAGCTCTCACTGATATCAGCTCAATTTATACCCTACAGAGATCAAAATCGGTACACAGCCCATAACTTACAGAACTTCACACTACTTAAATGAGTGGCATTCATGCCGTATATTAAAACTATGATCCCAACTAATCTGTCTGCAGAAAACTACTGCCTGATATATACAAGAGCTTTACTGGAAACAAGACTTGAACTAATCTCTCATTAGAGAAAAACAATAGAAGGAAACAGCCTGGACAGTCTTAGCTCCAGCAAGCACACTTGGAAAGTTAGCATTAGCCAGCTATATTATAAATTACCAAAAATTAAGGTGTAACCTCACCTGCTTTGTGTCGTCTTTAAGCAGCCTTTAAGAAGCCTGTCAGTAACGTCTTTGTGTGGTTTATTGCCCACGTTGGACACGGTTTCTTTCCTGTGACAAATCAGCGTGTAGTTTTTGTCGTCATTGTTTGCCCAGAAGGTACCAACCGATGTCTCGTAGCGTATACAAAACTCCACCTTAGCTCCATCTTTCTGGTAAGGAGGCACCAAAGAAATCTTAAAGCAGAACTGATCTGTTTCACTACCGCAAGAATTAGGCATGAACTCTGCAAGGATATCATAATAACTGAGCCAGTTATTCAGTGTCATTCGAACATACACCAGTTTTTCAAAGGATACATTGAGGACTCGTATAATGCCGTTCATGCAGGTAATCCCAGGCTGGAACACAATTGACTCCAACAGTACTTTCTGCTCTCTCACTTTTCGCAAAAGTTCTTCTTGTGAAGCAGGTAACGTAAACAGTTGAGAGAAAAAATATTCCTCCTGAGGGAAAACTTCATCTTCTATGTCAATGTTTTGTCCTGTATTTGGAACTTCCCAGGTATCAAACTCTTTAACAGACACAAGATCAAACCCAAATGCATCAGCAAATGAAACTTTCCTTGCGATGGTGGTGGGGGTATCTGCCTCCTCTTCCTCTGAAGAAGCAGAATTCCGCCTTCGGGGAAGTGGAGAGAAACGATGTTTAAAGTCAGGTTTAACATCTTCGTCCTCTGAAGAGAAATCGTTTACTGTGGGGACTTCTAATAAGTTAGCACTGCTAACGCGACTAGGTCCTTCAAAAGACTCCATTGGGCTCTCTGATATAAACTGAAAGAGAACTGTACAACTAGTAGCAGCTGATATTTGAGACACTGTGATTTAAAACAAGGATTAATGTTACAGTTGACATTGCAAAAGGGAGTCAGGCCTATTAATAGACACTATGGTGTGTGAGCTATGTTAGTCTGTTCTCCATCTGACAGTATTAGGTGTTATAATTTCAATAATACATTTCAAATATTGCATTCCCTATTTTTATGTGGCTCTACATGCTAGGAAGAAAAATAGTATTTAAAAACTATATTCTTTTACACTGTTGAACTACACAAATTGAGCTATTTTTAGATTATAAACTTATGTTGCCCAAAAAATTCAACACATTGCACAAATGAGGAGCTATCAAGGCCATTTTTCTACAATACTTTTAGATATAGAAGTGCAATGTCACATTCTGCCCCGGCTTTATACCATGCTAACTCAGTGAGCCAGCTCCTAGAACCATGCCAGCTTTTTCTAGCTAAGGATTAGCCATCACAACCTAAATGAATAAGGAACGCTATAAAACATTGATGTGAGTACACTGGAGATGAACTTGTAATGTTCCATTGTAATATCACTGAATCCACCACTAATTAGATTATGAAACCATCTAGTGCTAGAATGCATTTAGCATCACCCAGAAAAACGGAGAGAAAAGCAGCTTGCAGAATTAAACTGTGCAGCCAACCCTGAAACACTCTTCAAAGGGTTTTCAACCTTTGTGCAGGACATCTTCCCATGATACAAAATTAAACCGTGTCTTCTCAATCAACTTAATCAGTTAGCATTTGGCCTTTACTTTTATGGCATTCCACGTATGGAAAGATGCGGTGTTTATGGGACAAAGATCATGAACTCAACAGGTCACCTTTTTCCTTCATATTGCTTAATCTATTCTGTTTCCTCTGTGTCTGACTCAAAGGGTAAGCCTACACTATAACCTAATGGTGTAGTACAAGCTAATAAATAAACAGGACTTGCTTGGAATTAGCCCTGTCAGAGACTGACAGTATTAGTGGCATCATCACAGATGTCAGCGCAGGCTAGAAACCTAACTTTTCATTCACATTTTCAAACGGCTCAGGGCTTGCAGGCCATTTTGAATCCTTCCCCCTGATCTTACAGTGCCACTGGTAACTCTAAAGCTGACCTGGGTATGTCTATTATCCGTCAACAAGGTAAACCACATCTTATCATAAATCCCCTTTCTGATAAGGAATTCTCTCGCACCATGAGGGTATCTCCAGGTCTTACCAATGCTTCTCCATCTTAACCTCTCAATAGCCATCCCACCTGCTATTTTAAAAACATTCATAACTCCCCTAGCACCATCATACTTTGAGACAATGACTTATAAAGAGAGATTTATAAAATAGATTTCTACCATAAACTACAGAACCCTTACAAAAACCCATAAACTTCTGGGATATTAGTGGTTTTGAACCAGTACTGTACAATGAGGTATTTTTCAACAAGGGTCAACAGTAAAAGCATTCAAGATTCGTTACTTAAACATAAGTGGTAGTGCTATCCAGCCATATATTCATGAGTGTCTAAGAAAGGCTTGAGATCTCCAGAGCTTCTCCCATGGAAGGCTCTAGAGTTTTTCTCAGTGGGATTCCAGAAGCATCTCTTCTGCCTGCTCCCGCTTACTGCTCTGCACATAGCTGCAGAGCTGATTTGTCACATGCACATGTTGGCTTTGTACTGTGTGAATTAGGTGCAGTTTGGGAAATGAGGCTTCTTGACCTAATGGCGACTCAATTTCTTCTGCCAACATAATCTAAGAAAATACTACTGTAGTAATTATGCAAACAAGGAGAACTTATCTGGGACACTATGTCCTGGTTTCACTAGGATAGAGCTAATTTTCTTCTTAGTAGCTAGAATAGCACTCTGTTTTGGTTTCAGTATGGGATTTGTTATGAGAAGAATGTTGGTAATATACTGATGTTTTTAGTCGTTGCTAAGAAAAACCAAGGACATTCCAATTTCTTATATTTTGCTAGTCTGCAGGTGCAGAAGAAACTCAAAGGGAGTAATTAGCAAACCCAAACTGGCATGTGGATATGCCAATGGGATATTCCATATCTTATAACGTCATGTTCAGTATATTAATGAGGGTTGGTCAGATCTGGGGAGTCTCTCAGTCTCTCTCTCTCTTCAGGTTTTGGAATTGTCTCTGGTCTGGGGTCACTAGCTGGGGACTGGGCTGGGCATTCGTTAGTGGGTGGTGAGCAATTGCACTGTACATCACTCATTTGTATATTCCATTAGTACTGCTATTATCATTCAATTATTAAATTGCTTTTTATCTCAACCCATGAATTCTCTCACTTTTACCCTTCTGATTCTCTCTCCCATTTCCTGAGTGGAGGAGGGTGAGCGAGCGGCTGTTCAGTGTTTGGTTGATGGACAGGCTAAAACCACCACGTACTGTTACTCTAATGGTTACACCTATTTCTGTGAAAAGCTATTTCCCCTTTTTCATTCTGTATGTTTCTTTACCAAAAGCTGCATAGACAAATGCAAATGGGAAGGTAACTTCCCTGGCGGACTCTGGTGGGTCACAGAGGTAAGAGGCGCAGGAAGGAGGAGGGCTGCCCACCGACTGTGCTCAGGGGAAGGAGGGTATATCTCAGACCAAGGCATACTTTGAGAATGTGTTCCTTTCTAGTTGAAAATAGGAGAAAAGCAGAAAAAGAAAAACCATGGAAACTAGTATTGTGGCTAGATTGTATGAAAATAAGTTAAAAGTTCAGTTAAAGAGATTTTGATCTGTTGATTATTTTTTTGTTGTAATTTTTGTTTTCTTAATGCTTGCTGAAACCAAACAGTGATTTGTCTTGGTCTAGTCCAGTACTAGTTCAGTCAAGGAGACCCTTTCCATTGGCTTCAGTAGGTACTAGGTTAGACATTCTGTCCAAGCCATCAAATCACTAGACGCCATACTGCAAGATATTCTGAAGACAAAGATATATTCAATTATTTATTTTTTAAACCAAGTAAGATTAGTAACTTCAATTGACTCAGATTATTCTGTGCACCTTTAACTGTCTAGTCATTCAATGAGTTCAAATCCTTTACTTCTATCCTGGGTGTAAAAAAACACGTGACTTGGGAACCAAAGGGTTATTCAGCAGTTTAGCCTAAGTGATACGACTGAGCGACAGTCTTCAGTCTCATGCCATTATCTAGTGAGAGGAGCAGCATGTACTTAGTAAAGCCAGATAAAATAAGAAACAGAAGAATGTTGTATAAGAATTAAACAATAAAAAAGAGAGAAAAGATTCTGCCTTTGCAAAAGAAAGAAATATCAGTGGTTATAAGGGTGGAGACCAACAAACAGCTGAGAACAGAGGAAGGCCATCTTCTTCAGTGTGGAGGTTTATGTCTGTTCTCCACCTGATTTAGGACTTGTCTGGACAGTTTGCACTGGGTTAAGTTTTTCATGACAGTGCAAGTATTTTATCAAAAGTGTATACAGAGTTACATCAAAGCAAGCATAGTTATACATATAGGAATTGTATTAACACTGTGAAAATATTGTAATAAAAATAATATCATAATATCATCTTGCAAAATGGTGCCAAAAAATAATTAAATGAGACAAAAAAGTAACTATTTCTTTTCAGACTGTAACAGCAACAGGTAATTTCAGAACATTTTGATAGGACAATTTCTCTAATCACTTATTTTCTAAAGCCTCACCTTCCTTACTGTTTTTGAACACAGCAAATTCAAATGTTGAATCAAGACAGATGGTTTCCAGGTGTTCTTAAACAACAGGTACAATTGAGGAAGAGTGTGTAGAAAATAAGACAGCTCTATATGGGATAGCTGTGGGATAGCTTCTCTGTTGTATAAAATAGTAAACATTACAGAGAAGAACATCACAGAGTTAGCAGGATTGTGACTTAATTAAATGCACAGCAGAGCAACAAAAGCAATAGCCAAATAAACATTTAATTTAAAAATACTTGCATCTGCCTATGTTTGGGGCATATCTATTTTTAGCACTGGCCAGCTGATCTTTCTTGACCTTAACTGGAAGGAAAGAGAATATACCTTTCTGTGTCAACTGAAAAGCAATTATGTCTTAAATATGGACTAAAGATGAGCAGCATAAAATCTGGTTCCACTTGGCTTCCTAACAGTGTATTCCCTAGTGTCTTAGAAAACTGCAGTACTTCAACTGAGTATGAGATGTGTTATTTACTTCACTGCTATTAAATGCATCTATTAGGATAAGGCATAAAAACACCTTCTCCTTGCAGAGAACACTATTCTAGCTGACTGTTGAATGGTCAAAAGTGCTGAACAAGAAGTAGAATATTTTAAAGGTTATATCCTTCAGAAAAGAACACTGTTGGCATATTGTGAGAGGTATTTTGAAGCACCAATTCATTCTTAAAGCATGTAGAACTAAGGAACAAAGCACAGAATTTCACTTAAGCAAGATTTTCTCTCTAAATTACACAACTGAAGTTAAATATCAGTAATAAAGGATGAGTGTGAACAAAGGCTGCCCTCAGTTGCTTTCTGCTCTTAGTTACAGATTGTACGTGCTGTCAGAATTTTTTTACAAAACTTTGTCCCAGAGTAGAAACCAGAGCACTCTTTTAAATTCGTGCTGTTTTCACAATGCCAAACAGAAAAATTGCAATCTTTGTAAATATTTAAAAAATAAACATTAGAATTATTTTAAGAGGATAGCCTGCATTCATACAATCACAGCTAAGTCACTGACAAAAGTCTCTTTAACCTAAATTGACGACAGTCAAACAGTGGCAGAGGAAAAGAAAATCTTTGCACAGTGAAAATTCAGAACAAATTACATTATTTCAACAGAATTTCCAAATACTCTGTTTTCCCCATTCATCTTATCAGGAACATTTCATATATTGACAAATCAAAATGATAAACAATTTAACTAGTCTGGCTGGTAAAGCTAGCTCCTTCTTTGTTATGGTGTTTTGTGGGAAATCTCAGATTTCTAACTGTCCATTGTCTATCAGTACTGAAGAGAATGCAATAACAAAAATGCTGCTTTAATAAGGTGTATATGGATATTTCAAGAAGAATCTGCTTCCCTGGGTTGGAAAAAGCCTCTGATTCTTCTTTCAGATAAAACTGGACATTGAGCCAGTGAAGGTGGTTCTCCGTCTAATGTGAAAGCTTTGCAGACATTTCAGGCAGTAACAAGTTGACTCCCACAAGGAATATGGATTAAAGAGGGAATTTGCATTACAAAATTTCAGAAGGAACCTTGATTTGGGAAGAGAGAGATTTTTATCCTTTCACCTTTAAAGATAGGACTCAGAGGAAAACAAAGTTAATTCTAGAAATAATGTGGAGAAATGAAGAACAAGCAAGATGCCCATACTTATAGGTTGAATATTTTCCTCAAGGGCATATCTGGAAAAAAAAAAATCTTTAAAATCAGAGCTTTCAGCCCTTCCAGATGTAGCTGGTTTTGCTCATCCTTTTATCTTTCATTCCCTCTAGAAACTTCCTTTATTTATCAAAAGGATTGTTCCTCTGTTCAAGCATGGAGCCCTTTCCTACATATTTTTTCTTCTTGCATAGGATTTGAGTTCAAGTTTCATGCTTTTGACTTTTGGGTGTTTACTACATTTAAATTTCTAAACTCTTCCATCTGTGTCCATTTAATAACCTCAGCTTCCACAGTTTCTTAAAATCTGCCTTATAACTGAAAACCTAAATAAGATGTTTTTGCTTATTCTTGATTTAATTTGAGTAATTGTAGGCACTTAAAGTCCAGTTTCTGTGCCTACTCCTTCTTTAAAATCCTCTCCATTTACGAAGTCGCTACTAAAATAGCAGAACATGTGGTTGACTCTGTGTTTCTTGTTGAAGATATGGGACAAGGAATATATAGTCCTTGTCAGAGTGAGCAGCATTTATTCTCCAGTCTGCAACTGCAGTGTTCCATAAAAACACAAATCTCAGTAGAAATAACCTAATAATCTATAGTGAATCCAGTATTTTGAATTGAAATCAAACTTTTGATGTTATTATTGTAGGAACCCCTCTAGGCATGACCTGCTTACAGTTGCAGCAATGGAAAGGAGGTGATTTGTAATAAATAGTCCAAAGTGCCAGATCACACATTTCAGAGCTAATCTCAATAACTTCTGCTATGATCTGGCAACTGTTCAACTGAAAATGAGAGAGGAGGAGAATAAGCTGGGTAAATTAGTCAGCAGAAGGTTATGAAAAGCCACCAGTAATAGAAAGATTGTGGCAATTTTGGGATGTGCCAGGCAGGGAATTTCTGGCAGGGATAGAGCAGGTCAAATGAATGCCTTCAAAAGAAGGTATTGCTGAGACTTCAGGCCCAGGAAAAAACAGTTAGTTTGTCATGTCATCACTAGGATTTTTGAACAGCCAAGGCTGTTAAAATACCAGGTACATCTCATTCACAATGGTTAGTGGAAAAGTCCTCTATTAAATCTTCCAAGCAAGTAGGTGATAATTCTGCCCTGACACAGTATGATAGTTTCACTGGGCTAGCCCTTGGCTAGCAGCCAACACAGCTGTTCACCCACTTTCCCCTCACCCCTAGGGGATAGGGGAGAGGATTGGGGGCAAGGGTAAGGAGAGTCATAGGTTGAGGTAAGAACAGTTTAATAATAGAAATAAAAGAAAACTTAAAATAATACTAAAATTAAAATAGTAGTGATAATAATAATAATAACAGTAACAAAGTATGCAACTCAGTGATGCACAGTGCAACTGCTTACCACCCGCCAACCAAGCCCGGCCCGTTCCCAGATAACGATCCCGGAGGAGCAACAATCCTGAACCAAAACCGCAATCCTGAGAGAGCGAGAGCCCGAGCAAAAGCCAGAGAGAGCTAAAAGAGGAAGGGACTCTCACCAATATACTGGACATGACGTGATATGATATGGAATATCCCATTGGCATATCCAAATGACAATTTCGCTTATTAATTTAAATATTCCTCACCCCCTTAGATCTTGCCCTTGTAGATTAACAAAACACAAAGTCCTTCACTTCCAGTGACAAAAATGAAAACATTGGAATGTTATCAAGTGTTTCTTTTATAACAAATCCCAGGCTGAAAGTAAAATGCAACACTATTCTAGGTACTAAAAAGAAACCCAGCTTTGTTCCAGCTGAAAACCAGGTCACACAGATATGCTGGATAACCCATGTGAACTATAGCATTACGGTATGAGTCTTGTTTCCTGATTGAAAAAACATTGCGGCTACCAACTGAAACATATGACAGTGGATCTGAAAGCCTGAGAAAAGGCTTGCAAGTTCCCAATCAAGATGATGAGCTAGGATGTGAACTTCAAGCTCAGAGGGGAAAAGGGACCATTTTGATGGGTTCCCTAGTTTCTTTCTTTATCTCTCTTTGCCAGAACTAGCATCTAAAGGAAGGAACCAAGGGTTATTTTCAGAACCCATTAGAGCCTGAATAACGTCAACTTCAGCCTTTTATGATTGAATCTTCAAGGCTGTTGTTGATGCCTCAAAACATGGATCTCATTTACGAATACTTATTTTGAACATCAAAAGTGACCCAAAGGAAGACAATACATCTTCTTTCAAAGTTTTTGCCATTTTATTTTGTTTTGCTTTAGAATATATTTAAACACATTTAATTACTTTCCTTGACTAATCACATGAGATGAGAATCTTGTCCTTAACAGTGTCAGACCTCAGGAGGCTGAGGGCTATGTCAGAGTTTAAGAGACAGTTGATGTTTTGAGGGTCACAGAGCACAACACTCACTTCCTCTGAGTGGTAATTGCTCCCTCAAGTGGCTTCCTGGGTCCACAGGACCCATCACATTAATACTTAGCATGAAAACTAGTTGCATAATTGAGAACAGAGAACTAATAAAAAAAAAAAACAACCAAAAACAAAACAAAAACAGAGAGCAATTTTCAGGGTGTTTGTGCTTTAATTCAATTTCACCAATAGGTACCCTGCAGCTGCAAAATTTGATAGCAAGTTTCATTTCACACAGTACTTTCTTTTAGTGCGTAAAACAAATGTTTATTGTACTAAATACAACGTGTTTGACTGTGTTTGACTAAGGGTAGAACACAGGAACCAACATGTTGGTTTCAATTTGTTCTGCATATCACTGGAGGGTCTAATCCTTTCACAACTCTATCCACCATCCATTTTTCATTAATCATTATTTTTCAATGGGGAACACTGAAGGGTGTTTTCTCAGATTATAATGAAGTGAGAGGCTGACGTCATGGTCTGTTTATCTTCATACTTAACATAGTATAATTATTTTGTATTTATTTTATCAAGGACTTGCACCTTGACTTTTGTAAACATAGGCAGTTCAGTTTTCATTGTTAAGGATGTTGACTTAAGAAAGTATAAAGTAGGAATCTGGGTACGTGACAGCAGCACATTTAAAGTCCAACTTTCATTTCTCCTGCTGGTTATTCAGTGACCAATTATTCAACTGACTACTTGCAGTAAAATATCAGAGCGCTTAAAATAAATGCTAGACTTCATGCTGCTATAATGAGTGAAGACTTTTCTGAAAGCAATGAAGGAAGTCCAGGCATCCATACAGTAGGAGAAGAAGAAGAAGGCAAACTGTCTCACAGGATTCCACCCCGAATTCACAGCACACACATAGATGGCAAAAATGGTCTTTCTTTGAGCATGGATGATGCAAGATTTCTAGAAAAGCCACCCCTATCTTACATAGCCTTAATTGCAAAAGCAATTCTTTCTTCCCCTACAAATAAACTGAATTTAGCTTCTATCTACAAATATATTGAAGATAATTTTCCTTTCTACAGGAACAAAGGTCGAGGCTGGAGAAACAGTGTAAGGCACAACCTTTCACTAAATGATTGTTTCATCAAGGTGGGAAGATGTGAGGATGGTAAAGGAAACTACTGGAGTATCCATCCATCAAATTTAAATGACTTTGTTCACGGGGACTTCAGGCAACATCGAAGGTCACGAAAGCGAAGGCGTCAAAAAGAGCTAGAGCACTGCCTTGCTGTGAATTATTTCATGCCATGGGAACACTATCCTTCCTACCCAGCACCAAACTGGCTTTACCAAACACATTATTTTATGGATCCCCTGTGGAAAATGCTATATGCTGACAGACTGCAGTTTGTGCATGAATACCAGAAATGGAATGTAAACAGTGATTTAATCATGGGGAAGTTTTCATCTCCACTACAGAATGATAAACCATGGAGCATTTCTGTGGACTGGTTTTATGGATCTCCTGCTACTTCAGTTATGCAGCAGAATTTTTTCCTTAATATTCGATAGGCTTTCCCTAATTCCCTCTTCTGCTCTTCTCAAAAGCGGCAGCAAAGCGAAGCATTCAGACACATCTGTAAGTACTAGAAAGTACTTGAAGTGTAGTAACTTTGCAGGCAGCTGTTCAGGACTCTGTCAAGATGCAATATATTAATATATATGGCTCAGTTTTGAACATTCGTATACATTTAAGACAGCAAAAGAGCTTACATATGTAAACCAGTGATTACCAATGATTATTACCAAAATGTATTAGCTTTGAAATGATAACAATTAATACTGTTATTAATAATGCTACTAGTCACTTGCAGTGCACAGATTATTTAGTATAAGAGTAAATCCATTAGCAGTGGTTGCTCAGTAAAATTACCTTTAAACTGTCTTGTATTAATCATATCACTGTATACTATGGCTCTATTAGATTCAAATTAATGCACATGTATGTGTATGTATAGCTATATATTCAAACACGTACACCCATATATCTACTTTTCTGTCCTACTGAGTAGGAAGGATTCATATATTTTTCCTTTGTCAGTTGTGAATGCCTTTGAAATGCTACTTGTCACCTCCCATACTGTTGGAAATACTAAGTGAGTTATTCTTCAAATCTTAGTTTTATACATTGGTTGGTACTCATTTGGTACTATTAATTCCCATGCATTGTACTGATCTAAACATCACTGTACGTTTATGTATCTTCAGCAGTTAAGTGGATACTCACTTCTGTATGAATAAATGTTCAGATTAATAAATATTTCAAGTGAAATAGGATTGCAATATTATCTTTAATATGTTTTTTAGTTCAGATCTTGTTCTTAAATGCACAGCCACATATTAATTAACCTATTTGAATGACTAGTTATTGACAGCATGACTGATTATGAGTTTATCCACTCACTTAAATATATTTGTTAAATTTATGTATCTATCCAGCAACCTCATTGTAACAGAACTTTTAATCAGAGAAGTGTAGCAAGCGTTCCAGTGAAAACATCCAGCTTTTGCTAAGTTATAAACTTTCAGAAAAACTTGCTTTGAAATGTTTGCTCACTGAAAAGGTAGGCTTGAGCAGTAAAGCCCTGAGACTCTGCTGTGCCTTAGTCATGAAAAGCCACAACATGTGGACAAAACTTGAGACTTGGACAAAGGTGGGGGAAGGTGAGGTTCTGCGGCCAGCCCAATGGGAACTGGGCTGAGGAAACGACAGAGATGACTGGGGTTGGAACAAGTAGCCCAGATGTTATGAGCAAGGAGCTACGAGAAGCCTGAGGGGCACAAACTGTGAATGCCAGGCAGGTATAATCAGATGAGATTGAAAGCTAGGGACAGGAAGAGTCGGGGCAGGTTTAAGGAGTAGCAGGTGGGAAAAGTCTCTGTCTGCCACCCTTCATGTACTAGAATGCCTGGGACGGAATTTAATACAGTTCTTTAGCTGTCAGCAAATTACTTTAAAATTACACAAGACATCAAGTTGCTCCTGTTTGTTCTCAATGGCTCCATTAGCTTACTTGGGAAAAGCTTGTGAAGTGCACCTGAGGATATTCCTAGAAGAACACAATGTCATTTGATTTCGTCTTCTCTGCTAAATAAGGCTTGAAGGAGGGGATTAAGTGTACAATATGACACTTTGCTTGAGGTAATGTGACCTATTGCTTAACAGGACATCCTTTAAGCCTGGAGTAACCCTTTCAGTTTGCTCTGGGAAAAGAATTGCATTTTACCAGATTAGTGACAGTGGTGGAAAGTGGCATATACCAAACTATACAGAGGATTCCAGATCTTCATCCCAGTTTCCTGTGGGAATGTGATAAGAGGAACTCACATGCAGGAGAAGGCATTCTTCTGCTCAGATGCTCAGATTTTATTTGAAGACCACTTTGAAATAGTTTTCATACCACTAGTGGTACACATACCATAGCCTGAGAGCTCACATCTTAGATATTTCCAGCCTGATTATGTAGCTGTCTGCATGCTCTCTTATGTTTTGGGGTTTTTCTCAATGTGTTTTAACTTTTTTTGTTGTTTTTATAGCACCTGGATGCTGCAGTGGCAGGAGAATTCTTTTCATGTAATGAGCAACTATTTATTTATTTTGTCCTTATCATTCAGTGGGTAGCCATGGCTTTCTTACTGTGCATAGTTCAAACACTGCTCTGAAGACAAAATTACCCAGTCACTATTTTATTATTATCCTTGAAAGCCATAATATCATTTACTTTCAAAACAGCCTGAGAGATGAAGAACATCTTGAAACACAGGCTTAAGGTCAAAATTGCTTGCTCACTTTGGACATCATGTTTGTGAAATTATCATGTAGTAGTATTTTATGTGCTCAAAGTGTGGCTCCCATTGCCCTGGCTTTCAGCTCTGAGTGTTTAGAACATTTCCAGTGATCCCAAGCAACAAGGAAACCAGTGACCATCTGTGAAAAGTTTGAATTCAATAAGCTGTGTAGAAATACAGCAGCTGATGAAAGAGAGGATTCCATCTCTTTAAGGCAAACTTCAACTGTCATAATATACACAACCCTTTTTCTTCCTGTAATCCCCAGCCCAGCTCACCGAATACCTTCCAACTTCTGCAATACAAACAAATATTTCTTCATTACATTATTCTAATTGATCTACAAAACAAGTCTACTTTGGATATTAAATAAGGTAAGGAAAATCCAGATTTTTTCATATAACTAAAGGCAATATTGTAATGCCTTCAGCTGAGGTAAGGGCCAAGTTAGGAATGCTCAGTTTAGACAAGATGCCATTTTTTACCCCTAGCTTCTGATAGCTTGACTTTGCAATCTTAATAATGTTTTCATCACAACTGAAGATGTAGGGTTAATATGTCATTTTGTGATGAAAATGTCAAAGTGCTAATTTGCAAACAATCTGAAGCAAAAACTTAAAAGCAATAAGGAACAAACAATTTATGCATTCTACCTGACTTCCAAACCCTCAAATCTACTTAGCATATAAAAATAAATAATTTTCTGATCTTGGAATATTATCCTGCAACTAGAAAGGACATTAAATTTCTGATACAGGAAATTACCATTTAATGAGAAGACAGAAATGTTCTTGAAAATGAAACAGATTAATTACATGCTTGCACAGGGATGTTTGAGGCAGTACATGTGGTGTAAGAGACTCCTTAGGAGTAAAAACAACAGTTACAAATGAGAAATTACAGAAAATCTGACAGGAACACAATATCCAAAAACTGCATGTTGACAGCTTCAGCATTTTCCAGCTCAAATGCATTACGAGGGCTGATAAAAATGTCAGGAAGTCAGAATCTCAGCATTTTGACCATTGTCACCTCTGTTCTGCCCATAAATAAGACAGAGGTCATCTTTTTACAGCAGATCTACTTTGGGAGTACACAGATGAAATGCCAGTGTATGACATAAATAGCTGGAATGGAGGTCACGTATGCTCTCATAAATAAATACTGCCAATTGCTCTCCTCTTCTTTTTGCACTAAAGAAAATAACTTCTGCATAATGAAATTATGTTTGAACCATACATTTGCTAACACTTTCAATAAACTCTGTCTTAATGATGAGCAGTAAGAGAACTAGGCCTGAATATTAGAATCTTTTATTAACAACATTTCACAGGTAATAATTTTAAGCCAGATAACAACATTGCCTTTGCAGTTGACCTTCACCAGTTTATACAAATATTTATTGTAAAAGTTCAATAAAATATCTATAAAGTCCAGAAAGATAGTATACAGTTTAATTTCTGATACATTTGCTCTCTGGCACAACCACTGACTCTGAGACTTGTCTTCTTTCATATTGAAAATAACTGTCCAGGGACACGAATAAAAGCTTTGTAGAAAAAGAAGCCTCCAAGCTGTAGAGCAACTCCAACTTATTCACACTAATTTATGCTCACACAACAGTTATCCATTTTGTGTACTCCCTGCAACAGGTCGTGGAAGACAACTCGCGCCTTTGGAGGCAGCAGAGCACAAATACTTCTTCCAGTGTGGTGAGGCTTGTGTACATGGATGCATGAGGATATGTCAAGTTTGGCCTATAGTGACACCATGAGGGAAAAAAAAAAAAAAGGAAACAATCAAAGCCTCTTTGAGAGTTGGTGTAATCAGAAATGAGATTGTGAAAATGCCCCAGTCACACAGGAACAATATAGCATCACTACAGGACACAGCTATGGCTGATGGGTTTAAATGTGCCCTCCTGTACCTAAACCTTTGCATTTCTTTGAAGTGTAATTTTAACCAGGACCTTCCCAGGTTTGCATTATCTGGCCTGTGTATGTTAAAACTATGCAAGAACTGTAACATCCATAATCTATATTGTATGCCAAATAGAGATAATCACTGACAAATTTAATTTCATCTTGTGTTAGTAAGGTGTAGTGTCATGATAAATGGATCATGTGGACATTTGTTAAATGACACAATTTTTTGTATCATGAACCAAGTTTTGAATCTTTCTGCCAACACAGACTCCTGACCAGGTGCATTCAAGCACCTGAGAAATGCCCTGGAAGGGCCACCTCAAATGGCTTCAGCATAGAGGATGTGGCTGAAAGAAGCTGGAGGCAGGATTCTCCTGTGATCTTTAAAGCTAGTTTGGTCTGTTTTTACACTCTGTTTAGGTAGAAAATTTGATATAACACCCATGAATGGCTCCCCTGCCCCTTATCTATCCCCAGTACAACTGAGGACCTATCCAGCTGTGTTAATTATTTCATCCTCTCTTCCTCCTCCATTGTTTACTCTGTCCTTCTGTGTGTGCATTCACTTTGCTGCCTTCCAGTTACAATCTGAAATTCCCACTTCAAGTTTTCCTGTGGCACTACTCTGTTACTTTCTATGGCTCAGCCAACACTGCCAAAGCAGAACCCTGGATCCCAATATTCCCAGTCCATCAGAAATAGAACAAAGCTTATGTCAACATATTGGAAGAAGACTTTAACAACTCCTGTAAGAACAATATAGAAAGACAATACAGGGCCTGATTCTGATCCCACCACAAACATGGAAAAAAACCCCGATTTCACTGAAAGCAACAGTGCACAAAGTTAGTAAAACTCAGACTTGCGGACTTTATTTCTGTCATAAGACCATACTGTACTAATTTTCCTGTGCACCTGACAGATTTCTCAGCACAATCTGTAGTAGACTCAATCTGGTAGCTCAGCAAGCAAAGTTTCAGTTAAAGGACTTGCTCATGGGAAGTTCTTGTCTCCAGATAGAGCTATCGGCTACTCAAAAACCCTTTGGAGCTTTCAGCACTTGGCATTTTTCTTTAACGGTTTTAACATTTATTTTAGTACTGTGTTTTCAGCACATAAAGCTTACCTACTTGCATCCTTTGAAGATAGTGTGTGGTTTACACTATACTTGTGAAGTATTAGTGAGTCTAAGGTCTGGTATATCTGGAGCTGAGAATGAACATCTGATCAGGTAGAAACAAGACAGTGTCAGGCCTGCTGGATTTTTAAATGGTTGCCTCTCTCCAAGTGAAGGAGTGGAAAAAATAATGGGGGAATCTTCAGCACCAGGAAAAACATCAGATAAATTTGAATTTGTAGTAAAAACCAGCCTGAGAATAGGCTTCTTTTAGCGAATATTGGTTTTGTTTTGGAGAAAGAAACATTTGCCTTTTAAAGCAGTGAGTTGCAACAGAATAGCCTTCCCACTTTCATTACTAAGAAAAAAGACATTAATCTGCCTGCTAGAAAAGTGTTTTCATGCTTCCATGCTGTCCAAATGAGTGTGAGAGAAAGCTTTAGAAAAGATATGACACTTAACATAAGTCAGAATAATAATAATTAAAAAAAAGTAAAGTCCTATGTATCAGTATATACTTGATTTTCCAGTTTGTGAGAGGGAAGGGAATAGAGGGACACCTAACTTGTAACAGAAGCTGCAGCTCTTGAATGTCATGCAGGACTATGAAATCAAAGCCTCCTGACCCTCAGTGCTCACATTCATGCCAGCCTTCCCTAGAAGAGCCCAGCTCTCCATGCCCAGGAGAGCACAGCTCCTCTTCTGAACAGCTACATAAAAGAATTTTGGGTATGAGAAACAGGAACAGTATAATAAGTGAATTTCACCCTGAATAAACAGATATAACATGTAATTCAAGCATTTTTCTGTAGTAGAAGCCAATTCCACAGCAAGTATAAAAGGAAATAGTGTTACAGCATTCTCCTCCAAGCAATTCAAATACTCCACTCTTCTGTTGCTGATCCTGACAGATATGCATGTATTTCTGTACTGTAAACAGACTAGACATAATTATATGTGCACAGACTGGATATTTTAATAATAGAATATATAATTCAATTTTCAAAATAAGCATATTAAAAACTACAATATATAACTAGAATATTGTACTGTTTCAAAACCCAATAAATTATTTAAAAGTTAGATACCAATTCAGAAAAAGCAATATCTTTATAGCCTGGGATATACAGCTCTACTATAGGAGAAAATTTTACTATCCTTCTTTGCTCCTCTTCCATAAGAATTCTAAAGCTGTGGATCACAATCCAGTCTGTCCAAGGGTTTCAGAATCCTTTAGTCATTCTAATACTCAAGCAACGTGCTAGGGCTCTTAGTATGACAGTAATATATGTAAATACTAAGGACAATAAAAATGTCTAAATAATCAAGTAAAGCAGCCATTACATGCACCTGAAACAACATACATTCCACTCCTCCCAACCTACATATGGATTCCACAAATTAAACTAAATTTCTTTCTTATTTTCTATTAATATTTTCATGGCTATCATTATTTGTAAAACTAGTAAGTAAAATTACTGAAACAAGAGGTTGTAAAAGAAAACCACTGTAATTAGAGATCGTTCTAAATCTGGAGACTCTGGGAGTTTGAGAAGAGCTTGCAGACACTTTGAAATGGATTTTGTCTGAAAATAGCTTCTAAAAAAGGTCGTGGAAGTATTTTTACAGAAAACATACATAAACTGAACTTCAGAAGAGTTTACAATATTAAGAAAGCAACATTGTACATAAACTGAACTATTCATATATTTTTTGTACAAGACATTTTAAACAGCTCAGTAGTAAGTTTTTGAAATTATCTAATATAGAAATATTAACAGATTTTTGCAGTACGTGCGTGTGTCTGGGTGTACACAAAAGCACGTGTGCATGTTTATGAATGCTCAAAATCTCATTCTTAAATGCAGTTGCAACAAGTTGAACAACTATATATTAAGAAGTACAGCTGGTGTAAAAAGCAAAGCAATAACGCTCCAGTATTAATAGCTGATATGTTTGCCGCTCCTCATATTCATGAAAGAAGCTAGACATGTGGAGATAATTGTCTCATTATGTTAGTAGAACCATCTCACAGATGAGACTAAAAACTGTAATTCTATTTAATCCCTGTAGCCTGTGACACAATCAAAGAAAAAAGGTAATGAGAATACAACTCGCAAAGCAGAAGTAAAAATAATGTCATAAAGGATGCTCCATCAGTTAAAACCTCTAGATGTACACCTGATTGTTGCAGACGAAGAAATCATTGTATAAAACATCAAGCACTGGGTTCACAGACAATTCTGAAATGCAAAGCAACAAATTAAATGGCACGCAGTAAGAGTCAGAATCAATCAGGACAAAATTCATGTCATGCTTGAAAGCCTTACTAGAATTCATACAGCAATGCTTCAGTTAGTAGATCTTTTGTTAATTGAGATACAACAATACATACCAAAATTTAGTAAGAAATGGCAGATGTGCTACTAGCTGATAATTACTTTGCAAATCTGAATCAAATAATAGCTCCCTAACAATTAGAGTAATCATAGTAATTTTAAGGGTGGAGAGAACAAGGATGATATCAAGTTTGCGATATAAAAAACTGGAATTAATACTTGAATAATCTCCATCATTAATCAAGAAATAAATCCATCTTGCAAGTGGATTTCTTGAGAGCAGTTAATAACTGCCATCACACTTTCCTGAGCCTGCAATCCAAATATAGATAGAAGAATGACTGATATTAGTTGTCTGAAAGTGACAATTCCCTTCTGAATATCACCAGAACATGTGACCTGTATAATATGAAGTTTTGAAGTTAAATGATCTTATAAGGAAATAATTGAGCAGCCAGCTTGATGACTATTGTGCATCACAAGCACAGAGACTTAGGTAAACCTGCTGTATCTTAAAGTGGAGAAAATAGTGATATTTTGGGGTGTATATTTATGCAAATTAAAAATCAAAACTTGGTTTCTACCAATTTCAAAACATCTAACTAATGCATTATTAGTATCTCCAGAAGATTTGAACCTCAGTTTAGTGGAACATGCACCACCTAACAGGCCATGGGGTATTTCCCAGGCACACTGATGTTCCTGCTGAACCTGTTCCTCTCTGCATTGCAAAGCTATGCAACGCACAATCAGTAAGACCTTAACTCAATATTGTCTGTTCCCGCAGCCCAATGCAGGAGGCAGCTTCCTCCAAGGAGGGAAGTCCGAAATGCAGTCCCTGCTGCAGCACATCCTTCGCTATTTACTCCTAATACACAGTAGGTCAGGATCTGGAGAAGACACCTTTTCTGCCTCTAAAAGGAGTTCCATAATCATATTCATAAAACCAGTTTTTCATTTGTTCTTATCCTTTTTCCATTTCTCTTTCATCTTAGATTTTTTCAGACGATACTCAAAATGGACCATACTCAAGAAAATTTTCTGGTCTTCTGGGGACCTGACTCGTGAATGTTTGAGATCGCTGGTAGCACTGTAGCTTGTTAAGAAAAGAATCTAAACCACAGAAAATTAAAAAACAAAACAAAACAAAACACTTCGGTCATGATAACTCTGAGAATATAACCCAAGATTCCATTTGTCAAATATATATTATGGTTTACTCATGGAAGTCAGCTCTGATTTTTGTACCGATGTGAATGACTGTGAAGAGCAGTAGGGAACAGGCCCAACGTATTACAGTGAATACATTGTTTTACAGATTCAAAGCATGTCTAAATGCATTTTTTAAATCTATGGCAAATGTGCAGTGTGACAAACTCCACAGAAGCCAATGACTGTCTGTACATCTGGGGTATTAAACATTTCAATTAGCCAGGGGAAATGTATGGATGTGAAAGCAAAGTCCTATCTCTCAGTGACCAGAAGATATCTATTCATACAAAACAAGAACGGATGAATTAAAGTCTGCTGGAAAAAAACAAAATGCTTGTTAAACCTTTGGAATTAACAAAGTAATCTGTTAGCAAACAAAAGCAAAGATAAGTTTTCAAGATCCAACATTCCAGGCCAATGAATTATTTCCTAGAATGGCAGTTTGATGTATACATTTGGGAAGCAACTGGAAAGGCTAATTTTTCTAACTGTACTTCAATAGAATAGTCTGACTTAAAAAAAAAAAAAAAAAAGAAAGAAGAAATATGGCCTAACAAGGCCAATGGATGTTGCTGTGAATTTATGCCGTGATTTAAACATTACCTTACAGGGATTACCTTACTAGAAGAAGAAACAAATTTTTAAATCTACTGGAAAACAGAACTTTGTTTTTTAGAAACAAATTATTTTTTCCCAAAAACTATTACAACAGCTACTCTGAAAAGCAAAATTACCCCTTTGTCTGCAGGATGGCAAACTGCTTTATAGTATCTTAATAAAATACCTAAGGCTTTTCTACATTAGGGATTCACTGTTCCAGGCAAAGCACACATGCAAATCTATTGCAAAATAATGGTGTTTGGGATTTTACTGAAAAGCATGTGCCAGTGATGACACAAAGTCTGGCCCTCTGTGGATATGTGAATGAAGACATCAGTTTAAAGTATAATTGTATTAATTTTTATGTGACTTAACAAGAGGAGATAGACTAAATGAAGAGCTTGCTGTACCTGCTATGTAGAACTGCATGCTTTCTTTACTGTGTGGCAGAGACATATTCAACATAATTCAATATACTTAGCTTTTTGGCAACTATATGATCTGACACTTGAAACAAACCGTTCCATTTTCCTGAAAGTGCCAACAACATCATTTTGAAAAAAAACAAGGATTCAAAATACTTTAGCCCTGGTTCAGTGCAGATCATCTCACAGATATTTATTGTCTTGGCCCCTTGGAGATATTTCAGATCCGGCTTGAATCTTGAAATGGCATTGAATGATACTGATTAATTGGAGGAGTCAAAAGGAGGCATGTCATGAGGGAAACAGAAGTAAGGACAGCATGTGTAGGGAAGGTTGATAACAAAAGAAATGCTCCCAAGTTTGTAGAATGGCAGCCAGTGAGGATCGACTTCCCAGGGATGCTGAAGTGAAGAGATGCAGAGGACAACCACAACACATGGGTGCACGTTCTTCAGTAAAGTTTCCCTGTATTTTATCTCATTGGCTGCTTTAGCACCTTTCTGGCCATTTGTGGCATTTTCCTGAGCCATAGCAAGACTCCAGTTCTGGTTGCTACCTGCTTCCTCATTCCTTCTTCTTCTGTGTCCTTTGAATCATTGTCTTTGAGAATTTCTCTTCACTTTGGACTTGGATTCAGAAGCCTCCATGAGCTTTTATTCTTTTTTAAAATATTTTGAAGTTATCATATAGGTGTAGAGCATGGTCAGTTTAAGGGGAATTGAGGGGACCAAGAACAGGACTTCTGACAAACAAGTTTTGATACAGATGGAGCCACCACACCAAGCCTGTGGCAGGAATAAGGACACTTGTTCCTGGGGGGAAGAGAGAAAATGAGGTGATGAGGAATAGGCTCTGGCCGAAAGCCTGTCTATTCCTGAATCAGTGAGCTTGCTTGCTCTGGCTTATCACAGATTCCAGCTGCCTCTCAAAAACGTTGTTCAGTCAGAAGGACAGGAGAAAAGACAAGAGTGGCAGAAACCTGGCACAAGCAGAAGCTGAGCTACTACATTCTCACAAAGTCTCATCACTGCTTTAAGTCTATCATGTCAATAGTGTGAGCCAGGAAACTGGGGACAGTGGCCAGAAAAAGTACTCTCATCTAGGTGTTCCTGCTCCGGCAGGGGGATTGGACTAGATGATCTTTTGAGGTCCCTTCCAATCCCTAATATTATGTGATTCTGTGATTCTGTGATTCTGTGATACTGTCTCACAAAATGGTGATCTGCAGCTCTAAAGGAAAAGACAGATATTAGATAACGTCACAGCCTGTCAAACCTGTGACCTTTAATTAAAGCATGTGCAATCATGCTCTTCAGTTCTCTCAGCAGTGATACTCAGGTCAAAATGAGATATTTTCAGAGACAGAAGGCTGGTTGGCAATGGGTCTGAAGGGCGGGTACGAGGTCAATCTTTCTGAGGTCCTGCTTGGTCAAAGCTGTGCCTAGTATCAGTCTTCATCATGAAGGCAAGTGACACAAGACTGACACAGGAGACTGAGACAGAGACACAATCATTTTGTGCATTGACTGTGTCTGAAACAAGATACTGGTTGATGCTGGCAGTCTGTGTCAACAACAGTCTAACTAACAGCTCAAACATGACAAGTCCTTAGCTTTCTCTGAGAACATCCTCATACCCCTTGTTTCAGCAGAGCTCTGTATGACATTGCAGTGAAGAATGCACTGCTGTTTTCTTAGCAACTTCCTCCACAATGTTTGAGCAACTACCTCTGAACTCCACGAAATCCTTATCTCTACTTTTCAAATAAATTGAAGAGTTTAGAGATGCTCACAGAGCTCTCACTGGAAGCACAAATATAGATATGACATAAGAGATGTGAGCCAGCACTTAATAGATATAACTTCTAGCCACCACGATGAAGGAGTAGTAAAGATTGTTCAGGTAAACAGATCATCTAGTGAAGACAGGACAGTGAATACCAGCCTTAGAAATCTTCAGTACTATATAAGTTACTGCAAGATGAAATCTCTGTTGACTCCAATGGAGTAAAACCATCAGAGTAATCTGCTAGCTGCATCACTGCAATTATATTGCATGGATGCGAGTCTGTTTAAACAAATGCAATTCATACTGCATGGGTGAACTACACATGTAGATAACCTCTTCCTTTCCCTCAGACTTTCATAGTGTCAGTGTTCTCATTCCTTCAAATGTTTTGGCCACTTGGTTAGGTCTGTCAGTAAGGGTTATCATCACTGCAAATTGCAGTGGTGAGTTTCTTTGGTGACATGGTTATCAAACTTTGGAAATAACTAAAACTCAAATGTCACTGGAATTTCATTAACAAATTACCAAAGTGTGATTCTAACCCACAGATGAGAGGCCCTGTGTCCTATTATCACCATGAAACCATGCAGCCCTCGATTTGGCTTTTTTCATAGATTTACTGTAAGAATTAGCTTGCCAAAAAAGTGCTTATCAGTCTTGCATTCAAGACTAATACTGTTGTCAGAGAGTTTGAAAAGACCATTACCAACATCTTTAGCAAAAACTTTGCACATTCCTGCAAAATGTAGCATGTCTTAAAATGCTTTCCTAATGCTCCTGTTTGTCAATGAGTTAACCATATGTTGATTTAGAGATACATTTTCCACATACCTACCCCCAATTTTTGTCATTTGCACGGCTAATCTGTGCGCAATGCACTGTTAATTTGCCTCACAGTGTTCCCATGGAATATAATTTGTACGCACATAAAATATCAATGTAATATCTAGAGATGAAATCCAATGGAAACAGTTTACTGTGAAATCCAGTCTTTGTTCCCTCATTTTTCCACTTCACTGACTGTTGCTTTTTCAAAGTACTCCTAGAGCTCTCTTGCACAACCCTTCATTATGCTGCATTATTTCTTTATTTGGGAAATAAAACTAAAAAGTATTTTTATACAACCTAATTTCCCATAATTGTTGGGATGATGGCAAGACAGTTTTTCAGGAAAGAAAACGCTAATCAATTTTATTTCAAAAACACATTGAAATCCCACATAAATTGATGCCAGAGTGCAAATGCTACTCAACTGGGAATAGAGAGGGAGGGAAGAGAAATATATGCCAACTCTCACTGTAATACAAAGGATGTGAGATAAGTTTTATTTGAATCAAATGCTATTTAGCACCTTAAGCATCAGGAGCACATCTGATAACTCGAGTAAAATGTATTGATTTCTCTATTGATTTTTCTAATATAACTTCTGTATGAGGGAGCTACAACTGAAAGTAGCAAGCGACTCAGCTAATGCCAACTCTTAAGTGGTGTGGAGATGCTCGGATACACAAGATGGGTCATCACTGAATTCCAGAATATGATAAGTCCTGGCTTTCCCCTTGGAGGCAATACATGGCACTGGTAGCTTTCTCTCTCAGCTTGAAGTGTCTGCGTTTTTTCAATATGAATCTTTTCATGCATTTTTCTATTGTTATGAAAAATTTGCTTTGTTCAAGAACTAGAAGATGTACACATGGATTGAGACAGTATATAACCTTTACACTGCTGTACATTAACCTTAGAATAAGGCACATAAAGCCTTGTTCTTCAATCTCAAAACTGATTTGAGAATGTTGAAATGATACACAGAAGCATACATAGCACCTGTGAATTTCTGTTGAATTTATTTCCAGAAATAACTCTGAAACTCTACAATGTTTTTCACACTGTCTGGGCAGTTTTATATAAACAAAGGATATCAGGAAATTGTTGCACTAGAAATTCTACCATTGTCTACAACGGGACCAAAATTTCCTAGGCACAAACAAAATTCACCACTGAACTCACAGCAAATTTTACTTTGTACTGTTGGATTTAGCCTTACAGTCTGTTTTCTTAAATTTAGATCATTGTCACAAAATACATCTCAGAAGCATTTAGAAGGGGGAAAAAAAAAAAAATAAAAAGCCTAAAAAGTCCAGGAAAGGAAAAACAGCCTTGAGTTACACTTAGCATTCTAAGTATTTACACAGGGCAAGTAAAATTTGAAATATACTTTCAGCAGCAGGAACTCAGACTTTAAGTTTCAACTCTAAAGGTCAAAGAATGGAGTCTGTAATAGAGTATTTGGGGCACCCACGGTCCTTTAACCAGTCGCCCACAGGATTTTCTGCATGCCCTGGCTGTGAAGAGAAGGTTAATGCTGCTCCTCGGACACTAATTGTCATGAAGGAAGGGGAAGAGCTGGGCCAAATACATAAATGGCTGCACTATGAGAAGCTTTTGCTACTCCTTGTACAGATCCATCATAAAATTAGTTGTCACCCTGCTTTCCCCAGCAAGCATTGTGCTTACTCCTAGTTCCTCTATTGGACATTATTCAGACATTTTTTATTGCAATAAATGGAGTGGAGAAAAACAGCCCAAATTACACAACCTTTAACGTGCTCTCTGAATTAGGCTCAGGGCTTCCCGATGAAACACTTATGAGGTGGGACACCTGGTTCACCTCAAGACTTCAAATTTCAGGAGTCAAAGTTTACCCTGAGATTTCTTCCAGGTTCCACAGTTCACAAAGGACAGGGAACTGCTTGAGAGAGTCCAGCACTGAGCCACAAAGATGATTAAGGAAGTGGAACATCTCCCTTATGATGAAAGGCTGAGGGAGCTGGGGCTCTTTAGCTTGGAGGAGACTGAGGGGTGACCTCATTAATGTTTATAAATATATAAAGGGTGAGTGTCAGGAGGATGGAGCCAGACTCTTCTCGGTGACAACCAATGACAGGACAAGGGGCAACAGGTGTAAGCTGGGTGAGCTGGAACACAGGAGGTTCCGCTTAAACTTGAGAAGAAACTTCATTATGGTGAGGGTGACAGAGCACTGGAACAGGCTGCCCAGAGAGGTTGGGGAGTCTCCTTCTCTGGAGACATTCAAAACCCGCCTGGATGCCTTCCTGTGTGATCTCATGTAGGTGTTCCTGCTCTGGAAAGGGGATGGGACTAGATGATCTTTGGAGGTCCCTTTCAATTCCTAACATTCTGTCATTCTGTGATTCTCTAGTTTTATAACATTTTAAAAGCAATCCCTGCCCTCTGTCACAATGGTTAGAAAAACACTGCACTCACTGATTCTAAAAGACACACCCTAAGAATATATAGTTTGCAGAAAAGAAGGATATGTACATTGCAAAAAGAAAAGTAGGCAAAGAAGACTACTTCATCCTGCTGCTGCACTCCAGGCAGCGTGGGCAGCCCCGAACCTCCACTCGAACCGTGGCTGCTGGCAGCGGGGCGCAAGGCGCGGTGTGTTCTCCTAGGGCCGCGCAGTGACCCAACCTGCGCTTCAACTGACGCTGAGGCCCAGCTGCAGCGCAATCCCCGCGGCCAGCGCATCTCCTACCCCGGCGTCAGCCAGCCCCGCTCCTCAGCGCTTTGTGTAATTCTACACCAAAAAAAAAATTTAAAAGATAAAAAAAAAAAAAGGACTTTTCGTGCGAAGTGCTACTGAAGCCCGGACTCCTTCCCTGGGTGTCTCGCACAGCCCCATCCTGGAAGCAACACATCCTCGCTCGGCTGCGTTAATACGGCTGGGTGTAATTAATTAAACATCGGGAACGGGTCGGGCCGGCCCGGGCCCTCCGCTCTGCTCCGCCGCGAGCCACGCGGTGGCACCAAAGCGCCGCTCTTACCCCGCCGCGCCCGGCTCCGCGCCGCGCGCTATTCTTCGCGCCCCGGGCGGGGCAGAGCGGTGCAGCCGGGGAGAGCTGGCTGTACGCGCTGCAAGGGCGCGGATCTGAGAAGGGGCAGCGCGGCCGCGGGTGGCTTCCTCTCCCTGCGCGGGGCGGGTGCGGTGGGCAGCTGCGTGGAAAAGCGCCCTCGGTCCCACTGCGACGCGGAGCCGGGGCCAAACGGCGGTACAGGCCCGGCACAGCAGCGGCCCGTAAGCGAGGAACCAGCAGGTGAATGACGCGAGGAGCCGTCGGAAGGTGCGTTTGCTGCCCCTTCGGTCAGGTGTGAACGGAGCATTTACCAGAGCCAAAGCTCAGGTGCCCCTGCGTACAGAGTTTCTCTCGCACCTTCCTAACTCTTACCTGCCTTTGTAATATTTATTATTCATCGCACGTGGAAACAGGACAGCAAGTCACCTGTGTCCACCAAAACACCCACCGGACCCCTTCTCTGTCAAGTGCTGCTCTTTCCTCTCTGGTAGCAGTGGTGCCAGAAGAGCTCTTGCCACTACATCTAGTGTGAAAATAAGCACATGCACTTTTAAGGAGTGATTTAAACTGCCTTTTCATCTGTCCTGAGTTTTTACACTGTATTCGCCAATCGTAATGGTGTCTAAGACCCAAAAACTGTGTCTTGCTCGAGGTGGGTGCAACTTCTTACCTGTGCAGAGTCCCAGCATAAGAAAAAACATTCAAGCTCTGCTTGAGTGTTCTCAATATTTTGCTAGTATTGCATCTATAACCTACAAATCTCACTCTGACTGTCTGAGCCAAATGCTGGACAAACAAAGCCTTACCCAGTGCCTGCTGAAGGCAGCAGAGGTTGGACAGGCCCCTTGGGGAGTGTTCCTAGCCCGAAGAGCTTACAAGTCCAAAAAGACAAAACAAACAATGGCAGACATATCAGGCATGCAGGCAGCTGCCTTGGCCCTGACCCTGCAATTTTTTCTGGTCTGTTTTAACCCTGTCTGAGAGGGTGCATGATCTGGGCTCTTACTTTAAATGCAAATCTTGCCTGCTTACTAATCCAAGGAAGCTGAATATACTTTCTTTAATGTTTTCTAAGTTGAGCCTTTAAAAGCAATATCAGTATTAAATATGCTTTCATATATTTAAACCATCAACAGAAAATAATCAGTAAAGTATAATTTTTTCTGCATCTAATTTGTTTCTTTTAAAAATTATATTTGTCCTTCTCTTTTCTCTCTCCACTTATTTTTTTCCTTAGTTCTTCCTTTTCTGTATTAATTATTCCCTGTTTTATGCACTATTTCCTATTTCAGGTTTCTGTCTTGTGTGTTTATGTTTACTCGTGTATTCCCAGTAGGTATCAATGAAACTATTCATATGCTTAATTAAACACAGACAAAATTTTGTAAGATTATTATTTTGCTTTTTATGCAACTATTAATCCCTAGGTATTCTTTTCCTTAGCTATTTCCATTTTACCTTTCTTTTGACTTAGGCTCTAAGACAGTGCTTCTAAAGCCACTTCAGTTCAGCCCTTTACCTTTTCTGTGGAACTTTAGGTCCTCAACCTCCAGCCACACTTACCATCCTCAGAGTACAGGATTCTATTTCTCCTCCCTGAAACTTCATTTCAGGCTCCAGCTAACCTGCCCCAGTCCAGCTTTCCACCTTGCCCTACCCCAGGTCCTGCCACTGACCTTCCAGCAGAAATCCCCTGGACTCCTTCATGGCTTTGCCCACCAAGCCAGCCTTAGCCAGATCACCTTGCCCTTGCCCTTGTGCCTTCCACTTGATACCAGAGACTCACAGCATCGCCAAAGACTTTTTTATCCCCTGTACAACCAACCACCTTCCCTGCTGAGGTGGTATCTCCTGCCTGGACAGCCATTTGCTATGCAAGCTCCATGCAAACACTGCTTGCCTCCCTGTCCTCACTGATTTACAGGCATTGTTACAGTCTTACAGGAAAGAGAGGTCTTCTAGGGTGAGAGAAGAGCAAGATGGGAAAAGGAAGTAGGGAGGGAAAAAAAAAAATTGAGGTGACAGGAGAGGAATTGGATGGAAAATTTCTGAGGGTTTTGAATCTCCCTCAGGTCCCCTTTGTGTGGTAGCATCCCCTCCCAGCTTGCGATCTAAAATAAGCTAAATTTATTTGATTGTAAAGATAAAAACCATGGAAGTGACTTACCTTTTCCCCTTTGATTTAGTCAAATTCTAAAGGTCAATAAATTTGCCAAGCCAGATTTCAGAAAATTGTTCAGTTTACCCTCCATCCTTGTTCAACACTTCTACCTGAAATTCTTCTCTGTCCTCCGAACAATAAGACTGTCACAAGTAAGAAACCTTCAGGTTCACATTTTGAGCACCTGAGGTCTTTCCTTTTCCTCCTTGATCAGACAGTCTCCAGAAGGAGCTCTAACTGCTATTCTTTTCTTGGGAGTAGCATTTTGTGGATTATCAGTAGGCATCACATGCATCTCAGCTGAGCAAACTAACTTCTTCATGTGTTTTATTTTAAGAAAATGTAAGGCAGCCAATTAGACTCCTATGTGCTTACATATTTGCCTAATTTTTTAGTATGTTGCTAAACTGAAAGTATCAACATGGTTTGGAAGGGATATTTGCTATACCTGTGTGCTTCTTATTAAAGATCTACCAGCAAATTAGGAAGGCTTCATATGAACATGTTGCTGTTTACAATGAAGCTGCCTTTGTCTGGACCTTGATCATTTATCTGCAGATGACATGACAGTGGGACTTTAAACTCTCCTTACCCTCACTCCTCAAGCACATTCTTTACTTTACAGAGCACCAGGTTGGTTTTTTTCAACCATTCCTTGGGAAGTATTCAGGATCCCCACCTTCAAACTTGAACTTCAAAGTCGAGCAGTATGTCTAGTGCCCATCTTCTCAGCATATTTTTCAAGGACAATTTATAAACATTTCAAGAAAAGTGCACTTAATACAAGTTTGTTTGCCAAGTACTTCTGCCTTCCTTCCAAGTTTCAGCTATGTCAAAGCATCTGGTTTACAAACAGGTTCCTCCCCTCGGCTGGTACAGGGATGCCCAGGCATGGGGGCTTATCGCTAATGAAGGAGTTTCCTGGATGAAAGGGGAAAATGCTGTGGGAGTCACTTGACAGACTCTCCCTTGTCACAGAATGTGTAGGTATGTTGTGGTTGCTGAGCAGATGAATGAAGTGATGTGCAGGAGGAGTGATTTCTCTGAGTTCTTCCAGAGCTTGATCTAAAATTCCCTGGAGTCAATAGATTCCTGTTGATTTCTATGGACCTTACACTGGGCTTTCAGGTAATTACTTATTCTAATCATGAGACACTGCCTACCCTGGGTTTATCTTCTTTAGAGGAGTCTGAGGTCGTCTGAAATTCCTCAATATTTGCAACGTAGCTTACAAAAAAATGTTTACTGGGAAGACAGATATAGATCAGTCTAAAATATTTTGTTCAGAAAGCAGTGCTGCCCTTAGTCTCATTTTTACTTAGGCTAGACCAAATGCAACTTACATAAAGGATAACTTATTTTGACTTGATGGTCTGGTCAACCCCAATTTCAAGAAAATATAGATCTGGCATAAAGCCATGTGCTTCTTGTGCATCACACTCCACATTGAGATCTACCATTACACAGACTCAAATACAGGTCACCTACACATTTATTTTTCTTTTTTTTTTTCTACCATAGATTGCACAGCAGAATTAAGAACTTTTAAACACCCCTTTGTAGATTTGTGGGAGCTCAGGAAGAAGTTGCACCAAATGTTCCTGATCGGAACATTTAATATGTATGACAGAACTGCTATTGCTACATTCTGCCACAGCTCTAATCCTAAATCATATTTTCCTGTCTTTTATGGCAAATTTTCAGAATATCTCTCCTGTTTTTCAGGGGATTTCACCCTAAATGGTAGTGATATGTCAAATATAGACTTAACTCAAAAGAGAGAAAAATCTTGTCTAGGCAATAGTGCTGGCATAATTTTTCAGAAATCTCTTCTTCCATTCCTGCTAAAGAATTTCACTCTTCCTATGAGTCCATTTCAGTGCTAGCTATAATAACCTATATAACATTGCATAATTTGCGTAGCTTGACTTTATATAATTTCATTATATAATGAAATATTTATATTCAATTATATAACTTTATTCATAATTTCATAGCTTTGTATGAAATTGATGCCTGATCCTATGCCATACTGTTCCTTGTCTTTCCCTTCCTTTGTTACGAGGAAGAAACATTGAGTCACAGAGTAGTGATGATGATCCCAGTGTCAGAATTATCCATTCACATCAGTGCAACTAAGCTTTCAATATCATGGAAAATCTCCAAACTTTTTGCTGTCTCAGTTATCAAAATGGTGAACTCTGCTTGCTCCCTTGCATAAGTCTTTATTGCACATACACTGGACAGGTTATCAGATGTATATTATTCACACTCAGTGTCTTGTAGCCTGGCTGATTTGTCAACTGGATGGGTCTGTCCCTATTTTTTGCACATGTATGCAGGACAAAAGGGCAATAGCAGCTTTCCTCAGATCTTACGAACCCCTTGCGAAGGCCAAGGCAATGACAAATACAGTATTTGCAGAAAAAAGAAGGGTTGTTTCAGTGTGGCCGTGATGGCATGGCACAGCACCTCAGCTTCTGGTTACACCTGTGCTGCTGTCTTAGCTCAAGGCTGTGGTCCATGTGGGAGCTCACCTTGCACAGCTTACACACTAGCTTGAGCTCTGGGTCTCATTTTTAGCATCTAGCTAGACACAAGCCCATGGAGCCAATTGTTTTTCATGATGGGGGTATCTAACAGAATATCTGTATAGAATTCTGGCAAAGTACTTGGAAATTTGAGCAGTCATCTTTTATTGTAAGTTAAAAATTTTAAAAAAGCAGAGAAGTAATAATGCTGCACCATTAAGGCATAGTGAAAAGTGGAGCAAAAAGTGGAATGGAGCAAAGAAATGGTTGGCCACATTTATAGTAACAGTGGTTAAATCTTATGTAAAGACCCTGATCAGAATGGAAGGGGCATACTACTAGAAAAACCACCTGATTCTCAAATTTGTGTTTATTGTTAGCTTTTCATTTCAGTGGTGGGGAAACCAGCGCAAGGGCTGCCGGAAAGCAGGCCCTGCCATCTGGCTGGGCAGGAGCTGTACATAACTGTTTTTCAAGCACAGATTGCGCTATGGGCTACCTGATCTGGTGCCCTTCCTGTGAGGATGTGCACGAAACTCATCCCACCTCCCTTTGGGCTGCCTTTCAGCTCCCAGTGTTGCCAGTAAAAGAATCTTCTCTGTTTATTCTGTTATGTTTTTCATTATGAAGCTTGTGTATTGTCTCCTATTCTTGTACTCGAAATGCTGAATTACTCGTCGTGGTTTGTATGACCTGGTTCTGATGTTATTAGTCTAGCTGCTGTATTTTTTGTTATACTGTATTTCAGGTACCTCACTCTTTTGGGAAAGAACATTTCTTTTGTGAAAGAACTTCTATTGTGTGCCTGTTTTTCACAATATATATGTATGGTGTCTGCTGCAAATGACTGTCTGCTGTATACATAAAAATAAGGTGTTTTAATCATGATGTGCCCATCATTCCTGCTGGCCAATTTACAGAGAAAAATTCAAAACTGTTTTAAAAAAAAGGAAGCACTGGTATTCCTGGAATTTTTCTATTCACAGAGGTAAAAAAACAAAGGCCAGCCTTATTCAATACTGCCTGCTGGAAAATAAAAAATCCAAGTGTGTACTCTTCTCTGCTGTGTTTTCTGAAGCTCGTCATATGTAGGCTGTTTCATATCAATGGCAAGAATGACATGTCAGAATTAAAGGCCTCCCAAATTTTCCTGGATCTCAGCAGCCAAAATGTAGGGGCATCTTGAGCTGACCTCCACTAATGAAGAGGAGCAAAAGGAAGGAGGAGGTCTACAATTAAAAGAAGCCAGAACCCAAGTGATGATGTGATTTACAAATCATAACCACAGCTTCCAGAAACAAAAAGGAAACGTCTGTGATCCAATGAATTTGAGTGTGGTATCTTCCATCTCTGAACCACTAAAAAGTTTTCAAAAGTCCAGATTAGACTAAAATGGGAAGAAAGGGATTTGTTTCCCTCAGTAACTTCTTCCAAACAAGCAGATTTTGACTTGCGATGAGGGCTCTCATTGCTTTAGGAATGTAAGAGGTTAATTCAAGCTGTCTTGATATCAGATAATAATTACGTGATTTATGACCTCTGTCATAAAGCATCCAAGAGATCAAAGACCAAAATAATGTTGGTTCATTTTATGTTGATTTTGTTCAAGCTAGTAACAGATGGGACTTGGATGTTTTTCTTGCTAGAAGTCCATTTGTTTTTGTTGCTGTAAGTGCAGTAAGCTGATTGTTACTTATTGTGTGTCATTTTCATCATTTATCCTCAAATTTGCATCATGTCTTCCACCTATAGCATATCTGTAAGAATGGACATTTGGTATCATGAAGGCAATTCCTAATTTTTCTAAAAATAGGGATAAAAAAAATGTATTTTAGTTTGGGGCACAGGGCAGTCTTGCATTAAAATTTAATTTTAAAGTTTATTTTTTTATACTCTTTTAAAATCAGTGGTGCACCACTAATCAGTTTTCCTGCAGAGTCCTTTACAAACATTTTGTAAAGTGGCAGACATTATATTGCTCTTAAGTTTGGTTCATTTAATATTGCAAACTTTTCTTTTGTAATAGTACAGGTATTTTCTGCAGGGAGGCATATGACAAGTATCATCAATATAGAAATTCAAGGAGTTTAGGTAAGAATAAACTAAGTACCCAAGTTGGAATTTTGACAAGACACCAAAATCAATATCACCTCTTCCTTATATGAGTGCAATGAGAATAAGTCACAGGGTAAGTGCTCAGGACTTTACTTTCTATATGTCACTGGAAAGAGACAGCACATTCAGCATCAGAGTGTCTTTTGGCACTGGGCACAGGATTGGATCAATACTGACACAAGAACAGGAATGTCACCTGCCAGGATCTTTACAGCTTGCCTGGTAAAAAAAAAACCAAAACACCACCACCAAAAAGTTTGTTAAAAGCGCAGCAACAGCTCTCAAGGCTTTTGTTTCATTTCCAGACAAGTGCCAGAATTCCTCTCTCATCTTGGGCAGTCTCTGTCTCTCAATTTGTCCTCTGTTTAATGCAAATAATAATATTTACTAACTTCACAGGATTTCTGAGTGACTTGACTAATTAATTGTTGTCTATGAGATTTTTTTGCTGGAAAGCAATCTTAAAGTGCCCAGTTTTACTTATACATTTAATAGTACTTTATACACTAGGATACACTTAACAAACTAGTTTAATGTTTTTAAAACAACATCCAGTGGTATACCTATAGTTTTATGTGGTGGTGTCTTTCTTTTAAAATACAGTAGTATCTCCTAAAAGCCTTGTTCAGAGAAAAATATGCTACCAGTGAGGGCTTTTTTCATTCCTTAGACTTACAGATTTTGTACTGATGTATTTGGAGGTCTCTGTTTTGACAACTGCAAGGTCCCAAAGCTCAGTATTTCAGCCTGGTCTTTTCATAGTTTTGCAGATGATAAAACCAGCATGTACTATTCTATAGAGCAAGCTGTTAAAAACTGCCTACATTAATTCTTGTTTGAGCTACAAACTATATTTTAGAAAAACATTTTTTAAATGCTTTTGAGAAGGAATCTGCCACAGACCTTAGGAGGTTTCTCACTCTAGTTGGCAAAAATATGTATCCTTATTTCTAGCACAAATTTGTCCAGATTTTCCAGCTATTTAACCTCCTTATATTATTGTTAATTTAATGTATTTGCTAGATTTAAGAGTCCATAATCAAACTGCCCATAGTAACAGTTTAGAGGTTAAGTCCAAATCAATCTTTAGTATTCTCAACTGATAAGCTACGCAGATTGAGCTCTTTGTGTCTTTTACCCTGAAGCATGATTAACAGTCCCCAAGTCATGCTTGTGACTTCTCTGAACTTCTTCAACAATATTCCTGAACCATGGACCCCAGAACTGGGCAAAATACTCCAGTAATGATTTCATCAGTGCTAAATACAACAACAATGTAATAACTCTCGACACCTATCTTCATTCATTATTCCTCTGATGCCTATTTATTAAGCTCATATTAGACATTTCATGCACTGTGTCACATTGTGAAATTATACCCAGATGACTATGAACTCTGATCCCCAACTCTTTTTGAGAAGCATTGCTTCCCAGAACTCAGGATCCACTCTGTAATTACGGGCTTAAATGCTAGTTCTTAGATTTTTAGTTCTGTTAAATGTATTTGCCATACTAATCTTGGTACTGTTTGCAAGTGATTTGATTACTCAGTGTTGGTGATGACCCTCTGCACTGGCCATTCCTCCTATCACTGTTTTGTTTTCAAATGTGGGCACTGATGGCCCAGCTCTGGTGACCCAGAAAAGCATTGACAATGGTCAATGCTTTAAGCTTCAGCTGATGGAGCAAGACTCTCCCTTTCAAAGCACATTCACCTGAGAATGGTATAATTCTCAGCCACAACTTGGTAAGATGCATTTCTGAATCCCACAGAGATGAGTAAGGAAGGTGATCAACTTTCTTCCAATCAGTTATAAATCTGGAGGTTGCTATTGATCAGAAACTATTCAGACCTTTCAAAATAAAGGTACTTAATACTGTCTTTTGGTGTTGAGCACCACAGTTCAAGAATTTGGCGTGTGAAGATGAATTTTCTTTCCTTTGTTCTACATTAACCTGTCACTGACACTGTATTAACATATGTATTACAAAAGCATATACAAAGACTGGGTTAAATAGTTTTAAATTATCTTTGCAATCCTAAATAATACAATTAAATCTCCTCAAATTATCTTTTTTGGCAAAGTAGGTGACATAACATCAGTGCCAGAGCAAACACCAGTCCTCCTGAATCCCACTGTTATTGGTTAGAACATCCTTTCTCACCTCTTAGCCAAAGAAATTCATAATATGATGAATTTTAACTGAAAAGTAACTCTAAAATTTACAGTTCTGTTAAAAAAACCCCTAAGCTACAAGGTTTGGTTAAAATAAAATTATTTGGCCAAAAATGCTATTTAAGCAAGTCTTACATAGAATTACAGATTTACAGGTATACTGAGGAGGTATACCGAGTCTCATCTTTAAAGTAAGCAGACTGTAGACAATCTCAAGCTGTCACTGACTCATTATCCCTCCAACAACTCTCAAATAACAGTTTGTTAGTGAAAAGCATTAAGTAATGAGAAAAGAGAGAAACCTTCAGTGAATAGAAAAGGTTAAGTTAATTGTACTTCTTACTAGAAACACTACATACAGGATGCATGCTGCTTTTATTTTGTAATCCTTATTTTCCTCAGTGTTATTCTGATTTATTATTTATTTTATATATGTATATTGTATATATTTGTATTTGTATATATGCATATTGCATATATACATATTGTATATATGTAAATACATTTATTATTGTCTTTTGGGAAAAATACACTGATGTTGCAAAAAGCTTTATAGAAGGACATATTTGCTGCTCTTCAAAAATGTGCTCACAGGAAATGTTGGAGGGTCTGTCAGAACTAGTTACAACTTCTTCTTTCTCAGCCTGCCCTGTCCTGTCTTGAAGGGCTGGAGTTACAACATAAAATAAGTAAGTTTGTGAACTCTCTATGGTTCTAATTTATGAAGTTGGCTTTAGTCCCTAAGGGACCATATGCCAGCCAGAAATCATCACAATAAAGATACAGTTCATCTTTCCTCTGCATTTCCCAACCTTTCCTTTGCTTAACATGCTTTTTTGGACAAGACAGAAAGCAGTGGGAACCAGCTCCTCTGGTTTCACACCGTTTGACAGTTCCCTTCAGCCAGGGGAATTTTTACACTGGAATCTGTGACCAGATTCCAAGTTTCTTTACTGTTCAAAGACTGCAAAACAGCTGGGTCAAGGGGCAGAGAGTCTATCCAAATTTATTTTACTTAAGCTTGAGATCTGGTCTTGCTTAGCTAACAAGATCTCATTACATCATAGCCCATGCAGCTATGCCTTGCAAAGTGTTCCTTGAACAAGATGGTGAAAAGCAATTAAGAAAACTACGAACACAGAGATTGTTCAGGCTACTTCAAATGGAGATTTTTGTACCCAGTACTCAAGTTTTCATTCAAAATTGGTAAGAGAAGAAAGAAAAAAAAAAGTGTATACTTCTTTTATGGTCATAGTTCTCATAATTCTGATTTGTGAGGAACATCCCTTGCTTTACCAGAGAGGCTTGATCCTTTGTTTCATTGTAAAATTTTCCCCTAGTGTGTGATATTGCAGAGAAGTTAAATATGAAAACAACAGTACTACTGCTACACAGATGTTTTGTGGACTAGCAAACACTGTAAATTTTACATCTTAGACTATTGTTTAACAAAACAAACCACAAAATACTTGCAAATATTCTGTCAGTACTTTCATATTTGTGTTTTCACACTCACTTCAGCACATTAATAAAAAATCAAGAATAATTACAAGACAGAATCCAGCTAAGCTTTGAACCCAGAAAGTGATGCACGCCACATGAATTAGTGGAACAGTGTTTCAGAGTAATAGGATGCATACCCTCAGCATCTATGGCTATGTCTGTTCCCTGGCTACAAACTACTGTTGTCTTCAAATTGTGCTGCAAGATTCATTGTAAACTAACTGAAATATAATTTTTTACACTGCATGGTACAACAGAGTCCTCAACTTGCAATTGCTAACTGTTATTGAAATAGAAATCTTAAATATTAACCATTATAACACATTTCCTTTAGTAATATTTCCTTTCTGTTTATCTTCCCACATGCAATTCAATACAGCAGTATTCCTGAATTTTTAAGCTGCCTGAAAGAGCAGCCTTGAGGAATGGTATGGATGGTCCCATTTATCTTCATGGGTGTTAAGTACCAGGTGATGACAATTCTAACCTCAACACTGCTCATAGATTAGAAAGTCAGACCTGGCTATTGTGATCATGGAGCCTTAACACCTACACCACTCAGGCTATGAAATTTTTCTGAATTAATTTTTATTTTAGTGATAGTATATTCATAGGAAAATATCCACACTTGCTTTAAAAATTGATTGTGATGGGGAACCCCTGCCAGCATGTAAGAAATCATTCCAGAATGGACTTACTGTCCAGAATGGTCTTACTGTTAAAAATGTTCCTCTGTGCTGTGTCTGAACTTGTCTCACTGCAGATGTTATCCTTTGGAATCTCCTATATGTAGTCTGCTACAGTGAAGGCCTCTCTATTATCAAATCATAATGGTTTGTAGATATTGTGATACATGTTTTTAAATTTGTTTGAATTCTTGTTACTCTTCCATTAGCCTTTTCCAGGTTTTAACCATCTCTCTACAACTGTGAACGTACATTCCTTCTGATCACAGCCTTGCACTGAGGCCTGAGCAAGGATTTTGTCCAGTTGATTATCTATCGTGATCCCTGTAGGTTTTCAGAAGTGATAGTTTTTTTCCAGCACAGGCCCTTTGTCTCACCCTTAGCCCCTCCTAGCACATATCCTCGGCACATTTTGCATTCCTTTTCCCCATGTATCATTTTAGAGTGGATTTCATTCATTGTTTGGGACTGATACCAGATTGACAAGCCTATCCATGCTGTCCTGTTTACCACTTAGAAATACAGTTAGAACTTTTGCATTCTTTCATTCTTTTGGAACTTCCTTTGTTTTCACAGATTTATTGGAAATCCATATTGATGCTAAAGCAAGAAACTCATTCCACTCTTTTCAGACTCTTGAATATCAATTATCTATGCCTATTTATTTTAAAATCTCTAGCTTTTGTAGCTGCTGCTTATTGTCCTCTTTTGTTGCTCTAAAACTCAAAGCTGTTTATTCATCATGTACTATGATCAAATCATTCTGCTTTATCTTTGTAATTTTTAATTCTGAGATCCCCTTTTGCTTATATGACACTAATTCCATGTTATTGTGGATGTAACTCTCTGAGTTAGGAAATTATTACTGATAAGAGTAACCCTCCTTTTAAATTCTATTGCATTTTTTAGAAATGGCAATGTTAAATCCCCTTTTATTAAGCTTGAGTTGAACTTGCTCATTTTAACACAATCTTTCTCCCTCCATTGCTACAGATAGGTACTTAAGGTACTGACAGATGATACGATATATTCTGCAGTAGACACTCCCTGTTCCTCCATTATGAAATTCATGCATTAGCAATTGTTTGTTTGCAATTTGTTATGACTTGGAAACAGATGATGCCATTCTTCTACTCGGTGGTGTAGTTATAGCACATATTAGACAAAATAAGTTTTTTAATTTTGACTAGTTTGTCTAATTCCCTATACTCAGTTGAAAGACACAATGGAGATTCAAAGCATCAACATGAATCTCCTGTCTCATCTAACAGTTGAAGAAACATAAAGAGACCACATAATTCAAAAATAAGTATCTAAGGAAGTGCCTAAAATTCAGTTGTTCAATTACCTTGTTACTTCTGCTGACCTGCTCTTCCTTTGTCTTAAGGAGGTCACAACATTAATTTTAATAATCCAATTGTATGGATGCATTCCTATCAGGTTTCAGGCCAACTAGGACAAACTCAGTTCATAAATGAACATTATCAATTTTTCTTGCTTAGCATTCAGGCTCCTGACACTGATACACAGTACAGAATTTAGCCTTTTATTTTGTTATCAGTACCTGAATGTTATTCAAAGTGAGTGTTTCTGTTTTGTTATGAGGGTTAATTCAATGCTGAAATATCATAGAACAGTTGTTTATGTATCCATTGGTATCAGTGTGGGTAGAGGGAGATGTTAGCTAAGGACAATGCAGGAACTGTTCAGGGTCGTTTTGGTGGTTAATTACTATTATAAAGTTTTTCCACATTATTTAAAGTTCTTTTAAATGTATCTGCCCAAAAGGAAATCAAGACTCAAGACTTAAGGCTAAAGAAAGAAGAATCCTTGCTGTTTCATTTATTTTGAAATGCCAAACAATTTCCCTGTTTCTAGCCTATATTTACACATTTTAAATAGTCTGTGATACACAAACAGATTACTATAACATGAATTGAATTTCATATTGGTATAAAGAATGTAAGAGGTACCTTGCTGATTTATTGTTCTTATTTATTAAGAACCTTTGCATTTTATTTTATCTCCATACATTCTGTAGTTAGCTGGTCAGAGTCACAATGAAACCAGCAATCTTTTTGTAGATTTTAACTAATGTTTGCACCAGATAAGCTTTCAGATAATGCTTATATTAGGCCCAGACCAACCAACATTAAAATCCATATATAAACTGGCAGATCATCTCTTAGAATAATCCCTCTTAAACCTTTATTACAGCAAGTAGCACCAATTCACCTCATATTAAATTAAATAAATTACTGTAAGAAGTATGCAGACATATGGCCAGTACAGGTAATTCTTCAAATGGGTGCTTACTGCTTTTCCCTTCTTCCACACTGATTTGGAGTAGGTCCAAGATAAAGGTGTTTTGTGCATCCATGTAGTGCAGCATAGTGCTGCAGTGTTAGATTTTCAATAAAGAAGAATGAAGAAGGCCAGAATTTTGTGTGTGTACCAGTATTAAGAGGAAGAGATTTGTAGGAAGTCAACATGCATTTAAGTACTTTTAAAGACCAGATTTTCAAGATCCAGCTGTACCCTTTGACAATCTTACTTCTTTAAAAGGTGCTGACTTCTTTAGCATGCACTGATCACTTGTTTTCTTTTATAAAGTGGTGACTTCTTTTGAAATCCTGACACAGAAAGGACACTGATGGATGGGAGAATCATTCCCGTGATGAGAAAATGTCGACTGCTCTCCTATGGCTGAGATGCTCGCTGCCAAGTTTCAGGAACAAAGCACTCCAGCAAATGCACACAAAATTGCTGGATGGTTGGACTGACGTAAGAAGGTGCATATGGTTCAAGCAGCTGACTCTGGAACACACTTTCCAAATATTAGATTAAGCTTTAGCTGGAGCCTCATCCTTGGAAGTAGGGACCACAGGAGCTAGCATGCTTCCAGCCTTCACCTGAAATCAAGAACTGTGAATTACTGAAAGATTTGGGTGTAATTGCAGTTTGCATGAAAAGAAACGATGTCTAATACCAAAAAAAACTAGACTTTGTAAATAAAAATAATTTATTTTTTAAATCCTCTTTTTTTAAAACAACTATGTATGTAGTGGTTTGGGTGGATTCACCCTTTTTGCTTGCAGCTTGCAGCCAAACACAGCCTGCTCTATCATCCTCCCCCCTCCCTCACCCAGGGTGTAGGGGAGAGAATTGGAAAGAAGGGCAAGGAGACTCACGGGTTGAGATAAAAACTATTTACTAATTAAAATGAAATGATAATGATTACAACAGTGATAACAGAATTATACCAATGAGTGATACACAGTGCTCACCGCCCGCTGACTGATGCCCGGCCTGTGCCAGCTACGATCCCGGAGGAGAGACAGTCCCAAAACCGAAACCCCTGAAGAGTGAGCCCGAGCGATCCCCCAGAGAGGTACCCCTGGAAGAGAAGTGCCCTGTCTTCTGGTCAGCCCTGGTTAATATACTGGCATGACGAGATATGATGTGGAATATTTCATTGGCACATCCAAATGCCAGTTCTGGGCTTTGCTATTCACTACACTTCTCCCTCCCAGTCCTAATGCAGCTGTGAAGCAGCCAAACACGGTGGCCTTGAGCTCCAGCAGCAACTCACAACACCAGCACTGTTATCAACGTTCTTCGCACAATAAGTCTGAACTGAAACACTAGCTAAAATACTAAAAAGAAAATTAACTCTATCTTAGTAAAACCAGGACAACGTATAAAATTATTATCCTCTTGCCTTGATACAAATGTCCAAGGCTATAAATAGTATTTATTTTCTTTAAAAATAATTTGTTCTAAAAAGCACTGTTTTTCTCAGTGACTTATCCTTGCCTACTGCTTTGCTTCTTACACAGTGAGTAAAATAACTGACAGACTGAAGTTCAGTGCTATGCTATCCACTTGTGTTGATGGTGTTGTAATCCTAAATTTCTCTGATTCTCCTGCTAGCTGGACTGGCTGTGTAGCTGTAGCAATAAAAAAGAAGGTTTTGTTGTTGAAGGAAAGTGACAAGTGGAGTGCTGAGGAAGCAAGTGGTATTTTGCTATATATTTTATTATAGTTTTGTACAAATTTGGAAAACAAGTTACTTTGCTGCTCCTGTATGACAGAACTCTGTAATTCACATCTACAAGGCAGTATCTCTAGTGCTTTAAAAGTACATATTCTGGGTTGCGTCCCTGCAATCCTCTTAAATAAACCTAAAAAAGGGGTTTGTTTATTCAGTGTTTGACTAGCGTAAAACTCCTGTATCTAACCATATTGTTAACATCCTCGGTCTGCTTTCAATTTACTTCCCAAACCCATGAATTCTACACAAGTGCTTGTGGGTAGAAAGATGAGTACTTAATGCATGCTAATTTGTGTGTATGACATTAAAATGGTTTCTAAAAAGACAGCTCCATCCCCTGACCCTAAATACTGACAAAATGCCTGGAATGTTGTTACAGATGTGTAAACGTCATGGAACTGAATGTAATTTTGCATCTTTAATGTGGTCCTTGTGTCTGTGGTACCAAAGGAAAGCATTGTCCAGATACAGCTGTAATTGTTGTTTGGTTGCAAAATATATTTCCCAAAATATAAGAATTTTTAGCTTAAGAAAGCTAGAAAATAACCATGTGCTCTTTTGGTGTTACAAAGTCATAATTTAACATTAGTGTTGAAAACTACATTCGGGGCTGGAAAAGAACAGAATCGATCCTGTTTTCTCCTGTGAAGCAGTAATTTGTTTGTTCCCTCCACAAAATTCAGGTTCTGGCAGAAGAGTTTCTGCTCTGGAAAAGCAAACTATAGGCAAACGTGGGCAACTTTTGTATGTCCTGTGAAGACTCCATAGGACAAGCCTATCAGAAGCCTTGTGCTGCCTTACTACAAGAAGCCAACTCCTTTACTTCTCCTCCACGAATACACACACCTTGTTTGTTCTGAGTGAGGCTGGAGCAGTTCATCTGGAAGTGATCCTTCTCACTGGAGCACAGTTTGTGGCAGAGATGCTTCTACACAACCTTTTACTGAGAAGTGAGAAAGTACTACAGCTGGAAGAGGAGAGTGGAAGCAACAGCACAAATGAAAGGGAAAAATCTGCCTGTTAGGAAGGTATCTGGCAGCCTTAATTAAAAATTTCTGCAAGTCCCTATGTCTTAAGCTTTGCTCTGAGGAAATAAAAAAGGGGAAAAATGCAAATAAATGAGCGCAAGATAGAAAAGGAAAGATTGGACTTCAGACCTTGGTGGAACTTGTGAAGACTCATTGTTTTATAGTCAGGACTACATTTTCACTGCTGAGCCTGGTTTTTTACTTACTTGGCTCCTACATGCAATCCCCCCCATGTAATTCGTAACCTCAAGATGGGTATCTGGGCTGCCTGCGTGTCAGGGCAAGGAAGTTGGGAACCTCAGAGTGAAATTGGTAGCAGTCAGTGTTCTGAGATGCTTAAGGCAATTGCAGGAAAGGTTGGAAGAGACAATGTTACCTCAGCTGCTGTCCTTCTTGGAGTTGCCATGCCCTGCTATTTTGACATTTGGAGCCCTGAACCCTCTTTTGGCAATGGTGCTTATATGGTCTATTTCACAAAAGCAGCAGGTGTTTTCACCAATGGGTTGAAACGTGACAACAAAGGGGAGTTGCTGATTTATTTTTTTTTTTAATACAATAACTAAATTATTTCACTGTTCTAATTGGCTCCTACACCCTCCTTGGGCCTCAGCCGCCAGTCATCTCCCAGGACCATGACCTAAGTGCTTGGTTTCAGTTGGTCTGGTGCAGGGCTGCAGTGTCACTTTGCAGAACATGGGTCGAAGACCAGTTGGAGTATTGGGAGAAGTGTGGGATCACAGCCCAGCAGATGGGATGCGCAGTGAGGAAAGGGGAGGTTTGGGTCAGTTGCTGTTCTAAGGACTGATTGGGCATTTTACCTAATTACAATTTAATGCTCAGCTGCACAGACGATGCCTAGTTTTAGGAGGTTGGTTAGGCTGAGGAAGCTCACCGAGCTTTTCAGCCCAACTGTGACAGGTTTTTTTTTTTGAGTATTTTCACAAGTGGTATCTTAGAAGCCTAAGGAATTTTTCTGGCACCTTATAAATTTTAACTCCTTGGGAGCCAAACAAGGATTTAGAAGATTGTAGTTTTAGATTTAGGTGCCTCAACTTTAGCACCACCTTACAGGTCAGATGCCAAACTTTCCAGAAGTTGTGAGCTGTTGATGGGACACAGGCAGCTACTTGTTTATGTATGTTTGTGATACTGCTCCTCGGGTTATACTTTGGAAACTCACCAAAACGTTTAGCCAGTCTTAAAATTTTCCTCACCTTTGGCTAAATAAGACTTTCATATATGCAACTAATGGTTGGGGACCAGGACCTGAAATGTCAGCATGGCATATTTCTCCAAACCTGGACACAAAATAGGAAAAGAGTCCAGAAAGATGTATAGGTCATCTTTATATACATAGATGACAAATATAATGTCAAAAATTCTGCCATGTTTTTCCAACACAGAAATGGAGACGAAGATTTGCACAGCCTTTTTTTCCCTATATCAAAGGAACCAGACTGGCAAAATGTAATCTCTCCGTTTTGGTCAGTACTGTTCAGGGCAGCATTCATTCCAACTCTAGCAAGATGATTTTGAGAACCATGCTTTGTTTTCCTTTTCTCCAGCCATTCTTAATTACTTGATTGTTTTAGTTTGGTTGCTGCTATAATGTCTGTTGAATAACTTAAAAATGAAATTACACTCACACATATGCAAAACTGTAGGCAGTACAAACTCTGAAATGATCAGAAAATTTTTGGACATGAGTTTTTTACCAAATGTTCCTAAATTGGTAATTGGCTGTAATCGCCTCGCTATTTCTCAAAGCAGATAAAGTGTCACAGGATTTATTTCAATCAGACGAATGTTAAACACCTTTTTTGCCATTTCAGAAACCTTGCCTTTTAATGTTGATTCAAGGAGCTTAGTTGGTTATGAGAGCTTAGTTGACTATGGAGAAAGTAGAAATTTTTTTTTGTTGTGGGGTTTTTGGTGTTTTGGGTTTTTTTCCAGAATAACTTGAAAATAACATGGTAGACAAAGGAATGCTGAAAGTGTTTATTGTCTGCAGGATAATCCAACATTTTATGAGACAGCCTGGAAAGTTGAAGTACAGCTTCAGAGGAAATGAGTTTCTTTTGACGTGTCAACAACCTAAAAGTAGAAACTTCCTTCTGAGTACCAACAGCTACTGGTAGGTTATAGGAAACAAGAGTTTCTCTGGAAGGAGGAATCACATTGGGAAACAGGATTTGTATGAGTGTTAAACTGCCATCTTCACCTCACAGTAGTACTGGGAAATGCTTAGTGCTAATTACAGTATAAGGACTGTGAGCACTTGCAAAACGTCAGGCTGAAGACAGGCAAAAAAGCCGTGAATTTCCACAGTGGAAGAGAAACAACCTGAAAGTTGACTTTTAATAATAATCACTCCATACAGGAACCCATTTGGATCAATACTTAAGAAACCACACCTGCCTCAAAATAGGAACTGTGACAAAATAATTATAAACTTGATGGTTTTCCTCCCAGAACCCAGCCTGCATGTTCCTCACTCAGAGGAGCAATTGGCCTCTGAAACACAGGGAAGACCAGTAGCCCAAAAATCCCAAAGGATCTTCCTTCTTGCTCCTTTAGTAACTATGGCAAATAGACATTTGCAAGCCATTTAACTGAAGAATTTATAAAGAGTGGAAGTCTGATGAGATCTTTCACATGGCCAGTCTCAACAAAGCAGGTACCATATTTACACTGGGGAATATGAAATAGTTTTTTGCTTCCACTAAGGGTTTGTTTACAACTCTTGAAATTTCAAGAGTCATCAGAGGTTGCATTGGGACATCACAGCTTCTTCCTAGATATTATTCCAAGGTGTGTTCTCTATCTGTTCCTTTTCAGGATTCTGCATTGCAGAAGGACAGGTATATAAAGTGGAATAAATTGAATCTTACAAATGGAGAGATAAGAGATCTAGGGGGATTTTTTTTTTTGTGGTTTGTTTTTGTGTTTGGATTTTTGTTGGTTTTGTTTGATTGTTTTTTTTTTTTTAATTTGAACTTTTATTTTTATGAATGCAGCCTCCTGAGGCCAAGAATTGGTGTGAAGCATGAGTGCCTGTGCAATACGAAGAGCAACTGCTTGGGGCCATCAGGTGCAGGAATGAACCCTTTGGCCTCGCAGGGCACAGCAAGGCAAGTGGCAGAGGACGGGCAAGTATGTGAAGGGCATCGGTGAGCTGTCGCCCATCACTCGGGGCGCTCAACCCACGACAGGAAACCCACTCTGTCAGGAGCACAGGATTTCTAGGCGAAAGAGAAAAAAAGTTGCTAGCGTTCATTAAGATTTATTATACGTCTGAACTTTTGTAGTCCCAAAGCTTAACGACAGATGGTGGTGTAACTCCACCAATTTTGAACGTCTTCGTTCACTTTGATGTTGTAATACAGATTCTCCTCGATTTGACTTCGGTTAAAACAGCATTTTCTGCTCTTTCCAAACTGTCTCGGGAGCTGTGCGCGGGGAGGGAGGGGAACGAACCTATTTAGAGGAGGAGTATGTTTGTTTTCTTACTCGCTTTCTAAACAACCCTAATGGAAAATGGCAATCTGATAGACACCTAACGCTGCCAGCCGCACGGAGAAAATACATTAAATTAATTAAAGGAAGACGGTTTCAAAGCGTTTTATTTGAAGCGATAAATACAATTGTGCAGATGAAATCTCTAACCATAAACAGGAACAAATGAAACACACCAGTCTTTTTCATTAGAAAGCCCAGTTATATTTTACGCCGTAATCATCGTTGTACACACACACCAAAAAAAAAAAAAAAAAAGAAAGAAAAAAAGAAAGAGAGAGTCGGGAAAGTGTTCGTTTCTTTAGCTCTAATTTTGCGTGGGACCGGGAGCCGCACAGAGCCGAGCAACGCCGAGTAATTTAAGCAGCGAAGCGCCGCATTGTTCCCCGCGCGGTGCTCCCCGCTAGACCGAGAGGCTGCCAGCGGGGGCCGATTGATCGAGGGGGTTTACACCGCCTTGAAACAAAGCGCAGCGCAGGGTGGGGGACGGGGCTGGCAGCGGGCGGAGGACGCCCGGCTCGACGGCGGCGGTGCGCAGCAGGGCCGGGCCGGGCCGGACGCGTGGGTCGCCGTGTGCCCACGCTCCCGCCCGTCCGCCGTGGCCGTCTGGAGCCCAACGAAATTGGCAGTGCCCGTGGGCCGGGACGCACCGCCCCGCCGGTTCGGTGCGTTGGGGTCTTCCCCCAGCAACTGCGAGGCACAGCGGCTTTCGCTAACAGCGGCGTTTGGCCGCCCGCCGTGGAGCGCTCCTGCGGCAAAGCCACCTCTGCCTCCGGGGCGCGCCGTCCCGCCGCCCGCGCCCGACTGCGGGGAGCGGCGGCCGCCAGGCCGGGCAACCTGCGCCCCCGCGGCGCCCCACGCACTTGCCCGAGGAGCCCGTTGGCGGCCGGAGCCTGCGGGGCCCGATTTCGTTTGCAGGCCGGCGGGGAGCGGGGCAGCGGACTCCGCACGGTTTCCCTCCCCGCCCCGGCGGCCCGCGGGGCGCGGAACCGCGGAGGGCGGCCGCCCCCGGAAACTTTGTCCCGCAGCTCCACGGGGTGTGCGGCGAGTGTGACTCGCAACCGTTGCGGTCGCAAACCGCCGCGGAAGCAAGCAGTTCCCCTGTAACTCGTGCAGTGACGGGGTGTATGTGTAGGGGGGGGGCGGCGATACAAAAGAGTCGCGGGTAGCAAATAAATATATTTTACGACCACCCATCGGCAGCGCCGCGCCCCCACGGGCCTGCCCCGGCGGTGAACTTTCACCTCGCGAACCCGACCGCGCCCCATTGGCTGCCCACCGCCCCGCCACCGCCCCGCACGGGCCCCGCCACCGCCCCGGCCCCCGCCCGGGCCCCGGCCCCGGCCCCGGCCCCGTCGCCGCGGGCGGGCGGGAGGGTGCGCGGCGGGGCTGGGGGCGGTCCGCGGCCGGGGGCCGCCGCGGGGGGGCCTCGCCGAGTTGTCGGATTTGCGGCGGCTCCGCCCACGCGGTAGTGGCCCCCCCGCCCCGCTCGGGGCCGGGCGGCGGGCACTACTGTAGCCGGGGCTTACCGCTGTCCCCGGGAGGGAGCATCGCGGAGCGGCGGCCAGCGGGCGGGCTCCCACTTCCCCGGGAACAGCGAGCGGCAAAGTTTGTGGGATTTTAAATTTTACTGAATAAATGAGGTGCCTTTAATTCTGAGCGACTGTCACTTTTGATTCTGGTCCTCAGCGAGTACGGAGAGCCGACTTTCGAATTCAAAACCGCATGAAAAGCGTGGGGTCCGGGTCACCGCGCTGTAATCAGGTGGGCTTTAAATAACAAACCCCACGTTCCGCTCCGCGAGTGTGGTGCGCGGCCTTCCGCGCTCATGCGAGTTCTTCCACCCCGATCTACCCCCGGCGCCAAGTGACCCAGAACCTCGGCGGGGCCGGGGGAAGGCGAGAGCAGCCTTTCCCCTCTGCAGCCACGATGCCAGTACTTCTGCCCCGTTCCCCTACTCGGGAATCGCTTAAATCTGTGTTTTTTCACCGGGGGTGCGGCCGCCCTCGCTGCCCGCAGCGCTGCCGCCAGACGCGGAGAGCGGCGGGATCCCGCTGCGGGCAGCCAGGGCTCCTGCACCGTGCTCCGCAATGTCGGAGAGAAAGTAAAGTTTCGGGGCTCACGCGCGACCCCTCGGCACCGCAGCCTGCTAGGCCTGCCCGCCAGGCCGCCCTCGGCCCGCGTCCCCCGGGCCTGCCTTCGCGCCAGGGCCGCGGCAGCTCGCGGGGTGCCAGCGGGCTGCAGACAGCCGGCGCGGCCAGCACAACACCCGGCTTTGTTTTCCGCCCGTCTGTTAAACTCGTTGTGTCTAACGGGGCTGGCGTAGAGGAACGGCGGGAGGGGGGGGGGGGGGGGGGGGGGGGGGGGGGGGGGGGGGGGGGGGGGCAGCGCCGAGAGCAAACAACTTCCCCGACGGTCTGTTTACATAGCAGGTGGACCCGCAGCAACCCGCGCCGGCGGAGACCGACCGGGGGAGGCGCGGCCCGGAGCGGGGCACGGCCCAGCGCGTCCCGCTGCACTTTTTTTTGTTGCCATCCCCCTCCGCTGCTTGCCCCCCCCCGCATTATTAGCACTTCTGTGCAGGCCACTTCGCCATCATGTGAGGGCTCCCTCCCTCCTCACTCCCCTTTCTCCAAAGCAGTCGGTGTGTGCAGCGGCGGGGTTTTCTTTTTTTTTCCTTTTCTTTTTTTTTTTTTTTTTTTTCATTCCCAACAAAACACATACACACCGCCGGCACACTCCGCACACGGGCGGACCCGCACGCCGGGGGAGGGAGCGCGGCACCGCCAGCGCGAGGCAGCGCCAGCCGGCTGGAGGGCGCGAGGCACTGCCGCCACTCCGCGCCCGCGGAGGGCCCCGCGCCGCCCCCGCGCCCCCGGCCCGCGCAGCCCGGCGGCGGCTCCGCCCGCGGAGACTTTGTATGTGCGCGCGGCTGCGCGCGGCTCCGGTCGCTCTTTCTGTCGGTGTCAGCTCGCCGGGACGCCCCGCACGGTGTCTCCTCCCGGTAAGTGGTGTGTCCCCCCCCCCCCGCACACCCGTCCCCTCCTCCCCTCGCTTCCCGGTGTGACTTGATACTTCCACCCGCTCCCCCCCGGCCACCGACGCCGCTCACTGACTACTTGCCTCCGCCGCGGGAAAGTTTGGCCGCGGCCGCAGCAGTGACATGTGTCAGGTCTCCCGGCGCTTGGGGGCACCGCTTCCAAAAACGCACCCCGAGCCGGGGGGCTGGAGGGGGTACAGGGCGGCAGGAGGCTGCTGGTGCCCCGGCCGACATTCGGGCTGTGCCTGACTAACTCGGCAGACCGGACCGGCGGCGGCAGCGGGACGGCGGCTCCCCCCAAATCTCCCGGGGCGGCCGTGGCTGGCGGCGCAGGTCGTCGGGGCCACCCTCCCGCCTCGTAGGGCCGCGCACCCCGCGGAACCCGCGCCCCCCTCCGGCCCCCCCCCCCGCGTAATTAGAAACAACCTGTAGCCTCTCCGTACGGGGACAGAAGTGCGAGGCGGGGACGGCTCGGGGCCGGGCTTCCGAGGGAGCATGTGCCGGGAGACTCTGCCGTCCTCCGCTCCCTCCCCGTGTGTGGGTTTTTTTTTTTCTTTTTCCTCTTTTTAATGTGTTTTTTTTTCTTTCCTCTCTTTTTTTTTTTTTTTTTTTTTTCCCCTTCCCTAGACCTCCCCAGCAGACAGCCCGGTGAAGAAACGTGTCACGTTTCTCCTTTGTGTGCTGCCTGCCTGCCTGCCGGGGGGGAGAGGCGCACCCCCGGCCCCCGCCTGGCCGCCCGCGCGGAGGGGCCGCGGCTGCGGCTGCCCGGAGCGCCCCCGCTGGCGTAGGCAGGTGGGCGCGGGTGAGCCCGCGGGTCCTCCCGCCGCTGTTTGAGCTGCCCGGGGAGCAGCGTGTGTCCCTTTCGCTTGCACCCCCCACCAAAAGACAAAAAAAGCCGAATCCCAAGGATTCATAAATAATGATGTTAGAGCCGCGGGTTCCGGAGGCAGCCTCCGCGGCTGGTGGGTATGCGGGGCCTTCTCGTGAAATTTGCTCTTGAAATTCAGAAGAACTGCGGGACTCGGAAAGTTCTGAAAGTTTAATTTCGCGGAGAGTGCAGAGAGGGGTAGGGAGCCCGTGGCTACGAGGCAAGCGAGGCTTCGCTTGTCAAATGGGGAGGGAGTCCAGGGCAGAGAGGGGAGGGGAGGGAAGGACGGGCGCGGTGCCGCCGGGCTCGGCGGGATGCGCGGGCCGCGTAGCTGTCGGCCTGCCTCAGCCTGCTGGGGGGCTGTCTGTCGCCCATCTGAGCCTGCCTGGCGGGGCTGAGGACAGCTCGTCAGGCGTTTCCCTCTCTGTCCCGCCGTTCGACTCGTCACAGGCTCAGGAGGCTGTGGGCCCCTTTCCCCGCACGGACCCTGGCCGAGTGCGCTGGTGAGGTCCCAGGGTGGGGTCTCTGGTGGGTCGGGGGGGCAGAGCCTGGGCTGCGGCCAGACAGTCAGTGCAGGTAGGAAAACATTAATCTAAAACTTGCGAGAGTGGTCTGGTCAGAAAGCGGGCTGCTGTGTGTTCTCAGGGGAAAAATAATCTCAAAAGTAACCACCTTAAATTTATAGTGTCATCATCTGCACGTAAAGAGTGCAGAGCTGCAGATGGAAGAATGTGTAGCAACCTCTACCTGGGTATCACTTCTGTTTTAAGGAGCAGTGTTTGTTTATGTACTTTCTTACAGAGAAACACAAAATTTCCCCTTCCAGAGAGAATTTCTCTCGGCCTTTTCCCCTCATAAAAGCCCCGATCCAAAACTCGCTCACATCAGTGGGAATCTTTCCATTGACATCAGTAGGAATCGCTCCATTGACTCAACGGGCTTGGATCAGGCCCTTGGAAATTTTGTTACAAATGTGGGACTAGGAAGTTGCGCACAGGGTCTGTGTGCACACGTTAATCTGAGGGGGGAAAAAATAAGTCAAAGTTTAAGAGATTTTGATGGGTTTAATTTTTTTTTTTTTCCTATGCTAGGTAATGTAAAACCATTAAGGAAAAACATTACTGCTAGTAATATTACTGTAAAGAAAATATGATTAATTATTAAATCATTTTCTCTAATGCTACACTAAACGCTTTGGAGTGAGATATAGAGTTTAGTGTTGAAATTAGTATTTATTTTTAAGGTTTTTCCTGACTATAATAATTTGTTCGTATTGAATACAGATATTGAAAAGACCCCTGTTTTGCAGTAATTTGTTGTTTTAATGTATTTCTTACAGAATAATAGTGTTCTGTAGCATTTTTGTCTACTTAAATAATTCATTTAACTACTCAATAGTAGATTACTAAACGATTTAGGGAAAGAGGTGTTTCAAATATAGCATTTCCAAAAGAGCTATAGTAACCTTCATGCCAATTGATAGGTCACTTAGTGACATACAAAAGATACATAATTAGACATTGTAATTTATTTTGTTAATATATAGCACCTGAAATATGCAGCTTCGTGTGAGGCCTTGTTGGTGTAGGCTTTAAGATTTAACAGTAACCTTACCAGGAAGCCCAATCAGAACCAATTGTATAAATATTTGGATTTTCTTTGTTTTTTGTTAAACCTTAGTGATTCTTACATTTTGTCACAAGATCTTTGATACAGTGGAGTGTTGTAATGTTTGAGAGAGGAACAAACCGAAATGTTTTGTGGCTTTCTGGTCAGTGAAGATTTGTGTAAAATTACCAAAGAGTCTATAGGGAACAAGAAAATTAGAGTTTTGTGAGTGCGAGGAAGAGTAAAAGAAGTATATCAGGTTCAAGATATTTTAGTTAATGAATATATGGTACTATTTTAAAGCTGCACTAGGGTTTGTACAATAATCAGGTGTTTGGTTTCATAGGTTTTTGAAGTGACTGATTTTTTTTTTTGGTAATCATCTGTTGCTTGCACATTTTAAAAATGCTTTTTGTAATAGAATTAATCAAAACAAACATTTTAAGATTAAAGATGTATTTGCTTAGAAACGTTCCTGTCAAACCCCAGTATATTTTTAGAAAAGTTCTTATTGGACTCAAATGTATTTTTAAAATTACTGTAGCATAAGCTTCCCCCCCCCCCCCCTCCCGGATTGATTTACATGAGCTAGAATAAGCTTTTTATATTCTGAGGAATATACCTGATTCAGCATTTCATGCATAGAAGTTATTGAAGGCTAGTGGGCTGAAAACAATAGAAAACTTCTGAGATGTGATCTGTGTTGTGTCAGTGCTTTGCCATGTGTCATTGAAAATGTCGCTTAACCTCTTTGTTTTTCATCATCAAAATGTGAGGGCTGGTATTTATCTACCTTTCTGATAGGGTGATTAATTAATATTTCTTGAACACCGAGTACTCTTTTGTTCCATTTCTATTTTTACCAGGTTTATTTTGGAGAAATTAAATTTTGATGGTGGTTGAAAAAGAATGGTTCATGGGAGTCATCATGTTTTTTCTTTGTGAGCCAGATCATGAAGAGGTCACTTGCTTGTTGGAATTGAAAATGATTTAGTACATAGGTCAATGAGAAGTACCCACGGAATGATTTTGACTGGAGAAAATTGCAAATCGCGGTCAAACTGAAAAATGCTATCAAGTTTGTTGCAAAATAATAATTTTTGGTACACTCGAACTGATTACTCTTTTTAAATTTTGTGACAGCTAGTGAGTCTAGAAGTAATGCAAATTACCTAATTTTTTTTCACAACCACTGTAGCATACCTCTCAACTAATCCTTGTTAGAAGAAATACTTGTCATTTAGATTCCCATTCCCTGTCCTGTTTTGACTTGAAATCTTTCTTGATTGTATGTGTAAATTAGTGGTGTCAGAAAAACTGAATAAAAAAGATGAAATTATAGAAAAGGCTATCTGTAATAAACTAACCTCTTAAATTAAAGTTAATCTTAAAATTCTAATTATACAGTTCATTGTTAGTTGTTTGGAGGTTTTCTTCCACATTTGCTCCTTCACAGAATGGGCATACTTACCTTATTGTAATAATTTCCAAGGTTGGTTTTAAACTTAGATTTCAAAACTTACAGATTGGCATAAAACCAAGGAGAAGTCCCACAAGTTTAATTTAACACTGATCATCTTTTTTTTTCTCCTTTCTGAGGTTCTCGGTAGTTTAATCACACTTACTGCTGTTTAAAGTCTTCCAAGGTGTTTATTGCAAATTATAAAGAGGCATCTATCCTTTGAGGCAAGATTTGGATCTGTTGTGGCTTTTCTGTCCTTTTGGTTTTTTCTCCTATTTCTGCTAGGTTTGCATTTTAAGGGCAAGACCATGTTTTACGTCAGAAAGCTGGATTTGAAAGTACCAGCAATAGCTGGCCTATGCTGTCATCACTGAAGTAGCTGAAAATAATCTCTTTAATGAACAGTTGCTACGATGTTTATTGGTTCACCAAAATATAGTTTGGGATGGTATTAGAAAGTAAAGTTTGAACTCTGAGGATGAGTTGTGTTTAATATCATGATTTCATTTTCTATTCTAAGGAAAATGAAATTTAAATGCACATTGTACTACACTATTAACTATCTCAAGTCTTTTTAGTAAATTGTAGAGGTTGTTGAGAAGAGGGAGTAAGAACATTGTAGGTCTAACTTTTTATCCATTTAGGTAGTTATTTCTTCTTCCTGCAAATAGTAATCACATGTCTGTAGCTGGAAAGGGTTTTGCTATAGTTTGTTTCTTATTTAAACATGTAGGTTACCGCTTCTGGGGGTTGAGCTGATCTCCTTGGACACCATAAGCTGTGTGCTCTATGTACCCCATGTATGTATGGGTGTCCCTCCTATTTGGTGGCAGATGGCTTTGCGGTGGCTGGAGGTGATGTGGTGATTTTATCTTTGACAGGGCTGTGTGGGGGAACCACAGGCCATGGGTGGTTGCAGCGTCCACAGAGACGCTGCGGGTCTTTTGCTCAGTGAACTGGTCCTTTGGACCTCTGCTGTGCATCAGACTACGGCTGCAAATTGCATAAAATTAAGTACTTCTATACATTGCTGATTTCAGTCTTGTTTCAGCTGGTTTGCCTCCAGGATGTTGTGAGGACGACTGAGATTCCAGCAGGCCTGTGTCAACCTTGTCCCTGTGGGAGATATGCTTCACTATTGGGCCCGAAACTGGAAACTCATTTGAAGAGTGGCATTTTGAGGCTAGGTGGTATATTGTTATATTTAACTAGAAAGTTGTTGGGTTTTTCTAAACACATTATTTCTTTGGATAAGTATTTATATTTTAATGAAAAATTTCCTGTACCTTTTAAGACTGATGTTTTGTTGAAAGAAGATATACATTCCTATTAGAAGAATTTGATTTTTCTATTGCAATGTGATGTTTTGCAGCTTTGATCAGAATCTCTCTCTCAAAATTTTAATACTGAGTTATTCAATTATCCACCTTCCTTATTTTGAACTAAACCAACATGATACACATTTTTAAAATAGTAATTATGTCTTTGATGTAGTTTGAATTTTTGTATTTAACATAATTTAACATGTTACCCTTTTGACACATGTATATGTTAAAACAATGTGATCTTGGTGGATATTACCACAGTGATTTTGGTGATCTGTCCTTTGAAGGAAGGAAGGAGAATAGCTGTACAAGTGTAGCTTATTATGTTGCTTCTCTAACAGGACCAAATTGGATAATTCAATGTGCAAAGTAAAGAACTTGTGATCAGAGAAGCAGTCTCAGAGTTGCCAGGTTATTCCAGGCATAATACTGTGCTAAGGATCTATAAGAAGTTGATTTTGAATTTGCCTAGGAATGGGAAAGAAAATTTAAAAAATTTAGTATCCCTAAACACCATTTAAACTTTGCTATTTGGTCAGTGCTAAGTCTTCTTGTAAACAATTTGCTCTCAATTATGTTTTTGATTTCTCTTTTTGCAACTCTCACTATTAATGTTGAGGAGGCACATTGTTATCTTGGAATGATAACTCACCTAGTAAAACAAGTGGTGGGTAATACCCATGTAATAAAACCTGGAGTTGACATTCAGCTGCTTGGAAATTAGATCAGAAACTGTCAAGTTTTTCCAAGTACAAATAATGTAGAGGAAATTCTAAGGGCTGGTGGTGGGAAGCCACGAAGGGCTTTGGAAAGGAGAGGGACAACAGACAAACAATGGAGGGTTGGGGAGTGCTGTGGAAGGAGGCCAGGGAAAACATGTGGCTGGGCAGGAGCCAGGGCCAGCATGGGCAGCATGGGCGGGAACAGGGGCTTGGATTCGCAGAAGAAAGAGTGGTGTAATTTCTGTGTAGTGCCCAATACATTTTTCACTTTCTCTCCACCTATGTGAAGAAATAATTAACTTCTTGCATGCTGGTGTTACACACACAGTGGGGCACAGGTCTGGCAGGCACAGGGGTTACACCAGCTTACACTGGCCATGGCTGAGGCCCTAGAGTACTGTGAGCTATTTTTTAAATATTAGGTCTTGTTAATTCTAGTGTGTGCTTTTGGAAGCTTATTTATTAGTTGCTGCATTGGAAGTTGGCTTTTAATTCCTGCAAATCAAAGTATCACTTTCTTAGTGTGGCAGAGTTCTTTGAAGATAAAGGGGAATAAAAGTGTGTAGAAAACAGAGGCTAGTATCTTTTAGAGTCTAAAACACAATAACTGAAATATTTATGATTCAAGGCACTTCTCTGTGAAAGAACATAGGCAGGATTGTGGTTTCATTACAGTACTTACAGTATTCTCATGACCTAAAAATGAAAACAGAAAAACCTAATGCAGTCAGGTATGCACAGACTGCAGAGATATGCATAGCTGGTGAACTGTTATGCTTTTCACTTGTGTCAACATGTTTTTGTCTTTGTTGAAGAACATGTTTAATTCAATAAAGAATAAATTATTATCATATGTACAGCATGATAAATGTAGGAATAAGGGTGCTGAGGACTCTTTTATATGCGGTAAAAATCATTCTTCATTGAAAATAAATTAGTGGAATATATGGGTGCTAAAACTGTAAAAATATTGGGATGGTACTTTGCTAAAAATAATGAAATGCCTTTACACAGAAATTCATTCAGACTCATTTGTTACTGGTCTTGAATGCATTTAAATTACTTTTAATGTTGTGATCATGCCTGTAAATTGTTCTCAGTACACAATAACTGTCAGCGTACATTGAAGAATATGTATGGTCAGTAATTCAACAGATAACTATATTGAATATACGGAAGAAGTTTCACACAGTGTCATAAATCCTTGCAGATTCTTTTAAGAAAGGAATTAAGTGTATTGTGACAGAAACTTTGACAGATTTGATATTTAATTCTATTTTAAGTGATTGACGTCTTGTAAAGGAGTTAAAGATGTGTTTAGCATTGGATGTGGTGACCAGTCTGTTCATGGACCTCTGTTTATTATTGACCAGGAAAGGGCATGAAGTATACCTGAGCAACTAGAAATTTATATCTTGAGAACCGTGACATGGCAACCTTGTGAAAATGTTAGTTGAGGGGTTTTTTTGTTGGCTTTTTTTTTGTTTTTCTCTCTGGGAACCAGATCATGCTTTCAAACCACAGAGAAGCCAGGAGAATACCAGAAAACCTCCAGAATGTTTGTGTGTAGCTGCAGGACACTGCTAGGTGGGGAGGCTGATGACTGCCGAAAGGTTTCTCCTGTGGAGCTGTGCAGCTTTGGGAGTGGCGTGTGCCTGTGCCCGCACAGGCTCCTGTGTCCATTCACAGTTTTCCAGGAAGGAGGCTGCCTCAAAAGGAAAATGAATGTATTGGGTGGATTTACTGTATCTCAGGTTATGGGACAGAAAACATCCTGAAGAAGAGTGCAGACAGTAAATGTTCAGTCCTTTGGTAAAACAGCAAAAATGCTCAAGGAGCGGGATTCTCCTGGGCAGGAACTGACCATGCTGGAAAGTGGTTTTCACAATGTACAAAAGGTATTTTAAGGGTTGTCATGGGAAAACCTGCCCTTCAAGAATCTTCTGTGAAAAAATGAGGGGAGGGTGCTTCCAGACCAGGTTTCTCCATGGCTGTGGGGTCCAAGGGGTCTTGGACCAGTAGTGGGGTCTGGCGTGGCGAGTGATGGAGCAGCTCAATCTGTTGGTGACAGTCTGCTGCCCAGCACGACTGCCTGCTCAGACTGAGCTTCCCAGCTCCTGTGGTGCACAGGTGCCCTTCTTCCAGCTTGACCTGTCCCATTTTTCAAGAGAGGATGTCTCAAAGATGGCCACACACTTGTGTTGAAGAATCTCTCCCAAGGCCTTCTTCTATGATCCTAGATTTTCTGAAGTTGATGTGAAGACACCTTGTTTTGGTTGATGCTTTGGATGTGTTTGTACATTCATGTGCAAAAAACGGTTTCTGAGGTTGAGAAATTACCGGCTACTTAGCTGCTCTTCAAAGCCACCTAGACTGGGGCTGGTGGTGGACCGCCTGTGTGGATTTAAGCCCAATCCAGGTGTTTTCAGTTTTTGTTTCAATACAGGTTCTAACACCAACTGTTGATAGGCTCTGAGCAAGTTACCACTAAGATGAAAAATCCGTATTCAAAGTGACTTTTTCATAGTAGTTAAATACTTTGAAGGGTTCAATTCCATTTGTTTAGTAAACAAATCTTAAAGAGTACAGCAGTCAGGTACATCATTAGTGAGGATCCAAAGACATATGAGAAAGACATTCCTTAAAAGATGAATGTATATACTTGTTTTAAATTAGTGGTATACAGCCTGATCAGCCAAGGATGACACACACCTTGTGCTATGGCTGTAGGGTGCTGTGTGCCACATGATCAGCGCTATTGCACATATGCAGCAAGTCTGGCACTTCCCAGGAGATTTGGACTTGAGAATTGCGGTGAATGAACAGTGGAAATTTGCTATGTATTCCTCTAGAAAGGGTGTGGTTACCAGTTGGACCTTGCTGTCATTTCTTGAGACTCTTCCCCTCCTTTGTTATTTGGTTGCTGCATGAGAAGAGATTTACTGTAAGGTCTGTGAAAGGTGGTGGATGGAGCAAACTGCATGATAACTTCACTGATCCTCCTCAGTTGCAGGCTGGGTACTTGTACTTTAAGCCTTTGTGTGTCTCAGTAGAAGAATACATTGGTGTTGTTCAGTTATGTATAAAAATGGAACCTACTATCCTGGACTTTAAACTACAGTGCTAGTTTAACTTCTGTTTCAGTACATGTCTTCAGTAACTAAAATTAATTTTTAAACTTAAACTATTAGCCTTATTATAAATAGGCACCTGTACATTTTGTGAATCAATAGTGCTTATATCAAAGCCTCTAATTATACTTATGTATCATTTAAATATAGTTTGTAAATACTCTTCCATACCCAGTGACTGGCATTTGGATCTTTCTTGTTACCACTAAATTACTACCAGAATGGGGAAAACACTTGTTCAAGTCACTATTAGGCATGCAATTTTGCTCCCAATTCAGTTATCAACAAAATTTCCTTTAGCTGAATTTCTCTTCATCTAAGTCACAGCTGAGTGGGAGCAGAATGTGACCACAGACTATTAAAAATATCTTTCTCATTGTCACCTGCAATATTACCATAATTGGAACTAAGGAGTCTGCAGTTGCACAATATTTATGTTGCAATCCAAACCGACACAGCCTGGAATGCTTCAGTAGCAAAACAAGACACAAACCGGAGCCTTGTGCTGGGACCGAGCTGCTCCTTTTGGAGACCTCCTCCAGTGGGGAAGTCCCCTGGGTCCCCCTGCTTTGCTGAGGGCTGGGTGCACCTTCCTGGAGGCAAGGCGAGGTGGGTGCTTAGAGCCTGGTTGCGGAGAGTGGTGACTACTCGTGGCATTTGCAGTTGACCCTTTGGGTCAGGCTTCAAGGGCGGCTGCTTTGCTAAGCTGGGGGGCTTGGCAAGAGATTGCTCCTCCTTTGAGGCCTTCTGATTGGGATGGGCTCTTTTTTGGTTTCTTTTTACTCCTGAGGCTTAGGGGTTCTCTTTGTCAGGAGGTGTTATTTGGAAGAAACACTTTTAATATGTTTACTTGCCTTTGACAGATGGAAATAGTGAGTCACCATTCAGTGTCACCTTTACTGCTCAGATCTCTGCAGGCGCAGTGAAAGTAATGTTTCGCCCTGCTGCTGCCCTGGTAGGCTCCGCAACAGCTGATGAACTTGATCTATTACTCCTGGCTTCACTGGCAAATCTGGGGTGGTATATTTGCCCATGACTGACACACTTAGATCTATGGCCACAAGATACCTGGTCAACTCTTCAAGCCTTTACCTTTAGCATTAGCTTTAACTCCTCAGGGCTCTGCTGCTTGCAGCATTTAAAGCATGGCAAGGGGTTTTATAGCAGAGATTTGACTCAGCAAGACTTGTGCTAACTCTTGCTGAAGATATGAAATACAATTTGTAGCTTATAATTGCTGCCTAATACGATCTTGGACCCTTACTTAAAATCCATTTAACTGATACTGTACTTTCTTTATAAGGTTATTATTGGGAGCTAACCTTTTCTTGTGTTGTGGTTAAATGTACAATGTAATAAGGGTGTTTTTTAATGTGTTTAAGAGTTGGAAGATGTGTTAGAGGTAACCTTTATGCAGAGAGTTTTATATAGTTATAGTAAGGAGAGCGATATTAAAATCCTGAACAGTAGTACCGTCTGAATGTAATTTGTTCTCATTGTGTTTTGTGTGTGCCTGCTAGCGGAAGATGGTACAGTATACTGAGAAAATCTGTTTTGTTCTCTAGTATCTTTCTTACTGGTAATTATTAACCTAGTGCAAATTACTGTCTCCAGAAAGTTTTTGTACTTCTGATGCGTACAAAACTACAAAAAGCATATTGGATACAATAGATAAATCACAATTCTTTCTTTCTCTGCATTTCAAATAGAGCAACCTGAACTCGAGATTTTAGGCACAAAATTGAAAGCCTCCCAGAAATCTTTACTTTTTTGTTTAATTCTCAATAAACAGGCATAGGCCATGTCTGTTGGCAGTGTTTAGGGATCACTAGATTGTAACAGATATAAAGATTAATTTTTATGAATAACAAATGTTGCTACTTTTGCTCATATCTGTGGGTATTAGTTTGTCTGCCTTGGATTGCCTTGTAGAAATGTGGGTTTGTTTAGAGTTGTAAGTTAAAAGTAAGTATTTTCCCTCCTTTATTTCTGTTTACCAGATACCTAGGCGTTTATGTAGAATCTGGTGTGTGTGGAAAGGATTTCAGAACTTGCCTCCCTACACCCTTCTTGAACCTGCTCTAAACAGTGGTGAAGGCAATGAAATTTCATACCAGAAAGGAGGTCAGGAAAAAACACCCAACAGAGTGCTTAAGCAGAGGAACATAAGATGAGTGTCCTAAGTGTGGACACTCTTTTTTGAGATTCGTGTTTTCTTTTTCCCCTGTTAGTGTAGAAAGCTCTTTTCCCACTGTTCAGTCTTTTTTTTTTTCCCTACTTTTTCATTTCCCTTCTCTTTTTCCTCAAGAGGGCATTGTGGATTGGGGAGGAGGAGCACGTTTTGCAAACGTCAGGCTATCAGCCTAGAAGTGAAAAATACTTGTTTTTCTTATGTTCAATATACTGTTGTCAGGGGTGAGCACAGCAGTAGGGATGTAGTGGGCAAGAATAGCCTTAAGAGAAACAAATATTTTTTTTATCTTAAGTAGGTGGGGAAGAGGGTAGCTGTCACGGGCTCATGAGGTTGAAATTAACTGCTTTTAACATTTTGAAGAATGATGATGATGAAGACAAAGTGTTATCCTAAAATTTATAATTCTTGGCTCAATTGTAGACTTGTGGAACTTTATGATAGAGTTGCTTAATCTCAGTGCAGTGAAGATAAATTCATTAATGGTTATGAGGTGTTGATATAATTAAATAGAGAATGCCAGTAAATTGCTTTCTAAAGCTCAATGACTGTAAACTCGGATCGTCTAATTTAATCTATCTACTGCTTCCCATTCACTTGCTGAAAGGCTTTGGAGACTGAGAAATTAGCCCTACTCCATGTGCAGTAACTGCAAGAACTAAGTTGTCCTCTCCAAAGGGAGATCCTTGGATGAGAACTGGAAGCATTTCCTCAATATTAATACTCCGGAGAAAGGAGAGCAGAAACAGGTTTTTACATTATTTATATGTTTGTCACTAACTGCCTGAATTCTGCACCATTTCGTGATAGCCCTGACACTTACACAGAAGAAAAATTAAGAAGCTAACGACCTGATGAAAGAGATACCATCCAAACAAGAAAAATTAGCTAGACTTATTTCTTTTGATGGTGTTGCAGTATTGTTCACATCTGGCTTTTTGGTTGATCAAAACAAATGCTATCATCCTCTCAGTAGACAGTGTGTTTTCCTTCTGGATTGTTTAATTGTGTGTAGAAATTATTGCAGAGACAAACTGGATATCTCTGAAACTAGCCTTTCACACAAAGGGTAGTTTAACTACATGAGGAAAGTGTTCACTCGACACTTTTAACCTGAGCTCTTAAGAACAGAAATGTATGGGAAATACTTTATATAGGAAAGCGTCAGTGCTTTTTCCTCCTAGGTTGTTTCTTCATGCAGAGTATTCCTCATCTGTTACACTGTTTTCTGTTAATTTGCTTTATACTATAACAAGGTATAACTGTAGTGTAACCCTTTGAGTTCTAAAATGGATTTGAATCATGATGGAAGTGGACAAGAAATACAGTAACTGTTGAAGTGGGCAGAGGTGCTGGATTCAGTCTCTCTCTCTCTGGTGCTGTTTCACATCCTTTATCTGGGGACTTGAATGTGCTGTGTCAGAGATCTGAGGAAGGACCAGAGCCTCTCCCTGTCCCCTATGCCAGTCCACCATTGCTGGTGAGCTCCGTACTTGGCCTATTGACAGATGTTCTGCACTTCTCTAGCCATAGCCCAGCATCACCAGGGGAGCAGCAGAAAGCTTCCTCTCCAGTCTCTCCAGCAGAAGAGTGTATGGAGGATTTCCCTCTTCTCAGACTCAGGTACCTACCAGCTGGATTGCTTCTCAGCATGCTGAAAACCTTAGTTTCACCCGTGTCCACAACTTGCATCCTGGGGTTGGAGACAGTCTGGTTTACTCCTTGAAATGAGAAGATGTGATATTTGGAAGGGGAAGTCGTATTGCTGAAGTGCATCAACTACATTTCATTGTTTCAAGACCTGTGCATTTGGAGTGCAGCGATAGTAATTTGTACTGTTCTGTTTGTCACAGAAGATTTGAAAGAAAGTGAATTAGCTGGTGCATAACTTTTCATAACTCGTACTTGAATTTTCTAATGCTTTAAAATAAATTCTTTAAGTTACATTTACTTCACGTATGTGTGTGTCTTGTAATAAGGCCTGTGTAAAATAGTTGATAGTTCAAACTGCTTCCAGCTCTACCATCCCTTTCCCACAAAACATGCTTTGAATAAAGAAAATTGTGCTTTTTGAGTTCCACTTGGCAAATCTGAAGTACTTACAGCAAATACAGTTTTAGCAAACTTCACAGAAGTTAAAAAAAACGAAAACAAACCCTGAACAAAACCTGTTAGCTGTACTGAAGTTCAATGTGTTATAAAATATACTTTTGACTTGAGCACTTTGATTATTGCAGTGTAATATCAAAGGCATCGCTTCTTCTGCAACTGTAAACTTCATTTAAGGCCTGTGTTTTTGTTGTTGGTGGAAAGAAATTAATAAAATTCCTAGCAACATGAATATATATAGTGAGTAACTACATAAGCAGTGTTTCTGTCTTTGGGTTGCAATTTTAACAGTTTGAAATATCTTAACATTCAGTATACTTGAAATAAAAAAGCCATTTCTGTGACCGTTTGCAAAGTTTGAATTTGTTTTAAGCCCTATTGTTGATCTAGAGCTTTTGCTCATTTAAGGTTGATTAATTGCTTTTGCCATTTTTGTTTGCAGTTCAGTATCATCTCATGCAGACCATTGTATTTTTTTTAGTTTAATCTTCTGTTGATGGTTTTATATTTGTATGGGATGTTAAATTTGACCACTAATAACTTGAATATTTAAATAAACAAATAAATAAGATTAAAAACAATAACAAAAGACTGCAAACTGAAACAAACAGTAAGCAGTGCGGATTTATTTAATGAAGCGTAATTTCTGCACCTGCTGTAGACTCCATTGTGGAAGCTCTTGCTTTCATATGAATTTATTTATTTGGAAAGAGAAAAAAATGATCCTGCTTTCATTCAAGTATCTTTTTATTTAAGGCAGATTTAATAGAAACAAGAATAATAGGTCTATCTCTTCCATTGAATATTGTTAAAATGTGTATGCCTTCCCTGGTAATTACTATTCATTAAGGCTCAGTACTCTTTCTTTAAAGGAGATAACTCTCTGTTATCTTACCTGTAAATTCGATGGATGAACGTTGGCACTAAAGTCACTTCATACAAAATGTAAAATACGATTCAGATCCGTAGTCTAGGAGACCTATCACCCATCTGCTTTACCACATTGCCTTTCAGAAAACACACAGCAGACTGGATGCTTGGGTAAATCACATTAATACAGTGGGACCCTCACTATGAAGGATTAGCCTCTTAATGATAACTGACTTGGTTAACTTGGCCCAAGCAGAGCCCCTGATTTCCACATACAGGGTGGAACCCAGTCATTGCTGATGACGTGAAGGAAGATGCTGTTACTGTTCATCTTTGGAAGTGTTTGACTATGTGCTGCTCTTAGAAGTGGAAACTGGGAGTCCTGGTGCCTCCCATTGCTCTGCTGTCTCACAAATAGCTGTGTAGCTGACAAAAAATCTGTGTTGTCACTGTGTATGGATTTGTCTGTGTAAATGAAAACACATCACCTACCTGCTGGGGTTGGCAGTATACTAAATTTCACATACATACATAATGGGCAGGCAGGAGAGTTCTGAAATCTTAAGACAGGTCAGATGGAAAATGTGTTCAAATTAAAAAAAAAAAAAAGGAAAAAATAAACAGAAAGAAAGAAATATAATCCTGCTGACAGTGAAAGGATGAAGAGGAGAGGGGAACTCCAGTTCTTCTCCATTTTTTAGGGAGACCAGTTACAGTTTTTGAACTTCTGGTATTATGATGCATTTTCTTTGCTATAGAACTGTCAGAAGATACAAAGGTTATATCTGTGCAGACAGCTTAACTTGCTTCTAGCTCTCCAAAGTGCTTTAACTCATTTCATGTTCAGCTGTAAAAATCTATAGGTCTTCGAAAAACCAGAGCATTAGAGCCGGAGTTCTAGTCCTCTGGGATGGTCAGGACAGAGCTTTGGATGAGAGCTGTGGCAAGGCACGTGATGCCCTCCCTGCACAGCAGCAGTAGCTTTTCAGGGCTGAAGTGCCAAGCAAGTGTGCCTCTGTAATTGTTCCGTGACACACTTACTTCTGGAAGCCAGAATACAGGTCAAAGAAACCTTCCTCTAATGTAATCCTTTCTAGTCCTTGCTTTTGGAAGTTTTCAAGAGCACTGCTAATTCTGAGCTCTGAATTTTTTTTGTTTGCTTTTGCTTGCTTGTACTTTTTCATTTTTTTTTTTTTTTCTCTTGTGCTTATTTCAAGTGGATCCTAATAGTGGAGAGTATGATTCTAGAAAAGGAGTATTTCATCAAAGAAAGAGGGTCCTAAAAACTTCTGTCTAACTAGAGGTATACTACGAAGGGAAGAAGCTGCATAAAATACAGTGGTAGTACAAGAAACCATCACATTTTTACCAAAATCCTTGTACAATGGAAAGTGCTTTGTGTCAGCTAAAAATGTCAGATGTATTGGTGTGGTGGGTTGACCCTGGCTAGAGGCCGGATGCCCACCAAAGCCCACTCTGTCACTCCCCCTCCTTCTCAACTGGGCAGGGGGAGAAAAATATAACGAAAAGCTCGTGGGTGGAGATAAGGACGGAGAGAGATCACTCACCAGTTACTGGCACGGGCAAAACAGACTCGGCTTGAGGGAAAAAACAAATTTACTTTATTACCAATCAAAATCAGAGGAGAATGAGAAGTAAAACCAAAACTTAAAACACCTCCCCCATCCCTCCCTTCTTCCTGGGCTTAATCTCTTTCCCGATTTTCCACCTCCTCCCCCCAGCAGCACAGGGGGACAGGGAATGGGGTTGGGGTCAGTTCATCACACGTTGTTTCTGCCGCTCCTTCCTCCTCAGGGGGAGGTCTCCTTCCCCCGCACCAGCGTGGGGTCCCTCTCACGGGAGACAGTCCTCCAGGAACTTCTCCAGCGTGAGTCCTTCCCATGACTGACAGTTCTTCATGAACTGCTTTGGCATGGGTCCATTCCATGGTGTGCAGTCCTTCAGGAAGGGACTGCTCCAGCTCGGGTTCCCCACGAGGTCACAAGTCCTGCCAGCAAACCTGTTCCGGTGTGGGCTCCTCTCTCCATGGGCTACAGGTCCTGACAGGAACCTGCTCCAGCGCGGGCTTCCCGCGGGGTCACAGCCTCCTTCAGGGATCCACCTGCTCTGGCGTGGGGTCCTCCACAGGCTACAGGTGGTCATCTGCTCCACCATGGACCTCCATGGGCTGCAGGGGGACAGCCTGCCTCACCATGGTCTTCACCACAGGCTGTGGGGAATCTCTGCTCCAGCGCCTGGAGCACCTCCTCCCCCTCCTTCTTCACTGACCTTGGTGTCTGCAGAGTTGTTTCTCTTACATCTTCTCACTCCTCTCTCCAGCTGCAAAGTGTGCCGCTTTTTTTTTCCTCTCTTCTCTTTTTTTTTCTTAATTATGTTATCACAGAGGCGTTACTGATTGGCTCGGCCTTGGCCAGCAGTGGGTCCGTTCCTGTAGCCGGCTGGCATTGGCTGTGTCGGGTCAGACATGGGGGAAGCTTCTGGCAGCTTCTCTCACAGAAGCCACCCCCATGTCCCTCCCCCCCCCCATCAGCTGCTACCAAAACCTTGCCACACAAACTCAATACACTTGGAAAAAAGTTAGAGTGGAACCTGTTTCTGTAAATCTAAGATTCAAGTAATTTGCTTAGGGAAGCAGTAGAAAATCAGTCTTATGCTTGAAAGAGGGAATAGTAGCCTTCAAGTCTCATGTTTTGTAGCTGATTGCCTGTTTTTATTATCTCTCCCCCTTTTTATTCAGTACGTACTAATGCCCTTTGGTTAACTCCATTATACCTTTGAAAAACTTCTTGCAGAGCTCAGCTGCTTTGGCTTGTTTGCTGGGTAAGCCTCACTGATATTATTATAATTAATAGGATATGTAAAAACTTCCTGAACCAAGTGTTAGAGAATGAGGTTATTAAAACCTGGTACCCCATATGTGTAAGATTTCCATCCTCTGCAGCTGGGGCTCATCAGAAAAGAGCCTAGGCCTGCATTGATCTTGCATGCTGTGTGGGAAGTCGATTTGGTGGGAACATCATTCAGCTTGTAAAACAGGGGTGGAAAATAAAGTCAGTTTACAGTTTGGAGGTGTGTCTTTAATTTGCTATTTTGATTTTTATACCAGAGGGATAAAAATACGAGAAGGATGGGCTGTATTTTTAGATACTGAAAATCTTTGAAGATCTGATCATAAGTGAGAGTTGAAACTCTTTCTCATAATTGTGTGTTACATGATAACAGTTTTCTTACTTTGGCTCTTGCTTTTGTTGAGTAGTACTGCTTAATTTCCTCCAACAACTTTGTTTTTAGGACTTTTTTATTATAAGAAAATAATATAGAATAATAAAATAATAAAATGATAAGAGGTGAAGAGAACAGTCATATTTTTTGGGTTTTCTTTTTTTTATGACTTGGAGATGTTTTATGAAAGTAAAATATGAAGCTCATGAACAGTGTAAAAAAGCGGAGTGGGAATGTGTCAATTGATAAAACATAAAACAAGTACAAAATTAAGAAGACAGGAAATTATATTGCACAACTGGAATAGTATATGAGCCCTGACCAAATACAGAATTTAAGTACAAGCAAATACAAGGACATACATCTAAAGACTCTATCACTGGTTTTGCTTTCAGTATTGGAAAGGGTATATATCCAGGGCATAAAGTTGTGACTCCAGAAAATATATGTGTTTATGCTGGCTAATCAGGTGAATATGGACATTTTTTATTTAAACTAGGACTTTATACCCTAAGATGTATCTTAAATAGGAATGACAAGGCTAGATGTCACTGCCTAAATTACTTCCTTTCTTTTTTTGGTGTCAACGTTGGTTTTTGATAGTTTCTTAAAAAGCTATATGGAAAAGAGACCATATGTAGAGGAGAAACTTGATAATAGAGGATTGTCAGTCCAAATTATGAAGATGTAACAAAGTCCACTAGGAGAACTGTTTTTAACTCTGAGAGTAGTTACTCACAAGAAGACATTAAGGATTTCAAAGTAGAGTTCACTGGGCAACTTTAGGTTACAGTTAAAGGACTTTTCTAACACACACTCAAATTTGATGAAGGAAGCAGTATCTTACAACCAGGAAATGTATCAGTGTTGGTTTGACTACTGCTTTTTCTTTTGAAAGAAGCAGGAGAGCGCTTAGTGTGCTTATTGGCATATCGATATTAATTCATTCCATGTCTGAACGTGGACTAGAAGGCCACTACTAGGTGCTGTGCAAACACAGGACCGCTGTGAGTCCCAGCCCAGAAGGAGGACCATTTAAATACATGGGTAGGGGCAACAGGTAGAAACAAACAAGGGAAGACAGGAAAACAAGGAGTTACCATAGCATATCAGCAAATAATCTGTTCTAAATTTTTTCCATAGGTCTCCTGCCAAAGCAGTTTGAAAGAGGTTAATCAGTTAGTCTTGTGGGTGTTCATGGATGTGTGAGGTGTCAGCCTGAATAAAAAGCCTGAAGACACTTAATTGAAAAAATAGCACATAGATGATGGAAGCTGGCAGCCTGGACCTAAAGGAGAAGGGAGTTTACCTCTAGATATGGAATGAGAGGTGATAGGTAGGCTTTGACATGAAAGATAAGTGATTAATATGTAATGGGATACTGGATTTATGTCAGTGGAATGAGATTGCATTTGTCAAGATTAGAACAAAAGATAGGAACAAGATCTGAAATAAGAGGGATAGGAGTATAATAGCTGTACAGTTTGAGGAGAGAGACATACTTTAAAGATAATATTTGTAAAGCTCCTACAATGTTTACATAGAAATCTTTTGTAAATATGTGAATCTATAGGGCCTATATGCTTTTTTCCAAAGACTGAGAGAGATGTGTAAGTCAAAGATGATGCCCCAATTACTGGCCTAAATAAATAGTAATGTTGCCCAAGAAAAGAGACAAGAGAGCTTATTAGCCCTGTAGATGAGACTTATACACTCTCTATCTTTTAACTGTACAAAATTGTGGTTCAGCTCACAGCTGCGATGTGATGTTGTGACAGGGGGAAAATAACCCACTTCTCCAGGTGTGTGGTGAGCTGATGGGGTCCAGAATTTTTGTGAGATCTTCCTTTATCAGTTCTATTGTGGAAGAAGATCTTTCATAAAGCTCTTTGAATATTACTACTCTTTGCTGTTTCTGTATTGCTCTTTTGTTATACTTAAAGTGTGTCACACCATTGTTGATGAAATACCACAGAAAATGTGTATTAATGCACATAGTTACATGCTTAAGTATGTATATTTTCAGTGTCAAGATTGACTTGCCTGCATTGCTTGCCAGTAGTGAAACTATGAGTTATGAAGATCATCCAGGTTGGATGCTAGTAGAATCTCTGTCATGTACACTATTTATTTTACATATATAGGGTATATTTCTACCTACTGGAGATGCTTGGGCAAATAATCTCTGTCCTATATAGTGTCAAGATATTTCATTTGCTTATTTATAGAGGGATTGAGGACACAACATTGCTGTGAAGTTCCTAGTTCTGACCTCCACCCTCATCTCTCTGTAGACATCCTGGAACAGTCAGTTCTGGGCCAGTTTGGTGTCTGGGGAACCACAGGGCTTTAATGTTGCTGTGGCCATCTTTTTTCTCAAATACAAAACGGTGGAGTAGTGTAGTGTGAGGTAGGTCAGAGACATTGTGAGGTTTCATTTTATTTTGTTGAGAATTTACTGATAGTAGTTTGAAAGGGATATTATGTGTTTTTAATTTGGTCTGTTGTATATTTAGTAAAAAAAAAAAAAAGTTATTAGCTTTCTTCTTTTTAAGAATTTCCCTTCAGTGTGTTTCCATCTGAACTGAAGAATCTGAAAAGTTGAGCTTTTTGCCTTTACTTGCAGACTTCTTACTACTCGTGCCTGCTGAGACCGCACCAGAGATAGCTAGGTGCATTGCTTTGGGATTCCTGACAGAGGATTGCTGCTAACCCAAGTCAGAGTGTTGCTGTGCTGGTTCAGTTGCTGAGGACTGCTTGGTTATCTCCCCCCTGCCCATCTTTCAAGTTCTAAAAATTATTCATCAGATTTATCATTGCTTTTTAAGAAAGTCTTCATGAGCATGACCTCAGGTTTTACAGGAAATCTTGAAATAAAAGTAATAATATTGTTATACATTCTCTCACATTCAGCCACACATGCTATCACAAAAGTAGCCTTGAAGCTGTTTTAGTTTTACAGCAAAGAGTGTTTCTTTTCATATCAGGTAATCCGATCTGCTGGGTTCCCTCCCCACCCCCCCCACCCCTTGGCTTTGAAAACATGCCTTTATATTAATAAATTCTGGATTTTGTGCTGGAAGTTGATTGCTCTAATTATTGATTGGTATTCAGTAACACTAAATAAAGGCTCAAAATTTTATCTTTTTCTTTTTTCTACTCTGAAATCTGCCAATGTGTATTTTTAGAGTTCACCATTAGTGGATGTATAATCTTTGTGTCTGCTTTTATTCTTGGCCACTGGGAGTTTTGCTACCAGCAATAAAAGACAACCTCCATGTTGTACTGCACAGTATAGATATTGTAAATTTTGGTCTTGCTTTCCATTGATCTGGCTTGCCATATGGGAATCATATTCAGCTGATCTTTATTTCCTGAGTCAGAAATTCTGTTTTACCCATCTTTGGGGCTTTCAGCATTTATTCTCAGTGGGCTGTCAGGTATTGCACATGAAAGCAAAGGTTCAAAGGCATATAAAGAAGGTTGAGGTCTGAAATGTTTACTTAACACTATGGTTTTTTTTCTTTTTACAAACATTTGCCAGACTGGAGGATCAGCATGAAACACTAATAAATTTTACACTTTTTATACTATATTCTGAACATTTTACACATTCATCATTTTAGTGTAGCCTGCAACACATCAGCTGTAAACTTGCTAGAGTATGTTTGCCAGTGGTAGTATTAACAATATTGCAATTAGTTTTTTTAAGTTTATCAATTATTTTCCTCAGAGATTTATTTTCTTTCAGTTGTTTTTGTTTCTGAAACCGCCTCTAACAGACTACCATTGTGCTACAAAGAAAACTTAAATGAATTGACTATGCAGCTTTAATTAATGACAAGCAGAATTTTTAAAATAAAGGTACCATCCTCTCTCTTTGTGATGTCATTCCACTGAGAGAGAGAATGAATTTGAGTGAAAGTGAGAATGAGCTCACCTGTGAAGGTGCTGCCACCAGTAAGGTAAACCAGTCATAATCTTAACAGCTTTTATGCCTTAAATATTTAATCTCCTGGGAAACAAATGCCTAAAATTTGAGGGATTTGAATTTACTTAGGGGTAGTGATATAGAGGCTCTAGATCCTATTAGTATATTTGGATTTTTTTCTTTCTTATTTCTTCTGAAGTGTATTTAAGACTTAGCATACTGGAGTGTGTCTAATGTTCCACTTCCATCTTTAGTATATCTCATTTTGGTTTTTTATTATCAAGCAAAGGATCTTGATACTCAGTAATGGGGTTTGTTTTTTCTTCTTCTTGCCCCTTCTTCATTGTCAAGAGGATGTGGAGGACTAGGATTGGCTCAAAGTGACTGTTTTTGTCTAGAAAATATGTGGTTTAGGTGTGCCTAGAGTCTTATTTTGTTGTTGAGGAACTGGAAAAAGATGAGAAAAAGGCAGTCAAAGACTGAAAGGGATGTGGGGTTTCCCCCATAGCTCCTTCACCTTTTGCACAGGGGCCATCAGGAATAAAGCTGTCAGGGAGCTGTGCTCTCTCACAAAGAGTCTTGGACTCCCAGCCCTGCTCTTCCTGACTTGCATGGCCTCATCATCTGGAAGTTAAGCTGCAGCTTTAGCTCACTTCTTAGTGTTCAGTCACATCTGCCTCCTTTTCTCGCTCCTTGCCTTCTCTAGCCAATACAGAGAATGGCAGCTCGGGAAATGTGGCCTCATGGATATCTTGTTTCAAGTATGTGGGTCACCAAAGTCTGCAGTGGGTCTTCTTTTCTCCTGCCTTCCTTTTTTGGTGTTTGTTTGTTAGTTTCTGTCAGCACTGAAACATTCCACTTTCATGCTGCTGGTTCAGCTTTCCTCACTTTAGTAATCAAAGTTGATTACGGCTTCTCAGCTATCCTGGCTTTGCCCTGACATTGGCTAAGGCTACTAGCCATTTTCCCATGCAGGCCTTCCCAGATTTCTTCTGTTCCATTACTTATTTCGAATTGTGAAGAAAAACCCAAGGAAACAAAGAAAGTAATCAGAAGCAGCCGGGTTTGAGACCTTCAGAAGAAGAAACCGCCATGTCAGTCAGAGGCATGTCAGGCAGCACAAAGCAATGTGATATAGTATTGATGCTCATTGCTGTAAGACCTGCCACTAGCAAAATGAGCCTGTGTTGGTGTGTGTCTGGGACTAAATGGCATTGTGATCTCCCACCATGGATCCCTGGTGGGAGGTCCTTCCCAGATTCAGGTGGAGCTAAAAGCATGTGGCATTTGTTTAATCTTTTCTGAATGGGCTTCTGCTAAAAGAAAACTGAATGAGAAGGTATCTCAGGTATCTCACTGATGAAGCTGGCGTCAAAACAGTCATAGATTTTATAACCTTCTATCAAGCACTCCCTAGACAACACATTCAGAGAGGTCACTGAAGTATTACTAGGAATAATGATAAATTCTCATAAATCTCATTGTGAAGTACTGTAAACAATTGTGACACACATGTTCAACCAATGCATAAAAACTCCCAAATGTGTCTCTTCCTGGGGAGTTACCTGGATGTAAGACTTTCCTTAATCTTGTCAGGCGGTGCTATAGTTTTCAGTATCCATACCTTTAGCAAGCAATGTGTTCAGTACCAGAGGTGTGGCAGGACCTGATATGAAAATGTAGCAGTTGAAAAAGTTGAAGTAGGCAGTACATGCTATCTTTAGTTAAATATATCTATCTTCTGATTTCTCTGTCATCTCCTCACAGGATTTCAGAAGATGTTTGGTGTCTTGGTATTTATTTTCAGAGTTCTTGGTCAGGTTCCCCATGAGCTCGGGAGTAGAGCCTATGTTGGATCACTGGGCTTCTCCAGAAAAAGGGGGCTCCCTGTGATGGAAAGGCTAAAGATCCTCTGGACAGAGTACAGACCTTGTTCAGGGGTGATGTTCAAGTCTTGGGGAAAGAAGAACTGAAGACCGTAATGATTTTAATAATATTTCACTTCTAATCCAAAGTCTTCTTAAATTAGTATTTTTTTTTCTTTAATATGAGTACATTGGAGTTTATTTTTATGTGTATTCTCTGAACAGACCAGCTTTCCAGTAGCCCCTAAGACAAAACAACTCAAGGAAGTAGAAAAGGGCTTTAACAAAACAGGACACGCATCTGCATATTTCTCCCTCTTGGGGAGAGGACAAGAAGACAAATACGTTACAGTGACAGAACCGGCTACATTCAGATTTTGCAGTAATGACCATAGTAATACTGCAGAATAGCATATCAGGGTTGAAGAAACCACTGTTTCCAATAATTTTCAGAGAAATAATGTTTGTATAGACCAGAAGCATATTAACAGAAGGTAGTATCTTAGCAGCTAAATTATGTAGTAGGAGCTGAAGTATAGCTAGCTAATAAAAGTAGTGTGAAAGAGATTATTCTCTGTGTGGTGGATATGAGCCTACTTGACAAAAATGTTTATTTTTCACATTGCTCCAGATCTAAGCTTTCATTTCAAATCCATATATTCATGTTGGGATAATAATTGTAATCTTGAGAATGTAAACTTGTTACTGTGTAATTTTCCCGAATCTACTGGTAATGTGAAACACTAACTCTATCCTTATTCTGTGTTCTTTATTAATCCTTTTTAGGTACTCATTCTAAAACTAATGATGGTCTTTAAAATTCAGCATTAACAATTTCATTTATGATAACTTTTGTGGCTGGGAAGAGGAGAATGATGATTGTCAAGAACATCAGTGAGAAGAAAAGTGGAGAATGAATAAATGCAAGAGGGGCAAATGGGAAAAGAAAAAACAGAAATAAGAGGCTTAAATATGGTAATTGTGAAGATGAATGTATTTTTACTTTGGTATTAGACATAACAAGCAGGTAGTGGGAAATGATTAAAAATACAGTTATTTCATTATAGATCATTTTCCCTTCCATATCTGTGTTCAAAACATATCACTCATGTGAATGAAAAAAAATAGATATCAGGTTATAGGCAATAAATTGTGTTCCTATACTTGTATGCCAGAGTCAGCAGCCAAGAATTTTTGTGATGTCTGTAAAGTAAGTGTGATGCATCCAGCTTGATTTCTTTTTCCTGCTCCCCATCCATGTGTAGCCTACACCCGCAGCCAGAGTCCTCGTTCTGTACTCGTGCCTTATGCACTTCAGTGCACTGGCTGGTTCCCGTCCCTCTTCCAAACCCCTGACCTCTGTTCAGCTTCTCAGTGTTGCAGGCTGTCAACTGAGTTGAGTAAACTTCTGCTAATGAAAACAGATAAAAAGTCACTGGAATTTATTAAAGCTTTTGCATTAATTTAAATCATACACTAAGAATAACTGCAGTATTTAAAAAAATTAAATTGGATTATAATGGAAGGAACCTGCAGATTTTAGTTGGTAACTTTCATGCATCTCTATACATTTTGTTTAATTCTAATAAAATAAAAGTGAATCCCCATTAACAGTAATGAAATAGAATTAAGCTCTCCCTGACTTACATTCATGTAGTCAGTCAGCACTATTATTTGAAATCTCATTGGGCTCAATTTGTCTGCAAGGACAACAGAATTGTCATTTATGCTGAGGGAGTTCTGTTGGTAAGAAAATAGCAGGACTAGTCTATTCTATGTGGAAAAAAGAGATGCCTATACATGGGATTCACCTGATGTGTGCTACAGAATTTAACATGATGCTACAGGTTTTTTTAAGAATCTGTTTTGAATCTGTACAATAAATACTTATATATCTGTTAGTTCAAATATATGCTGCTTTGTTTGAAGACTTTTTGTTTCTTTAGTAACTTCACATGTCAGTATGTTGATATAATTGCCTTAAAACCATCATGGACAAGTCATGTTCTAGCTGAAAGTTTGGTTAATATTTTTGGGAAAGAGGTAATTAATTTTTGTCTAGTTTCAGCCTAATAAAAAGTGGTTTTGGCTTTATTTTTCTCTTTTCTCCTTCTTTTCTTTTCTTTTCTTTTCTTTTCTTTTCTTTTCTTTTCTTTTCTTTTCTTTTCTTTTCTTTTCTTTTCTTTTCTTTTCTTTTCTTTTCTTTTCTTTTCTTTTCTTTTCTTTTCTTTTCTTTTCTTTTCTTTTCTTTTCTTTTCTTTTCTTTTCTTTTCTTTTCTTTTCTTTTCTTTTCTTTTCTTTTCTTCTTTTCTTCTTCTCTTTTCTTCTCTTCTCTTTCCCTCTTTCTCTCCCTTTTTCTCTCTTTCTCTCTTTCTCTCTCTCCCCTTCTTCCTTTCCTTCCTTCCTTCCTTCCTTCCTTCCTTCCTTCCTTCCTTCCTTCCTTCCTTCCTTCCTTCCTTCCTTCCTTCCTTCCTTCCTTCCTTCCTTCCTTCCTTCCTTCCTTCCTTCCTTCCTTCCTTCCTTCCTTCCTTCCTTCCTTCCTTCCTTCCAATTAAATCTGTTGGCTTTGTTATGCCAGATCATTACTAGCTTTACTTTCCACTGCATTTTATCATAATGCTCTTTGAGTATAAATAAACTCTGGTATGCTAAACCTAATAGCAATTAAACTGGAAGTGTTTGTGTTTCATCACTGTGAACTTCGCAGAAATGTTTCCATGACAACCTCCATGCTAGTTAAGGCAACCAGAGGTGATCAACAGTTTATATATTTTTTTTCTCTTGTAAGAATGGAATTTGTGTTGACAGTTCTGGCCTTTAATGGCACTTTTGTACTGTGTGAAAGTATTTGTTTACTAGATCATATGCTGTTAACTGTCAAGCCGAGACAGAGTGACTGCTTTTGATAAAAGGGCTGCATTACATCTCTTGAGTCTGTGAAGCTCTTGTACTTTAATTACTCACATCAGTACAAAAGTATCCATTTGCTTGAATACACTTAAAAATTAGACTTATTAGTTCCAAAGCATTAATGGTGAGTTAATTTTGTCCTTTACTTTTTTTGGAAAACAATAATCTAAAAGCTACTTCCTTGTTTCAAATTTAAACTATTGTATTTACAGTGATAAAAATCACATTCCTTGGTATGGAGTGAATCATAAGTGCTGTAATTACTGCACCATGAATTAAAATTTCTAGGCCCTGTTTTCATATTTAGCTGATGAAGGCTGTCATGCTGGAAGCTGAAATACACTAGTTATGACTCTGTTAAGCCTAACATAATTTAAGTAGAAGTGTTTTGTCTCTCACAAGTTTTAAAAAAACCAAGTATAGCTAAGATGTGACTGAAATAACCTCTCTGGAGTGTATCCTAATAGTAGTACAGATAGACTGTTTTGTATGATGCAAGTCCATCAGATAGCTTTCAGAATGAAACTGTTAAGTGTTTTTGTGAGGTACTTCTCTTCATGGAGCACTTTCTAGGTAGAACATCTGGAAAAAAATGGATGAGTTATTATCTGATCTGTTAATCAGCTAGTAACTGCTGCTACAGCAAGTTCATTCACTACCAGCAGTAAGTTTGAAGGCATTACCTATACTAAGTCAGCAACAACTTGGTTTTGTTACGTGTCTGTTCATTGTCAGGCTAGTGGTTGAATATCTTCTTGACTCTTGAGTGTATGTGTAGCAGAGGATCATTTGGTTTTGATTTTTTAAAAATATATAAATACTTGGAAGGTATAACATTGTCTTCTAAAAGTTTGTTTCAGAACAAAGACTATCTATTTTGTCGTAATATCTTGGTTTGAGGAAGAGTAGTATTTAGTAATAGGCACATATGTTCAGGTATGAGATGTGATACTTGTGTGTCTTGCATGTGAAGACATCATTTATATTCAAGACTCCGGTCTTTTGGACATGCAACTCATTTTAGTAATTACTTACAGAATGTTTATTATTTCAAGTAATGATACTATCATTTTTTAAGCAACTGAGTCACCCTTGAGTGATCAGTTAAAAATGATAGGGGTTGAAACTGTAAATTAAGATTTTGTGCAGGTTTGTATGTGGATGCTAATGCTTTTGCACAATATGCATGTCTGTCTACTGAGTCAGGAGTTGCGGATATGATTGTTGGTAGTAGGTGACATGAGGAAGAGAAATAAAAGTGTTGAAGTTAGATGCCTACATTCCCCAAGCTTCTAACTGTAGACAGGACTTCTCTCTACACTATCAGTGTAATGTGCTGCTATTAGTGTAATATCATTGCCTCATCTTTGGGGGTTTACTGTGCCTTGCTTTGTGGAGGAAAGCTGGAATGTTAAGGAGAAACTTCCCTGAGAAGGGTATGAGCATACTTGTATGTGGACTCCCTTCAATCCCTAACCTGTTTCAGCTGGAGGGCTTCATCTGTAGTGAGGTATCTGCAGTGAACATGGCTACTGTCTGCTAACACACTGAAAATTTTTTCTTTGGTCACTTTGAAAGTAATTAGATATAAAATAAGTTTCTATGAGTTTCAGTTCAGATCACCTTCTTACTTCACATCTGCTTTAGGTAACTGAGGTAAACAACCTATGCTAAATCTGTTTCTCTGAATGCATACATATATGTGGAGTCTGAAAATTCAGTTTGCAACGTTCTTGTAGATAAAAATGTGTGGGTTGCTAGAATGAATATATTTTTTATAGTAATAAGAAGCAAGTTTTATTTTCTTGGTGGTCATTTGGTTGTGAAAGATTGTGTAGTACTTAAGCATATGATACAAATAAGCACTGTGTGTTTGGTTCCCAAAGTTAGCATCTGTAAAAAGTAGTTTGTTACCATGTCTGAAATAATATTATGTAATCTGTAATTGTTGTTTTTTTTGTAACTATGACGTAAAGTAGACACTACCTAAATCTGAACTGTAACTATGTGGATATGACACAAAAGTATTCAGGATAGGGACAAACAGGCTATTAGCACTAACACTTTTTTTTTTCCCCAGGAAAAATAAATTTCTATTGGAACAGCAGCAGAGATGGGGTGTGAGGGTGGATCAGGAAATGGAAAGCTTATCTTGCAAGATGAGACTAAGAAAATGTGGTATGCTTGGCTTAATGAAACAAAAACAGAGAGAAGATATGATTTCTCTTCCATATTTGTAAGTGTGTTAGGGAAAGGCAGAGGAGGCATCAGGGGAGGGAGGAGACATGTTTAAGCTAAGGGACACTGTTAGAACAAGTACAAATGAGTGTAAACTAGCCCTGGATAAATTTGGTCTGGAAGAGAGAGCATTCAAGACAGAAATGAGCATTCGGGTGGTGTGGAGGGTACAGGAAATTTTGAAGAGGGGGTATTATCAGCAAAACTGGCATGCTACAGTTGCTTTAAATAGCAAAAGATTGCATGCAGTGACTCAGATTGTTCGTTCCAATCCTGTGCCTAACTAGATCTGTAAAACCCTCATGCTTGCTTGTTTTACAATACTGTGAAAACTTGTAGATAGAATCTAAGATGAGCTTTTTAAAATTATTTTGTTTGTTTCAATTCAGTACAGGTTTAATTGTTGGGTAGATTCCTCAGATAAAGTGCCTTTTTCAGTGTTATTGACAATAATATCCTGGGACTTTTAAAATTAATTTTTTCTTGGTTGTTTTCTATGTATGGGAGTACTGCCTTTAAATTTCTCCTTTGATTCAACTTGCTGTAGTTAGTTGCAAGCTTTAACCAACCTAAGTAGCTTCCTTCTTTCCCCTTTGGCATTTTCTGTGCAACTGGAAAGATTAGGTGCCTATCACTGTATTCTTCACAGTTGATTGTGTAACCAGTATGTACATGTATTTAATCCATCTGAGCCTTCATTTCTAGTCTCTTATTTTATAAGTTAACTTCCTGCCAATTTTTTTTTTTCTGAGTTCATCAGTACTTTGAGGTACTCAATGGAAGTTATGCAAAGTAATTGCTGTGGGAACACCACATCAGGGTTAGAAATTATTTTGAGCGAGTTTTTCTACTCTTAGTAGCCAAAGAACTCTGGTGGCAAAAGGATATCGGCTCCTCGTCTGAGACCACCCCACCAGTGTGGTCTTGCGCTTAGAAGATATCAATTCTTGATGAGAGGAGATCCAGGAGACTCAACTTCAAAGGGGTTTTGCTTTTGTATGGATGGAATAACTTTATTTATTTAGATGGTTCCCAAGACTGTTTGTGAGAGTAGCTGGCAGATATGAAGATGTAGCTACCTCCATGCAGTCTTAAAGTTGCAAATTGAGGCAGCCATGTGGTACCACAGAAGTGAGTTCTCATCTGAGTTCTTACTCAAGCTACATCAGTGTCTCACTGCCACATGTCTATATTAATGCCATTTGGTCAGGGATTACCTGGAATGCTGTCCAAACTTCACTCAAGTTTCACATTGTTGGAAAGATATCCACAGTCATTGTGTCTCTTCATATAACAATGATGGAGCCTTGCTTAGATGAAGGACTCATAACACCTACCTCAAAATAAATGGTTGTACACTACTGCTAGGCATCACCAATGGCGTGAATGATGTGGTTGTAGTTTATTACCCAAAAGATGTTTGTTACTTATGGTTTACTACTCAAAAGATGAAAAGCTGATTCTTACAAATTAGAATCTTAGATACTTATTCCATGTATGTGTCAGTTTGGCACTAACCTCTATCTTCCTCAGTCCTTCAAGATTAATTCAGAATTTTTCTATTGGAAAGATAGGCAGTGTTTAAGTAATTCTGGAGTTTATCCAGCAATGTGAGCTTCTTTAAAGGAAACTGTATGCAGTGGTATGTATAGTAGTAGCTGAAAAGGAGTGCTTTGACTAAAACCCTCCCCACATGGTAGTTTTAGGAGGCTCACAAACATATTTTTTTAGAATGTATTAATGTGTAGATGATAAACACAAATTTATTTATGTGTGCAGGTTTCAGCTGGGATAGAGCTAATTTTCTTCGTAGTAGCTGGTATAATACTGTGTTTTGAATTTAGGATGAGAAGAAATCTGGTGACACACTGAATGCTCATATGCTTAACATGATTACAGTGGTCATTCTATCAGGGATATTAAGTCCTTGTTTCCTAAACTGAATATTAAATTCTTGAGTAACCTGGTCTGGTCTCACAGCTGAACCTGCTATGAGGAGAATTGGACTACAGACCTCCTGAGGTCCCTGCCCTTCAGCTATTCTGTGATTCTGGAGCTGCCCAAAGCCCTTGAATTGCTTGCTTGAGAACCTGACTGATGTTTTAACATGGACAATATAAGTCTTTTCTTTATAGTCCTTACTGGTAAATATATATGTTATTTTAACCTGCTAGCAAATGGTCTCCATCTGTTCTGAATGGTTAGTTTGCAGATTTCTTCCTTCTTTAACATTGTAGAATTCGGTTATCTTCTGTTTAATTTTGTTTCTCTAAAGCAAAGCAAATTGTGTAGCATGAATGTGATATTATCATTTTTTTTCTTGTAAGATTTTTATGATCCTTGTTGGGGAACTTAACGATTCATTCACCTCTGCAAATGATCTGAATTAATTTCTATTTGAAGTGGAGCATAACTTTTTAGGGAGAAAGAAATCAACACTTTTAAAATACTCCTAGTGATGGAGAGCCCATGACAGCCCTTGGTAACTTACTCTACTGGCAATTATCGTCACTACTAAAAATTGGTTTTGGTTGAAACTTGTCCAACTTCAAATCCCTCATTAAAACTCTCCCTTGCTGTGTTGCCTACAGAAAACTGGACAATGGATGGGCCACGGATGGGAGGGCTCCTGCCTTTCCTGCTGACCCATATTGTTTCCTTGTTTCCTCCCGCCCTCCGTCTGAATCCACCTGTTTTGTCTTGTGTCGTACATTCGGGTTTTCAGCTTTTCCATGCAGCCATTACCTAGATGCTGTGTTTATACAGCACCAAGAAGATCAGGTTCTCAGTCCCTGGCAGGTGCTCCTTGCTGATGAATGTGTCACGAGGGCATGAAGGATTAGAAGTTTGAGCTATTGTTCTCCAATTTTAACAGTTTTTAAGCCTGTAAAGGACTACTGCAATCTTTGAATATGATTTTGTGGTGAGGACTTCTTCCATTTCTGCTTTAAAGCCAGTAAAGATTGGAGTAAATCATACCTCTTAGAAGAACAGCTGTTCTCAGTGGAGGGGAGGTAAAGGGAGGGAAAATTTCCAGTGGTGGAAAATCCTTTGTGACCCTGGGGAACCTGCTGTAGTGGTTAGCAATTCAGTGTTCAATCCTTGTCCCTAAATTCTCACCTGAATTTGTCTTGCTTCAGCTTTCCAAGATATTACTTAGGCAAGGAGAAGGAGGAATGAAGCAGTGTTGTTAAGCTTCTGCCCTGTATTTGGGTACTTGCATGCTGTGGTTAATAGTTCTATAATCTTTTTGGAAACAGATGTACTTTTTCACCACTGGGCCTGTTTTCCAGTCATTTAATGATACTTAAAGCATGTTCTGTGAATCCTTCCCATTTGAGCAGTGTCCCATTTGAATTGTGGCTACCAGACTGGTGGCACTGGTTGATAGGAGTGGCCCCAGTGTCAAATGATTAGGTAGCACTGCTTCTCAGTTAGATTTCCTTGGTTATATATTCAGAGATTGTTAGTCCTTTGACCATGCTAGTTCATATTCATGCTGATTAACTACCTTAATTCTTTCACAGTTACTGCTTCCTAGGAAGGTGTTCCCCATCCTGTGAAACATCATTTGTTGCTACATATAGCATGCATACACATATTTGTTGTCCTTGTTGTAATGGATGTTGTTTTTTCTGGATAATTTGATAATTGTAATGTAGATAACACTCTACTGTCAACTCTACTGTTAATTTTTTTGCCATTCCTTTATTCTTCGTTTCTTTACCACTGCCAGACCCCACAATTTCCTGACAAATTTGTGTTCCATATTAAAATATTTTTTCCTGTTCTACCAGTATTTGTTAACCCAAATGGGAGACTAGGCAGAAAAGAGGCATCCATTCCATATGTATAATTTGTTTTAACATCTCTAATTTTGAAGGTGTCTGAGCACACATGCGGAACTGAGTGTTGTAATTGTAGGATTTTATGAAATCATAACTTTGGTTTGAGGAATAAATTTTTTCATTTATGCTTCAACAGCTGCTTAACCTGTCAGAATAGTTGGTGGGGATGGGGGGGAAGTTTTTTCTATCAGGCCTCTGATGGTCTTAGGCCAATGGAAGAAAACTTTTAGATTCAGAAGTTCACTAGCAATGCTACAACTTGCCAAAATCTGTCAGTATTTAAATCTGGCAACTGTTTTAGTCTTCCCTCCATCAGCCTTCCATGCAAAGGAAGTGATATGGTCTGAAAGCTTCATGGCTTCATTATGAAGGGGATGAAGGGAATGAAAGTCTGAAGGCTTCATTATGAGCTGGGATTTGGAGCTAAAGTCTTGCTTTCCCAGCACTGCTGAACATCCTATGATTGAAATTGGGAAGGTTCTCTCTTTCTTGAGTCTTCATTCTCAAATAAACTAATGGTCCTGGAGGCAAGTTAACTTATATTTTTAATGATTTCAATCTATTTGCCATGTTATACCCATCGTAACTCATTAATGTTGATATAGACTTCAGGAGTAGCAGTATGATGGCATCATTGTCTTCTCTATCTGTCATTTCTTCAGATAGAAATCTTCTACTCTCCCTCCTCAGATTAAATCCTGTCCTATGCTTAACTACTCTCTTATGATTTACGAAAAAGGATTCTGGTGCATGCTCTGAGCAGCAGGTGAGAAGCAGAGCTGTGGGCTGGTACAAGAAATCTGCGATGGAGTGTCCAGTAGAAGAGATGGGAGTGGGAAGAAGCAGGATAAGTGATATGTGGAGTGTATTTTCTCTCAAAGCTGTTTCTGAAACCAGTCCTGGCTGGGCTCAGGTCCCAGAGAAGTAGAAAGCCCTGTGCGGTGCAGGAGGAGAAAAGAACTCAAACTGTTGAGCAGTCTCAAAATCACTGATCTCTGTCTGTGGTTCTCATGGGAAGAATCTCTCGAGGATTATGGGACTGTGGTGGAAGGAAATTAAAGAGAACCAAAATTAGGCTAGATTGACAGACATGTTATGTGACACGTTTAAAAGCACAGAAGAGGAGAAAATACAGACAAGAAAGGGAAGCAGTCTTTTCTGAAATGGAACAAGTATAAAGAGAAGCTTGCTTGTTTAATGCTGGGGCTTTTGTTTCCATAGTTAATTGGATTGATGAAAGAACATAACAAAAACTTCTCTACCTTTCCCCATTATTTTAGCTGCATCTCAGTTCCTGCCCACATTTGACACAAACTTAAGTAGAACCAATTCTTTGTTTTAGAAAATTATTTTCGTACTTATTTTGCAAAAGAAGAATCGGTGAAGATTTTTATAGCAGTATTTTTCCTTTCTCTGTTTTCTGGTATTTACTGCTTGTTACTTTTGAAAACTGGAGGTCCATGGAACAAAAAGGGAAATTGAAAGCTCTCCTTCTGTCTTTTTTTACTTCTTTCTTTTCTTTGTAGGCCAGTACTCCTAGTAGGTAGTCTTCAACAGCTCTGTACAAAGCTCTGGAAGGAAAACTGTATTAGCTGGACATGCCATTACAGGATTTAGAAGACCCATATTAATGCTGATGTTTACTCTGGGTTTGTAATCAGTAGAAGCAAGTGAAGCCCTGCTCCAGTGGGAAGCCTGCAGGGTTACCTGTTACAATGCTGAGCCCTTTCAGCAGAAGTACTCATCTCGTATTTCCTCTGCTGGCTGCTAAAGTGAGATTTCCAAACTGTTGTCCCACTTACAGGTCACAGTTTGCAGATAACCATTTGACAAAGCTGTCCAGTGTTACTATTACAAAAATTCTGGTGTGTTAAAAATTATACGGTAGAGAGATGCACAAAATGATGTGAATACTGGATATAGATCTAAGAGCTCATTGTATGTATGAGCTTCTTTTCAATTAATGACTGCCTCGTACACTTTGTCTAATTCAAGTGAGGCAGTTGCAGCACTTCTGGACAGCTTTAATGGAGTGCTTCAGAGCTTGTTTACCTGATCCTGGTTAAAAAGCATATCATTTGAACATAAATGATGACATGTTACTGTTTTCCACTGTAAGATTTAGTGAACTGCTCAGGATAGCTGACAGAAGTGGCAGGCAGCAAAAGAGACATGCTTAGTTGCCTAATGTGATGGTGTTGTCATACTGTGATATATCGGTCTAAAAATTCTGTAGTGTTTTACACGTATGATAGGAAGTAACCTTTAGCATGTCAAATTAAGAAAAAAAATTAGTCTATAATAACAATGTTGCAGAAGATTTGTAGGGAGTTTTTAAATCATGGATATTTCATATCCTCCTTCACACCTAATTTGTCTTGCTTTCTAAGAATGCTTAATTAATATTGTACTTATGGTAATCTGAAACAATGATGATCGCAGTTCACTGAAATGATGTGTTCTACTTAATTGAACTTGACCATCGCCACTTAGAGATGATTCAGTACTGCATATGGTATGTTCTGTCCATTAAACTGTTTACTTCAAACAGTTTGAGACATGAGCTGATTATTTTATATTTCTGTTTCTGTTGTTGTGAGGTGGCTGTTAGTCTCTTCTCTCAAGTAACAGGTGATAGGATGTGAAGAGGAGATGGCCTCAAGTTGCACCAGGGGAAGTTTAGACTGGGTATTAAGAAAAAGATTATTCATTGAAAGGGTGGTCAAGCATTGTAACAGGCTTCCCAGGGAAGTGGTGGAGTTACCATCTCTGGAGGTATCTAAAAGACATGTAGATGTGGTGCTTAGGGACATGGTTTAGTGGTGGACTTGATAGTGTTAGGTTTATGCTTGGACTTAATGATCTTAAATGTCTTTTCCAACATAAACAATTCTATGATTCTGTGAGTGCTGGGAAGCACATCCTGGGGCAGAGGGCAGGGCAGGGCAGGGCTTGAAGAACAACCAGCAGTGAGGGTGTCTTGTCCAGTCAGCGGCCCTGGGCACTGCAGTGGGAAAAGGCACTTGAGAGTTGGTGTGGTCAGTGGGTTTGGAAGGAGTCAGCAGCACTGACTATGCGGCACTGATTACAAGTGACCACGTCTTAAGGGGTTTCTGCTGTCTCCTAAAGGGATTTCTGCTTCCTTCCTGCATTTCTCTCCTCTCTGCTTGCATGGGTGGAAGCAGAGCTCAGGGCAGGAAGAGAGGAGCCAGGAATGATAGTTGTACTTTTCCTGGGAGGAAAGTAGTGTGTAGCCATTCCTTGATGACTTCTGCACCTCTTTGGCCTGAAGGAGAACTGAAGCAAAGACAAAAGAGGTCTAGGCTGCTGGCAGAACCATTCTTTGTACAGGCTGCAATTTTTAACAATATCTTAAAGATAAGGTTTATTATTTGGGGAAAAAATGTATTTATGAGTTGTGGGAATACCATCTTGTATTTAGGAATGCAAAATGTTATTTTGGCCCTCCAGTAAACCCCCTTTTGGTGCCTGTGTGTGAAACAAAATGACTTTTTCTTGCCATGCAGTTTGGCTAAAACTTTGTTGAAGTAGCTCTACCAAAAATTATGTAGTTATATGCTGATGAGGATAATTATTGTAAAGCATTTAAACTGTTTGGAATTTCAGTATAAACTCATAGAATGGTTTGGGTTGAAAGGGACCTTTAAAGTTCATCTAGTCCAACTCCCCTGCAGTGAACTGGGACATCTTCAACTAAATCAGGGTGCCCAGAGCCCTGTCCAGCCTGATCTTGAATATTTCCAGGGATGGAGCTTCTACCACTCTGGACAACCTGTTCCAGTGTTCCACCACCCTCATTGTAAAAAATTTCTTCCTTATATCTACTTTAAATCTCCCCTCTTTTAGTTTAAAACCATTACCCCTTGTCCTGTCACTAAGGCTGTGCCAAAAATCTTGTCCCCAATAGTCATGTACATTTTGATTATGAAATGCAAAATCTTTTTAGTATTGGAAATATTCTTACTACCAAAAATGGAACTTCTGTGCTGACTTTTAAAACATACTGAGTTATTAACAAAAAAATGTTAATTCTGTTAGTAATTCCATTTATTTTCATTTGGAAAAATATTTTTTTTTTCAAACTTTAGTAATTTAAAGAAGCATATTTATACTTAAGAGAAGGTTTTACAAGATGGACTAACAGTGTTGCAGACTGAAAATATAGGAGATATGTTTTCCTCTTACTGTTTTGTGTGATTTGTTTTAGGGGCATGGAGAAGGGAACCCTGAACTGCAGATTCCTTAATTCTTAATACCAAGACAATAACATACTGCCCAAGAAAGTTCCAAAAATCATGAGAATCATCAAATATCAATCTCTGCTATCCATGAGAGTAGCCTGCAATTTAAAAGTAATACAGAAATAATGCAAAATCATGCCTCCTGGAATGAATTATTTATGTGGACTAATTTAGCTATATCTTTACTGCTATGGTTGAGTTGAGAGACTATTATCTTTAACTAGCACTATTTCCTAACATGATAACATCAATAGTAATGAGCCAGCATTACTCTTTTTTGAATTGAATTAATGCTGATTGACATTGCTAAGAGTATACTGCTCTGCAGGTTTGAATTTTGATTTTTTTTTTAATAACATAGTGTCCTAAAACTTTGGTGGTTTTGTTTTTCTGAGAGGAAATTCTGCAATTTTCTTTATCTCTGTCTTTTAATTCAGTATTCACTTCAAAGTTTTTTACTGGTTTAATTTTGAACAAGAAAGGTTTTATGGTTTTGTGAGAGAGCTTCCTGTTAGGCCTCGTCATCAAACGCTAGTTATGTAGTTGAATTTTAACAACGAAAGCAGTATGAGAGAAGTCTTTATATGAAAAAAGGAAATGTGAGGGCAAATAAAGTAATGTAATAAATTGTGAAGTTAAATCTGTATGCTTGTGTGATTTGATGTTCAATTAATGTCTGAAATGAAAATTTTGAATAAAATATTTTGCTTCTGTGAGGTGACTGGAAGTGACTAAATGCCTGTTGTGGCATTTCATAATACCCTTTACTTGCATCCATGTGGTAAGCATTTTATATATTATCACATATTATTTGAGAAATCTGTTTCTAATTTGTATATTTTGCTTGAGTTATCACTGTTTCAATTTGTATTCATCTGGTTGATACAGAAATCTCTTCAGAAGCAGTTTGCATTATTGGGGCAAAAAAACTGCTAACAGTGCAACAGTGATTTGTCATTCTTTTTGCCCTGTGGTAAGAAAAGGTCTTCCTATTTGCCTTCTCAAGATGAAATTTTTTTCACCCATGAGCATGTGTAAGATACGCTGCGACAGTGTTGTCTGATGGTTGGTCATATCTGAATCACCTGTCTTAATCCTGCACCAAGAGGGTATAGGACACCATGGTGACTATTTCTCCTTCAAGAACCTACTTAAGCGGTCACAGGCTATATTAGGGTTCCCCTTAATAAAGAGGTAGAAGCATGAGAAAGCCTGATGCATGGACATTTTGCAAGAGAGTGCCCCCGTAGAGGTAATTTTAGAGCCAGACATTCTGCTCCAGCCTACTCTCCTTCTGCCACCAGGAGGACTTGGCAAGAAACAGCATGCTCTAGGGAGTTGGACTTTCTCTGCATCTCTCTTAACTCCTCATTCCTAGAAGCAGTTGCTACATTCAGGAAGGGTGAATCTTTGTAATTCAGTGACCAGTGTCTTTAAAGCTTTATGTAAGTTTGTTCATTTGCATCATTGTGGTTTCATCTTGTAAATCAGACTGTTGGAGATTTCGCCTCTTTCAGATTTCCTCTCTTTACGTGTTGAAAGACTGCAAACTAATGTCTTCTGAGACACAGGTGGTTGACTGAATATTCTTCCTAGTCTCTGTAACTATGATGGAATCTTCTGGTCAGTCTGTGGTATCCATTCTTCATCTTGGCTCCAGACATCTGCCAGGAACCTCCTATTGGATGTTTCCTCTTTCTACAGGTCTTGGACAAGTGAAGTTCCGTACTCCTGCAAAGCTGTGAGTGGCACCTGATTCCTAGATCATGTCTTCATGTATCCTAAGGAAGAAGTCTGTATTTTGTTAGGAAAAAGGCTCCAAATGGTCCCCATGCCCTCTTAAGGCAGTCTGCCTGAACAGCCTCAACTATGGTTGACATTGTAGCCAACTCTAGACACTACACAGGTGAAGTGTAGTGTCCTTCACCTGGCAGGAATAACCACATGCATCAGTACAGGTTGGGGGCTGACCTGCTGGAAAGGAGCTCTGTGGAAAAGGACCTGGGTGTGCTGGTGGACAGCAGACTGGCCATGAGCCAGCAGTGTGTCCTTGTGGCCAGGAAGGCCAACAGTATCCTGGGGTGCATTAAAAAGAGCATGGCTAGTAGGTCAAGGAACGTTCTTCTCCCCCTCTACCCTGCCCTGGTGAGGCCACATCTGGAATACTGTGTCCAGTTCTGGGATTCTCAGTTCAAGAGGGACAGGGATTTTCTGGAAAGAGTCCAGTGGAGGGCCACAAAGATGATTAGGGGCCTGGAACATCTCTCATATGAGGAGAGGCTGAGCAAGCTGGGACTCATGAGCCTGGAGAAGACTGAGAGGGGACCTTATCAATGTCTATAAATATCTGAAATGTGGGGGGCAAATGGATGAGGCCTGGCTCATTTTGGTGGCAGCTGGTGACAGGACAAGAGGCAATGGACAAAAACTGGAACACCAGAAGTTCCAGACAAACTTAAGGAAAAACTTATTTACTGTGAGGGTGCCAGAGCACTGGGACAGGCTGCCCAGAGAGGCTGTGGAGTCTCCATCTCTGGAGATGTTCAAAACCTGCCTGGACACTTTCCTGTGCAGCCTGTTGTAGGGAACCTGTTTTGGCAGGAGGGTTGGACTAGATGATCTCCTGAAGTCCCTTCCAACCCCTACCATTCTGTGATTCTGTGATACTAACTCCATTAGGACATGTCGTAAAGGCAGGCAGCAGGACTGATTCTGTCGCAGGATCTCATGCTTTTCTTTGCCTTCTGCCACCTTAATGTATATTTCCACTCTTTTTTGTTACCAGATGGACAGGTTTTCTACCATCTTGGTATATACCAACAAAACATCATATGTTTTGGTACTAGGCATAATGAACAGTGACTGTGTGATCCATCTCACCATGTATCCCGACTTCTGTGTCCTTTTTCAGACATCGTTTTCATGAAAACAAGCCTTATCTGTAGATGGATTTTGCTTTACGTTGCCTTACAGCCAGTTGCAGCACACCCCAGTAGAGTGGCTTATACAGAAGTTGTTTCTTGCCAAGAGAAAGGGTGTTTTGGCACCCTATTCTTTCCTATGTCTGAAATTCAGTATTGATGTAGGTAGCATTTGTCTGGCTGTTCAGTAGATGATCTAACTTTTTAGTATCATAGGTGCATATTTTCATATAGTTATAAATCTGACCCCTTGTCAAGAATTTATTTTCTTTTCAGATGATAACTGTATTCATTTCAAGTTCTTTCCATGTGTCCTGTCTGTAACCCTTGAAATTTTCATCATGGTGGTGTCAGTCATTGCTGTTAACTTCTTCTGTCTTTGTGTGCCTTCTTTCATTTACTTTTACAATTGTTTGCTTGATAAAGGGTGCCACAAAGGTGCAAAACCTGAATCTCTGCAAATGACTCAGTCTCTTTCCAAGCATCTGGGTCCCAAGGTGAATACTTGAAGCAAAAATTATATTACTGCAAATCCTTGGGATCACTGGAGAAACTATTAACTCACAATTTGTGAGAGCTCTTTTGTTTGTGAACAGATCCTAGTCTGTGCTTTCCTTTTCTGACAATACACTTCCCAGCTAACCCCTGTGATGCCTTGTGCCACACATCACCTAACACTAAGTATGTCTCCCCTCTGTGTCCTCTTCCACTTTGTATCGTTTCAGCAGGCCAGCTACCATTTCTCAAAATACAGGAAACTTTTGCTGTGGTAGCCGTATCCACTTCCTTCTCCAGTCAGATAGCGATGCCTGGCAAATCCTATTTGGCCTGGGGATCCCACAGGATAAATTTTATCATCAAAGGGCTGAGGTCTGTGCAGGACCATGAGCCTCATGTTACCTGTTTTGGAACTCAGAGTGTTTCAGTAATACATGTACATGAGATTTCCAGGTTCTAGAGATCATGAAAGGATGGTGTGCTCGAGCAGAAATGTGCAACATCTTCTCTATTCCATGGAGGCCCTATACAGTTGGTCCATAAAGAAAAGGGTCAGCTGTTCTCCCTCATCTTGAAGCTCTCTGTCAGACCCATCAGAGTCACATTTCTTGAGGCTGTGCAGGAGATCTGTTCTGGTTGCCTCATCTGCATCTTTCCAAGGGGAAGTCAGCCTAGCAAAATCCATTTTACTTCCCTTACTGGCAGGAGGTGTTCATGCTTCTGCTGAAGATGAGGTCGGTGTGCAGGCTCCCTCTTAGTGCATTTTTGGTGTCATGCTCAAGTGGTCTGTTGGAAGGGTTTCATCCAGTTGCCGCATTGCCAGGAATTCTGACCACAAGAGGTCTGAGCAGGGCCCTGGTCATTACAGTTCTCCAGAAGATTTGAGATTGTTTTAATGCCTGGATTTTCTTCATTTTGAGATGAAGACCTTCAAGATCTCTGCTGTTTCTTGTAACTGTTGCCCACAGATTAGTGTCTCTGACTTTTGCCACTTTCCCAAAATGCTCCACTGTCACTGTGTGGGTGCTGAAGACTTCTGAGAGCTTTGTGAGTGCTATGTGAGAGTATTACCCTTTGCTTCAGTTAGACCAGTCCCAATAAATACTAGAGAGGGATGTTTGGCATTTAATATGTTTGTTTGCTACCAGTTCCAGTGTCCTCTCCCTTAGCTCTGTAAAAACTCATCTGTTACCCATTTCTGCTCATGCTTGCTGTAAGAGTAAGCCTCCATTTTCTGTCCTTTTCCAGATTTCATCAAAGGCTTAATTAGGCTTGTTAAGATATTTGTCCAGTGGCTGGTTTGATTTAAACCTAGCCATGCACAGCCACATGGGACTGCCTAGTAACCTCTTCACTGCTCGCTCATGGCTCCACCTTTCTGTGAATGTGCAAGAAGAGTGGGATAAGTGCAGATCTGTATTTTCCACACACATTTTTTTTAAGGCTGAGTAGAGGAAAACTTCTACATTTCTCCAGTTGTGTCTGCATTTTGTCTTAATCTCCCAGTTTTTCCTCCTAAACCTTAGGCCTGCAAGTTTCCTTGTTCAGACACTTAATGTCAGGGCAGCACAAGCAAGTACTTTATTCTTGTATTCACAGATTAAGCACCTGAGTACGTCTTGGCCCTTTTGGTTTATTAGCATGGGCTCCACACCTGTTGCTGAAAGCATCAAAGGCTTTCTGGTTACTGCCCTCTAACTGCATAGACATTGATGTCAGGATCTGCAGTGGATGGCCAAAGCAGTAAAAAGATCTTTTAGCTTGATTGGGACTTACCTAGTGAAGCTGAAATAACTGTTGAGTGGCCATGTGTAAATGCATCTACATCTTCATTAGGCATTAGGTGGTGTCTGAGACACTGATGACTGGTGGCATTGCTGTTTGCCTGGAGGCCTCTGAGAATCCTCTGTTTGGTAATTCATGATGGAGATTTAACGGCTTGGTGCCATTCACAGTGTGAGTGTACATGTGGACTGTCATCCAACTGAAAAATGTAGTTTACTTACTTTATTTTTATTTTTAATACAGTTATCCTCATCTGCATTTGTTTTTTTCTGGCTTTCTCGTCTACTTCTGGGTTCTTAAGTTCTGTATTTCTTTGTGGTTGAGAGGGACCTAAACTGCCACCTGGAATGCCCTTCTTGTTATTCTCACTCCTTCACCATGACAGCATACTCTCTACAGGTCCTGCAAAAGAGAAAATTTCTCTACTCTCAAGCAATAAGGTGTTTCCCAGGGTGTGAAAATACCTGAAGATTACACACCATGAAAAATTCCAGTGGCTGGTAAGTAACCTTTAGCATTCTCAAAATTATTTTGAAAAACTCTAAAGGCTAGAAGCCATGTAAGCTTTAATTGTAGAGCACAGCACCGCAGCTCAGGAAGGTGCGGGGTACAGGATGTACCAGCACAATTTCAGCCCAGGGTGTCCTTTGATAATTAAAGTGTTGCCATTTCTGGTGGAATCTCTCTGTGTGTCAGCATCGACACCAAAGAGAAGAGAGAAGAAAGAGAATGTACATAGCCCCTGATGAATACTGCTCTCCCCTGTGCAAACAGGATGGCAGCAATAAAGAGAGCATGTGGCAGAATCTCAGTCCTCCCATTCCCATCCCTCTTCCCTTTTCTGTAGAGGGTTTTGCATTTGCATGAAGCCCGAAGAAAGAAAGTGACTACTCTCCTTCTTTATTAAAAATAGCAGTGGCAGGCTATTTCAGACAATTAACAGAATGCTAATGCGCGACATGGATGGAGAAAGCAGACTTCTTGAATCCTCCAACAGGAGATAAATCTCCTGTCTCTTAGGAAACATCATTCAGTAACAGCTATCTCTGGATCTCATGACTTCTTATTCTCAAATCAATTTGTCCTCTAATACCTTCTGTTCAGCTGCTGAGTTTGATCTGCTATTAAGAGAAGAGATGGTATTTGCTTTCTCGTGTTTTTTTCATTGCCACAGTTTTTAGTTGATTAGTTTCTTATGTCAGCATAAGACCATTGCCAGTATTTCTCTGAATGTCCTCAAGGAACAAAACACCCTTGGTTTTCTTAGATGTCATTTATTCTTCTTGAAGCCTTGATCCTTAAGGTTAGGAATAACCTTGATGCTGATGTTACAATGGCAAATTGGTCATCTGCCAATCATTTTCTGTTTGAAATTTAGCACTGAATTTTATTTGGACATTATACCTTCTGTTGGCTAAGTTGTAAACTCTATGCCATTTCATACGAGAGACTGACTTAAGAAGATAAATAACTTGGTGAAATGTTATTGTTGAGCACTGAAATATGGGAGCTTTAAATAGGCAGGCATAGACATGATGGTAGCCTGATCTCACAGCATATAGTTAAAATACTATATTCTTACTGGACCATATTGTTACTCTATTTCATTAAACATTTTGTATGTTTACCTATCCAGTAGAGAAGATCTGAGCCCAGATTTTTAAAATGCCTGTTAAATTTATCTTAAAGAAGCAAAACTAAATAACAAATCACAGTAACCACAGAAAGTTAGAGACTGAAATTTAAGCAAGCCTAAGTGTATCTTGCTGGATACTGGAAAGTCATTGGTGACTACAGTAATTATTTCTAGGTAACGTAAAACCTGCATTTACAAGTGCAAGGAATGGTGATCATTTGTAGGATCACAGAGAATAAACTTCTGGTGTCTGAAGTTGTCTGTGTTCCAATCTGACAACTACTCTCAGGACTTCCTCTTGGTTCCTGCGTGTGATATTTTGAGGTGTAGCTGTCTCTGTCTCAGTCATTTGTTCCATGTAAGAGGTGGACTGGGCTGTCCATGTCCCATTGTCCCTGAGCACACCTGTTGCTGCGTCTACACGCTGCTTTGTTTGAGTAGTTGTGATAAGTGTGTCTTTTCCACTCACATTCAGCTTGCCCTCAACACTAAATGTGCTTAGTATTAAAGTAAAAATAGATTTATTCAGAGGGACCTAATATCACATTTTAGGTAGAAACATGATGTTGTGAATAAAAGAAAACAGAATTCTGGTTTAAACTGTGTGGCTGAGTGTTTCTCCACTTGTTTCATCCCTCCTACTTACATTTCTGAATATGCGTGTCAGGTGGGGATTCTGGGGTCATCGCAAGTTGTTTTGCAACTGTTGCCACGCCATCTGGAGAGCTAGGGCTTTGTGAAGGTCTCCTATCCCATGCCTCCCTTGGTACTGGTGTTCAAATGGACACCTACAGAGAAGGGAGGACGTGAGAGGGATGAGATGGGACTCTGCCGCTGGCAAGAAGTGTTTACCTTTTGCACGTCTCCTATGCCTTTATGTTAGCACTTTCCTTCTGTGGATATTCATTCATAAAGAATTCCTAGTTGTTGTATACTCTTGAGACTGACAAAATGGTAACGTTGTTAAAACTTAGTATGGAATGCAAGTCAAACCCTGTTCAAATTCTTAACTGTGCAGCCACAGTCTTTGATTTGATTCAAGCTTTCTGTAGACATCCTACATTACAAACTTGGATGCACTAGTTAGCACTGAGGGTGACCCTTATAACTTAGTGTGGATGTGCACAAGCTTTGTCTTTTTTCCAGCCTTTGCTTGGCTTTCTGCATCACTCCTTATGACTTGTAACAAAATGATGTAAAAAAGCTCGACATTTTTCATCTATCTCAGTCTCAGTTATTTAAGGAGTGTTACATGTGTCTCCTTTCAGAATCAGAACGGGACAGTAAAATTAATTCAGTAATTTCACACAATGTTCACACATGCTTTTAGGAACTCATGTAAAATTCAGAGGCATCAGAATGTATGAAGTTTTCATTATTTTCGATATTTTTAAAAACCTTGTCCATAGGTTGAAGACTTCAGAGATGTATTTTTTAACTTTACTCTATCTCTGAAAAGAATTAAAGATTTTTTGTTGCTGTTGAGGCATGAAGTTCTTTCAGAGTTACATGGGATATATGAAAGCTGACATAAAAAAAAAGTAATAGAATTTTGAGAAGTGGCAACATGACAGTGAATCTCAGTTGTACATATATTATTGGTCTGAACTAAAAAGTTATAAGCTGGTAAAAAAAATAAGAAGATAAATATAATATTTTTAGATGTTTTTGGTTTATAATAAAATCCCTTGTACCTATGTAGAGCTTCTTGACGTACCTGTGAAGTGTTTTACATCAGAAAGTCTTTGACTGCTGGGTACTGTGGACAGCAAAAAGGAGAAATTTTAAGGATTTTAGAGAGAGTACTCCCTTGGCATTAAATATCATATCTTACTTTTTCCCAGGTATTCTTGTGCTCTTGTCTCCTGCAGCTACCTATACACTCCAGCACCTTAATGCCATCTTAGTTTTCTGGTTTTGTTGTAAATATCTTTGTTCAGTAGGAACCTGTAGTGTTCCTTCATTCTGTTAAACATAACAATACAGAATATGAGCAGAAGGAATGAAAGCAGGAGAGCTGTAGCTTGTACCATGTGGAATCTGCCCTTCTTTCTGAAGGAGATATAAAAGTTGGGGCAATATTTGAAGGACTGGGACTAGGAAAGAAATAGGAAGAATCATCAGAGGTACTTCTGTGAATTTGAAATAATGGAATGAAAAATTACATAAGAGAAACCAAAGATAGAAAATGGAAAAGTTGAGCTTACTGGTGCAAAATAATTTGATTTTAATTTTTAGGTAAACTCTGTGATACTGTCTTACTTCAGTGTAGTCTAATTTCTATGCATCAACCCCAGAATTTCTTAGACTTCATTAGATCATTTCAGCATACTAAGTTGATAAATATGCTTTATTTTTTGTAGTTTTATTTGTGGTGTTAGTTTCCTGCTGACTTGTGCTGCTCTGAAACAGTCCAGCCAGCAGTCCAGTAAACATGGAAGGGAGCAGGCTGGGAAGGATGGAGGTCATGAAGGACCGTGCTCAACAAGGAGGTGAACTTCAGCTGTGGTGGGATTGCACCTGGAGTCACCTGCAGAGCTGATGTGCTAAGATCTGCTGTGGAGCTGTCTTACAGGTTGTTCTTGCAGTTCCTGGATTTCAGAGGGTAGGCAAGTAAGACTTGCATGATAGGAGAGATCCTTCAGGACTGTGGTAAGATGAAAGCAGAAACTTGGACTCTTTCCTCTGAACAAAATTTATCTTATCTTAATCATATAAGGCATTGGAGTTTACATGAATTAGTATTGTCACCATATTCAAGCTTTAATTTGCCATAATGCCTAAATTTGCATAAAAATGTACTGTGCTCAGAACAGTATCTTACACTTTTCTGGATGTTACATGTCATAAAGAATCCACATGTTCCCAGTACCACAGATAGTACTTTTAATAGTGATTTAACTCAGCTGCCAAGGGGAATATATAGATGCTTCTCTGGAAGAACTGTGGATATTTGCTGTGGGTAAAAAAATGGCCTCTGCTTTGCTGTGAATAGTGAGAATCAAAACTGATTAAACAGTTGGGTTTGCAAACAAGAAACTTGTGCATCAGCAGCTTGGTGTGTGCCTAGATCTTGATCTGCAGCTTCCTGCAGCTTCTTCACAGTATGTAGAGTCCAGTATAGGATCTTGGGCTGCACTTGGCAGCATATGCTTTTAGCTTGATAATAGATCATTCTCCAAAGCCACATTTCCATAAAGGAGAGTAGTTATATTCAGGGTTTGAGTTGGGAAGTCTGTGTAAGAAGTCCTGTGTTCTGAAAACCTTTTAAAAGTTCTTTCAAGCTTTGAAAGCTTGAACAACTGCTTTTCAAGTTGCTGTTGATGACAAAATGCTTAGCCATTGTTAATTTGGAGCTAGGTAGTATCCTGGTAACCTGTCAATGTCACCAGTGCAACCTATCTCTGCTAATTTTGTTCTGCCCATCTATTATCGCCTGAGATCTTTGACCATTGCAACTTAGAAGATGACATTTAGATAATGTCTGCCTGGGAGTCTTGCCTGCAGTTTATTAGCAGGACCACATGGTGCTTAGTTCTTCAAATGTGTGTCCAAATATAATCTCTCTGCTTAAATTCCTGCTCTTTTACTTTCAGAAAGTGTGAGACCTTTCTTCCAAAAATCATGAAAATTATTTAATAGTTGAGCTGGTGTTTTGGTTTGCAGTAGCCTTTGCACACACTAGAGACAAAGTAGTCTTATTTCTCCCCCCTTTTTGCAATTGGCTTCAACACAGGCTGAAAGTCAACAGAGTACATTTAACACCAGCATATATATAACTGTATGTAACTCTATTTGGTAAATCCAAGAGCAGTCGTTATAATGGGACACACGATGGCTCAGAAAAATGCTCTTTTTTTTCCCTTTTATTGTTCTCTGTTTCCTCCCCACCTCTCCTAAGTATATAGACAAACAAATAGCTTAGAAACCCAGTGCTTATGCCCATTGTGTAAACTGGAAGGAAATGATACACAAATTTAGATACTGTTTACTGTGAGACAGATTGAGTAGCATTTTGACTGTAACCCTCAAATTGTCCCTTGATCTGTACAGAGCCTGTTAGGTAGTGTTGTGAGTTATTGGTATTTTATATGTAGGCTTTTGGTAAATAAAGCCTTTTGTTGGACATGTGCCAGGTATTTCAATTAGAGGATGCTGTGAAAGCACCTGGCTCTTTAGCGACCATCATGTCTTAGCTAGGGACCATCATGAGGGTGGGAAGAAGTGTCAATCTGGGCTTGTTTGGCCAGAATTGCAGTAAATGTTGGAGCTACTAGATGGTCAGTGCTCTGATGGCATAATACGGGATAGCAGACTCAGCATTTTCTGAGAAGCAAATTATGAGGTAGGTCTTGGGAAGAAAAAAGGTCCTGTGCTTGAGAAAGTAAAGAGGTAACATATAAATGGACTAGAAATAGGTTCCTTTCAAGTAATGAACTGGAAACAATCAGTTTTGGAGTGGAGTTATAGTTTCACAGTCAGCTGATGTCTTCTTACAATATACTGTTGCCATTTTTGAAGAGATGGATTTCTTCCTGGTCCCCTGCCCTCAGCCTGACACCCCCTTCCCGCTTCTCACATATGTGGGCTTGCAACCTCTCTTGGGCTGGATCTGGAGCTCAGCAGACCCTTACGTGGGTCAAATTAACTCAGCAAAACAGTGGAAAACAGACCTAGAAAAACCCTGAGTATGCTTTCTGACGTTTCTGTGAATTGAATTAGCTCTCAGAGGGGTCTGAAATTGCTGTAGACAGCATAAGGTAAGCAGTGGGAGCCAGTGGCTGGAGAGAGAAGAGGTGGGGAGTATTCTCTTTGTGGTAGTAGTGAACTGTTAAACCTTCTTTCCCCATCTCAAGAAACAATTCTGTGAGCATTGATTGTCCTCAAAAAATCACCTCCATCACCATGAGTGGTCACTCTGTCTCTGAGGAAGGTGTTCTTGTAAAACAGTGGGCAGAGTGGGGGTTGCCCCACTCGGCAATCTCTGGATTGAAAGACCTACTAATAACTGAGTTCGAGGCATAAGAAACCAGAGGTTGTGGTGGCTTGCTCAAAGCCAGCATGGTGTTTATGTGGATGCAGGCTGGAGTGCATCTGAAGAAAGGAGCTTCTGTGTAATTTTACTTCGGTAGCTGAATTTTATATTTTTTGTAAGTCTTCATGCTTGAAGTATTTATCAGGCATAGTTTTTCTCTGAGGACCAACCACTTTATTAGTTCCTTCCAAACCATGTTTTACTGGCATGCCCATCACAGCAAGTCATCAGTGTTTCCAACTCAGCACTTCTCCCATGTCCTGGTGATACATGATATGATACTGCAGCACCTACCTTCTTACATGCTTCATAATTACACCTTGTCCCTTCTCTATGTGCAAAAATCAATGCTTGTGTTGAGTTGGTGCTTCTTTTTCAGAAGTCTTTGTGTGATGCACATTGCCATGGTGTCTGAGCAGCTATACTGATGAGGTTGCTAAATTGTCAAAAGATTTTTTAAGTGTTTAAGCATTTCTTTAAATATTATTTGTAAAATACAAAAGTAAATATTTGTGCTTTCTATATTTATTTCTATCCAATGAAAACAAGTCACACAGATGCACTTATTTTGTCTTTAAATTTCAAGGTATTTTTCTAAAAAAGAACACCAGGAGTTTTGGTTTTTAAAAGAGAATTAGATTGATCATATGTTTACTTCTGTCTACTTTGCTTTTTTTAGTCTCTTTACTTTTTTGTTGCAAAATAGCAAATTAAGTAGATTCTGAAATAAATTTTGAGATGAGGAGATCAGATGGCTTCAAAGCTCACCGTTTTTCTCTTCATAGCAGTGATAGGATTGAATTGTTAAATTGTTATTTGAGAGAAAAGTTCCACTGAATAATGTTGTATAAAAATAAGATAAAATAGTAAACAGTCTGCAATTTGAGATCTTGTTCAAAATTTATTTATTACTTTAAAATAATATCCCCAAATTGTAGAACCTTGATAACAGCATCTGTGTTTTTAAATAAGACTGTCTATAGCATAAGAAAGGGATTGTTAAAGAGCTTTTAACTTATTTAATTATAGATATTTAATAATAGTATCACTAAAACTATATTATTGATATATGCATAGATTCTACCTTTGTGATACGTTCTTAGAAGGGACTCGAGGACTGTGTGCGGGTCTTGTCCTGACAAGGCGGGGAAAACCACCTTTGTGATGTCCGATTTTGATTTAGGACACTTATTTGGAGAAAAGAAAAGGGTAAAAACCAGAGCAATCAATGAAACTAGGTATGTATTTTCTTCTAGTATTTCCAAGTTCAGCAAAGTATTGTGCAGCACTTCTCTTTTTCTTGCGTTGTGGAAATGCTTGACTACCCTTCAGAGTTTAGTGTCACTGAACGATGCAGAGGGAGATGCCAAGACTGGTTCTTCCCCTGAGGAGGCACTAGGATGTGATTTGTATTTCCAAGGAGTGTTTGGGGCTAAATGATGTTTGGTGCATCTCAGTGGGAAAACAGTGTTTATCTAGATAGCTGCATCATTGCTGCTGTAAAGTAAAAATTTTGTTTGGGAGTTACCTATGACGGTTAGTCCATTTCTTCAGGGGGAGTAGAATAAAGGTACATGTAAGTAGACACCAGCTGCTTATGGAAAATGACCTTTTGGTTTGTAGAGTTTGAATATAATTGAAAATTTCTGTATTATTTTATGCTGTTATTTCCTTGACTTTGTCATCTCTGCTTTCATCTTGCTGTTAGTTTTTAACAGTATATATGCAGGTTATCATTGTGTTCCTCTGCAAGTCTGGAGGATAGCAGAGAAATATATACAAAAATAATTTTGTTGGTGCTAATAAGAGCACTTCCATGTACCAATATGCAATGGAATATAAAGGAATTTTGCTGGAATGGTCAAAAATGTGGAGATTTTTCCTTCAGGTGTTCACTGTCCCAGTCACAGAAGAGCTGATGTTAAGGTCTGCTCACTTGCAAATACCATGCTTATCATGCAAAGGAGGGAGAATTCTTGAAACACAAAGCAAACCTGTCTTGTGAGGCAATATAAAGTATATTGGGATACCGTGCGATGTTGCAGTGAGCTAAAAATATGCTTGGAAAACTTGTTTAATATCAACGGTAGAGTACTGCTTTTACAACTTCCAATAGATACCAGAATTTCTGGGGGCTATTAGAAAGGAGCATATCCTCACTTTGAAGCTTTTCCCTGGTAGGTGCCACGCTGTTGTAAATTTAACTGACCCTAGGAGTATTGGTCTTTGAGAGCATATAAGAATAGGATTTATGGTTCTGAGTTAATAAAATATGCTGATGCCACTGTAAGCCCTATTTAGATAGACAGCAGTAATCTCTGTTGAGCAGTATGAAACCGTCTGTCTCTAAGTAGTGGAAACCTAGTAGTTCACAGCAAGGTTGTACCACATCCAGAGATGAGAAAAATGTGTCTGAAGTCAGAGGAGTTTTAGCTGCATGGTTTTATTTTCTTGTGTAATTGCTTTCTTCTAATATTATACTAATATTATATTAGTGCTAATATTATACGTCATGTCAAGTAAACAAGACACTAAAGTGCATGAAGGAAAAGGTGCTTTTTAAGGTTCATACCATGCCTTATTTTTGCTAATTTTAGCACAAGGAACAAGATTCTTTGGAATCTACAGGGTGAATCTGAAGTATGTGGAATTGATGTTAAAGGTGGAGTATGCTGTGTGTTCAGCATTCAGTTCAGTAATGAGATACATTAAGATGGCTAAGTTAACGTATCACCGCATTGTGTGTTTTGTACAGTATAAAAATGCCATTTCCAAGTTTTTGTCTTTCATGGAAGGAGTTGATAGAATTACATGTTTGTAAAAACATCCTTGAATTTGTAATTTTTCTATTATGTTTGAAATATTTGACATTTAAATATGTCGTTGTATTTACATATGTTGCATTTTCATTACAGCTAATCCTCTTGAAACTTGGTTGGCAGATGCCTTAAGCAGTTGTGTAAAATTGGGACAGATACAGTATTCTGCAACCTTGGAACCTAATAGCAAATAAAGAACATGTCATAATTGTATTTTCCACTTTTTAAGATTCTAATTTTTAAAATTTAAAAGAGAATTGCTGTATGTAAGCAATAAGTAAATAGACTTTACTAGGGAGATTAATATCTGAAAATTTGTTAGTTGGCATCTTATTTTAATATAAAATATTAGAAATCAAGATTTTATATGCTGCAAACATAAAGATTACCTCTGTGTGCTACTTAGTATATTAAGTAAACAAGTTTTTGTGAAGAAACCATTCTGTATGCATTACGAGGCATACATTTTTAAAAAAGGCAACAGTTTTTAATGTTAAGTCTAAATGACTGCTTTATAATTTGAAAGGAGAGTCGAATAAGAAACCATTTCTTTGGCAAGTATTATGTTTTCTGTTGTCCACAAATACATGGTGCCCATATGTGCTGGGACTTTGCTTTTTATTCTAAGGCTTTTAAAAACAAATATCCTCAGCATTTTTTCACCACTCTTTACTAGCTTCTGATTTATTCAAATGTTGAAAATTATTGCTAAATATAACTAAACATGTTTTGTTCTATACATTAATAACTAACTGAACAAATTCCCTTAAATTCACGGAACTCAACTTAATAGTCACTGAATTTAAACAGTCTGGAATAATAATAAAAAATAATCTATGTAACCCTGTAGAGATATCCATTGTAAAACTTGGCCTACAGTCTGGGCTTGAAGATTTTTTCTATTAAAGTTGAATTTTTTTTCCAACTCAGGTTGCATTATGTTTATAAAAGTGTCCAACATTTCCTTCGCTTCCAAATAAAACTGCTCTTGCAGTCTGCTCCCTGTTGTGATTCATCCTAACGGGGCCTGGATTCATCTCTTCGAATGTCAGGTGCTTCACTGATGCTCCTGAACCAGGACAGCACTTTACTGGGCTTCCCACACAGGCGAGAGCCACAGGCTCTGCTGGGAGCTCTGCATTAGGTGGTGGTTGCATACTATTTAGGTATTTAAAGTTAGGTAGGATGAATCTGATTTTAGTGTTGCATAATAGTGAGTAAAGATGGTCCAAAACTAATTTATTTGTCCAAGCATTTCCAGTTTACTCTCTGGCTCTGGGTCTGCTCCTTGTTAATTTCCTCTGTCTTTGCTCTTACACCGTCTTTTAATCTAAATATTTCCCCTGAGGTGCCTCTTTTCCCTGACAAGAGTGTAAAATGTCCTCCAGGTTGCTCACATGATACCTTTTCAATATATGCATTCTTATAAACCTTCCGCACCTTTTTTCTGGTAAGTTGCTGCTTGGTGGCAGCAATTCATGTTGAAGTGTCCGATGGCTGCATTGAGCAGGCTCGTCTCCCTTTTGAAAAGCACAGAGGACAGGGGGAGTTCATGCCTGTAACTTCATTTACCAGATTTTTTCTTACACGTTGGCAGTTTGTTTTGGTCGTGTTGAGGCCCTGAGTCTCCAGCTCTTCATGGTCTCCTGAAGGAGGAAGGATTCCCCCTACAGTCATGTGGTGTTTTAAGATCGGGCTTGATGAATGTACTTGTTACTGCTTTGTTAGCCAAATCCCGAGACACAGTGTCTGATCTCAGAATGCATAATTTGTTTAAATACTGCCAAGATAAAGAACAGTAGGTCACAGAGGGATGAAAGAGCCCTCAGCTCCCACAGTGGCCGTATTGGGCAGAGCTGTGCTGGTCTCCAGGGTGATGGCAGGAGTCCACCCTTGCCTCTGAGTACAAACAAGGTGTGTAAGGCTTCTTTCCACCTTTTTCCCATCTCTGTCACTCTTGGATATCACCTTGGCAGTGTTATGCAGGGAGCTGGCTTCCAGCCTTCTGCAAGGCAGGAGAGGGATGATTTACTACCCCGGCCCCTGAGCTTCCCCTGGGCGGCTTGGGTGGGCCAGGCACCCCGCCATGCTGAGGTGGCCCGGCCTGCCTGGGGCCTGGCACTGGCCTCAGCAGAGGGCAGTGGGTAATGAGCAGGCAATTAAACGGCTTAGTAAAAGAAGACAGAGTTAATGCCATATGCTGCTCATCTTCGGTTTTCATAAACTCATACATAGGATCCAGTGAATCGGGAAGTAGGATGAAAGTTACCGCAATTTTGATGCAAATACTTAAATGGCTAATCTGTTTCTAAATGGCTATGTTTTTAATCTCAAGCCTCTTTACATGGCTGAGCTGCTTTTTTTTTCCTAACTTGACTTTGTTTTATAGGGGAAATATTGCTGATCAGATTGCTTAAGCTCTGAGCTGTCATGTAAATACGTTCTGTCAAGTATATAATACACATTTTAAAATTTGTCTAAATATTTATACTCTTGAGGGGATCACTGTAGCTCTCAACAGACAGTTACAACCTAGTGAGTAAATAAATTGTATTCCTTTTTTTTTCAAGTTTGCATTGTTTTTGCAATGTTTTGTAACTGTGTGAAGGATCATTTGAATCTCACAAATTCTGCAAGATAATTTTATTCACTTGAGAAAAAAAGTACCTGCTGTCTTTCGGCAGTGCCTGCAAATATATACATATATATAGATATATATTTAAAATAAATCTCTCTCTTCTAAAAACTAAAGAACAAAACATGAAATAAATGAATTTACATATGCCACCACATTTAAAATTGCCATTAGAAATGCTATAAAGCACACATTTTGTTTTTTTAAGTTTGCTTCCAGTATATGCACCATGGGATTTTTTTTTTTCATATTTTAGTAATTTTTTCTGCCTGGATTACAGTAATAAAATCTGTGCTGTTTTGAATATATATCTATTTCTTGTTAATTTTAAAAAGTTCAGTGAAATTCCTCACTTACATGAGAAGGAAAATGATAATGCTAATGTTTAGAATGTAGTAAGTTTGTAATCAGTAAGAGTTATAATAGCTATGATTGATACCAGTCATAAGCTTGTTGTAAAGTTAAACACCTCAGAAACTGTTCATCAATAAAAACAATCTGCCAGTTTAAACTGGGGAAAGTATGTTTTGGATGCTAGTCTCTGTAAGTAATAAAAAATTGTGTTATCTCTTCTTTTTACTTTGTACAATAATAAAGTGTATCCAGAGAAAGTAAATTCATGATTTTAACAACTTTTGACAAGCACATTAGACTGTAGAAAGAGCATCCAAGTTGGGGCTCGGGGCATATGGTGCTACCTTCTGCTAGCATAGCTCCAGAACAAGTCACTGTATTCACCAAGGGGTCATGTTCAGACTCTCAGGTTCCTTCCTTTGGTCCGGGGAAAAACTGCATTTCCCCTTCATACGGAAAAATCAGAACATAATCTGCAAACCTCACTTCCCTGCGATACCTTTGTTGTGCAGAGAACACAGAGATGCTCTGAAATGTTTTGCTATCCGTCAGTTTTTTTGTCAAGGCATTCAAGAAAGGCTTCAGAGAAGTTAAACTAAGCAAAAATTGTGTTGGTTAATAATCCACAAACTAAACAATGTTGTAGCACTGTAAATAGTCAATTTTGTCTATGTAAATATTTATAGCTTTTTTTAATTATTATTCTGAAAAGAGATAAAATGCTGTGTTAAAAGAATAGAGGTTTATGTAATGATGCAAAATAGTTTGAGCATTTCAAACTTAAGTACATTCAGAATATTATTGAAATGCTCTTTTCTTGAATAAGTAGCAACTCCCACGGACTTCCTTTACACATCTTCCTAGATTGTCTTATTTTATCTAGATTTAAAGACTGGTATTTATGATAGATAATCCAAGTGTTGCATATCTTGGGAATTCAGCATATGGATGGGGATACAGAAGGCATTAGTTATATGAGATTTGTTGACCAGCTTTTAATTCAGATTGTCATTTTTAACACACGGTGGTGCAGATGGTAAAGTTTTGACTGTCCATCAGAGCCCCGATACCTTAGGGACAGCTGTTGCTGATAAATCTTTTTTACATGCTTTAGGTCAAGAGTAGTCAAACCTGTTACAGCACCTGCTTCTACATATGCAAATCTGTTGTTTTGTCATTTCATTAAACAGGGAAAGGTAGTGGTCTCTCGTGGCTGTAAGTAAGCCTGGAATATAGCCCATATGAAATGAAACCTAGCAAAAAGACAACTGTGGTTTCTGCAGTATAGCCATGGGATGCTGCTTCTGTTTGGGGGCTTTGTTTCTGGAAGACTGCCTGTAATTTGGAAGAAGGGTAGAAAGACAAGTACATGTTTGGAGGCGAGAAGAAAAGGGAAGGTGTTTGCTGTCATTGACTGTAGGGTAGTTGTGAAGTTTGACATGCCCAGAAGCTAGCGGGTGCCATGTGGGGCTCCCCTACGCTGCATACCTCCGTTTTCATCATCTGGTAAGCCTGCAGCATGATTTCCGGGCACTGGAGCATACAACATGTCTACTTTGGTTTGGAGCTGATTGATCCACAGTACAGAACATGCTTGTGGGATCTTCCCTTGCTATAGAAGAACATAAATCATTGAAGTGCTTTCTTAAAAAAGAAAAGTATCATTTGTTTATGTACTTTGGTGCCTAGCAAAGAAATTCCTATCAAACAGCAGCACACTGCAAGAGCGGATGGTTTTACTGCACAAGGTTACGTGTGGGTTGTGAAAACTTCTAGGCTGTTTATATTTGTTTAATCTATCAGATATATAGAGAGTTTAAAAAACGAGGAGGAAACATCTCCATTTATAGCACTTTGCAAATAGGGTTGTGGTATGTAATAGAAATGGCACTTAAGGATTGTTTTTTTAAGCAAGCTGACAGAAGATTTTATCCTGCACTGCCATAGATTGCTGTGGGGGAAAAAGGGAAATAGTAAAATTGATGAACAAATGTTGCATGCTGTCATTTTAGATTATGTTGTTTCACCATGAAGTTGTTGCTAATTTTTTTAAAGATACTGTAAAATTCTGCTGTTGCAGAAAGTACCATAGCAGCACTGTCGACTGTGTTAATTATTTCATTCCAAGGCTAGTTTGTCAATAGTACGTTAATCAAGCCACCAGCAAAAATGCTTTTTGAACGTTTTGTGGAGAAAAAAGAATACCGCCCTGACCTTTTGACCTTGTCAGCTGAGTTTTCCCATTCTGACATTAGGCATTATTTTTGCAAAGGTTGGAAGTTTAACTCTTCAAGGAACCAGATATCATTTTTATTGGGATATTAATTCTGGTAGGTGCTAATCTCATCAAGATTTGCAGACATTTTCCTTCATAGGCCATTCTGATTTGTAGCTTTTTCTTTTCACAGCAGTATTAAATACCAAACCTTCTCTGATATGGAAGTTCATTAGAGATATGTCTTTGATGGCAGCCCTTTCAGGGCTTCAGTTTCAAATACCTTGATGTAAAGCTTAAGAAGCCATTGTGTTGTAAGCCCTCCTTGATGTGTCTTATTTAGATCTGCATAGTAAATCAAGGAAAGTAAATAACAAGGCAGCAGATGGAAGCATGGAGATAAGGCCAGTGAACAATTGTATTTGTATTTTGTTATGATGTTGACAGGAGCTAAAATTCACTAATCTAGTTCAACTGATCTGCATTTCAAAGAAATCTCATTTAGCAGCAACTTGAAGGTTTGGAGGATAAAGTTCTTTTATTGCAGCTTTTATTGCATTCTTTGCTAATTTATCTGGTCAAGATTTAGCCTTGCTTACTTAAAGCAGCAAGCATGTTACAAGGAGTCTTAAATACTACGAAAGCATTAATGTCTAGACTATGAACTGAAGGTAATTACATATCCAGCAGTGAATAGGCTACGTTTAGGAAATACTGTTGTCCAAATGGAATTGCAAAAGAAATGCAGATAAGGTTTTTTCCCACTGTTTTCTCTAAGTGTTTTTTTTAAAAAAAAAAAAAAATAATTGTGGGGAAAATGAATACATAAGCAAATCTAAAATTATTAAATATAAAAACCAGTATTTCTTGAAATGTGAATTCAGTCATACCATATTTGCAATTCTGTTTACAAATTGGTAGCTCCTATTAAGGTTTCATTTAATGATTATCTTCCTGTATCTATTAAACAAAATTATTAAAAGGTGGACAATACTTCAGTAGAAAGAAGGACTGCAAATGTTTTTATATGCACTCTAAATTATGTAGACAATGTATATATACATTTTGCACTTTGTATTAGCTAAAGTACAGCCATGTCATCTACAAAAAATGTGCTAAATCTATTGCACAAATCAAATATTATTAAAATGAAGAGTGATACAAAGTAGAATTTAGGATCTCCTTTTGGAATTTTAAAAACATTATTTAATCTTAAGGCCCAAACCCAACCTTTTACTGTGATTTACCTTTCATTTTATAATATAAATACCAACAATGGGCTATTTAGAGAATTGATCACAAGTGTGTGCATACCTATGTGCAGATACAGCAATAATATAGCAGTGTGCTAGACCTGCATGCATCCACTGTAATAATGGCACTCAGTTCTCCAAGATGTGTAAATCAAACCCAGCAGCTGCTGCATTTTAATTCTACAGTCCTTGCTGCCAGTCTGCAGCCCATCCTTGTCCCTGGTTTGCTGTCGTAGAGCCCACACCTGTGCCCTGAGGATTGCACTTCCATTGCATTTGTAGTGCAGCTCTTTGTACTTCGTTGTAGGAGAGAAGTGGATGGGGAGGCAGGTGGGGATGACTGTGCTTGGTAGGCTGCAGCTGTAGCTGGTAGCTTTTGGTTGCTGGAGTTCATAGGCTAATTAGCTCATGAGGTGGTAAATATTTCTTTAGTATGAGTGCTGGCTCAAGCATCTTTTGATTCCTTCTCATTGCTATACTTCTGAAGATGCTTATACAGTTGTTTGTGAGTCTGCAAGGTGGACTTTATAAGGTTGAAAGCCACTTGTATTTTGCCAGGTCACTTTTAATCTACATTAGTTCCCCAGCACGACTGACCACGTAGCTCCATGCACAGTTGCCTTGGCACAGCTCAGTGGGCAGTGCTGGGAAGGGGGAGATGGTACTGTAGCTGCCTTCACCACTGGAAGAAGCATTCATCAGACTATGGCCCAAGACACACAGGGTGAGCTTCCTCATTAGTGCAAGCCAAACCACATCATGACTGTGTGGTCCCACCTTTATCCAGGCCACATCTCCTCACGCTTCTCTTGCCCTGGCAGGGGTGTCCCCATTTTGATCAGCAGTTTATCACTTCTTTTGCAGTACTGCTTTCAAATAATTGAACGCCTTGGTCTATCTCACCTTGCAATTGCACAAATGTCCAAGCCAGCACAAGGAAGGAGTAGAAGTCTGCAGCTGGAGCTGAAGAAGAAGGTGAGGGAAATTAGGAGTGCTTCAGCCCCAGTTTAGAGTGGCTTAGGTCATTGTGTGGCTTCATCCTCTCTGGAAATCTTGCCTTTATGCCACAGAATCACTGTTTGCTCTGCAGGCATAAAATGAAGTAGACAATACAAATAGCAATTATTCAAAAAGGTGACTTGCTTTGCTAAATAAAAGTACACCAGCCAATATAACGATGACAATAAAATAAATCACACTCTCCTAGAAAACACTGTGTATCTGAACATTTAATTACATCCCAATCTGCTAAATTTCAGAAGGGAAATTTTGGATTAAGAGTATGTCCCAAGGATGTCATCCTGCTTACAGCACCCAGGAGCAAACAGGTAGATCCACAAGAGCCAGTCCCTTCAGGCACCATGGTGTTCACATTTTTAGATTAGGTCTCCCTTCTTTTGTATAACAATTAAATCATCCCCTCAGATAAACAATATCCTACTATCTGGCATGCTCTGGTCTCGGAGTTTATCAGTCCTAGTCTGTTTTTCAAACCTCATGCCCTTGTACCTTTGGCTTCAGCATCACTGACCCTTGCTCCATCCAGCCGAAGCCCTCCCCATGTCCCAGCGTTGCCTAAGGTGACAAGGAGGCATCCAGGCTGTCACTGAATACTCACTCGCCTCTTGTGCTCCTGTCCCTGCTGGCTCCACGCATGGGTTGTATTCCTCACAGGGCTGTGGGAGCAGAGAGCATTTTCAGCAAAAGGGAGGGTGGGAGACAAAAGAGGACAAAGAGAATCGGAGGAAAAAAAAAATCAAATTAAGTTTTATGTAGTTTCTTGCATCTCTCCCTCTTCAGAAACGTTTTGCACCCCTTCAGTCTAGGAGTGCTGCAGCACTGTAACAGTACTGTATGTTAGTTACTGATCTTCTCTTGTGTGATCAAGATCAAAACCATTTAGAAATGAAGCATATTAAGAAATAAAACTTGGATTCCACTTGTGGTCTTGTCAGTGCTAGTGCTGATTGCAGAGCCCTGACTGACTGAATTGTGTGTCTGCATGTCTAGAATTGCACCGAACCATTCAGCATTCATCTCTTCAGATCCCGGAGTGTGTCCCTGTGTTGAATGGCAGCCAAATGTTGAAAAGAGAACGGCAGATAGAGGTGGAAAGAATGTCAGAGAAAGTAGGTGGCACTCTTCCCACTAGGGATTCCTAGAGAAAAATATTTCCAGCCATAGCTATGACAAGAGCTACTACACAAGATTACCACTATCTATGTAACCTTCTTCAGCTTGGGTTTTAGTTTAACAACAGTTTATAAACTATTCCATCTGATTGTCCCAAATCCAGCATTATATCTTTGTTGGCAGATTGCTTGATACAGCTAGTTAGCCTGTGTCATCTATCATGTCTTGTATATACCATTCACTTTAGGATGGTAGGCAGCTAGCCATGCCAGGAATTATTTAGACACAGATCTTAACTTTGTTTTCATGCCAGTCCATCCTCTTACAGTTCAGTTAAAGGTCATACTTCTGGTCAATACATTTTTAAATAAAACTTGAATAAATCTGCAAGGGAAACAAGAGGAATATTTCTCTAGCTCTTAATGTCAATCCAAATCCAGAAGATGAAGAGTTCAGTATATAAGTGATGAGAAGACTAGATTTTAAAATATTTCAAATTTTAGTGAATGTTTTCAAGTCCTGCAGGAGATTTGTATAAATGTGTAGGGAAGATTACCAGTTATCTAATTGCACTGATGCATGGGCTCTACTAGTAGAAAGACCATTTTACTTGTAGATAGATCATTTGTCCTACCTTTCTCTTTTTATTATGTGAAAGAAGGGAAGTAGTTGCAACTCTGATGTTTTTTTAAGTATTGTGTTTTGATCACAGCATAATAATCTTCCTTAAATTGCAGACAAACCAAACAGCTTCGTTATTTAATAGCACAACATTTAAGGAAGTCTCCAGTATCACACCTTCACTTCTTTTATTATTTGCGTTGTGACTGATCTCTTGTTTGCTCATTATGTTTTTTCCAAATAAGGACCATGATAACAAAGATCAGCTGTAAGGGACCTTTGCATAGGTATATTTGTGTCTTCCATTCTTTTATTTTAATATGTCTTTCTTAGTGAAGGTTTCAGCATTTACTAGCAAAGCAGTGATTGTTTTTGTGAGTTTGGTTTTGTGAGATAAGATTTGGTAAAGGCTTTTAGCTAAACAATGTACTAAAGACACATGATTGTAGTACTACATTAGGCTGACTGTACAATTACATAATAAATATTATTCAATCTTATCCCTAAACTCCAATCCAGTCCTCAATTGTTTATATGATATGATTCAGCCCAAATCTTGCACTAGTCTTTTCCTTAGTTTCACCCAATAGACTATAGATATTGAAAGTAAAATCAGTAGGATGCATATGAACAAAAAGGGAATTTTATAGCATATTAGTCAGGGATCTGAGCTGTTGGATTTTTGGTAAATAAGGTGTATAATCCCAAAACAATTGAGAAACTTGCTTAGGTAGTCAGTCCTCAAATACTTTTTCTCTAATGCATTTTTATGTACCATAATCTAAAAATATGTGGCAGTCATGGGATTAAGTATTTTATCAATGGTTATTTGGGATGGCTTTGTAATGCAGCTCTGGCTTTATGAATTGCCAAAACAGTCCCATAACAATAATTCTAATAAGATCACATTACCATGTATAGCTTTTACTTTGTGTCTTAGGTAACTTGTGGAAATGATATGTGCTTGCACACAAGCATAGCTGTAATATCCCAAATGAATGTATGTATACTCTGGAATATGTTTGTGTCTTTAATCCTATGGGTTACTTGTATCGCTGTTCTGTTTCAAAAACCAAAAACACAAGCTAAGAAGTTCTTAATGTAAAATTTTTTTCATATGTCTTTGATATAAGTGGATTTCCACTGGGGGTATAATTGAATCAGGGAATATCAGAATCATAGAATGATTTGGGTTGGAAGGGACTGTAAAGATCACCTAGTTCCAACCCCCCTGCCATGGCAGGGACACCTTCCACTAGACCTCATCCAACCTGCCCTTGAACACTTCCAGGGGGGAGGCATCAACAGCTTCTCTGGGCAACCTCTTCCAGTGTCTCACCACCCTTACAGTGAAGAATTTCTTCCTAATATCTCATCTAAACCTACCCTCTTTCAGTTTAAAGCCATTACCCCTTGTTCTATCACTACCTGCCCTTGTCAAAAATCCCTCCCCAGTTTTCTTGTAGGCCCCCTTCAGGTACTGGAAGGCCGCTATAAGATCTCCATGGAATCTTCTCTTCTCCAGGCTGAACAGCCCCAACTCTCCCAGCCTGTCCTCATAGGAGAGGTGCTCCAGCCCTCGGATCATCCTCGTGGCCTCCTCTGGTCTCTTTCTAACAGGTCCATGTTTTTCTTGTGTTGGGGGCTCCAGAACTGGACACAGTACTCCAGGTGGGGCCTTATGAGAGTGGAGTAGAAGAGGAGAATCACCTCCCTCGACCTGCTGGCCACGCTTCTCTTGATGCAGCCCAGGATACGGTTGGCCTTCTGGGCTGCAAGCGCACATTGCTGGCTCATGTTCAGCTTCTCGTCCACCAGCAGCCCCAAGTCCTTCTCCTCAGGGCTGCTTATTGCATTCTCCACCCAGCCTGTATTTGTGGAATAAATAGCAAAGCAAGCATGAATGTTCATTTAGCCTTCAGATGGCATTATATATCAAGTGGCTGAAAAGAAAGCATTCTTACATTACACTTTTGGGTAACTGTTGATTCTCAGCACTTGCAACTGAGGTTATTGCCTATCAGCTTTTCCCTCTTTACGTGCACTTGTGAGACAGAGCCAAGATTGTATTCAAAGGAAGATTTTGTAAACTTTTTAATTGTAACTTGAAACCACATATGGAAAAAGTGAGTATCACAGCTTTTATTTGGCAACTAGTAGGTAGCCGTCTTCTAATACCTGTTCTCATGGTTTTTCTTTCCCAGCATTGAAGTAGTGGCAGTGATAATTCTGAATTGTTGTTATTACTACTATCAGATTGTTTTTAAAGGGTTTATTCTGCAATAGTTTTTTACCTGCTGTAGTGTACCTGGAGTCCACTTCTCTGAATTTTGCAATTTTGTAAGAAGCTTGTCTTTGCTTATATATAAATTCTAAGACATTCAATTCTTGTTTGCTATAGCTTGCTCTCATTTATAGCTAGAATCACAGCGACATGCAGGATATCAAACAGAACTTGGATTCCATTTGAGCTGGATTGGTTATATTCCTACCCTTAAGATTTTACATTCCAAACAGAGAAGTTGGACAAATGGTAGAAGGGAGAGGTGGCCTAAAATGTTGCTATAGGCCAGTAGTACATGGGTCTTTGATCATTAGCGTGCTGTATAGTGAATTTTCTTTCATCCTCAGTGTAGCCATTTGAGCTGCAGAAGCAAACAGCACAGCAAACATCATAGTAACCTCTTCTTTAGCAGAGTATAGGAGTGATGAGGGGGAATAGATAGAACAGTAAACATACTTTGATCTGATATATCAAGCTGACCGAAAAAAGTATCAGTAATTCAAATTCCTCACTGTAGGATCTAAAAAGAATATTAATAAATAGGTCTGTGCATAGATGTAGTGGAAACTTTCTCATTTTGGGGTGAAACATTAGGGTATTAATTTGTGCATTTTGCAAAGGGGACTATGATTGCATACTGATGTCTGAATAAAGTTATTTTTATCCTGTTATGTTTTTTTTGTGCTAGCACAGGCTGCTTCTTCGTATAATGTGCCAGTGCATAGGGATATGTAGTTCCCAGACACAAAGATCTGTATCTAGCAAGACAGCACAAAGAAATGGTTATATTCCTTTGGTACACCTGCTAGGTATGTGTAGAATTAATCAACATAGTTTTTGCTCAAAAGTGTCATGCCAGTCTATGACAGCAAAAAGTGTTCCTAATGACAGTCATTCAGTTTCTGCTGGTTCAGAAAGCTTCCCTGAAGGAATTTTAATTGATCTGCACTTACCCAAAATAAATGAGAAACACTGCTGTATCCTAGAGATTAAAGCAAAAGAGGAGGTTTTGGAATACAGAGTATATGATTTTAAAATTTTGCTTTGAGATGAAACTTGGGACATGGAGATGGTGACCTGCATTTGTATAAGTGTTGAACTAAGTGGGAACATATGGATGAAGTTACAGACTCAAACACATGAGACCAGTGTACAACTTGAGAAACACCTTGCTTTATAGCCTTCTGCCCTGGCTGCTTTGGGACTGTGGACCCGGGCTGAGGAAGGCTACTGCTGCTTTACAGTAAGAGTTTGCTTTTTTATTTTCTTGTGGTAATGCTATTTTGGAAAAGTCAATCAAATTTATTAAGCAGGTAGTAGATACAGAGAACCATGGGAGTTCACTTCACAGTTCAAAAGTATCTCGCCTGTACTTTGAATGCAAGTAAGACTAGACTCCCTTTGTACCTGATGCAGTAATTCTGGTTCTTGTGTGGTGAATATATCAGTGTAAAATGGAGATAAGAATTAGTTGAATTAACACTATCATAAATTAATACACAAGGAGACAAGACTGGTCAGCCTGATTCAGACCAATGGTTCACCTAGGCCTGTCTCCAGTGAGGGCTCTCTTCCAAGGGTACCTCCATTCTGCCTTTGGACACATGAAAACTTCTTGCAGCAATAGCATCCCTGGGAAGAAATCTGCAATTCTGTTATCCATTTTGTGGAGAAGAAACTCCTGCTTTTGTTTTGAACTTGAGTTTCACTAGGCAGTTCCTGAGTTCAGGGGATAGAGAACAGATCATGTATGTGCAACTTCTCCATCTTCAGGCTTTTGTAGTCTTCTGTTGTGCTCTTAAGTTGTCTCTTTTCCAGTCTGGATAGTTGTGGTGTACTGAATTGTTCCTCATAGGGAAACTATTCTAAGCCTTTTATCATGCATGTTTTCTTCTCTGAACCTTTGATAATTGGTTCTGTTGTGTTGTGTTCTGTGTTGGACACCAGAGCGGAGAACACTTCAAGATGGGGATTAGTACAGCGGCAGACCATGTGTTATGCTTTGTTCTTTATTCCTTCCCACTAATTTTTAACATTCTGTTTATTGGTTTGGCTCTGATGGAGTGAGTGGTGAGTTAAGTTTTCGTGGAGCTATCCATCATAAACCCCAGATCTCACTTCCTGAGTGTAAGACGTAGTGCACTAGAGAGCTGTTTTGTTTAACAGAAGATTCAGATTAGAATATTTATCTATAATGGGTAAACAAGACTGTTTCCAGCGAACCTGTATTCAGCAAATTGTGATTGCCTGCTTGAACCCTGAAAAAAATATTTCTTGGTGGTGCAACATAAATGATCAATAATAGGAAATTATCTTTTAATTAGTGCACTTAGACTTTTTAAAGTAATATAATCTTGTTATTATGAATCTCAGGAGTGGAGTAGGTGACTACTTTAGACGTTTCATGCAAAGAAAGAAAGATGTAAAAAATGTGGGATTTTTTCTAAGGTATGCAGTACATGTGTATAAGAACGGGGCCCTATAAATGTACTGAAGTGTGTTTTAAAGAGACAATTCTAATACCTTGATACAAAACATGATGTGGATGCTTGCACTTACTGTATTCCTTTCCCTTCTTAACTTTAGATAATTCCAAGTGAAAGTTAAGGACCTTTTGTCCTTTTCTGCCATAGAGGTGGCTGACAAATCTGGAAGGAGGACCAGTTTGAGCAAAAAGGAAAGACCGTCCCATCCCTTCTGACAGCACAGGAAGGTGACTAAGTGACTCCAAAGAAATGTAAGTAAGTGATTTATAACCAAACTGTGGCTGTTTCTACTGTGGATTTATATGCTCTGTGGGAGGAATACAGTACCACATCACTGAAACGTATTGCTTATAGATGTAAAATATGGTTTAGGAAGAAATGTGTGGAGCATGCAGAAAATAGGTACTCCTCCTATGTTTGTGTGGTGGCTATACTACTTTTTTTTTTCAAATGGCAATTATTAATGAAAATGAAGTGCTGTAAGACTTACAAACCTGTTTTTCTACCATTTTCTACTCATCTAGATCTGAGTTAATTTAGATATGTAGAAACAAAGCAGCTAAATCTCTGTTAGTCATCCTAGATTCTGCTTATCCTCAAGAAAGAAGCAGGCACCTCCAGGGGCCGATCCAGCTCATCCTAAAAGTAATGCCTAGGGAATTCAGTATTATTCCTTGTGTTGCTTATGTCTCTCCGTTGCTGGCTTAGCTTTAGCTTAAGTGTTCAATGAACACTTTAACCTGGCATGTCTGTGTAAGGAGCAGTGCCAGCTTCTTTTCTCCTCCCCATATTGTTGTTCTCCCTCAGCACATGTAGCTGTTCATCAATTTGGAAAATTAATCTGACTGAAAATAGCCAACTATTTGTATGGTTTTGTTTTCAGCTGGGTTTATCCCAGCCTTCTCTCATATAGCTGTCCAAGGGCTGTGACTGGTACAAAGGGTGATGAGGGTGGGAATTAGCAGCCAAAAGTGGGGGGGAGCACATGATAGCTTCTTTTGGCAGCTGTGCTTGTTTCTGCAGCTTAAATTGCTTGATGAGCTATAGAGTCTTAGACCTTGTAGATATTTTTAGTACTCTGCCATTTATAAGAGTGGAAAAACTTAAGTGAGGCACCCTTACTTATTATCTAATGGGCAACTACTGTTCTGTTGTGCATTTCACAGTGTAGTGCAGTGTCTTTTATATCCTTTGTAAATTAAAATTCAGATCTCCAAAAGCAGGAGATGGTCACAAATGGCTAGCAAGTAAGCAGGTGTCTTCGAGTAATCTGAAGTGTAGCCATGATACTGTATAATTCATATATACATACATAATTTCTGAATCTTAAAAATGCTAGCCTGATTTTATATAGCACCAAGCATGATGTGTGGGTTGTGTGGTATCATATGATTAGCGCTTGGGCTGATTTAGGCACAGGATCCTTGCCTCTCCTGAACAGTAAAATACTGAATAACTTTCCATTCTCACATTAAAAACTTGATGGGAGGGTGTAAAGAAGACAAAGCCAGACTTTTCTCACAGTGACAAGGTGAGAGGTAGCTGGTATTAACTGAATACAGAAAATTCCATTTAAAGAAAATATTAAAGACTTCCTTACTCTGAGGATGGTCAAACACTGGAGCAGATTGACCGAAGAGGCTGTAGAGTCTCCATCCATGGAGATACTCAAAACCCAGTGGGACACAGTGACAAGCAGCCTGCTGCATCTGACCCTGCTTGAGCACAGGTTTAGACTAGATGATCTCCCGAGGTCCCTTCCAACTTCAGATATTCTATGATTCTGGAAATATTTATGGGTAAGCAAAATCAGAAAAGATTCAGCGCTTTTTTTTTTTCTCTATTTTGATGTATTTAGATATTCAGTTTAGGCTTTTGCTTAACTTTTGGCTAAAGATGAGGGATGGCAGAAGTTGTGAGCTTTCTAAAATTTGTTAAATTATATTTAAAAGACTTGTGAATGTAATTATGAAAATCATATGGGAGTCTGTGAAAATATTTTTTAGCTATGAATTAGCACCATATTCACGTGATGTGGACAGTCACATGATGAGAATTTTAGATGTTTAAATGAGTATCTTTTTCTCTTGATCCATGGAAAGGAAGATACATTTTTAGTACCATTTTATGTTTGAAATAAAAAGACAAAACTAGAGAGAAAGCCTTGGAGGAGAGATCCATTAATCCGCATTAGAAATGGCTGTCTTCCTGAAGTCTTGTCAGGGGTCAGTGAGATCTATAAAGCAGCCAAACAATTTCATTATAAGCTCTGTTTTCAGGTAGTTGCAAATGGCCATTCTGGGACAGTCTGTAATTCAAGTAGATGCCAATGGAAACATGTAAAAACTGGGCAAATGTACAGTGATACTTCACAATATGATTTTCCATCCTCGAGGAATCTGTGATTCAGGGGCTTCCTTCTGTTTTGGAATACTTAGGGAAAAGGAACTATCATTTTAAATGTCAGTTTTCTTGATTTTCAACTTCAGTTGGTTTGGCAGACATTTTCTGTCCACAGTTTTTCTATAGGCTCAATGTCTTTCCAAAAGCTTCTGTGAGAGGGTTGTATCATTGCTGAAAATGGGAAAAAAAAATGTTCTTAAAAAAGGTCTGGGAACCCTCGGCTTTGCTTTTGCGCAAGGACTTGAAATTTGAGAGTGAATCTTTAATAGGTTACAAGATGTGCCTTTTGCCATGCCTCTAAACGTCTGTCCTTATTGCACTGAATTATAAGCTTTTGAAAATTGCTGCTTACTCATAATCAGAAGAGGCATATTACTTTGTCAGCATATTCTGAAAATATTCTCTGTATATTCTTAAGCTCCTAAAAATGATTGAGTCTGCCGTGGCTTGGAGATCAAACACCGTATGACATTTCAAATGTACAGATCCCTTGTTGTTTTCACAAAAGGGTCTTTTTAATTTTTTTTTTCTCAGACAATGTATTTTGATTTTTATGCTTGTTGAGAATTCTGTTTTTCTGCATCTTATACTTACTTTTTGAGAAGGATGTCAAGAGTGGGATTAACTTCCCCTGACATTAACCATCTAAAAACTTAGGTGGTGTAAATCTGAGCTGGTCTCTATAGGCTTCTTTAGTCAATGAAGAGCGATGGAGACTTCCAGGAGAGGATTCCCATAGCCTTTTTTATGTCTGTCTTAAGATGAGATGATTCATCCTTTGGAGATGCCTGTTTCTTGTCACTGACAATAAAAGAAGCCTATGGTGACCAGCACAAATGTAGACATCTAACTTTTCTATTAAATGTTAAGACAGATAAATTCCATCTCATGTGACATAATGTGAGACTTAAGAGGCAGGAATGCTACCACTGACATTGACAAAAACGTCCTGCTTTCACATGAATAAACAAAATTCTTTCTATGTGGTTATGGTGATACATATGAACTTACTAAAAGGACATTTTCCATATTGCTTAGACATTTTTTAACTACTAATTTTTTTTTTCAAATGCAATTTTAATATTAACTATGAAGTATCAATAGATTTTGAATTTTTTCTTCTTACTTTTTTTGTATCTAGTTTGAGAAATGCAAGTGTTTTAACTCTGTCTTAATTACTAGTAAGACAGTAAAAGTGATGTATCATGAGATTCTATTGGTATTGCTTGCAATAAAATGCTGAATGAAAAAATACAGTGCTAATATAACAGATGAAGATGTACATTTGGCTAATTTTTAAAAGCAATTAATTAGTCGACTTTCCAGTGTGAAAAAGATTATTCTACTATCAACTAATATTGATAATGTGTTAAATTAGATTGTGATTAAATGCTATTTCCCATTTGTATTGCAGTATTCTAGATTTCTTCAGTAACTTAAACTGCTCTTTATATTTGAGTAATAGCAGCTACTTTGCCTAACATAGGACGAGAACATATCACCTTCCTCAGTTCCAGTGCTCATGGAAGGGCTGTATGTGGGGAGCACTTTCTTGTCGTGGAATAGTTGAATGGCTCTAAAAGGTGTTAGAAAGAATGTACAATGTTCCTATTTGCTTTTTAGTTAAGATATAAGCATATGATGGCAAAATTTTATTATAACTTTATTAGATGTCTTTTTGTGGCTATTTAGCATGGATTTGAATGATGACGTTGGATGGCTAGGCTTACCTGAATTATTTCATATCTGTTTTTAACATCACTGTTATGAAACTATGGACAACAGCAGAATATGTTTCAGAGATGGTCTCAGGATTATACTTGTCCTGTTGTAGGAGAAATGCAGGATTGCTTATTGTAAGCAACATTTCTGTCCTTCCACTTAGGGCTGACTGATTAACCTCATTGGGGTGTATCAAGTTTTTCTTTCAGTTGAATTTTATTTTGAATATTACTTTTTGTATCTGGGATGTTTCTTTCACTTTGTTTCCATCTTTTCATTGTTATTTAAAATGTAGGGCATTTGATTAAGTATTGCATAGTAGCAAAGTACATGTATAATAGCATAAAACTGTAGAGAATACCTGATTCCTGGAATCTACATTCAACCTGAGGAAGGCATTTATTTGTTTTAAAAGAGTACTTGCAAACTGGCCTAAAGAAAGTGCTTAGAAAAGGGAACCAATCTCATGTTAATAATTTTTAGGTATTTTCTTTCTCCCTCTTTGTATAGAATATTTGCACGAAGTAACATTCGCCGGTGTTTGTATCTCAGTATCAGTAAGCCATGTGCTGTAAACATGAACAAAATATTTCCCGTAGAAGCACTGATATATCAGTACCTGCTGGCCAAGATTCTCACTGGTAAATATGCAGAACTTCACTGAAGCTGACAAGCTGACTCTTTATGTAGTTGATACAAGTTTTCTAGGCTTGATTTTTTTCATGATTGTCTGGCTTTATTTGAGTTGAATTTGTAATAGTCCTGTCCTTCTGCTACTTTAAGAATGTTGAGGTTTGAATGACATTTTATGCATTATCACCCACTGAAACATCCCTAGTTCTGAGAAAATTAAAAGGGCAGTTCAGCCAAGGGGATACTACACAGAGGATGTTTGAGTAGTGAAGAACTGTGTGTATTTCTGTTGAACTATAGATTTTATTTTGTCGTTGATGTTTTGTCCTGATGCTGTTAGAAGGTTCAAACTGAGTAGATAGAACTGAGAATATCTGGGTCCAGTGAATGAATCTGGTTATAGGAACCTGGGGAGTATCTGTTAAAGAAACTCATTAATGACTGCAACAAAATTAACAGAGCACTTGTTATCCATAGCATGGGCATCTAAATCAGCAAGGGTTTTTTTATATATAGAAAATTCCACATGGGGTCAATCCCATTCCATGTAGGTACTGAATAAAAGTCCTATCATGTTTTCGGCCTAACTTAAATTTAAAGGCAATCTGAAGTTTCAAATAGGAAAAAAGAGAAATATGTTTTGATTGTTGCAGGCATTTTTAGAAAGTTTAAATATGTATTGATAGTTTTTGTAAAACTACCTATGTGCTATGCATCTTGTCTCTAGTCACAAAGCAGGCAAAAAAGGACAGAAAGCTTTTTACCAGTGTATCTTAATTTTTTCAGCCTATATTTCCTCTCTTGTCTCCAGTGGATTTTGGATGGTTAGATTCCTGAATTACGTGGTTGACAACACTGATTAATTGGCCCTTATACTCATTTGATCTGTCAGTTTTCTACAGTTTCTGCTTTGTGAGAGATGGAGTCATGTAAGTTTAGTTTCAGGTATCTTGCCTGTGGTACAAGGGGAGTAAAAGATGGGTGATAGACTAAATGAGGATGCCAGCTAAGCAGACACCTTTCACTGAGATCACCATTTTGTAGACTCTGGTGTCCTCCTGCATGCAGTTGCAGTTCCCTGGTATTCAGCCATTCAGGAATTGGAAATAGTTTGAAATGTGTATTTGTAATGGAACCAATATCCTTCATATAAGATCAGCAAATGTTTTTATAGGATTGCTGTCTGTTGGTAAACAGCTGCAGTGTTATGCTTCAGAGGAACAAGTATTTGAATGGTAATGACAGGATTCTTGTATACTGTTACCAAAGCATGATGACATCTTTTGGGGCAAAGTCATGACAAATAATAATAATAATAATAATAATAATAATAATAATAATAATAATAATAATAATAATAATAATAATAATAATAATAATAATAATAATACACTGCATTTCATCTGAGGATTTCAAAGATCTTTATAGAAAACATTAATGAATTAAGTACCACCCTAACCCCCTGTGGATTAGTGCTGAGACTACTTAAATGGTTAGGTGGGCTGAATGTGGAAATAACAGATTGTTTTTGCTGTACGTTAGTTACCATGCCTATGCTGCACACAGATAATTCTGGAAGCTTCAGTCATACGTATGATGATCAATATTTTTGACACAGAGATTTTAAGGCCTGGAGAAATGGATTGACTTGGTGCTGGAAGACAGTAACTCAAGCATAAGCGTCCCAACCCCAAAATCGTCTGAAATTTTCTGGCTGCTTGCAGCGATGGTTGGCTTGGGCTGCTTGGTCTCTTTGGATTCTGGCATGGAGTTACGTGCATCCCAAGCCATAGGGGGATGATGTTCAGACCTTGACTGTGCTCTGTGATGAAGATAATGTTTCTGATTGCTTCTCATGAGAAGTTAACTTCAGATACCTGGAATAAGTACTGTTGTCACTTGCCATTGTGCAGTTTGAAGCGCCGTGTAATATTATGGAAAACAACACTGTGCAAACACAGTGTATTTGGAACCTGGCCATTTAGAGCAGCAATTTCATGAGTTCTGATGTGCTGATATATGTATATGTCAGCAATCCAGCATATTTATATGTGTTAAAAACATTGGTACAAGATACATTAAACACAAACAGCTTTTCAAGGGCAAGACAGTAGTTGCACAAACACTGTAGTTGCAAAATACAAGAGCAGAAACCATCTGTTGTGTAGTGCATTTTGATGAAAACATTCATGATGGAAACCAAAGCTAATTAAGTAGTTATGCCACAATGCAATTTAAGGCTTTTTAAATAATCTTATTTAGAAAATTGGTTTGGAGAGACAACTGTAAAAGACGCTTTGGTTTTTGCCCTGTCAGCACTGCTGACTGTTTAAGGCCTTCTTTTCTACATCACTGCTAAGGACCATTCACTTGCCTCTTGTCCCTTTTGTCAGAGAAGATATCAATAGTATCTTAAAAGTATTCTTTAATGGTTTTGCTATTCTAGGCCTCATATCTTTCAGTAGTGAAATATAAATTTGCTCCTCTCCTTTATCTGTAGCAACAAATGAAAACATGTAGGTTCTCATCTGACACAATTTTGGCTAAAATCGTATTTTTAAATAGAAACTAACATTGGGTTATGCTAATAGAACCTCATTTGTAATTTAAACTGCAGCTGTTAACATTCCATAATGGAGACATACATCAAGGAGTTTTCTGCAAAAACAGAAAAATACTAATTCTTCATCCTCAGATCTGCAAATCCAGACTGATGGGATTTCAGCCCTTCATCTTTTAGTGACAGGCAGTGGAATAAAACTAAAATGTGATCCCCTTTCTCTCCACCTCCTTCCCCTAATTTTACTCTGGCAGAGAAAGAAACACAATTTCAGCTGATATCTTTGCTCAGGGGAAAAAATGGCCTGTCATCAGGTCTTTTAGGGAGAAAGAGCTCTTCAGTGGAGTAGTTAAATGGTATTTTGATTCTCAGGGTGCATTTTATGCCTGTATATTTGCAAGATATGGTAAATGATTTCTGAGACAGTTATTGAGAGCAGAATCGAGGTCATCAACTTTCCCCCAAGAGGTCATTATCTTTCAGTACTTGTTTCTGATGAAAATTTCGAACATGGGGGAGATGGGCTCCAGATGAACTATCTGAAACTGTGCAGTCTCATGTGAGCAATCCCCAACCACATGTTAGTAAAAGATGTACTTCTTTTTTTTCTACTGCAAAAATCAATGGCTCTGGTAAAATTTTTCTAGATGAATTTTAATTGATTTTGCAGTAATTTAGTGCATGTATGTTGAAGTTTGTCATTCTAAATCCCCTAACATGCATACATTACTGTAAAGTCCTCTAAAATTTGTGATGAAATAGAAGCCTTTGGGTATTTTGAAGCTGAGACCTCCTGTGTCTTTGGAGGAGTTTGGTTTGAAGCCCTGCAGCTAAATTCCAAAGCTCTTCATTGTCTGCGAATGAGTTGCTCCTGTACCAGAGTTGGCTTATGAAGCCGAGTCCCTGCATATGGCTGCAAATACTCAGTTGTCTGAAGAGCTAAAAGTTATAAATCTGTCACAGCAACAGAAGTCTTTGTAAACTGCTGTACAAAACAAAAATAGTGGTCTGTGCATAGAACAGAAAATGGTTATCATCTTAGTATTAATTGGCTTTCTATTAGTATTTTGGTTCAAATCAGGACTGCACTTCAGAGGTATCAGGATAAACGAGCTTCCCTTTGAATCTTCCTGATGATGAAGTTAAACAAGGGCAAGTACTCCAGAAATGGACTGAAAGTATGCAGTAGTACAAAATAAAGTGTCCTGAAGCACATGACACATGGGTGTTAAGTGCTTGGCTGCAGCTGTTCTGCTATACAAGGCCATTCGTGTTGGACACCACTATTTCTTAACGTAGGTGTTTTCTTAGTTAAATAAGACCACAAGGATACTTGTCATAAAAGTGTCTGTTTAAAAACTCACCTTTTTAATCTATGAGTAATGTAATATTTCAACTTTTTGCTCAGATAGTGAATTAGAGCCTGTAACTGTAGAGTTCTCTTCCAGAATTAAAATGTTTTCAAATACTCAGATGTACTTATATGACCAGGGTATTTTTATTTTGTATGTTTAAAACTGTACTGAAGCAGCAGTTGTTTTTATCTAGTCCATTTTTGTTAAAACTGTCATTTAAAAGTGATGTTTTGAATGTTTGATTATACCTTCTCTGTTCACATTTCCAAGGGAAACTTTGACAGATACCTTAAAGAGAGAACTAAATGACCTGTGGAGAGCTGTCCTTTTCAGATCTCTTTTCTATGACTGTATGATAAATGAAGCAATAGAAAACTTGTTCCTTGTTTATCAATAGTAAGGAAAAAAATGGAAGCTAATACTGAAAGCCAAGAATTGAGTATCTTTTTGTCATAATCTATCATTTTCTGTATTGTATAAATTATATTTGGGGTGAATGCATATATATATATATATATATATATATATATATCGTAGAATCATAGAATCATTAAGGTTGTAAAGTCCTTTAAGATCATTGAGTCCAACCATAAACCTAACACTGCCAAGTCTGCCACTAAACCATGTCCCTCCCTAAGCGCCACATCTACACATCTTTTAAATACCTCCAGAGATGGGGGCTCCACCACTTCCCTGGGCAGCATGTTCCAGTGCTTGACCACCCTTTCATTAAATAATTTTTTCCTAATATCCAATCTAAATCCGCCCTGGAATAACTTGAGGCCATTTTTTCTCGTCCTATCACTTGTTACTTGAGAGAAGAGACCAACACCCGCCTCACTACAACCTCCTTTCAGGTAGTTGTAGAGAGCAGTAAGGTCTCCCCTCAGCCTCCTCCAGGCTAAACAATCCCCCTCCCTCCCCCCGACATGTATATAATACTGAATTTGATGTGGCACATAGTAAAGAGTATTGCTAATGGCAGCAATATTGATGAGGTAGTACATCAGTCATAGTACTACTCTCCTCATTGCTTGTAAGATGAAGCATTTAGTCTACTTTTCAAAATAGAGTCTCCCTGCTTTGTGCCCAGGTTTCTAATAATCTGCACTTTTCTAGTATTTTTCTATCTTAATCAGTGTTTGTAAATGATTATAACTAACTATATGCTGGTATCTGTAGTTCTTTGTTGGACACTTGACCATGATTTATGAGATCTTAATTATCAAAATCTTTGCTTTTGGTCCTTCAGCCAATATTTTGTTTCCATGAAACTATATACAGCACTGAGTGTTGACGTTCCCAGTCCTGTGCTCTTGAAATTGAGTCATTAGATAGTTACTCGGATAGCATGATGTAAAACAGTGAGATGCTGCTTCTGAAGTGCCAAAGGAAAAAAAAAAAAACAAACAAATACTGTGTTGAGGAATTACTCAAAAGCCAACATTTGTACCTCCTGTAGCTTGCTGTTTCATAACTTAAAATTCTACACATTTTTGCACATTTTTTTAAATAGTGATCCTGACTGAAATAGCTGAAAAGTTTGTGCCTGTTCTGTGCTGATAGGTGAAACTGAGTATCAGGTTGTACGGAGGGGATGTTACAAATAGGCCATTCATAAATATGTATAAAAGAGGTCAAGGAAAAGGAGAAAAAGAAGAGTTGGTAGCAATTTAGGGAAAATGGAGGGTAGCTGAATGGCAGGAGGCATTTGTTATGAGTTGCCCATTAACTCTCAGTGGTGTTAGACCAGCCACTATAATGTGAGGTAGTCACATGTTTGAACATCAACTAATTTAATTGGTCAGAGAGTAAAGGTACAAAAAAAAAAATAGAAATGCCGATAAAATGAACTTTTGTAGTGTTTTTCACAATGTTGTCATTGCTCACCAGGCTCACCATAAGCACAGACTCTTCAAAACTGTTAAGCCATTGCCATATAGCTGTAGGAGCACTCCTGAACATTCACATTTTCAACATAAAGAAACATGAACACATAGTAAATTTTTTTAATGTTGAGCTGTATATCTCAAGTTTTTCATTTGTTGATGGAGACAGCACTTTTATTGGCATAGTTTATGATTACTGTAAAAATAATTTTTAAAAAACTACAGATGCGTATATTCAATGACTACTTGTCATACTGAAGTCTGGCAAATGTGAGTTTTTAAGTGTAGTCTGAAGATGCTTTACCTTTATTCACATCCTAAGAAGGAACAACATGATTCTGACCTACCATTTACGACTTGCCATGTGAATTTCAAAATTTAAAAAACACAAATATTTGTAACTTTTTTCAATTGCTCACCTGCATTTGTGACACTAATGTTTCACGTAATGCTCCACTCACTCTTGGAATTAAAAATGAGATATCTGTTAGTGTGGATCATGGACAGTTCTCTTCCTAGGCTATGGGAAACACTGAAAGCCTGAACTAGGAAATTTGGGAAGGAGAAGTACTTTTGCATCTCAGGTCTGTGTGTGTAAGATTACTTTACTCTGAAAAGCTTTTCTGCTCAGTCCAGACCTATCTGAAAGGCTTCTAGAGGAAGGAAACTGTGTGACTTAAGTTCACCACAGTTGTTAAAAGATAAATCAGGCTATAAAATGACACTATTCAAACGAATTAAAGTTCTGAAGTGGTGCATGGTTGCGTACGTGTTAATTGGGTGCTTCTTAAATGTGGCTTGTGTACTGGCTCTGTTTTTAATAGTGTTTGGCTCCCACTCAGAGATCATGTTTGCTGGTGGTGTTGCAGATGTCAAATGTTGCAATTTCTTGATTACTACCATAAGTGGATAGTGAAATATTACAAACTAGGCTTGATTCATCATCAGACATTGCTTAAAGGTATGAACAAGGTGCTGTGAAGGCTTTGGTGACTATCTTGTGTTTCTCTTACTCCTTTTTCTATGAAGCTGAGTGCTGGCCAGCTTTAGCACCAAGGAAATCCTTTTCATTACTTGTGTTGACTTTCCCAGTGTGACACAGTGCTTTAGGCCTTTTCTGTGCATAATTCTTCTGTCAGATGAAAGTATTGTGTCAAAGGAAGCATGTGAATAGTACTTAAATAGCTACCTGATTTGTGGACAAAACCAGGTAGAATTGTGCCTGAAGAAACAAAAATATTTCTAAAAATTACACCCTGGATGTGGGTTTAAAGGTTGTGTCCTTTGGAAGGATTTGAAGCAGTTTAGGTGCTTATGTTGCTCTAGGGACTTTGAGTACTTTGAGGTTTTAAGGAAGGCTAAGTATTCCAGGAAGTTTAAGAGCTTATGGCATCGTAAATATTTAAGATGATTTAAAAGGTTATGTCCTCTTCAGTATTTGAGTTGGATTAAGTGCTTATATTGCCTTAAGGACTTTTTCCTTTTTTTGCCCTAAAAGGAACCTAGGAAATGAAATGCAAAAAACCCTATACATGCAAAGTTTGGGCTGCATTTGAGAAATGCAGAATTCTAGGTTTCAATAGCAGCATTAACTTGACCACACTACATATGCATCAAAGATGTACAGAACAATAGAAGGTGTCTAGGAAATAGCTAGATATGAAATCCAGAAGCAGTAATTCTTAATGCCTTGACAGCCAATGCGTTGGGAAATGGTTCTTTTCTTCTTCTGCATGTTCTCTATGATGTGATAAAGAAGATCAAATACGTGTTTTGGTTAGAATCAGATCATGAAAATGCAGGGGAACAATTTAATCTTAGAAGGTCAAGACATCTTTAATTCAATATGCAAGAAAATAGGAAGCTGTAGTTTAATTTTGTAGTTTTGCTGATATTTTACCCCAAATACTAAGGAATAATGAACACTACATATCTAGGTCTCAATAGTGAGGTCTCAGTAGCTTATGTTTTGTAAATTAAATCAATTTATATGTTTATTGTCTTCTGAGATGCCTTGCCTAAATTCTTCATTAAAATGAATTTATATAACATATTTTTCTGAAGTTTCTGTACTTCTGTAATTGTATGTATATTCCTAAAAAATTATATTTTGTATGTATGTATTGGGTTTGCATGGCAAGGTTTTGGTAGCTGAGGAGGGTGGGGATGGGGGGGAGGGGGCATAGGGGCAGCTTCTCTGAGAAGCTGCCAGAAGCTTCTCCCATGTCTGACACAGCCAATGCCAGCCGGCTCCGAGACAGACCCGCTGCTGGCCAAGGCCGAGCCCATCAGTAACGCCCCTGTGATAACATAATTAAGAAAAAAAAGAGGAAGAGGAAAAAGAAGTTGCACATTTTGCAGCAAGAGAGAGGAGTGAGAAGATGTAAGAGAAACAATACTGCAGACACCAAGGTCAGTGAAGAAGGATGGAGAGGAGGTGCTCCAGGAGCTGCAGCAGAGATTCCCTGTAACTTGTGGTGAAAAACACAGTGAGGCAGGCTGTCCCCCTGCAGCCCATGGAGGTCCATGGTGGAGCAGATGACCACCTGTAGCTCATGGAGGACCCCACGCCAGAGCAGGTGGATGCCTGAAGGAGGCTGTGACCCCGTGGGAAGAGTAGCCCGCGCTGGAGCAGGGTCCTGTCAGGACCTGCAGCCCCGTGAAGAGAGGAGCCCACGCTGGAGCAGGTTTTCTGGCAGGAGTTGTGACCCCATGGGGGACTCGCGCTGGAGCAGTCTGTCCCTGAATGGCTGCACACCATGGAATGGACCCATGCTAAAGCAGTTCGTGAAGAACTGTCAGTCATGGGAAGGACTCAGGTTGGAGAAGTTGGTGGAGGACTGTCTCCTATGAGAGGGACCCCACGCTGGTGCGGGGGAAGGAGTCCTCCCCCTGAGGCGGAAGCAGCGGCAGAAACAACGTTTGAGGAACTGACCCCAACCCCATTCCCTGTCCCCCTGTGCTGCTGCGGGGAGGAGAAGAAAATTGAGTGGGAAGTTAAGCTTGGAAAGCAGGGAGGGGTGGGGGGAGGTGTTTCAAGATTTGGTTTAATTTCTCATTATCCTCTTGTCTGATTGGTAATAAATGAAAATTCATTTTTTTCCCCCCAAGTCGAGTCTGTTTTGCCCATGCCAGTAATTGGTGAGTGATCTCTCTCTGTCCTTATCTCAACCCATGCATCTTTCATTATATTTTTCTCTGCTCTGTCCAGTTGAGGAGGGGGAGTGATAGAGTGGACTTTGGTGAGCATCTAGCATCCAGTCAGGGTCAACCCACCACAATATATTATTTTATTAACCAAACACATACACATGTGAGTGCATAAAAAGCAAATTATCAGCATTCAGTCAATGTATTCTGTGCTACCTCAAATAAATGGGCATCAGTCCATCAGTCTGAACTCACATGTTTCTCAGGGGCCTCTAACACAGCATTAATGCTGCTCAGCTAATATAGCACTATTATGGTAGCTGTATCTGCTGCTGCAGGCTACTCTTGGCAACACTCCTGACAGCCATCTGGGCAGTGTCTGGTGGTCCAATGAGGAAGACGTTAAATTATCTCTGGGTTGGTTCTGTGGCATGGATACTTCATTCTGGCCGGGAGAACATCAGCAGAGTGGCCCTGCTCTTCTGTGGTGACATAACTGGCAAAATGTTGTCTGTGCAGCATGAGGGGCATGACTTTTGACCCTTGATAGCAGCTCCTTGCCGATCCTGCTGCCTAGACAAAAAATCATTTTGCCACTTGAGGTAGAAGAGTGGCATCTACAAGAACAGGAGTTAAGGGGGAGGGTAACCTGAAGCCTTCATGACTAGGCAGGCAATGTACAGACTGTATTCAGCTACATAGGTGGGATAAGTGAGGCATCTTCCTTATGGCCACATGCTCCCAGAAAGTTCAATGATAATATACCAGCAAGCTGAAATTTGCTGTCAGTTATGCCATTAATATTCTAATACTGGTAGTAGTGATAGGTCGCTCTGCCCCAGCAGTTATGACCAAGAATCCCCAACAGTTGGTAGTATAATGCATTCAAAGGGCAGGATGGTCAGAACTGAGTATTTGACATCTTTCAGGGTACATCTGTGGTCCTCTCTATGTATCAATGCAGAGTTGAGAAAAATCTGGTGGAGAAAGACAAAAGAAAATGGGCTGTACCTCAAGACAGCTCTGAGTGCAGTCCACTGATTAAGCTGTTGTCGCTATGTGTGGATACCATACAATCAAAAGATTATGTGTTTTAAACTGGGTGTGGTGTAATCGTGAGTCCAGCTGCTTCAAAACCATAGAACCATAGAATACTTTGGGTTGGAAGGGACCTTAAAGATCATCTAGTTCCAACCCCCCTGCCATTGCAGGGACACCTTCCCCTAGATCAGGTTGCTCAGAGCCTCATCCAGCCTGGCCTTGAACACTTCCAGGAAGGGGGCAGCCACAAATTCCTTCGGCAACTTGTTCCAGTGTCTGACCACCCTCACAGTAAATTCTTCCTAATATCTAATCTAAACCTACCGTCTTTCAGTTTAAAGCCATTTCCCCTTGTCCTGTCACTAACTGCCCCTGTAAAAAGTTCCTCCCCAGCTTTCCTGTAGGCCCCCTTCAGGGATTGGAAGACTGTTATAAGATCTCCCCAAAGCCTTCTCTTCTCCAGGCTGAACAGCCCCAACTCTCTCAGCCTGTCCTCATAGGAGAGGTGCTTCAGTCCTCGGATCATCCTCGTGGCCTCCTCTGGACTTGTTCTAACAGGTCCACGTCTCTCTTGTGTTGGGGGCTCCAGAACTGGACACAGGACTCCAGGTGGGGCCTTAGAAGAGCAGAGTAGAGGGGGAGAATCACCTCCCTCGACCTGCTGGCCACGCTTCTCTTGATGCAGCCCAGGATACGGTTATTGGCCTTCTGGGCTGCAAGTGCACATTGCCAGCTCCTGTTGCGCTTCTTATCCACCACCATTCCCAAGTCCTTCTCTTCAGAGCTGGTCTCAAGCCACTCATTGCCTAGCCTATATTTATGTTTGGGATTGCCCCGATCCAGATGCAGGACCTTGCATTTGGCCTTGTTGAACTTCATGAGGCTAGCACAGACTCACCTCTCAAGCTTTTCAAGGTCCCTCTGGATGGCATCCCGTCCCTCCACTGTGTCAACTGCATCACACAGCTTGGTGTCGTCAGCAAACTTGCTGAGGGTGCACTCAATTCCCCTGTCCATGTCTCTGACAAAAATGTTGAACAGCACCGGCTCCAATATTGACCCTTGAGGGACTCCGCTCATCACCGGTTTCCACTCAGACTTTGAGCTGTTGACCACAACTCTTTGAGTGTAACCGTCCAGCCAGTTCCTTATCCACCAAGTGGTCCATCCATCCAACCCACATGTTTCCAATTTGGAGACCAGGATGTGAGACAGTGTCAAACACCTTGCACAAGTCCAGGTAGATGACATCAGTTGCTTTAGCCTTATCCACCAATGTGGGCAGGTATTTCTCTTCTTTGTTGGAAAAAAAGAAAAAAAAACAAAACTTCTTGGTCTTGTTTTTCTCAAAAGTATTCCAGGAACTGAAGAAATCTGTCATTTCTTACTTGCTCTTTTTTTCACCTTTTTAAGGCAAGCAGTGTATTTTGCCATTCTCATTGTTGTGGAACTTCATTCATTCTCTAAAAGTCCTGAAAAATCGCTAATGGATGTGAGAGAATTTCAATTCATTCTCTTAGAGTCACTTGCACTGCAGGTAACTGTTCTATCTATTGAGTCAGTGCAGCTGTTTGTGGAAATAAGGAGTAGAATCCTTAGTCACTGGATTGGTTTGAGTTAGAAATAAATTTCAAAATTTTACAAACTTTTACAGTTTCACTGATTTGGTTTTAAGTAGCTATAAATGACAGGTTGGCAAAATGTGAGTTCAGTCAGGCATTGGAGACGTTGGAGTTTGGCATTCTTCAACTGGCTTCACTGCACAAGCAAACATCATTTTCTTACCTGTCCTAAGTATGAGCTTGATTACGTTCAGCTGATCTGACAGCGTCTGACTTACTGAAGTGTCTCTTCATCTGTTTTCCCCGTTCTACTCTTAATTTTTTGTCCCTTTTGTCACTAGTTTTTGCTATCAGATTGTACTTGTCTTCTATCAAAGAATAAGCAAAATATATTTGTATCTTCTGCAAATAGCCGGATCAAATCTTTCTTGAGTTTTTCTATTACTATTAAGGAATATAAAAATGCTTTCTTGCTACTAATGCAATTTTTTTGGAAGTTACATTTCACTTTCTGTTTTTGTTCTTCTTTGTTCCCTGTATTGTCATGTTCTGTTGCATAGTTGTGTTCGTGGGTGTGTACTCTCCCTAAGTTGCAGGTCCTTGAAGAGTTTGTAATTTAGCCTTTTTCAACATTGACTTGGTTTGCTTTTATGCCTTAAATGTTATTTCCTTATGGAACTGCCAGCTCTCTTGTACTCTTTCTTCTTCCCTTCAAGTTACCTTTCACAGGATCTTGGCTACAAATTCATTTATCAAAGTTCTCCACTGTAATCTCCCTTGACTTTATTCTCCTATTCTCCCTTCTCCTTCCCTTCCTTAGAAATGGGAATTCTCACATGTTACAGTTTCTCTCAATGAAGCTGCCATCAGCTTTAACGTTACCAGCGAGTTGAAGGTTGAAGTAGAATTGAAAGTGTTTTTTGCTTTGTGTGTTTTCCTCCGTTTCTGTACTGAGAAATGGTTGCCAACACGTGACTGGATAGCCTGTGTCCTACTGTTTCCTTTCAAAAAAGATGACCAGATAGTTAAGATTCTTTGTTATTGCCAAGTTCTGCTGCTACTTGCTTGCACATTGCTTGATCACAAAAAAAATTTCATGTGTATCATCTTCTTTTCTGAGGAGAGAAGGCACAGTATGCTGTACAGCAGATAAAGAACTGTGGTGGATGTACAGGCAAACAAATGTCAGCAAGGATGTGAATTTGCCTTTTTGTACTGCTTTGGGAAACAGACTGAATTTCACCTTATGGTTCTTGTGGCCACATCTAAAACAAAAAAACCTTTTGGAAAATTAGAGATGGTGCCAGAAACAGTTATGAAAGTGATTTAAGAGATTGAAAATTGCCTTGCAGTGAAAATCAGTCTGTTTACCTTATCAAAAAGATGTTTGAGAACTGACTTAATTGCAGCATACCTTCACAGAGAGAAACTATCTGGTGCTCTAAAAAGCTCTTTGGTCTAGTACAGAAACAATTGTTTTAGCTAAAATAGAGTTTATTCTTTAATGAACTTTAAGTGTTTGGGTTCAATAATAATGTAACTGCCTGAAATTTTGCATTCTGTGATATTATAGGAAGTCAGACTTGATGATCTAATGGTCCTTTCCGACCTTAAATTCTCTTTACTCTGTGAATTTTCTCAGCTTTGTCCATTCTTCTGCAAACACATGGCACACTTGACAACCTGCAGAAGAGAAATACGCTTGAACAGGGAGGGACTTGTAGGATAAGATAAAAAACGAGCAGGGGAGAAGATATTTCCTTTTGAACTAACTATAGTTCCTTACAGGGGATCTGATTTCTAAAGGCACTTTCTAAATTTGTGACTCATGTTCATTTTCTTATTCTAGGTGGAGGGCCCCTTCCAGAAAACGTTAGTCTTGGTGGTTTGTTTATTCTTTGATTTTATAGTTAACTGCCCTCTGGCTGAGATATGTTGCTCATTTGGCCAGCTTCTAGTGGGCTTTGTTGACTTTTTTCTTTAAGAAAAATTCAGAAAGATGATACAAGACTTGATATCTGGCATGCAGAGACCATTAGTGAATTCTTTTATCATAGTTCATAGTAAAAGTTGGGAGTTCTCTCTTTCTGCTTATTGTCTTTTACAGTATTAAAATGTTAACTCAGTTAAATCAGAACTATGTCCACTAGCCTTTACACAATGCAGTAACAAAGCTATTGGCTACCAATTGCATTATTTTTATTTACTTACAGGAATCCTGGAATTTGAGGAAAGAAAACATTCTTTTTTAGGAGATCATAGATGCTTGCAGCAGAATTGTTATAATGAAGAAACCATCATAAACCCTTTTTTTCCCCCATCAAGGATTAACATTTGGGCTTTGAAATATGCCTTAGGCTAAAGTTTGGCATTAAAGGTCTCTACCTAAGAGCAGATTTTTTAATCAGATTTCTTTTAATCAGTCATATTCTAGGAAGTGCAAAAGATAGATGGCATTACACTAATACTTCCATGTGGATCCACAGGTTTGAGATTTTTGTGTCAAAAGAGGAATAAGTGGTAATTAGGTAAATTCCTAATAAGTTTGGGGAAACCTGCATGAGGAACAGATTATCCCGTGTTTGCTTTCCACGTGCCTTTCTTATACTTCCCACATAAAAAATATATGGAAGCATCTTTAGGTGTAAACAGTTTCTACCTTTGTGGCATCTGGGTATCTAGAGTGGCCTCAGCAATTATATGTTTAAGAAATCTATAAATACACTTGTTGCATCTTGAAAATGCGGTATCACTACGCTTATGCAAATCAATAGTAAAGTGCTTTTTTCACAGCAATTGAATTTATCATGCCTATTTTAAGATTATTTTCAACAAACTTTTCTACTTATTTTGCTCTTGTAAATCCTGACATTTCCTTGCCTTATCGGTAAAAGAGTAGTAAAGACTAAGACATGTTCCACTTCATTTACTTGAAAAATGCTTAACAGTATCAAGGGTAAATTAATTATTTTTTATTTTTTTAAACAGACATTAGAAACTGATCACAAAATAGAGTATGCTATTGTTTGTTTTGTAGTGTAGGCTGCTTTGATGCCAGACTTTTCAGTTTTCAGCTTACTTTGTAACTTTTTAAAAGGAACCAACTGTGGCTCTTTTGCAGCAGCAACTGCCTAGGTCTTGTGCCTCCCAGAGTGCAGTCTTCTCACTCATGATGTTATAAGTGTACTTGATGTTTTATTGCTCTTTACATGGAATGCTTTTAAAAACGCATGAACATACTTATTATTTTGGTTTTTGCTGTCCTACTGAAAAGATCAACAAGGACAAATAGTGCCACTGAACTCCTTAATTCAAAATTCATCGCAGTTTCTCCATTACAAGTTTTGCTTTCATTGGCTTGATTTACCATGGTCTTGGAGACCACATCCTTCTTAATGTCATTATGTTTATCACTGGCAGTTCTGTGGTCTGCATTTTGGTGTTTGTATAAGTCGTATTAACACTGAAGCTCGACCAAGATTCACTTACCACAAAGAGAGGGTTTTTAAAAAAAAAATTAGGTATATTCTATTTTTAAAATAGCAAACATGTCCACGTTTGGTGCAAGCAAGCAGATATTATCCAGAGGATGGCAAGGTGTTCAGTGGGGTGTTGCCTGTACCGAAGCAGTACTCGATCTCTCTTCTAATTCTGAGATGAAAGTGAAGTGTCACAGTTTCAGGCATTTCTTTTATAGCATCCGTAGAAACTCAGTGATAGCATGTGACACAATGCACCACTGACCAACCTCCTTGGTGGATCAGTAGTTTACAGCATGTTCGTCTCGCATTGCTGCAAGTTGCTGCTGAGGAGCTGTATCTTGCTGCAGTTGAAAAGTCAGCGTGTCCTGTTACCTGCAGGATCTCAGTGAGAGGGCGGCTGCTGCCCGTCAGGGACCCATGCCTTGATCACCTCTTGCCTGTGTGCAAGACAGTCCTGTTGTCATTCTGAATGCAGATGTTTCCCTAAAATATGACAACATGGTGCTATTAAAAAGACAAAGTAGCAGTACAACATGGTGCTGTGCTGCTTCACTTTGAGCTGTGCCACAAAATACACTTGAAAAGCTTTAGAATTTGATCTTCCTTGGTGCCACTGCAGCATATGCTTTTTACTTTTATCTTAATTCGTTAATTAAATGTCTTTATTCCTTTGCTGTCTTGTAGGAACATCTCTTTGGGGCACTGGCTTTAATTTCATTTGCTTTGCATAGCCCCTTAGAGGCTGGAGGTGCTTTGCTGCCTTCTGGTCCACATTATGTTGTTCTTTGTGCCAGAGGACATGATTCAGAGTGTCTTTTTACATGTCCAACTTAACTATGGCTAAAGTAAAGATGTGTCACAAGCAGGATGATTCAGGTATTTACCCTCCTTACATACTTGACAAAAAATTAATCATTTCTACTTACTGAGAAGGATTTCCTACAGATGCAGTTACCAACTAGAGATGCTAGACACAGGGTTTTATTCTAATTCTTGGCCCTCACTGAAGCTGAAGGGACCATAAGGATATTAATTGCCTTCAACTGGTCCATCCTGTCCACATGATCAAGCTGAAGATTAAGGCTCCTTTTCCTTTGATCTCCTTCTGCATCCCGTTTTTAATTTGTTGGGTTTTGTTGTTTGGTTTTTGTTTGGTTGGTTGTTTTTTGTCATGCAGTGGATCACCTTCGTTTGGTATCAGTTAAGGACTGCAGTTGGAGAGTACGTGGATCTGGACTATTTCACAGCTTGGATCTTCAGAGGTTTTCATGGGCTGTGACTGAATCTGCTTAGGCTGAGGAAGAGAGTCCAGAAAGCAAAGCTTGATCTCCCTGGATAGGGCAGTTTGCAGGTCCCTTTTCTTGTTTTGAAACAGGATACTGTGGCTAACTTAAAGTGTGGGTGTGGGTGAGGGATCCTGGACAAGACCTAGGAGCTTAGGTCTGCTTTGGGAATTAGTTGGCATGTAGATAGTGCTCCACCTCATGTCTGAATTGTAATGAAGTTTACACTGGAACTAAATAGCTTGCTCTCTGAAGCAAGGCACTTCTGCAATGCAAACAAAAATGACTGTTTTGAATTTGGGCTTCTTCATGGTTGGTAACGTTTACTTCAGATGTGGAAACTTTTCTTTAAGAACTGTTTGTTTCACCTCAATGCTGTCTTTAGCTTAAAAATCTCAAGATATAACTGAAGTCAGTAATAAAAGTCATATTACTGAGTATGTCTGTATTCAATGAGTAAAGTTTCAGTGCTTGCACTTCAGCAAGTTTAATACATCACTGTTCAAAACCAAGGCAGTTCTTGTTAGAGCTACAGATACACAGAAGATCATCTGGACTGCTGTGCTTGTATTTTGTAATACCTACCAAGTTGCCTTTTAGTACGTGGATGTCTGTAGGAATGCTAGATACAGCAGTGTAGGTTAAGAAAAAAAAGTGGGAAGTGAACCATGAACTTTCAAGCTTCTGTTCTCTCAGCACTGTTTGGTGCTTCCGATGTAACTTGTGGTTTGTTTTGTTTTATTTTGTTTTGTTTTTCTTTTAAAAAGGCTAAAGGATGAAAAACTATTTCAGGGAGGACTCCTTCCACTTACTCCGTTGATTGTTTCCATAGCAATATAATTGTAAGAGCCCCAAAGAAGGAGTGGCACTCTTTTGAGATTTGACTGGTGTTCATTTGTATCAGTTGTTTATAAAGGGTGATAAATGCAGTGTATAACTTTTGTGGGGAAATCCTCCTGTAAATTTTATTTTTCTACAGCTGTTCTGAGAGCTGTGAAAAAAATGATGCAACACTTCCATGACATTAAATTTGAGAAATAATTACACTTGGCAGTTTTTGTTTGCAGCAATGCACGAAAGGCTGAAGGCTTTTGTACAGTTCAAAGAGCACATTCCACAGATCTAGCAGTTGTCAGTTGCCTGCAGGGATCATTTGAATTTTCAAGGGAAAAAAGCATCAGAGTAATGCCCAGACCATTTGATTGTATACCCTTAGCTCTCTTTTTTAAAATTTCACCTGTATGAAATGTTATTCAGAAATAAAACATATACAAATATGACACACCTTAATGTTAGTTAAAAGATTTTATGTCATATTTCTTTGCTTCTGGTTCTTTCTTATTGATACTTAATAATGTAGAGATTAATATGAAAAGTAAGATAACAAAAAATGAGGAATGTCATTGTTCAAGCACATAGGAATGGTGAAAGTAGATAACAGCGAAGGGAAATCCCTTTATACGTTGGGATCCTGTAGTTATTTGTCTGCTTGTTGCATTAGCCAAATTGTACAAGATACTCTGTATTGCTTCCCTGTAGTAGAGCCCTGGTTGAAAAGGTAAACCCTCTCATCTGGTGTGCCAAGCCTGGAAAACTTGCCAGCTCCTATATCACACTTGCAGCTTCATCACTCTCCATAAATGTGTTGACTGTCACTGTGTGTCTGTCTAAAGCTTCTGCTTATCTAACAGGAGGCGATGTGAATATTTTTATGCTATGTACCCTAATAGGATTTTTGGTGAAAAATCCCATCGTATTTCTTGGAGAGAAAATCTTTTTTTTTTCCTATTGCTAGGTGGTTATCTTTATTTGTTCTGGCTATGGGTCGTTGCACAGCTCCAAAACAGCAGAGTCTTTCCATTTTCAGTCATGAAAAGACTCAAAAAGTTTGCAGCTAAGAATAACAACTACCCGGAGTAGAAGCCCTGATTCCAGCCAGCTGAGATCTTAAGAGCACTGTGGGCACTGTCACCACATGGAAATGACTATATGAATCCCAATAGTCTGTCCTCAGGTCTGCCGAAGGAAAAATACCTGGTTTTGTGTAATCAAGAAGTGGGATGAAATTGCTAGACTAAGAATGACTTTATAATGTTCTTCTAAATAAGAGGTGTGTTACACAGTCAAAAGTAGTCATTGTATTTACAGAAGAAAAGTGAAGCAGTTGGTCATCTCTAAATAGGGAAGTGGTTTGTATTTCATTACTAAGAAAACTCTTAGCCTTTTCTAGTACAGCTGTTTTAATTAATACTTTCTTCTCCAAAAGTATGCTCATATGAGTATCTCTCAGCATCAAGTAATCAAAACCAGTAAAATAAGAATGATTTAAAAAAGAAATGAGTTTATCAATATTCTGTCTTCTGAACTCAAACTCAACAGTTCTTTTTTGGAAAAAGACAAGTCCTTAATGAAGTACATTTCGAAGCGAAGAGGTGTAGCTGCCACAGGTGTGTACAATCAAATTCTACTCAGTCAGGTACGACATTTCATGAAACCAGAATCTCAGTAGGGCTTCTTGCCTGAATACTATGAGCAGGATTTTGCCTTGTATAGCTGTTTGAGGTCATGTAATGTAAATATTAGTGGAACTTGGGATAAGAAGGGAAGACAATAAGGGAGCCCTTCTGCGAGCACTAATTGCTTTTTCTTCTTATGCAAATACCAGTTCCTTTTACCAGCCTATCTAATGCTGTGCTTTTCTCCTGGGGCAAACAAATAGATAAATAATAATAATAATAATCTGTATTATATGTCATCTCTTCAAATAATTTTGTTAACTACCCTTTGTTTTCCATAGCTATTTCTAGGTTGTTGGCTTCAGCTCCTCAGTGGGTGCTTGCTCTTCTTGCCTCCTCCTCCTTTCTTGTTTGCTGTACCTGAGGAACATGCTGTTCCAAGTTCTCTTCTCTTTTATCCTCCTACTTTTATCTGGCTCCGAAGTGGAAACTTGAGCATTACTCTGCTCCCTCTTTCCCTGGGCTGGAGTTTCTCATTCGTCCAGCTTGCTTCCCATTAGTTTCAGTAGGATGCAGGCTTTCAATTTAGAAAATAAATGTTTTGCTTTCCGTGCTGTAGGTACAGAAAACTTAGAAATACGGGACATGAAAAAAAAAGTATTGCTATCTGCCTGAGCTTGCTAAAGACTTGGATTTTGTGCAGTACCTTTGAACCCTGCAGCTGTCCCACTATGCCTATTTGCTTGCTTTCTGGTCTCATTTTTCCACTTTCTCACATCTTCCGTCAATGTCTCATTCCTGGCCATTCCCTTTTGTGCACAGGCTTCATTCACAGAAACTGTCCTGGGCTCTGCCTGCTGCTGCAGTTACTCTCTTGTTTGTCTTCTTTCCTTTACCTCTGAACTAGTAATTACTTAGGGTACAACTGTCCTGAGTTTTCTTCTTACGAAGCTATTGCAGATCTTTTTGCTGCTTTCCTTTCTCTCAGCTGCAGTTAGGGTGCTTTAAAAATAATGCTCTGGACCACATGCTTCTATTCATACTCATCTAAATTTTGCCCTGTTTTGTTTTGTGAAATTTTACACTGTTCCAGAGCATTTTCCAGCATTTTAATGTGTTTTGCATCTCTTTGATGTGTCTTCCATGATTTTTAATTAATGTAAAAAGTTTTAATTTAAGAGTTTCTGTAACATCCTTCAGTAAATGCTGTCTGTTTAAATTGTACTCTGAGAAGAACTGCAAAAAAATGAGAAATAAACTCTGTCACCTGTTTGTTCCTGAAACTTAGAATCTAGGTGGCATTTTTTGTTTTTACTACATTTTGCACACCAGTAAAAGATAATTTTGGATTCATATATATAGAAAATATATACATTGAGAAAACATCAGAAATTTAAAAAAGAATTATGTATAGTCATAATGGGAAAGATATTTGGTAAGACAAAACATGCTCATACCAGTACCCTAGCCAAATGTACATGAAAATTGAATTTCCAATCCTGTATTGATTTTAAGTGTGCACAGTCCTAGTATGTGTAATACAGGGAATGTTTTAGTATGTGTATCAGTGCTTTATTTAGTTTATTTGCTGTATTAGGTGGCAAAAGCATGCTGAAATAAATTCCTATAAAACTTCTTGCTTATTGCACTGACCTTGAGTGCTGACTTCCTCATCCAGGGCAATCCACCCTAAGTATATTCTATAAAGCTACACTGATCTTAAAATTACCGTCACTTCTTCAGAGAGAATTGTGTTGGGAATACGCATCACACTGTTTTGCTGTAAGCAGATCTCTTCCTGGGCTTTGTCTTATTTTGGAGACCAAGGAACACGTGAGAGTAGCTATGTGAAGAATGAAGAATTAATGCTGAAGTCATTCATGTGCCATAGTTGAATTAATCTCCACAGTCACTTGAAATAAAAAAACACTTGCTCATTTGGCTTGCAAAGAAATCTCCCAGCACATTGAAACACAAAGTTACTGTATGATTGGCTGTATGCGTACAAACAGTGTTTTGGGCAGGACTACTGACTGCATGGAGTGGGACATCTCTGTTTTCTGATGGGTTCATGTGATTAAATTTCACATTTTACAGCACTTCCTTCTATCAGGGCTAAAGGTTTAAGCTCAAAGTTACTGTGTATGGAAAAGCTATCAATCAAATGGGAAGGCGTCCTGTTATCTGTCTAGAATGTCCTGCTTTGCAAATCTTCTGTCTATGGGGAAGGTAGATGGGGATTTCAGTTCTGAAACAAAACACATTCAGAGGAATCTCTAGTGGCACAGATGTTACAGATGTGGTTTTCAGCTTGAAGTTTTGTTGTTGTGGTTGGTGGTGGGTTTTTTTTAAATTGATAATGTGAATTAATTTCTATGTCCTCATTTTTGTAACTGTGGACAAAACTGACCAAGGCAATGTGTACAACTTCACAATAAATATTTAAGTAATGAGATCAAGAAAAGAGGAAAACAGTGGAAATTACTGCACTGATTAAACAAATTAAACTACTACCTTATTTTAGTAGTAAATGTATTTAAAGTGTGGTTAACTCTTACATATGAAAAAACTTGAAAACACACGATTGAGGAAATGCAGTGTTTTATCTGTAAATGGTTATTGTACTCCTCCAGTATTTCAGACTACATGGCATTTCAGTAAAATAAGGACAGCTGGTTGATCTTGCATCCTTCAGATTTCAGAAGGAATTTTATAATTAGGGGAAGAGGTTATGTTACCTGCCTGGTTTACAGAGTGCTGTGGAATGCATAAACAAAAAGTTGCATTAATGATCAGTTTTCAGCACAGTAGGCAATTAACTGTGGGTGGTGCAAAATGCCAATGCATGCTGAGAGGGAACTTGCACTACTTCTCATTACACATTTTAACGTGTTCTACTGAGTAATGACACATAGGTGTTATTTTGTTCTGTTCACATACAATATTTGTTCAATATATATTGTCATGTCCAAACAGAAAAACAAAAAAAGTGTTATTGTGAGTGGTCTGGAGAATATTCCCACAAGCATTAGAATGCATTTAAATAAAGCGATGTTATGCCTTGAGTTTGAATTGTCTGTGTAGTCTGTTACTTCATCTTGGAAAAACATTGCAGGAACACAAGAGATCCAGAAAAGGCTACTGAAAATGGTTGGAGCCGTGAAAATGATTTCATGTGAGTAGAGATTAAAAAGATTAGTATTGAGAGTGGAGAGAAAAGAGGTGACATAGTAAGTGGTGTATATAAGATAGTATAGAGAGGTAAAATTTGGGAATTTGTTTACTTTTTTCTAATGAAATCAGTTAGATAGTCAATGAAATTTAAAAAAAAAAAAAAGAGAGGTGGAAAAAGGTCAGTGCTTTGAAATGAAAGCTGTGCATGTTACAAAATTTACAGGCGTTTGGATTTTACTGGCTTGGAGAAAAAATTGGGGTACGTGGAGTAAATATTGAAGTGAACAGCTAGCAGTCCTGTAAATTATATAATATAATTTTAAAAAAATCACAATATATATAATGTATAAAGTTCAAAAGAGAACACCACCCTTGAACTGTCTTTGTGTTTCCTAGCTTCTGTGTGTTACCTTTCTTTCAGCTTTTCTCTATCCTGTCTGTCTTTTCTAGGGGAAAAAAGTATTTTCACTATAGCAAGTGTACATTTATTGGAAGTTTTTAAAGAGAGTATAACTTAGAAGTAATTTAATTACAACTTTTACGAAGTCCAGTCTGACTGTTGGTTGCAACAGTTTTGTCTTTAACTGCTTGCCATGCAGTACTTGTTACTGTAAAATAAACAGCTGTAAGATTTATTAATTCTTTAGAAACTCTTAATGATAATAAACTTTATAAAGTTGTTGAAACCCTATATAAAGTAGACAGCCAAATTCCTTGACTTTCATTACTATTATTAATAAAAGTAAAGGGATTTGATATTTTAGTCAGGGATGCATTTTATTCTAAGCTTTGCATATACTGCATATAAATAGTTGCACAGGAAATAATTGGTGTTGCATTGCTTTGTATTTTATTTTCATATCATTAAAATGACTAAAGCAGGAAAAATTTTGAATGATGTTGTATATAATAGAAACAGGCTTTTAAAATGTCGCTGGATCTTGTGTATTTATTTCCCATATTTATGGAGGAAAAGAAAGTTTTCTAACTTTCTGTCTACTTTTTAATTAATTTCTAACTTTTTTATTCCTTTTTTGATTCATTATATTCAAGTATTTTTCCTCTAGTAGTTGCTATTCCTTTCTCATAACTGAATGTCTTTTCTTTATACTGACTTCTTAAATCCTTTTGCATTGCCTTTTGCCATTCTTTCTTTAATCTTTTTCCTTCTGTTTAATTTTTAAATCCTTTGCCCTTTATCTTTTCCCAGTCTTTTTAGCTGCTCTCCTCTGCTTTGATTCTCTCTTAAACATTACTGCTTCTTAACACTGTGTTCTTTCATTGATTTTTTTCTTTTTGTTTTTGTCCTTTTATTTTTTTTTTTTAAGTTTTTCTTTACCATGCAATTATACAAGGAAAACTTGATACAAATGTTACCAGTGGAATTAGAAACAAATAAACAGAGAAAGGATTCAGGTATGTTCAAGGGAAAGATGAAACATTTCTCTGTTTACTGAAAAGAAAAAACCCTATTTACTTTTTAGTGGGCATTGAAACATGTTACCTGAGTCTTTTTTCCCTGATACCACATCCTGTGTTTCAAACCAAAAGCAATTATCGTTTCAGTATTTCATGGTACTGTACTGCTAGATTTTTTTTTATTTCTCCACCCTGACAGAAGTCTTTCATGCGTAGAAGTCCACAAGCTCCATCTTGTGCTTTATAATTCTTCTTTGAATCTGAAGTTTTTTTGAATGCATTATTTAGAAAACAGCAGATCTCTTTGTAGTCTTTTATGGACTTTTAAAATTTACTTTTGAGAAAAAAAAGATTAAGTAACTGAATACAAGCATTCACTTAAATTAATTTAAAAAACTAATGTAGAGATTGTTCAGAGTAGCCAGTAAACATGTAATTATGTTATTTACTTTGTAGTTACTTGGTAATTACTTAACTTCTGCATTTTTGAAAAGGCCACTTTTAATTTGATGCAAATATTAATGTTCTTCCCCAGGTCTGATACAAACTATAGTTTTTAAAATGTTTACTTTTTAATTTACTCTGCATCACCTGTAATATGAATGGAGAATGAAGCCTGTATGTAGGAAAATTTTGCACATCTGGGGAAATTAAAAACTGCAGAATATATTATTTTGCACTTTAAATATATATTTGCAATATTCTCCTATGCAGGTTTTTGTATAGATTTGTACCTTGAGGTGGTAGGCTCGGGATTACATAAGTTTCTAAGTAAAGTTTTTGGGTTGCGGTAAGACTTGACCAGGACAGGTCTGCCAAAGAGAAAGTTTACCAACTATCTCCATATATCCCAAATACTAAATTTGTACATTCAAGAGCAGGACTCAGTGAGCCACTGCACAAATCTGTGAGAAGCTGGGAAATGGGAAGGAATTTAGATATTGATGTCAAAGAAATTTGGATTTCACCAGAAGCTTGTAAAAGCCACCAAAATCAAGAAACCAGATCTATATAACAGAAACTTCTATGCAAGTGAATTTGGGGGTTCTGTCTATCTTTATTGAAATACTGACAATTGGAAAAGAAAGTATTCAATAAAGCAAACTTGAACTAAAATTTTACTAAAATATTTCAACTTCAATTAACCTGTCATTACTCCTGCATTGAAAGCACTACTGTAGGCAAAGGGAAGGCAATGAGAAGCCCATGGGCTAGTTAGCTGCCTGGGACTGGCATCAGTGTCTGTGTGTTTTACCTAAGTATTGAGCTGCATGTGTAGACTGTTTTCATCTGACAGCAGAGTGTGTGGCTGGCTTTTCTAAAGTACTGCTGAACTAACAGAGATATTGCTTTGGCGTGGTGCAGCGTCTGTGCACAGTAACGTGTGAGTGTGGAGCTCTGCTTGCAGCCTGCACGGTAGAGAACCGCATTAAGCATCCTTTTGGCAGTGGTGAATGTGTCCTTGGACACAGGATATACAGCCAGCCTAACCGACATGCTACTCAAATTCATTGGCAGGAGCAGGGATCCAAAGATGACTGGATTCGATATGAAAATATTTCTGTACCTGAGATTGTGTCATCCTAAGTGATTTTAAAACATTAAATGAAATCATGAAGAAGGAAGCAGAGATGCTAAAGGTCTGCCCATGGAAGTCCTTGAAACTCTTTGGCTACTTTTGGACATCTTTTCTGTCCATATTGTGACTTCTACAGTAATTTTTCCAGTTGATGAGAACAGAATCTACAAAGATGTTATGACAGATGCTGCAGTTGTTGCTGCTTCTTTAATTAAAAAAAAAAAGAAATTTTATTTTACTTGGTGTAGAGGAATATAGTGTTTGTTGCTGACTTGTTAGCCAGAATTTTTTCTCTAGAGAACGGTCAACCAGTCTAAAATAACTTGAGAGGGAGTTTAAAACTTCACGTAACAGGTTACTAAGCAACAAAGCATGATTTTGTTTTGCTTTAAGCCTGTTTTTGCCAGTATTTTTAAGAAAACAGAAAGCAGTCATGGTGGCTGGTAAGCAAAGGCTTTTTATGAGCAAAATTTCAATTGCAAATGACTTCAAAAGCAGTCAGTACTGCCTGGTGATACGTGCTAACTGGCAGATTGAGACATTCTGTATTGCCAACATTCAGACACTTGAAAAAGAGTATGTATAGGCAGGAGAGAAGAATTTGCCATTCAATAGCAGTAGGCATTTCAGCAAGCCCAGGTGCCGTCTCTCCTGTGCTACGTTGCTGTGGGCTGTGCCTCATTCGTTTGGTGTGGTGGTTCCACTGGTCCAACAGAGTCAGTGGCCAGTGCTGCTTATTTTATGTTCTTAGTCTGATTAATAGAAGCAAATCACAATAAAACCTTAATGGTACAAAAGAGAAAACCATTGAAACAACCAACATTTATTATTTTAATGCTGTGTATCAGATTTCTTCCCAAAGATTATTTTCCTTTGCAGTATTCCTATCCTATGTGAAGAAAACCTATCGTAGATGTTAAAAGAATGGGTTTCAATAGCAGATGAGAATAGGGATGGAATTGGCACATATGTATCAACATTGGCCTTTGTGTGCCAACAGAGAGAGGAGGAAATGTTCTCTTTCTACTCTGGGGTTGGATACGGAGGGAAAGTTCCCTTTCTACTCTGGGGTTGGATACGGAGGGAGAGGAGCAAGGAGGATGGAAAGAGCATCTGTGCTGTGCAAAGGGAAAGGAGTCCATTCAGCTCCATGTTGGGAAAAGTCCCTGCCTGTTTGCTTTCCTGTAATGCTCTCTGCATCTGGGTACAAAGTGCACTGCTCGCTGAGTCAAAATATGTCAGAAAACCTCTAGTCCACATACTGGACACTATATTTGATATTGTAAAATGTTTAGGAAGGCTTGCCTTTTATATAAATTTGTGATTTTGATATGTCATGCATTTATAATGGTTTGGGTTTTGGTTTTCTTGTTCTGGTTTGCATGTATGTATTCCGTAGTGGCATAGAACTTGTACTTTTTTTCACATCCCATGTATAAATGTTACTGCGTAAAGCACTAATATTTTTGCTACTGCAAATCTTTTTGCGCACTTTCATGTGCTGATTTTATTCAGGTGTATTTGTTTTTACTGATTATTTGGTGAGAAAAAAGAAATATTTTGTGCCTTTAACCAATTGAACAAATATTTATTTTTCTGAAGTGAGTTGTTCCTCAGTTGAGTAGTAGTCTATTTAAGTTTAATGAGTTTATTCTTATTTCCAGACCTGGACATTGATGGGAAATCTTTTCACAGGTTCAAGTAGAACAGTTTCTTTTTTTCTCCAAGCAGCACTGTAGCACTGACTCTTAGAGAGTTTATTTTCCCATTCTGAAACTATTCTAAATGGAAAGAAAACCAAGGGATGACTGGAGAGGTCATTTAGGTTTACTGATGATTTGATTTCTTTCAATGGAGTCTCATATGTGTAAATGCAGGTATACATGTTTCTGTGTGTATAGTATGCAGTTGTTGATTTTACTGTATGGGATTCTGAGAACAGTGAAGAACCAAGAATGATATTATGTGGGAGAGAATATGTACTTGTGTTTGGGGCAAAGGCCTGACTTTTCTTTGGTCCCTTGCAGTTTTATTTTGTTCTACAGAAAAAAGATCACTCCACAGACCTCTGCATGAAAACTACTTTTTAAAATGTGTTTCTCTGATCAGATGTTATAATCTAAATTGGTTTAAATGATCATACACTACTTTTAAACATGGAAATTGAGATCTATTTTGGGCTGGACATTGACAGCAAAAGTTCAGGACTCACAGACCACCATGATAGAACTAAGTGGCAGGGTGGATATTTTACTTTGGTAATGCTCCCTAGTGATGATTTATTAATATCCTTTTACTCCATCTGATTTTTTTCTCGCCCTGTTTAATATGGTAAACATATGTAATTCACTTCTCCACATGAATATAATTTTATCTTGTAGCATAAAATCCTGTCATTGCTTCTTCAAAAGCACTTAGAAAATATTAAGTAATCATGAGAGTTATTGCTAATTGCATTGGCTTTAATTTGTCACTTTAAATGTTCTAATTATTTCTTCATGAGGTTATCGGCAAACTCTTAAATAGGACCTCACTGTAAATGAGGCCCTTGGGCCAGGTTATTTATTTTGACCCAAACTTCAATTGAATATTATGATTAAAAATAACTGAAGAATAAATACATTTTCATAATGGTCTTTAAAAATGAAAAAGTTAAAATCTAAGCAAAATTTAAGAGCAACAATCACATCTTGTTATATTAGTGAAAGTGCTGTCACATTTTCATGAAGCTGTGGATGTGATGCTGGGCAGGGAAAAACTTGATGAAATATAATAAGGGCAAGTGTAGGGTGTTGCACCTGGGCAGGAACAACCCCAGGTTCCAGTATAGGTTAGGAAATGATCTCCTAGAGAGCAGTGAAGGGGAAAGGGATCTGGGAGTCCTGGTGGACAGCAGGATGACCATGAGCCAGCACTGTGCCCTTGTGGCCAGGAAGGCCAATGGCATCCTAGGGTGCATTAGAAGGGGTGTAGTCAGTAGGTCAAGAGAGGTTCTTCTTCCCCTTTACTCTGCCCTGGTGAGGCCACATCTGGAATATTGTGTCCAGTTCTGGGCCCCACAGTTCAAGAAGGACAGGGAGCTGCTTGAGAGAGTCCAGCGAAGAGCCACCAAAATGATTAAGGGAGTGGAACATCTCCCTTATGAGGAAAGGCTGAGGGAGCTGGGCCTCTTTAGCTTGGAGAAGAGGAGGCTGAGGGGGGACCTGATTAATGTTTATAAATATTTGAATGGTGAGTGTCAGGAGGATGGGGCCAGGCTCTTTGCAGTGATGACCAATGATAGGACAAGGGGCAATGGGTGTAAGCTGGAACACAGGAGGTTCCATGGTTCCGCTTAAATTTGAGAAAGAACTTCTTTACAGTAAGGGTGACAGAGCACTGGAACAGGCTGCCCAGGGAGGTTGTGGAGTCTCCTTCTCTGGAAACATTCAAGACCCGCCTGGACGCCTTCCTGTGCGAACTCATCTAGGTGTTCCTGCTCCAGCAGGGGGATTGGACTAGATGATCTTTCGAGGTCCCTTCCAATCCCTAATATTCTGTGATTCTGTGATTCTGTGATTCTGTGATGCTACAGCTACACACATCCAGTTATTTGAATAGATGAAAATAGCCCTTCCCAAGCACTATTTGAAAAGTTTATGCTAAATATGTTGTATAAAACTTAAGTGACCTTACTTCAAGTTAGTACTGAAAGACTGAGCAGAGTTTGTTTGAAGTTCAGTTTGTTCAGTAAAAATATTGTAGAGGGGGAGGAGAATTGAAAACAGTCACAAAATATTTCTGTTCTAAGTGTGGCTTGGCAGGTCTTTCTCTCTTCAGCATACCAGGGTGAGCTTTGGCTACTCAGTATCCCACTTGTTATTTATATCAAAAGTTATCTTTATCAAATCCATCAATCTGCATCAGACACTGCTCAATGAGAAGAACTTCCAATTTTTAATACGTTCAATGTGCTGTAATTATGAGAAAAAAACATATGTTGTAAACAATAGAAAATTGATATAGTCATGACCAGTGTCTTCTCTGAACATACCAACAAGATGGACATAAGATAACATCCAACCAGTGCTACCTCACTGCAGACTTCAAGCAAAGGAGTAAAACAGGGATGCATACATGAACATGGCAAAAAAACCCTGGCACGTTTCTGACTGACTGTACTGAGTCTGAGTTGTAGTCCAGGAAAATTTTCCAAATTCTACTTCCATAATTTGCTGTGGTCACAGAAGTGCTCACTCAGAAATGAGGAGCCCATATAAAATACAAGATTGTTTTACAGAGTGGATGAGCATTTTGTGTGGCATTTGACATGGAATAGCTTAAAGTGTTATCCATTCCTGGAGGAGAAGGTTGTTTTTGGAAGAGGTGTCCTCTTCCTCTATTGGAAAGAAGACTGCATATGGCAACAATGTTTCTGGCAGATGTGTAGCGTGTCCTGGGATGTCTTCAGGCTGGATTTGGTCCCCAGCACAGGCAGCAGGTCTGTGGAAGGGGTTAGCTGTGCTGGTGCTGATCTGCGTTACCCCTGTGAGACTGCTGTTGGGTAAGAGCACGGTGGGTGTCTGAGCACTGCAGGTGTATCTACACACAATGCCCATGTCTCAGCATCACCAGGATCGTCCTGAGGAAGTCTACAAACTACCCAGATTGTTCACTGTGCAGTTGTATGGGTGCAAGAGAAGGACTTAAGAGGCTTGTGATGTTTGTATGATTTCTATATTCCTTAAATTTTGTTTCAGTAAGGAATGAGTGATGCAATCTAAAGATCACAAGAATTTGGAAAAAGTATTTACAAGTAGTAAGAACCTCTTCAGTGGATTCCTTTACCTGGTTGTCTGGGAGGGTTATTTCTTGCTATCGGTTATGGAACCACAAAAGCATTTCCGGTATTTTGGATTTGTATTTTGTAAAGTCCACTAGTAGTGGATGGCAGACTGGCTTCTCCCTTATTTCTTTTTTCTGTGTGTGTAAATACATGTGTGTGATGTAAATACGTATGTATGGGTAAATGATAGCAAGCTTGGTGGAGGACAGCAACAATAACTCAGAATTATGACAGACATTGGAAATACCATCTGAAATGAAAGAATGCTATACTTAGCATCAGTCAAGACTAATCCACTGAATAAATACAGACTAGGGAATAATTATTTAGATAGCATTTCCTTAGAAAAAAGATTTTAGGATTGCAAGTTATCCCAGCCAAAGATGAGACACTGATGTGATACTGTTATTAAAAGTGCAAACATTGGATGATAAAAATGAAGTATGGTACTGAAGATGTATGAAAGATTTTTTGGTACTGTCCAGGTTTCATCTGGATTAATATATTCAGTTCTAAAAAAAAAAAAAGAGTCTGTAGAAGAGCAATGGCAGATCAATCTTCAAATGCATTAGAAAACTGCTGCAAGGTTGTTCACCTTACTCCAGGTGGATAGAACAAGAAATAATACATTTAGTTTACAGCAAATGGGTTAAGGCTAGACATTAGGAATACTTTGGAGTGGGAAGATAGCAAAGCATTGGAATAGATGCTCTGGTGAAACTGTGGGCTCTTTGTAAGCTTTTAAGAACTCTCTGACATGAGCAGCTGATCCCCTTCTGGAATAGCACAAGTGAACTAGATGACTTCTTGCAGTCCGTTTCAGCCCTGTGGTTCTCTGCCAGCAGTCACGAACACTTCTTACCCACCTCAGTGGAGATCCACTGCTCAGCCTCTTCTGTGCATGATATGGCTTAAGCTTTTTAATGCTCTCAGCCTTGTGATGGACCTGTTCTTCCATAAGAAGTATAATGGTACAAAACCCAGTGACAGAGTTGAACAATGCATTGTGAATCCTTATATATGGAACAAATTAAAAATTTAAGTGCTGTCTAGGGTAATAACTGCTGTGGTAAGTTCCATATTTCAGTATATGAATCAGGTGCTTTGTGCGAGGACTTGATTCATTGAGATGAGGCTAAAACTAATTTCCCTGAATTGGTCTGCAAAGTTCTTAAACATTTAGGAGCCCAGCTCCACGCTTAGGGTAGCAGATTATTCAGCTTTTCCCATCACTTGGTCCAGAAGTCAGATGAGATAAGAAAGCAGCTTTGGGAAAATGTCATATCTTAAAGAGTCATCACCAGAAATTTTACCTGTACTGTCTTCTGGTTGTGGCATTGAATCTAGTGTCAAAAATTCTGTTGAATAGCAAGTAGGACAACTCCAAATTTCAACATGTGGAATTATGCTCCATGCAAATATAATCATCAAACAGAAAATAAAAACTGAATAAACAGAAATAATCTGCAATGCTCCTCTAGGCTCAAATGATGCATTGACCACCATCAGTGTTAAGGCTACTGATCTACTTGTGTTTTTAGCTCCTTGTGCACAATAGAGTTGTGTTTGGATGATGTCTAATGTTTCTTTATCGACATTTGCGTGTACTGCTTTACTATGTCATGGGAAAACTGCTAGTAGTGTCTTGTGTTCGGTTCTTAGTGCAGTTCTAACCTCTGACATGTCATATTACTAGTTTTGTGTGATTTAATTGCATTTTAATATCTTCATGGTCACTTTGAGATAATCAATCCTCTGATAGTTTTCTTACTTATGACTTCTTCAGTGCCTTTTTCAGAGAATCTGCTTTCTCTCTTTGATACTTCATTCTGGAATTTGCCAAGACTGTGTCCTTGGATTTTTGGTTCTGGGTTTTTTTTGTTTGTGGGTTTTTTGTGGTTTGTTTTTTTTTTCTTTTTCCCTCCTCCCATTTGATGCTCTGTTTCCAGGTGAGTTAGCCACTTGCATTGCTGTTACCGGTACAGCTATACAGATGACTTGTGAATCTGTCTTTCCTCCAATGTTATTGCTCCTTCCATCTAATCCTGTGTCTCAGGCTGGATCTCTAACATGATGTCTTTTAATTATCTTATCATTTCAGAACAGAACTCTAGCCACTTCTCTCCTTTTCTATCACAAATGACAAGAACATTATCCTTCTTGTCACTCAGATCCAGTGACTCAGGGTTATTTTTTACTCTTACTTTCCTCATGCTTCATACATCCTGACCAGAACCAGCTTTTGCACCTTCTATTTAATATAATTCAGATCAATTTTTTTCAATCCTCCTGTTAAATTTCTTATTCAGACCTTCTTGCCTCTGTCCTAACTTTTGGAATTTCTTTCTTTCTTTTTTTGTTGGTTTCAAATCAGATGGTAACCTCCATTAAAGCAAAATGTAGTCAGTGAATTCCATCTTTTAGTCTGCTTACATTTTCATATCACTTCCTATTTTATATTCTTCTCAAGGCCTCTTGCCTAAAATTTAAGCTGCTTGCAAAGCTTTACATGGGTGCTTTCCAAATGTGGTAAGCAGTCCAGTAATAGATTGTGAGGGGGTGGAAAATGTCTGTGGAACCGAATGAAGTACCAGTGCTACACTGATTTTCTTTGAGAAAGTAAGTTTTTTAGGCCCAAAAACTCAGGAAATTAATCTTTGAACTTTGTCATTTTTGGATTTTTTTCCTACAATCAAGTTTTATGTCATGTTATATGCCTGTTCATGCTGCTTTGCCAGTACTTCTAGACCTGTTCCCATGTTTGGAGACAATTTCTCTCACAGTTATATTTTGTTTCCACAGCTTTGTACCCATGAGGGAACCTCATGAGCTCACCAAAAAAGCTTCTGCTGCATTTGTTAATGCATCCTTCTCATAAGCCTACTTAGCCTTCTTGCATGCATCAGTCAAAAATTTCCATGTACAGAATCTGCCTGTCTTGTCTTCTTTGCTTTTCTGTAGTAGTTTGTCATTAGATCATAGGCTTATTTAGACAGGAACTGTCCTTTAAGGCATCTGAAAAACATCCTGCAACAGTGAGACTAGAGTACACAAAAACGAACTAAATTAATTTTGCCAGGTAGCAGTTGTCTTTTCTGCATTCTGAGTCGTTGTTCTTCGATTTCAGCTTCCATTAAGGCATGAATTTTTCTGTTGAAAGGCAAAATATACAGCCTGCCTGTGAGGCCACTATTAATTCCACACTGTCTCTCTTTTACAGTGCAGCTGGCACCCTACCCTCGGGAGAACAAGCTCATCACTTCTACCACGTGCTTGTTCTCTACCAGCTCAGGCAGCAGGAATCCTAAGTTAGCTATCAAATATTGGTCTTGCCCATGGCAGCGCAGAGCATTCGACAATGCCTCTGGGCCGGCTGAAAATAATTTCTAGCACAGTTGGAGTGAAACTACAGAGGTGTAACATTCAAAGACATGCGAGTCCTGAGGAGGGTGGGATTCAGTGTTCTCTCCAGCAATAAACAAAGATTTGCAAAATCAGTAAAACAAGGTTTAATTAAGCTATTTAAAATATAGCATTCTGTCCTGAGTGTGAGATGTAATTAAACTGTCTGTGGTTGTAAATTAAATTATATTTCTGACTTTTCAGACTTGTCATATACTTCCAATACTGAATTGTCTCAACTTCACATAATTTGGTTTTAATAATATTTTTTGTATGTGTACATATTCTTACCATAGTGCTTTGATACACTTCATCTGCTTACTGCAAATACAAAGATTTCCAGTCAGGTGTTTAATTAAAAAGACAAAGTAATTAGCCAAAAGCAGGGAGATTAAGGCGTATCATTTAAGGGAGAAACTTCCTACAAGTATAGATTATTCTCTTATCTTTATGTTACTTCATATTTACTTCAGCCATCTGAGAGATGTCACTTGCAGAAAAGGAATACTTTTTCTTTGTCCTTAAACCAGTTAATGATGTCCAAGAGCACTGTGTCTGCCTATGCCTATACCCACCTTTGCTGCACTTCCCTGTCCTTCAGCTTAGATAGAAGTACTGAAATGGCTCCTTTGCTTTCTCAGTATAACTCTGAATGTTATTAAAACCATGGGGTTTTTAACTTTGTCGAGTTTGACTGAGTGTGTGTCATAGGCAGTTCTACTTGTTCTTTAAATGTCTTTGACTGACTAAACTTGCTTTCTGCTTTAGAGTAATTTTGAAGAATGGGAGAGCTGCCTGCTCTTTAGTGTTAGTTTGCTGCCATGCTATACTTCCAACTTCCCTGTCACCTGATTGCCGTAATAGTTGGTGCTGATTTCCGTATGTTGTCTAGAGCATTATTCCACAAAAAGAGAGAATCTGGCTCCTATTAGATCCCAGCTGATGAGTAACTATATTGTGCTGATTGTATTGAATCTTTGCTCTGTAAACATCCGCCATTGATAGACAATGGCACTAGTATTTTTATAGCATTATAGTATCATGTGTTGTAATACAGGGTGGTGGAAGTTTGGGACTGTGGTTGGATGTGAAGGTCTCTTTCTCCTTTCTTAACACTCCTTCTTCTCCCCAGCTGAGTTGATCTTACTGGAGGACCAGAATCTGTCCAGACAGGACTTTGGCTTCTTTCTTTCTTTCTCTCTCTCCCTCCCCCCCCCCCTCTCTCTCTCTCATGGCTGCTCGTTCTGCTGACTTCTCTGGGGAGGAGACATCTGGGAGGTTTGATGGGGGTTGGCACCCTAGCTCTTTCTCTTGGAGCCAGAGGGGTGATGCAGGCAGGCATGGCCTGAAGTGGAGAGGAAAAGACAAAGGGCTGGAGGCAGAGGGACAGAAGAACCAAAGAGCATGGTGTTGGCTTGGGCAAGGCCACTAAAGGCAATGCAGGGCAGCGCACAGGACTGTTACTGGCCAGTGTCAGGTTGGTTTTGCTCTTCAGTATCATTTGATGTGTAAAGACATAATCTAAATGAATGCATTTGGATATGGTTCAGGTGAAGATACTTCTGTGTAACTAGTATATTGCCTATTGCTAACATCTGTCTGGTACAAATGGAAACACAATCTGCTCATTTTGTGGAGGTGGTCACATATTCATGAACTAAGAAGAGCTTTTGGACATTTGCTGATTCTAAATTTGGCTGTGGTTGAAAGCTAAATATTGAGAATTCTATCATGTTGGTCCATCTGGTTCTCAGTTATGACAGCATGTGATAATTACATATTATTATTGTTCAATAATAGAGTTTTAAAAGTATTTGTCAAAATGGTTATTAAATCTCTGTATCTGGATGGTGTTTCCCCTCACATGAAGAACTGTCTTTCTTTAAAAATTACAGATTAGGTATATTGTATGAAGTAAACCCCTTTTGACTATATCCACATTTTGTTTCAGTGGCACACAGGATGCATTTTGAAGCTCAGTAAATATAGCTCATCTGCGTAGCTTAAAATCTACCAACTGCGGGCTCTTATATTTCTTTACTGGCAATTTTTCATTTTTTTGACTTAGTCATTTAGTGGCTGTACTTCTGCACTTTTGCAACATTCTTCAGCAGGAACAAACTTATTCTACAGAATACTTGTTCTAGGAGTTTAAGAAGCTGAGTATCTCAGACCTCCATTATATATATATATTTGGAAGGATCTTTTGTTTAGCTACTTAAGTTTTTAACCATATGCAATTTCATTACTTTTCACTCTCATTAATCTTTTAAATTAAGAGGGCATACATGGCATACATCAAAAATTTTCTTTGTTTCTGGAAATTTGCAGTCTTATTTTTGTAAAGTATCATGGGTGTCCGCCTTGCTCTTTTTTTTAAATTTTTTTTTTATGAGTTTTGATTTCTTTATTATCTTTACCTGCATCCTAGCAAAGTCATCCCTGCAGTCATTACTTCATTTGTTAGTCTGTTATACTGACTTTGTCCAGAAACATGAAATGTTGTCATAAACATATTGTTTAAATAAAAATTCCACCTGTGAAACAGTAAGAAGTTTTGGATGTTTATATAAAGGGAGAAATTTGAAGTTCCTTGCTCAAATCTTACTGAATGTACCAGAAAAATAAAATGGCATGTTTAGAACATTTTGTCTTAAAATATGTTGTTATACACATGCTCAGCAATGAGAAAATTTTTTGAGCTGTTTTCACAACAAAGAAGAATATATAGGGAGCTAGGTAAAACAACTGTGATACAGACTCACAGTAAGACTGCAGGATTAATAACCGTAGACTGAACTTCAGTCCCTTCTGAAATTGTGTGAGAGTTAATGTGTGTGTACGAATGCTTGTGTGTGTGTGCTTAAAACAGGAAGGCTTTATTTATTTATTTAACTTTCTTTTCTTTTATTTTCTTTTCTTTTCTGCTTTTCTTATATAAAATAAAAAAAGACCCTTTGGACTTGAAGCAAAGACCCCAAGCAGCATTCTGCTTTGCCTCACTCAGAGTCCCTACTGTATTTATTTTCCTGAAGCTTTTTTTCCTTTCTTTTTTTAATAAGCACTTACAGAGCTATATTGCTTGAAGTTGCTATCCAGCCAAAATACCTCTGAAAAGCTTACCTGCCTTGAGTGCCTATGTTCCCTTGCTTCTCTCTTCATTTCTTCCCTGCTTTTTCTGTAGTCTTATTTTTCCCCCTTCCTACAATCTTTTCTCTATGTCTAGAAAAATACTGTCTTGAAGGCTCTGATCAGCTTCATTTATTATGCAGTTACAAGTAATGTGGAGACTCAGTACAAGATAATGGCAGAATTGTGGGTGGAGTTCAGTGTGGAACACTAATACTCTTTCCAGGAACAAGAAGATGTCATCAGGAAGTCATACTCTGAAAGAGTCATGAAATAGTTCATCTAGAACTCTCACCAGTTTTGATACTGTGTGAAGTGGCTACTGATAGCCAAAATAAGAAAACTGAACCTCCATGTGATTAAAAAGGAGACTGGATGAAAGGCAATGATATGTGGAGTGTGAGATAGGAAGTCTACTGTCTGCCATATAGGTCCAGTTGAAAGGTTAGTGTATGGGAGGATGAGATAGCACCTTCCAGGGTTGAATGTTTATAGAGGTTTAGCTTTACAGTATGGCTTACAGGGCAAGTGTTACAGGGGTGGACAGGTTTTAATCCTGAAAAAGGTCATCAGCTGGTGAGTAACTGTTCTGCACAGGAAGTCTTCAAATTGCTCTGTGCAAATATTGTCTGAAAAGCTACAAGCAAATAAGACCAAATATTGTACGAAAGTTTTGAAGATAAATAGCCTTGGATGCATGCCCACAATGTAGATGTTTTTATCAGAGTTTTTTGCACATAATTTTTGCTTTTGTTTGGTTTGGTTGTGGATATTAGCTGATGTTACTGAAGTCGGTAGCCTCAACCAGCTGGGCTTTAGTTACCTGAAGTCTCACACATCTGGGAGGATGTCTTTTAGGTTTTAGTTTATGTACCAGGCATGGCATGGAGAGCAGGAGGAAGTTTTAGAAACTGTAACTCTATCAATGCCTTCCTTCTGCCTTGCATTGCCACTTTTTGGAAAGTCTTATAAAGGTGGCATTGATACAGTCTTTACTGGTGTAAAATTCATTCTGCATTATTGTGTGCTGTTCTGAGTACACCTATGAGTAGCATTGCTGACACTGTGTTGTGATGGCCTAGTAGAGAACAAAGCAAAAGCTCATACTATCAGAGATAATAAGCAGATGGTTTTCTGTGCTGGAAGCAGTAAACACATTGCTTGTTATGTGAAGATCATTTTCTGTGAGGTTTTTTTTGTTGTTTTTTAAAAAATAAAGATGCCACAGGACAGAAGCGTAAAGATCAAAAGTCTCATATTAACAGAGATGTGAAAGAAGTATTTTATTGCCTTCTAAACTTTTTAAAAGTGAAAACACAACTTCAGTAGTTTCTATTACAAAGTGTCTGTCTATTTAGAAGGAAAAATAGTGTATTTTCACAGCCTTATTCTAGGTACCTATGCTAGTAGGCTAGTATACATAAAATCTGTTAATAGTCCCTGGAGAGAGACAGGCTCCTTCAGCAAGCACTTCAGACAGCTGTAGGGTTCTGTGGTAAATCTCTTCAGACTCTTTAGAAACATCTTTTTTCTTTCCCTCCACTGACTGGTTAGAGGCTTCTGTAGCTTAGTGTAATTTGGGGTCCTAAATGGATCTGAACTGGTTCTAGATATGTTGCAGGTACCTTAAAATTAGGATGACAGAGTCAACACAAAATTACTAGAGCCACTAGAGCCACTTTTAGTCAGACGTCATTCTAAACTGGACTGATGCTCCTAGTTCATGCTGATCAATATTTGTGAATATTCTTGGTGCTTTGAATCTCTTGAAGAGAATTTGAAAACAGCTTTGCATATCATGATGTCAGCATGATTTTAGCTATGGTGGGATTATTGCTTGAGAACAACTACTTGTCATTTTTGAGAACTTGGCCGATAAAATGTTTGTATCAATTCATATTGTCTACTTACAGTTATGAAGCAGGAATTTTCCATAGAAATTTATAGAAATTCTCCCTGGCTGTACTTGGAAAACAGCAGGAAACATCGTGTAGAACCAAACTGCTGTCCCCCATGCCCCAGGACACGGAGCTGGGTCTTATTTAGAAATATGTGTTTCAGAAGTGTTAACCTATAGTTTCTATTTAAATTTTGAGTTTGTTCCCAAAAGATGCTTCACAGAAATGTTCTGCTGAACTGTACCTGGACAGTGTTGAATAGTGAGATTGTTACTGAAAAAAGAACTGCTATCCTGAGAGTCTGAGCAATCTCTGCTAAGTTTCGATTGCAGGTTAGCCTTTCTTTTGGCCACCCAAATTAATGTTCTTAGCGTGTAAATGGGCACCAAGTCTGATATCCGGCTGAGACTGAACTCTTCTCTTATGTACAGACCTCTGATCCTACTTGTGCTGCATACTGCTTTCACAATATAAGGACCTAAGAAAGTATAATGTAATTGCCACTATTTGAAGAGCACTAGGGAGTGACTGTCTGGGTGTGATTCTGGTGTCTGGCTTTTCAGCATAATTCACAAAAGTTTTGAATTGCTGTCAAAATTTCCAAATAACCATTTGATAAATAACCATTAGTGTTCATGAACCATTGATATATAATTATGCTAAAAGGAAGATTTTAATTTAACTGTCTTTATTTAAATATGTTAAATATCAAATGAAGTGAGCACTGTGATACTAAAAAAAACTTTAAAAAGTTAACAGATTTTTAGCCTTTTTGTGCCAATAATGGATCTTGGTCTGAGGTCCAAGTACAACTGCTTTCCAGGCCATGGTGCCCGCAGGTGAGTCACTCACACCTTTTTGTGTGTTTTTATTCACTACAGTGCTCAGATAAGGTTTATTATGCCCTTTACCTAACTTCTTTCTATATTGTGCAGACTGAATCTTAGTATTTGTACTATTTCCCTTCTATTTTCACATCCTGCATTCTCATGCTGTAGCATAAGGAGATAATTGAACTCATGTTGTACCACGTTTTGTGTGCAGCTTTTTCTAAATGCTTTGTGTGCCTCTTCTGTTGAGATAAGTCTCAATTTTCTTCCTAATGACTACATTGAGGATTTGCTAAGTGTGCAGTGACAATGCACGTGAAAGAGCTCTCAGCATCTGACTGATGACACTTGAGCAGTTAATTGCTCATAGAATTTTACTTCATGAAATGGTTCATATACCTGTTTCGTTCAGTGCATTACTTTGGAAATCTACATGGTGAGTGAAGCTTTGCCAAAATGTATGAGATATATTCCAAAAACCACAAGTGTAATTGGAGTTTATAAGTAACTGCTCTGAATGGTTCCTTTTTTTCCCACTGTAAACTCTACCGGTAGTAGATACCACTGACAGAATGTGTTTACGAAATTTCTTAAGTTTTTACATTATTTTGCTTCAGTTGTTGTTTTGAAAGATAGTTTTTATTTTCACTGAAAATGACAGACAAAATTACTTACTAAAAAAAATAAATCAACTGTTTTTTATGAAGTATGTTGAATTCAGTTTTTTCAAGGATCCTGAGAATCACCGTAGTGGGTTATTTCATGAGAGAAGAAAGTATAAGGCAAAAAGCAGTCCAACAAAGTTTAGAAAATACTATGCATGAGAGTCACTTTTTCTGATAATTTGATTTGATTTAATAATCTCATCTAATTTTAGCACTCCTTGGATCTGAAAAGATACTGCAGTAGCCTTGCTTATTCAAGTATGCCTTTAGGTAGCTCAGAGGATACTCTAGTTCATGTAATCAATGTGCAACACAGTATGCTGACCTCAGGGATGCAGAGATGTGTGGGGCAGAAGCATTTGGCATAGCTGTATTTTTCAGTTAATCAGAGGCCTTTATATTCTGGTCTGATTGCTGCCACTCTTCCACTCTCCTTAGTCTGTCATATTCTTGCTGGTTTCCACTAGAGACACCAGCTACAGAAGTGAGAACACACTGAATTTTTGGGTGTGATGGGAGAAAGATAATAGACTGACTTTGCTACTGTAAGGAAGGAATGGAAGAAAATGGAAGGAAATATGCAGGCAAGAGCATGCGATTGGAGTACCCAGCCTGTTCCTATCAGAGTCCAGATTAAGCTTTTGGGCTCTGCTGACTTTTACAGGATGTACAGAGTGATTGTCCCGGGAATAAAACAAATCACAGAAAAAAAATCAAAAGGGAGCCTAAAAGCTAGTGTGATTATAGTTCACCTGCTTGAAGCTTTAGTGATTTGGAAAACATCAGTTTTGATGCCTATACTAATGATGCAGCACAGTACCTAAACAGATGTTATGTGAAACATACAGTGAAACAGAATGGTTTTCTAGCACGGCAGCTTTTAAATACACTGCTTGTTGTCCAAATGTGTCGTGTAACCTCCAGAAAGTCGTCTGGCTTCTCCCTGAATGCCCTGTTACCCCCTTCCATTTCAATCCTCTCCTTCGTCCACCACAGTAACTTGCAGGTTTTGAAGTTTCTGGTTTTACTCCCCAGTTGTAGACAGAATGGTAGGCACTTGAAAAGAGTGGACAGACAGAGACAATGTTAATGGTAGTAACTTGAAATCTGTAATTCTTTCCAAATCAGCAAAAATGTGAAAGGAGTTTGTTCTGGCATAAAGGGTGGGAGAAAGCAGTTTAGGAAGTATCCAACCAATATGTTCTTCAGTAGTGCCATTTTGAGTGCCACATCCATAAAGAGTTCTCCTGTTGCCAGATGATGAGGGTATTTTCTTATGGACTGAAGGAAATGTCTTCATACCATTGTATTTAGTGAAAGTTGTATGAGATTTAGGGTATAGCAAAGATTGAAGAGAGCTAAGTTAGTACTTTAGTAGATGAGTTAACATGAGGGCTGATACTGTCCAACATCTTTGTCAGTGACATGGACAGTGGGATTGAGTGCAGCCTCAGCAAGTTTGCCGACAATACCAAGCTGTGTGGTGCTGTTGACACGCTGGAGGGACGAGATGCCATCCAGAGGGACCTTGACAGGCTTGAGAGGTGGGCCTGTGCTAACCTCATGAAGTTCAACAAGGCCAAATGCAAGGTCCTGCACCTGAGTCGGGGCAATCCCAAACATAAATGCAGGCTGGGTGATGAGTGGCTTGAGGCCAGCTCTGAAGAGAAGGACTTGAGAGTGGTGGTGGATGAGGAGCTCAACATGAGCCAGCAATGTGCGCTTGCAGCCTAGAAGGCCAACTTTATCCTGGGCTGCATCAAGAGAAGTGTGATCTACACTTTGAGGGACGTGATTCTCCCCTTGTACTCCGCCCTTCTAAGGCCCCAGCTGTAGTACTGTGTCCAGTTCTGGAGCCCCCAACACAAGAAAGACATGGACCTGTTAGAATGAGTCCAGAGGAGGCCACGAGGATAATCCGAGGGCTGGAGCACCTCTCCTATGAGGACAGGCTGGGAGAGTTGGGGCTGTTCAGCCTGGAGAAGAGAAGGCTCTGGGGAGATCTTATAGCGGCCTCCCTGTCCCTGAAGGGGCCTACAAGAAAGCTTGGGAGGGACCTTTTACAAAGGTAGGTAGTGATAGAATAAGGGGAAATGGCTTTAAACTGGAAGAGGGTAGATTTAGATTAGATATTAGGAAGAAATTCTTGACTGTGGGGGTGGTGAGACACTGGAACAGGTTGCCCAAGGAAGTAGTGGATGCCCCCTCCCTGGAAGTGTTTAAGGCCAGGTTGGATGAGGCTTTGAGAAACCTGATCTAGTGGATGGCAGGGGGGTTGAGACTAGATGATCTTTAAGGTCCCTTCTAACTCAAATCATTCTATGATTCTATAAATAGGTTTAGTAGAACTTTGAATATACTTTTAATAAGGCATGCGTTTCCATCTCTATAGGAGTGAAGCACAAGTAATGACAAATAAATGGTCTTTGTATATGAAATTTGTTATTAAATAATGTTATATTATTTTTCCTCATTGTAATTGTATTGCATTATCTGTCCTTTTTCTCTACATGCTAATATTGAACTTGAATTTGTGTGAATTTGTGTATTGGCCTCAGAATTTAGGACTGGAAGGGTTCTGAGTCACTGAGGTTGATTTTTACTATCACAACTGTAATACCATATTTTTTCTTTGCAATGCCTTTAAAAAATGTTATTTAAAATCATAGCTGGATTTAACTTGTATAACCCTTTGCAGCCAGAAGTCCTGTGGCAGTTTGCATGAATCTGTGAGACAGAAGTACATCCTGAACCTTCACACTGGTTTCTCTAAATTGAATTACAGTCATAGTTGGAAGTACACTGTAATTTTTAGATTAAGGCTTTTAAAAAAATGTTGTTGTCCTTCAAATAAGTTAAATTTAATACTAGATTCCTTTCAAACATGGGTTTGGGAAATTCTGGTGTGGTTGCCGGTTTTTCATGTAGGGGCACTGGTTGTCCAGTAGTTTGTCCTCTGGTATTCATATCAGTCATACATATTTTTTGTGGGTATGGCTTAATGTTACTCATTAATGTCTTTGAGAGTGTATGGCTAAAACTAAGCAAAATTTATCCAACAGATATGTTCAGCAAGGTCTGACCGTGTTGCAAAGTAATTATACCTGTTTTTTGAGAAGCCTCTTTTTATCTAGAGTTAAAAATGAATATAACTCATTACTTTTTAAATGTTCTTTCTGATTTCATTATTCTTTTTGGGCATTTTACAAATAGGATGTGATGTTTTGAGTATGCTTCAGGCTTCAGTAGTTTGTATAATGTTCTATTTTCTGCAGCAAAAGCATGTCAAGGTGATCTCTGTGGGTGGTTAATATTTTCTGGAGTTTATTCTTCGACCATGAAAATATGCAAAACTGGAGAGCTTGATGGTATGTCATACATATAGGCATAAAATACATATTTAAACATTTTATTTCATTAAAAATAACAGAAAAAAAATTACAAGTGTAGTAATATATACTGTTTGTTCATGGGTGAATGCAGCATGTGTCAGTCCTGACTTGTGTTTGTGGTTATGCTGGTGAGCAATTCTTGCAATAGCTCAGATTGTAATTTTGTGACAGTATAGTGTAAAAGTGTCATATAAATGGAATATTTAAAAACATAATGTTCAAATTCATAGAAGATCATAGAATATGGGGGAAAATATCTCTCAAAATTATTGGATGTTTGCATTTTAGCAGAAATGCTCTTGATTTTTTTGACTGGCTTTAGGAGTTGTTTTGCTTGTTTTCTAATATATGTACTTTAAAAAACAATTATGGAAAAAACTCTAAACATCTCTTATTATAAAAGAAATGTATAAACATTTTAACAGTATTTGAATAGGGAAGAATTATTAGAATTCTGTTTATTAAAGAACTGAAAGAGGCAAAACTGAACATAAGTAAGGAATGCTTTCACTACTGTTACAGTAAGAAAAAGAAAAAAAATGGAAGAGAAAATGCCAAATGTATCAGTATACATAAATGCATTTGATTTATAAAAAAGTAATATTGAAAAAACTACTGAACATATCAATTAAATGCATACTTTTTTTTTCTTTCAAGACTAGAGCAAACATATAAGGAAATTAACTGTTACTAAGAAATAATAATGTGACTGTATGCTGATTGCTTGCTGATAGCATGTTTAATCATTGCTTCTGTCTTCTGTTTTTGTTTCCTTTAGCTTCTGTATCTGGGAAATTGTAATTCTGCTGTTTGTATAGCGTATAGGAGAAGTGAGTCTTTAGTTGTGAATGGGAACTCTGAATGATTTTCAGGAATGTCTTACTAAGGGTATCGTCTCTGGTACAGTGAAAAGATCCAAAAGGTATCTGCAGCAGATATCTTTTTTAATATTTTCCTTGTCATTCCTGGCAGTTTGATTTACCACATTAAAAGGCTGGAAAAGCCACTCAAAGTAACTCCAAGCTCAGGGTCTTTATTCTCAATGATAAATTTGTTCTTTTGGAGCTCAGGCAATTTACAGAATCTGTGAATCTCTGGTGCACACCTCTGAGCATCATAAGGAATATCACACTACTGTTCTCCAGCAAGAGGCAAAGAGCAAAGCAAGATTTTTACCTTGTAGGAAGAGTTAATTGGGCTATAGAGGAGCTGCAAATACATCAGAACCAGAGAATATATCTGTTCTCAGCTTTCTGGTGCTTATCTCTTGAGAACATGGCCTTTTTAAGGACAGTTTTCAGAATCAGAAAGAGGAAGCTAAGGACTAGGTCCAGTGTGATTCCTTTCACTTCTCGAGGCAGCAGGACAACTGCATCTTGTGTCTTAGAACAGGTTTACGTTCAGCATTCTTGTCTCACCCCTTTCTCATACCATAGGTGGAGTGGGAAAATCTGCTGTAAGTTTACGTACCCAGCAGCTCTACTGCTACCAGTGATAGGCAGAGTTGGGTGAGGTGCTTGTAGTCTTATGTTGCTAGTTCTGGAATGACAGTAGTAGTTCTGGTTCCTTACATGCGTTTACCTGTCACAGATCTCTCATCTCTTATTGCTACTCTTCAGTCTGCAGTGGGGAAAGTTGCTGTAACAGGTGTCCATAAAAGAAATACTCTGTGTGAAACAGCTTAAACTGTTGGTGTCACAGAGAATGAGCTTTCTGCTCTTGCAGTCAGGTACTGTGTTCCCGAGGTGAATCAGGGTGATGTGTGTCTGCTTGGAGGCAGCAGCCATTTGGCTTATCATGTTCCATTTAACGGGTTGATCGTTCTCCATTCTTTGTGACTAAAGTTTATAAAGATATTTAAAAAGAAAAGCAAAATTTTGCTTTGGTTAAGAATTTGATCTTGATATCAAGTCTTAAACTTATTTTGTGCAGCTGGTGTGTTGGTGTCTTCACATTCTGTTAGTCGCGATGACAGCTTTTATTGGTGGCTGTCTCAGTTTTGTGATAAGATTGGAAGTATCTCTTAGTAACAGGAGATCCCTCCTCCCCTCCCTGATGGTGGATTCCTCCTGCTCCTCTTGTCCCATCTGTGTATCCTGGAGGCAAAGGTTTCATTGAGGGCTCCTTTTAAGTTCTTGTTTATAGTTATGTGCTACCCAGAAGGCACTTGTTGATTCACTGTAGAATACTTTGTCAGAAAACTTGACTTCAGAAATTCTAATTATACTAGATTAGTTGCTTTTCTGCTACAGCAACTTTTTTGTTTCTTCCAATACACAGTAAGTTGTCTTGTTACGTTGTCTCCATATATCTCTAAACTGCCTTTTGTTCAGAGAGACTATGCACGGTCCCAGAATACATCTGATGATGATGGTCATTTCAATGTATACAAAAATATTTATATCATGGAGGGTATAATGGCAGCTGCAGATTTTTATCAGTATATTACTGGATTGCTTTCCTAATTGCAGAATTCTTATGACAGTCAAAAATGGAAAAGTATTATGAGTCAATCTAGCAGCACAGATTATTTCAGACATTCCTGTGTGCAAAATTTGGGTGCATAAACAAGTTAATAGAAAAACACTTTAGAATTCAATAAATGTGATATATGCTAAAGTTACTAATCTGTAAATGGTGATGCGTGGTCCATTATTTGTACTGGCCATCCAAAATTTTTACATTATCTGCAGCTGGTGGGTATTTCCATTTCTTCTAAGCGGTGATGAGAAAATACGGTGTGACAAATGGAGAGGAGAAATACGGAAACAGTAGAAAATAAATCTTCCACTTGACTGATTTTTTTTTTAAAGGAAAAGTATCTTTCAAAAATTTTTATATACCTCATATCTGTGGAAATTTTGAAATGGATAACTTTAGCTACTAAATGAAACTGCAGTACTGTACTTTCACTTCATGCAATGACCTAAATCAGTCAAACAATTCGTCACCTGTTGCTTTATGGATTTCTTCACATATAACAACATAGAGGTGCACTAGAAACACTAAATTTAAACTTGTGTTGGAATTAACACCTAATACCAACCAAAATCCCTCTATTTTACACTTCAATGATTGAAAGAGAAAAAGCAGAATTAGCCATAGTAATTTTGGTCAGAGTTTATTGACTTCAGCAATGAAAGAGATTAAAAATGTATTGCAAATATATATTTTTTTTTGCTGCGTGTCAGTGAGCACTGTTTCAATACCTATCTGGCACATGAGAAAATAAAGTTGAATTTATCAGCAAAAATTTTGTGTTTGTTTTGTGATTAGAGTAGATGACATATTAGTATGCATTTTTTATGAATTAATTGAGCTAAAGTTTTAATAGATCATATAGACAGTTTAGCATCAGGAAAGTGATTTATAAATTCATGATAAAAATAAGTGGATAAGATGCAAAAAGAGCAAGGGTAAGTATGGAACTCTTTGTAAGCCTCAGATGAGCTTCCACATATAAGAATTTACCTGAGCAGATTTGCATGTTGCTATAATTGCTCACTACTGAAGCCTTGTAAAAATAATGTAAAATATGCTGAACATAGCCCAGTTGGTTTGTACTTGACATGGTGGGTTTGATTCTGTGTCCTGCAAATCTGAGATATACTGAGAGGGCTGGCAGATATGACACAGGAGACCTGCACCCTTCTGAAGTGACAGCTGGAGGCCAGGTGGGAATACCTGGGACACTCTGTGGGCAGCTGAGTAGAGCCTGCCATGGTTGCAGAGTTACCAAGAGGAAGGAATTTTCTTTTCTTTCAGTGTAATTAATTATTTTTGTTTTAATGGATGTCTTGAATCTTTAGAAAGGCTCTACTGAGTGTTTTGAATATTATGAACTCAAGGGCTAGATTTTGTTTGCTTGTCTTAGAATCATAGTATCATAGAATGGTTTGGGTTGGAAGACAACTTCCACTAGACCAGGTTGCTCAAAGCCTCATCCAGTCTGGCCTTGAACACTTCCAGGGAGGGGGCATCCACAACTTCCTTGGGCAACCTGTTGCAATGTCTTACCACCCCCACAGTAAATAATTTTTTTTTTGCCTTAGGTAAGGAGCTTTATTATAATCAGTAGAATCAACAGAATGCTGAGACAGAGAAGCTGAAATGATCTGTTTTTATATTTATTTCTCTTTATAACATGTCTACTGAAAGGTGTGCAGTAGAGATGGAATCGTAGACATAAGAGCATTGCATGAATCTCAGTTGTGGAATCTATAAATGAATTTCAGAAGTGCTCAGTTCTGGCTTTGTATATCTTCTGCTAAAATCAGTGGGAATTTCGCTATTGAAAGCTAGCCTAGCTACATCAGTCCTGAGCTACCCTGTAATCTCTTCTATCTAGTAGCATTTCAGAAAGCACCTCTTATAGTATGGTGTTTAATGGTAACATCACATGAAGTTAAATTTATTTTGTGTATTTCATTGAAATTTTTCAATTGCTTTAAGTCAAGGACAGTTTAAATTTCCTACAGGCAGTATGCAACACGAGGCCTTTCTGAGACTGATGGCAGGCAGTTTTCAAAAGGGTCTTTTTTACATTACAGTCAGGGCAGAGGGATCATATTTAAATAAATGCTTCATGACATCAGTAACCCATGACTTCAGTCTCTTTTACTTTACCTTTGACAGCAGCATATTGGTGCTTGTCTTTACCCACATTTTAACATTTTCACTGTTTATTCATTAATTATTTCCATTCATTTCTTCTTCTTCTCCATCACCTGTCTTTCCTTCTTTTTTCTCTATCTTGCCTTCATTACTTAACTCTTCAGCTGCTTGTGTTTTTCCTGTTATCACTGCACAAGACTCTGGATAAGGGCAGGTGGAAAAGCTACTGCCAAGTAACATCTGAAGTGCATCTGCTGTGTTGTGACAGACCATCTGCGTGCATTAAATACCAGCTTACTTTATATTTTTCATTTACTGTACTGGAATTATGTGTTTATCCTTGTGCTTATATGGCCACACATGCACCCAGAGCTATTTAAAGTCTACAACCCAAGACACCCAGCAGTAACACACTTGTCTGCCAGTGCTCTTACTTGTGCTTTCCTTCTCTTCCTTTTCCACCAGGCACATCCCCTGGCTCCACAGCTTGCTCTTACTTCCCTCTTTTGCTTCTGGCTCCTGACTTCTGTTACCATTTATCATGTTTTCATCTCTCAGTTTTGGAGAGAGAAATTTTCCATTTCTTCTGTTGAATTTACTTGTGAAACAAGAAAAGTCTGCTTGTTTGACTGAGAAAGTTTACTGCATGTAATAATAGCTGTTTGGGGCAATGAGATCGAGATGAATTCTGTGTAACATGGTCTTTTTTGCAGAGAAGTTTCAGCCTTTGTGACAATATTTGTGTTCCTTACAGAAACAAGCCATGAGTATGACAGCTTATGTTTTGCCATTTCTGACTTATTTTAAATGAGCTAGAAATTTTATCAAACTTTATAGTTGAGATGCAGTGATGCACATTGTGGTAATGGAGACTTTTGAAGCATGCTATATTCGGGACCATATATATAGCTGCAGGAAATGTTTACATGAAAATGTTGTTTTCTTAATTTCACATTTTGAGGGATATTAGTCTTCAGAACATATGCAGCAAGTTTTCCCAATGTTACAGTATATAAATGAAGTATTAGCAAAATGTCCAGTATTGTGATTCTGTAAAGACAGTAGGTGAGTGTGGTGGGTTAGCTTTGGCTAGCCACATGCTTGCTCCCTCTCCTCAAGAGGACAGGGGGAAGAAAAAAGGATGAAAAAAGTCTCATGGGTAAAATAAAGGCACAGGGAGATTGCTTACCAGTTACTGTTATGGGCAAAACAGACCTGACCTGAGGAAAATTAATTTAATTTATAGCCAGTTAAAATAGATTTGGGTAGTGAGAAATACAGAAGATTAAATCATCACTTTCTTAATGAAGCACCACCTCATCTTCTTCACTGGCCTTGCAAGGCTGTTTGTCACACTTTTTCCCCCTCCTCCTCTGCCTATGTGGTGGTTTTGCCCTTTCCTAAATGTTTCTTCCCTGAGGCACCACCCTGCGGGGTGTGGGTTGGAGCCGGTTGGAACCGACCGGAACCGGCCGTGTCCTGCACGGGGCAGCCCCGGCCTCTCCTCACAGAGGCCGCCCTCCAGCCCCCTCAGCCAGCGCCTCGCCACGGACACCCAGGGCCGTAAATCATCTATAGTACTATTTTTGGGAGGTAATTATTCATGACTGAAAGGGAAAAAAGAACCCAACGTGAAAAATGTGTCATATTTCTTTAGGTTTTTTAGTGAAGTGAGGAACAGAAACTTAAATCAAGGCAGCTCCTTTTAGCTCTGCTCATGTTGGTGAGTGCTGTTCAGGGAAGAGAGGAGCGTGACAGAGGGGTTGGGTTAGGTGGGAATTGACCTACTTGATCTAAAAATCCAAAACCTGAACAGTTAAAGTTAATTGTTACCATAGCTAAATTACTGTTTTGATATTAAGGTAAAAAAACATGAACAAACTACTTTCTTGCAAGGAGATGCCTTTGTTCGTCACACAGTAAGACTGGGAAAGTAAAAGCTGAAGTTTAGGTATTACGTAGTGATTCTCTGTGGAATGGAAATGCAAGGTTTTTGTGTTTCATATTCCTGACTTTATAGGGGAGAGTGCTTATTTTTTTCAGGGTTAGAGACTGTATGTTTGTGCCACTGGTTATATATAAAAATGGAAGCAGTTTAGGAACAGTTCCTGTATGTTACTTAACAGTTTTCAATGACTCCTACTGGGTAAGTGGAAAGATTTTAATTCTGTGGCATTGGATCAGACTCATATCCCTGACAGGAATTTCCACAGGATCATATTCAGTAGATTGTCATAAATTAAAATTTGTTGGCTTTGCAATAGCCAAAGTGAACAATGTTACTGGCGAAAGTGATCACATTATACCCTTGTGAAGTGCTTACCTGCCAGGGTTCTCTAACCATATGCATTTCAATCATCCCTCTTTAAAAGAAAATATATGTTATTATTTTGGAAAACAAAAAAATGTAGTTTAGCTTATTAATATTATGCTGTATTTATTCTATATTGAGTTTGTAAAGTGCCCTGAGGTGTTTGTAAGAGGGCCATTTTATTACTGTAAAATTGTTCGATTGATTGATTGAAGTAAGTCACAAGATGAGCATAAAAATAGAAAAATGTCTGTCCAAGAAAGTTTATTGCTTTTAAAATATAAAAGCTGTCCACATTCCCATTATGTTTTGATTTGTATGTTTCATACAGAAGATGTTCTGTGTTTCATGAGCAACATGTGCATCATACAGTGCAGGAGGTTGCTATAGGTATTGTTTTACTCATTTATTTTGGAAGTTGATGCCTAAATTAACAAATGCCTAAATGAATCTGTGGTCTTAATTTCTTTGAAAATTGTTGGGTTTTTTAATCCATTAAATAGGTTAAACTCATTCCCACACACTTGCTTCTTTATGAACAAATACATTTTCCTATTTTATGAAAATCAAAGATTCGATCACTCTTTCTTTGGCTTTTACCATCGGTTTAAATCACTAGAGTAAGAGGCTTTACTACTGTGACAATATTGTCCAAAGGTAATTAGAAATAGTTGTAGAAAATATTACCTCTGTATTTACTGTGGCATCATTTACAGAAACCTGCTGACTGTGAAGAATTGTACTGCAGTTCTGCAGGCATGTGAGCCAGTTCCCAAAAGTTGCAGGCAACATTTGGACCCTGCACACAGAGTATATTCAAAACCTGAATTCAAATTTCTTCATACACTTTAAAGTTACTGTCCCAGAAGGCACACTGGATCTGAGCAAAGTGTAGCTAGAGTATAACCAGGGTATTGCTGAACAACTACTTAGAGCGGCCCAGTAAAAAATATTTTAAAAAGCTTGTAATTACTTTTTTCTACCCAAGGTCCAACTTACAAATTAATCACCCATGGAAATTTTTCTTCATAAAAGATCAAGTTATTAACTGCCAGTTATCATATACTTCATTCTGGTAATGAGTGGTATGGGAGACCAGCAGGAATAGGTTTATACTCATGTGCCTTTACTGATATTCTTATCCTACTCCATAGTGATTAGCTGTTAATATAATACCAGTGATTTCAGTTATAATTACAATTAACAAGAACATTTATGCTGGTTTTGAACAGAAGGGTGGATAAAAACTTACTTGTGAAATGTTCTTTTTTTTAACTGAAGATCCTGCTTTGTTGATGAGAATTTCTGCTAACAAAAATGGATCAGCCTCTTTGAGGTACATCTGTTTACCCATGTCACGTAGGCTGGACATGTACCTTTCAGGAAGAAAAGGTGCAATTCATGAAACATCCACAAGAAAATTATTGTAAAGGGATAACAATTTACATTATTTTTTCTTTGTAATTATTAAGGAACGAGGTTTTTGTCTTACAACTCGGATCCTTTGCAGATTAGAGATTTGAAAATGTACTTTTTAGTTCACTTGCGCAATTGCGTACAAAGCTCATGTACAATCCCCTTTATGTGTGCTTGAACTCTTGCAAGCGTGTGGAGAGAGAAGATGAAGATTAATTCTGGCTCATGTTTGAAATATGTTGTATATCATGTATTGACAGCTTATCCCTTATTCTCGAGCTAGGCACCGGTACTCGACATTCTGACACTCCCCTTGTTTCAATCATTCTTCTGTAACAAGTGTATGAGGATAAAAGATTGGAGAGTAGAAAAGATTAAGTGTCTGTTGCTACTCTGTCCTGCCATGGAATCATTTTGTACAGGTGTCACTGGCTACTATTTTATTTATTTTTTTACTACATATAATTAAATGCGAGTGCAACAAAATAACAGTGTCTAATGACTACAGCCAAAAGTAATGTGGATCAGGTGAAAAGTCAATTTGGTAACCTGGACTTAGAATCCAAGAGTACATTCAGAGGGGCTAGTGACACAGCGTCTGTGGTGTCTATTAGGCCACAGGTCTCTGCTCACTAGCAGTATACCGAGTTGCCTAGTGTGAACTCCTTGTGTACTGATCTGTAGTTTTCTGGATCTTATCTAGATTTTTTTGATAGATTTCATATATACCACCTTCCTTTCATACCAAGACAATTGACACAAGCAGGCTTTTGTCCATTATTTTTACTTCAGCTATTTCATACTCATGTTCCATTAGGGCTGTTGATGGGTACAATCCAGTGAAATAATGCTAGAGCTCATTTTGTCTTTTTGTTGTCATCTTCTCTATTGGCACTTCAGTGTAAGACAGATCCTCTCATGTATCTCTAAGGAGGGTGCCTGGCCTAGTAACTTTTTCAGTCTCCTTTGCTGTTGGGTGCATAACCAGTTTTTTTGTGGCCCCTTCTCCCTGCCATCTGTGGGCAGAAGCTCCTAGGTGGCTGTATATGGACAGCTCCTCACTGGGCCTGCTCCTGACCCCCAGCCTTGGCCTGTCCCCACAAAGGTGCCTGATACTGTGGGCTGGGGCTGCCCCCAGCTGCCCCCGGCTTGCCATGCTCCCTGGTGGAGGCAGCCCTGCCCGTGGACAGCCTCCACTACTCCTGATCACCAGCCTATAGGGAACTGCTGGTCCCTGCAGCTCTCTGACACCTTACTGTGTATTTATGTTTGAGCCCCCCAGAAATTACAATCCTTTCTGTTTTCCCCACTTGGACACAACTTGAAGCCTTTAGAAGGATGTCTTTTTCTTCTAATAACCTCCTTCGTCCTGTTTGTTCATGAGAGCTCCCTTCTTTGGATTTTCTCAGGGGTTTTTTTATAGGTTGTATGCATTTCTTCTGAGCTTGCAAAAGGTGTCTTTAATCAGTTTCCATGCCACCTGTAAAGATGTGACTTGTAGATATCCCTTTTTTCTTCCTTTTAACAAGCTTACTCATTTTTATTCAGTGACCCTCTTTCAAACAGTGGTCGGGGTTTTTTTTGGCTTTTATTGCCCCTTCAAGGACATAGATTCCAATCTACATCAAAGCAGTTACTGACGTGGCTAGAAATTTACTTTGGGTCGTACCCTGATGCGATATGTACTCGTACAAGACAGGCAGAAATATCCAACATCCTTAAATTTATCTGCCGTACTTATAGGGACATTTTTCAGTGTTATGAAGTTGCTCTGTTTCTTAGGGGTCTTTAGGGATTGGTTCAGAACATGGCTTATGTTTATATCCTCTGTCTTTCTCAGTGTCATCTTCCTTGTTCATTGCTGAAGGGGAGTCTGGGTTATTTAAAATGAATGGACTGTAAACTTTCAGATGAATCTGATAATCAAGAGTAGTCATTCTCTAATTTTTGTGAAAATAACCTGAACCTTTGAGCTTGCCTAGTAACCTGAGGTGATCCATATGAAAATACAGCAGAGCTGAAGACTTGATTGTGCATTTGTGTTTGTACGGAGGACTGGCCTTTATGTAAGAGTTTTATCTCCACAGTTCAATGTAGATCTGAGTAGGGAACCAAGGAGCAGATGACAGAGATATGTGATCACCATCAACACAGGTTATCTATCATATATGTGCAAGTCAAGTAAGTCAGACCTGCCTCAGGAGTGGTTTAGTCTGTATACCCAACTATTCAGACAATGCTGCTGTGGAGGTTTTGGAAGAGAAGACTGAGGAGGGGTGATTTTTTCTTTGCTCCAGGCTTCCCATTTACTGCCTCAATTTTCTCCAGTGTGCCTTGATACATACAGGTAATTGGTATCCTATTAATCTTGAGGATGATAAGACCTAAATAGAACACCCTCCGTCCTCAGCCCCTCCTGCCAAGGGGAGTTATATGTAACCTGTACATCACTTACACAGTGAATGGGACATATGGGAAGTAGATGATATATTTAGTCCATGTCATATTTTTTTTCTGTCATTGAGCAATTTCAAAGGCATTAAATACTAAATTTTTAATGCCTTTCTGTAAATTTTATTGTTTTCCTTGACCTATTTCTTTGTGTAGTTGCATGTTGTCATGATTAATTGACTATAGATATTTTGATTAGCAAATTCCATGTTGTGAAAATTCAAGATCAATTTTAGTGGTATAGAAGATAACATGAAATATTATAAATACATAGCATTTTTAAAAAATTTTGGAAGAAATATAGTTGGGGAAGGTTGACAAATCAAGAAGCATTCAGGAATTCATTGTTTTCTCCATGCTAAGTAAAAAAATGGTTGCTTCTCCCACCACCACAGTACTTCTGTTGGGACCCAATGATAATGTAACAAAATCCAGCCTTCATCCTATCCTAGTAATGGAGAGTAGCACGTAAAAATTGGCTAATGAGATCACAGCAGTATGAAGGTCTTTTCATAGGCTCATTTAACTTCGGAATGATTATAAAACATAACTACTGATTTATTTTGCATGTTCTTGTTAATTATAATAGCATTCAGTAGTGCTCATCTAGTTATGAGCTTTGGAGTATTTCTCTGTCAAAGAGATTGTCTAATGCAGTATGTGCATTCAGGAAGAAAAAGGAATGTTTTTTTTTATTTGCTGTGCTGTAATTTAAATAATATTTTTTAAAAATGCTTATTTTTTGCAGTGTAAATTAATGTCTTGAAGTAGTTTAAATGCAACTAACAGTACATAGTCTGAGTATTAAGTAACTTTAAACATTTTTATTTCATACTTTTATAAGATGTGCATTATAGATTGTGTGTAAATGATGTATTTTCAAATAAAATTTGGGATGTCCTGTTGACATAGTGCAATTTAAGTCTTGCTCAGAAGTCCTGTTATGAATTAAGACTTTTTTTTGGTTTTAGTTGCATGGAAGAGTTGTATGATGGAAAGATGGAAGCTGTGGATACCAGTGAAAGTTTATGCCTTTAAAATAATAGTCAGTCTCTCTAGCAAGTAATTCTTGCTTTACTGAAACCAGTTGTGTCTTTGGCCCCCAGACTTTCTGATTCAAAATGAGTATATCTAAATATACCTTATATAGGTGACCCTGAACCACGTTCTAAAATATTCCTGAATGCTTTGATGAATAGTATTTCGTTGGAATGTTTTGTACAAATACTCACTTAAAGCTGTAATGCACAGTTTGAACCATTTTTACTGTAGCAAAAATGTGAACAAGTAGGTCTTACATGAAAGAGACACATCACAGTGACTGTTGGTCTATCACGTAATAAAACTGCCTCAGAGCTAATAGTGCACTTTGATGGGGTTATTTACACTTAAAAAACCCCACGAAGGCCAATGACAAGGCAAGATAGGACATAAAAGCATGTAGTCTCAAATCAAAATGTTGTCATAGGGGCAGTGCTCAAACATAGGTAAACTTATTGTAATGATTTGTGATTTAAACATAAAATAACCTGAGATGAACAAAACAAATAAATGAATGAATGAGTTAAAGGGAATGATTTGCAGCACATGGGCATTGTACTTATTTATTTAAGTCAAATTTAATTTTGAATTAAATTATTTTTATATTCTAGTGATTTCTGAAACAACTGTGACATTGTATAAATAAGAGCCAGATTCTGTTAGTTATGTTCATAATGAATAATGCTTTATTATGTAAAAAGTTTAGAGCAGCATATCATATGACAGAATGCTACAAACTGCGTAACACTTAATGCTGACAATGGCTCTATCACCTATCTAACTTCTGTGCTAGATGGGTGATTGTAATTGTTACACATTTTATCATTTTGAGGAAAAAGTTATTAGAATTCCTCTAAATCTACATTTTAATGAGTATCTACATATCAAATTAATTCTGTCTTTGATTAGTGCACTTTTCTTTCCTCAAGTATTACAGAAGTTTGTGATATTTTAGGGACCCAAATGGGAAGTCAAATACAAGTGGCATACAGGTGACTTTCAGTTTAATTGTATTCTGCTGTTCACATGATAAGAAAGTTCCTGCCTGAGTAAACAATACTACATTGAGCTGCCAGAATTGCTTGAAATTTCATCCACTGCAACTGGATTTAAAAATAAATTCTGTAAGGATGTATTTAAGGCTTTGGTAAATTTAATTCTGTAAATTTGATTGTAAACTTTTAAGATTCATATGGAACTGTTAGATATTGAAGAACAGAAAAAATATTTCTGTAAGCACGGACAATATGGGAGAGGTAAGCAATGGTGTTAAAGATCTACCTGCTGTGGCCCAAGAGATGGAACGTGCTGGCTTAGTTGGGAGGGAGGGTAAAGAAATGCTGTTGTTAAACTGGAATAACTGGAATGATTCAGGTCCAGGGTTTAGGATGCAAACAAAAGTCAAAACAAATCAATGTTTATAAGAGAAGTAATTTATTTTTGACAGAGAGCTGCATTCATCGGGTAAACCACAGTGGAATGTAGTGAGAATGAAACATAGGTCAAAAGATAAGTTCTTAAAGGTGAAGATTTATACCAGTAAAAAGAAAGTTGGTAGATAAGACCTGTCTGTGAGCTATCTGTCACATCTACTATGTGCGATCCTGCCCACTTTAAATATTCCTTGCTAACTTCCAAAAAATCGTAGAAAGCCTGATAATTCAAAAAGACCAAAGATAAAATTTTAATGGTCAAGACTAATGAATGTGGTTGTTTTTATATTAAGAACAATTATGATAAAATACTACCATCAAAAATTTCTTCTAAGAAGGCTGTATCTCACCAAGATAGGTAATGTTTTGATGTAAGATTTCATATATCATAACTGTCTTGGCTTGCTTTCTGAGCTGAAGCAAAATGGGATGTTTAGTAGGGATCCAAGCTAAGAAAGCTGATAGTTTTCACTTTTTTTTAGTATAAAGGAATATAGGGAAAAAAAAAGAAATACAGATTATTGATATTTGAGGCTTAAATATTAACATATGTCAACAAAAAACACATATTGTTGAAGAAATAACCATAAGCTGTATTTCTGTCTAGATGTCAGCTGCACAGGAAACTTAAAGATTTAGAGGCATAGGTAGACCTGCAGCCTTTTAAAGGAAATAGGAGAGCAAGGTGAATGCTTCTCTTTCATTGGTTGGACATTTCCATTCTGGATCCAGGGTGACTGCATGACCACCAAGCAAAGTTTCATTGACACATATTTTACTTTCTAACAACTTTTAAGAATTGCTACTCATCTTCACCTTCTCATATTTGCCTTAGGATCCTTACCTGTTTTTAACATTTTCTTCTTTTTTCTTTTTGTATTAAGAGCTCATAAGATTTCCTTCTCATTTCCCAGTGTTGTCCTACTGTGCAGGGGTTTCACGTAGTGTTTATTCCTCCAGCCTGTCATTCTTTGCTGTTCCTTCTTCAGTTGCTCTACTACAGAGGCTGCCAGGTAGCTTTCAGTTTTCTGGGAACTTCGACCTTCCCAGCAGGTTTTGTTACACTCTACAAACAAAGGAAGAAGTTAGAACTGCAGCTCTTTTAAATGTACAAACATCTTGTAACAAAGTGTGTATTAATAATGCCAGTTGGAACACAGATTTTTTTTTTTTTTTTTTTTTTTAACTGTAAGAAAGCAGTCATTTCTTTATAAAATTCTTCAGTCTGCTTCTTTCTGACCTTGTCAGCAGGGGAGGATTGGCAAAAGTACCATCAGGAGGCTGGTAGGATCAAATTCAGACATAGCAGAGTTTCAGGCATTAAGGCTATGTCTGTATTAGTAAATTAAACAATAGTTGGAAGTATTTCCAGGTCTCTGCCACAGTTTTGGGCTTTGCAAACTAACTACTTCCAGAAAATTCCCAGACATTTATTTGACCATCTTCATTAGACAGTTTGCGTGCAAATCCTCTGTTTTGGAGCCTGTGTGATGTATCTACTAGCACAGATGTAGTATTCGGTAGATTTAGACTAGATGTAAAGAAGAAATTTTTTACAATGAGGGTGGTGATACACTGGAACAGCTAGAAGCCCCATCCCTGGAAATATTCAAGGTGAGGTTCAATGGGGCTCTAAGCAACCTGATTTAGAGGAAGGTGTCTCTGCTTATGGCAGAGGGGTTGGACTAGATGATCTTAAAGGTCGCTTCCAACCCAAACCATTCTGTGATTCTACGATTCTGTAATCTGTTCCAGTCGATTTCAGCAAACAGAAATGTGCTCAGGCATAGTTGTAACCTAAATATACTTTCTATGTATAGGTTTATGTTACAAAGACCTGCATCATCTTCTGTTTTGTCCAACCTTCTCCCTTCAATGCAGTCTTGCAGTCTCAGCTTCAAAGCTGTTTTTTTTTTACTTTTTACCTGTCCTTTTGTCCTTCCTAAAATGCATATAGATTTAAATTTCATTGGCAAGCTGTCTCCTGTCTTCTGTTCCTTCCTTCAGATGACCCTGTGAACTTACTCGTAGTGATACTGTGTGCAGTTCTCCATCTGGAATAAAGCAAAGCCTCCCTCTTGTTTGCCTTTGGGTACTTAAATAATAAAAAGAGAATAATAAAAAACAAAGACTACATTTTGAGTGATGCCTTATCAGTCCCTCTACTGCAAGGCAGAAAATTGATGAACAATTGTATTTCTTTGTGGACTACAAAGCTTACTCTTTAAGCTGACTACTTGTTAAGAGAATCCTTCTCACTCAACTTGCTCAGACTTTCAACCCAAATGTTTATGTTAAAATAGAAAAATTAATAATTATAACTCCTTCGTTTTTCTTTCAGAATACTTATAAATCAGCTTATGCACATCTGGAGCTAGCTAAGGGTGTGATAAAGCCAAGTTCTGGGGTTTTTTTCATTAAATGATGTCTAAATAGCTTTAAACATTTATCTTTGTCTTGTCAGGATGATGGTACTGGAATTCATTTTGGACATCACTCCAGTTCAAGGTTGAAGTAAAAAGATCTTTTTGAGGCATAGAAGAAGCAGGTGAGTACAGGTCAAGCATCACAATTTTTTTTTCTTTTTTTTCTTTTTTTAACTTTCTTTTATTCTGGAATTGCTGTTCTTGCTTACCAGTCCGTATTTAAATAGCTGATTGCTGCTTCCTCTGATTCACTGAGATGTATGACTGCTTATATTATGACTACATAGCAGAGAATATTTAAGTCATGTAGGCTTTTCCTACATGCTTTTTCAGCGCCTGCCATAAAAATAAGTGAAAATATGGTTCTCTCACCAAAGTCTCTGGAACCCTGGAGTTAAGTTTCACTGCATAGTTTCATTACATCAGATGTATGAGGAGTATGATAATTAAGCTAATTTGGTTAGACTGTTCTTTTAGACTACATTTGCAGAAATATATTTTGTAAGAAATTAAAATTTTAAAAGTCAAGATTAAATACTATTGAATCTCAGAGCTTGGATATTCCTAGCTTCCTGAAACCAGGATGATCTTTATTCCATCAGTAACCAGGAATATTCCATGATGTGAAGAACCATGAATTTAAATCTTGTTTGATCTGGTTAGTGAGTACAGTACCACCTTGGGACTTGCCTGCACTGGGTACCTTGCTTTGCTCCAGACCTTTACAGCTATCTTGAGTGAATCATGTACAACTGGATATCAGTTTTTTGACCTTAGAGAGATCTGGAAAAGGACTTTATGAAGGAATTAGTGTAAGATGAGAACTTAGGAAACCACTCACATCTATTTCAGATTTTTCATACTATTGCAACAGAGAATTAATCTACATGTTGAGTGTTACAGTTGTTCACATTTTGCTTTTCTTACAGGGGGAGAAAATTCCTTGAGAATATTTTCAGAATTTTTCAAATTCTAAATTTTAGGCAATAGTTTAAGGTATAAATTGCAAAATATGCTCAACCAATGTGTGGCACTAAATCTTATAGATGCAGATTCAAACAGGGTACAATAAACTAACTCACCATAACATAAACTAGGCCCAATTGCTTCTATGTATACCACTGTTTCCAAAGTAATTATGTATTGTTTCACTGTATGCCATGTGCAGTAACTGCTAAGGTATTATGAAATATTTACATATCCTTATACACTCCATAATACTGATTTATCCATCTTCATGAACTGATGGCTCAGAAGGGCAAGAAAAAGAAGTAGTTCCAGGAGGAGTTAATGATGTTGAGAATAATTAGTGCTGAAACCATGTTTATAACAAGTTTTCTGAATTTTCACCCTCTGGGAGGAAGCACAGACCTTTTTAACCTAATTCAAAGCAGTGCAAAACAAGACCATCCTGGTATGTGTTTCACTGTGACTGTCTTTACCCACTGGGTAATAAAAAAGGAAAATTTCTTTCTTCTGATTTAACTTCACCTTTTTCCAAGGACTTAAGGCACTGGTCTGAAGGGTGTGGTATGAATATGGTAAAACTATAAAAAGAAGAAAAGATACAATATTAACTTTAGCGATGTTGTAAATTAAAGGATATACAGCACTATACAGGGAAACTAGACATTACTGGCATCACACATAAATTTGTGTACGTCTGGATGTTAATATATAGTAATATATTTGCAAAACAGTGGTTTTTTCTTATATTACCCAATGGAAAAGACAGAAAAGAATGTAAAATTCTTTGGTTTTTATGTAGCAGTGGAAATATGACTGTATTTCTGTCACATATTTATACACCTATAACTAAATGGTGTAACTTGTCTGTAGTAATACTGGATAGTTTCTTCATGGACAATGACAGTGTTTTGGAGAACAGTTTGATTTCCTAGTGTAGTAATTGTGTAATAATTGTGTAATAATTGAAATCTGGTGAGCCAACAAGAGATTTTTACTTCTTGAAGGATCATTTTTCTGGAAATGTACTATGTTCTGTACCAAATAATGCAGTAATACTGACTTGTGCATCTATAATAGTTTGGCAGTATCATTTTATTGAATTCCAGTATGTCTGGAACTTAAGGCATATGGAGGAAAGTAACTGTTATTCTGTTTCCTCCATTATTTTGTTCCATAACTTTAAGTTAAATAGAATCCATAAAAATGCTTTCTGTAAAGAAAGCCAAAATCTTTTTGGCCATTTTAGCAGTGGTTTCTATTTCTTGCAGTATGTGAAAGTGGAGAGGGAGTTTTTTGTAGTCCATGAGGAAATAGTAGTAAATTCTGAATGCTAGTTCTTCAGTATGTCATTTAGAGTTGATAGTATTTTGTGTCAGGACACGGTGTCTTTGAATTGATTGAAAACTGGGATTCAGTCATAAAAGTGGTGATAGAAATACATAAAAATAAAATTGCATTCATGAGTACATTTTTAATTAACAGAGAGAAAAATTCTCTTTGCTTTCTATCCTGTCTTTCAATAGACCACTTAACTGTTTAGGAGTAAGTTTTATAAAACTGAGTTAGAGTTGAAAAAACTGAAACCAAGTCAAAAATCCATATTGGGAAAAATGCAAGAGCAGAGAAAAAAAAATCAATTTTTGAACTGATAACTTAAATTTACACTTTTGGGGACTATTAGTGGTGCAGTAATATCTGGATGCTCTGAGTTAATTAGGCTTTGAAAAAAAACAGCTAAGGAAGTTGTCTAAAAATGAATATTTTCTGTGTTAGTGAACTGAATTGTAGTTCCAGTCTAGCTCTTCTGTCCTGTATTGGCTATTTGAGGAAGAGGAGACATTGTGCTCATTCCTGTTTCTTCCTGGTACTACAGGACTTCAAACAGCATGGCTCATGTACATGTATTTTATACGTATGTATTTTGTATACCTACGAAGTATCCAGTCTCTCTCTCTCTCTCCCTATTTTGCATAGGGCAAACATAATCATATTGTTAGACTAGTACAGAAGCACATCTGATATAGTTATCTTGCAGCTGACTAGAACTCAAGAGTTTTGTAAGGATGCATTCCTGGTGATCATGTTGATGATGGATATATGAAACGTTTGAACAACATACAGTCATTCCACCAGCTGAATAATGGATTGGCATCAGCTTTGTCCACAAAGAAGGCTCACCCTTCCACGTGTCTAGTCAGGAAGCATATAAGTTTTGAAACTGCTGTAGGTGAAGGGGGGAGGATATACAGCATAATGCTGAAAGGAAATCATGGTATCTGCTTTCCAAGGAGTAATTTGATGTGGATTGATGTGCTTTGTCTTCAGTCTGGTTTCCACCAGGAAGAGTGTGAAACATAAACAGTACTTTACATTTTAATGGAATTATATTAGAACAGAGAGGCTGTTTATTGTAGAATTTTGGATAATCTTTCCAGAGTAATTGTGAATAGCTGTAAATTACTAATTTGGGGGAACCTGAAGGCAACTTTTGTCAAAAAGTAGTTTACATTGATAGAATAAAATCCGTGGCCTGGAACTATAAGGTAGTAAATTTTTGCTATGATTATACAAAGTAACAAACTATGGATTTAAACTGGCCAGCTTTTCAGTTCAGCTGAATATTAAATAAAGTCTTAATGGTCTGATTTGCTGGGAAGAGCACTATTACAATAATCTGCTTTTTACAGCCCATGTCAAATATGAACTTGCATCACTTGCTGCGAAGTTTGTGCTTTGGGAGATATTTTCACAGCATCTAGGAGTGATGCCCCATATTTCTTGGAATTAGTCCTTAATGATACTGTCTTCAGAAATGAGTTATTGTTCAAGTACACTGATTGTTTTGTGGTTTCTAGCATAGAAATTTTAAAGGAAAAAAATAGTTGAAATCTGATGTTTTGTCAAGTAATTGTACGAAATGAGGAGTGATGGTGTGCATCTTAATAATTTTATGATTCTTTTTTCTATGTGACATGAATGGGAGAGGTGAGAACTCTTTAGGTTTTAACTGAACTGAATATAGGTTTGTAAATGTGGCCTGCTTGAGAACAGAAGACCATTACTGTAGTTGTCATGTAGAATAAAGTTGGAGTCTGAAACTCCTTTTTAGCTGTCAGCTTTATTAAGGAGCTACTGGTGTGTTGAACTAGGCGCACGCATTCTATAAGCAGTGTATGGCAGTGTCTAGGGAGAGTGTTCTCTCTTCGCCGCTGCTTTATTCGCTCTCACTCACTCGCTCACCGTTGCCCAGTCTTACTCCAGCTTTCTGGCTGCAGCTCACGGCACAGTAGTCTAATGTAGATTGACGCCTTTCCCAAAGAACTGATTGAAACTTGTGTCTCATAGTTGCTAATGCTCACTCAACCATTTTATTGAAGATAAAGTAAATAAAATAGATTGCCATATGAGAATTCTCTGAAATCAAATGGAATAATTTGACAGGTTTAAGCCCATGAAAAAGCCAAAGCATTGAAACAGATGGGAATACTTTTTATGCACAATATACCAGGAAAAGGTGTCTGCTGGCTTGATGTTAAACTGTTAATGGCTTTTACCAAAACTATAATTGTTGAAAATATTATCATAATTTCCAATGGAATTTCCATTGATATTTAAATTTTTTTTTTAAAATTTAAGAGTAATGGATATGTTGATTTTATTTTCTTATTGCTTCTGATTCTTTAAGAGATTGATGAGGGATAACCAGTCTCTTAAAATTTATTTTATAAAAAAAAAGTGTAGTAATATTTCTAGAGCACATTGCAAGATCTTGAAGATTAACTGAGGGTGAGTTTATTATTTGAGAAAATGATTTTGTGAAATACTGCAAAATAGATTGCTACTTTGATAGTTTTTTAATAATCACCAAATGACATAACTTTGCATATTACAAGTAAAGTTGCTAAAACAAGCCCTGACATTTCCATAAGTATATGTGATATAGTATACGAAAAATATGAACTGTTAAAGCTGTTATGACAAACTGTTTAGAATAATGGTCAACAAACCCCAAATATTCTTCACAACACTTCTATTTGATAAAGAATTGATGTAGATGAGCAGTGTAGTGTGTCCATGTTATTTGTAGAAATAAGATAATACATAGTAAGTGAGGTAAGTTGCAACAGCTAAAATCCACCTCTTATTCTTTTATCTGGATAATAATGAGTATTGGTCTTTTTAGTCACACTAGTAGATTACTTAGTAGTTGGACCACTTCTTCAAGAAAGGAAGACACTTTTATTTTAGATTGATACAACAAATTATGTCAATTATGAACAAAGTTTGCAGATGCAGCCTTGATTTTCCACCTTGAAAACACAGTCATGTAATTAACAGGCGTATTAATTTTGTGCTTTTCTTTATGTTTAAACAAATTTGGTCTTTTTTTGGTGTTAGGTATCTTATTATATTTTATTTTTTAAAGGTAAGAAATTTATTATAACAGATTGTGCTGTTGGTACTTAATGATGGGATGCTTTTGAGATTTTGCAAATACTGGGTTTGAAATAAATAATGAATGAGCTATTTGAAAATGACTTGCAAGAGTGAGTTGACAGACAGGAAAAGCATAGTAAGGATGGATTTCCAGATTAACTTAGCCAGAATACTCAGCTAGTTGTGCTGATGTGTGCAGTGGCAGGGATGGTGCTGGTCAAAATTGTATTCCAATATGATTGTGAATAAATCTAAGAAATGTGAATGATATTCTCAATTTTTTTTCACCTGATCGTATTTTTAAGAGGGAAAATTACTCCATTGTACTTACTATGCAGAGCACTGGCACCAGCTGTGCTCCGGTGAAGTCTTTTTTCTGTTGTTGCCATGCTGATGACTGTATGTCTGGCCAAACTCTGAATGCTCTCACAGCAGTTCCTGACTTAAAATTTCAAGTCTTAAAAAGCAAAATTTAGTGACTATGATGCCAGCAAGATTAGGCTTCCCATCCTCCTGAAGGAAGTCTCTTCTCATTCATTCTATGGCTCTTTCTGTTCATGCTACAGGATAAAAGGGTCAGCTTCCTCTTTCTGTGGGAGGGACTAGAGAAATACACAACTTTGTCCTGAATCTCTATTTTAACTCTTTCGTTTTCCTTTTTGCTTTTTATGAAACAAAGTTACTGGAAAGTGGTGTCTTTCGGAGGAGGCAACAGAGAACATTAGTTTAATTAGATTTTAATTATATACATAGAATTGCCTTGTTTTTTGCCCTGGTGGAAGATCCAACAGAAAGAATCACTGCTTATTTCTGCGTTGTGAAACATTCTCTCTCATAGGTTTTTCTGGTTAGACTGGAAAGCCATTAAGCATTACCACAGTTTTTGGAAGAAAATGCTGGGTCCTGTGAGTGCTCTAACATAGACTGATTTAAACAGATTAAAATTTTATCATGAGAGACAGAAACCTCAACAGAAGTTTACTTTGGGTTTCTAGAAAACTTAAGGAAACCAAATGTGGCTCACCGGATTTCTCAGAACAACTTATTAGTGCTGTTATTCTCAGCATGGTCTCTTCCTTGACCATATCTGAAGTAATTCTGAAAGGCTGATTTTCATGTTATTATTTCCTGTGTTTTCCAGTAACACAGTGAAAGAAATAATTTCTATTTTGGGGATGCTTTTGAAGTCACCTTATCCAGAAATCAGTCTGTTATAAATGTTATGAATGAGCTATTTAAAAATCCTTATTTAAAAAAAAAAAAAAAAAAATGTGGGCAATAAAGCAAGCCAGTCAGTATAAGTAACTGTGTATGGAAGAAATAACAGCAGATCTAATTCCTGAAAATAAATGAGATCTTGAAAATAGCATAGATGTTTATTTGATTGCTTTGAGAATTAACCTCCCTAAAAAGCTGATTTAAAATGAATTTTGTAGTTGTAAGTGGTGCTTGTTAACTGTCTTGGGGAGTTATTTCTTCTCTCCTCTGGAAAATGCATTATGGAACCTAGCAAAGAAAGAGGTAATGATTTTTTTTGATGTGGGCACTGTCATCTAGGAACTGGATGAAGATCACTGTCCCTTAGGAACTAAGCCTCAGAATTTTTAATGTAGTCTGTAAAACAGCTCTTTAGTGGTTCTTGTTGTCAGTCATAGCCTACGGGAGATACAGGTTTTTACTGGTGATTTGATGGGGAAAACCATACTTAACTGCGTCAGATTTATTTACAAAATTCAAATGTTCACAGCTTAATTTTTGAGGGAACTATTGCTGTTTTTTTCTGAGCTTGAGTCTTCTAGAGAAGCAAAATAGGTCATGTTTTGGTTTATATATGGTGGCTCTGGTCCTGCATCCAAACATATGTGTATAAATTCGAGTACCTATATGAGATTCAGTAAACTGTGACAGATCCAGTAAAGGTTTTGCAAAAGAAAATATCAGACGTAATCTTAGGCTGCAAAGTTACAACTGCTCGCTATAGTTTAAACAATATATAGTGGCTTCTCAGAAATAAGGTGTAGGGCATGGTATGTTAGCATGTACAAAATATTTAATTCTATAATCTATATACTTCAATTAAGTATAGTTTTATAAGTAACTGCACTAATGGGAAATGGACTGTAATTTTAATTCAGTGTTGTTATACTTGAAGGAGAAACTGAACTTAATTTTGGTTTAGATGTCTTGAAATACATATAGAAGTTCCTGTGCTTCTGTAATTGAATTTGCAGTTGTTCTGTATTATTTTGGTGAAGTTAACTACTAAACATTACAAATTAGAGCAGTGGATACTGTGATATGACAAAGACATGTGGCCTCATGTCTTAAAAGTTTTGCAACTAATTTGAAGCTAGTATTTATTATCTGAACAGTACATACTACAATGAAGTTGGTGAATATTTAGCTTTCTTCCTTTCCAGATGGAAACTTTATTACATGGTCACTTGCCATTAGTTTTTACTTTGTTTTCTGTTTGCTGTAAAATACATTTTAATGACATAATGAAAATCCAGTTTTCCCTGTCCATCACTTATTAAAGAATTCGAACAATAACACATTAAAAAATATAATAAATCCAGTTAAAGGCTTCTACTTTAGTTTTAGGTAGGTGTACTTTTTCTCAAATTTGATCCTTCCCACTCATTTAAAAATAAGTTAAGGATTTTGTAATCATTGCATCATCATTTTATCAGAACTTCTAAACTGGAATTTTCCCTCAGACTAGTTTCTCTCTAATAGTTAAGTGGACTTACTGAATGCCAGCATTATTATTTATTTTATTTTTACAACTAAGGCTGATATGTTGAACTGAATTACTGAAACGAATGAAAAAATATTAGAAGGCTTCTCTTATGACAGAATCATTTTGCATTTGCCTTTTTGAGCAGTAGTGTTACCAGGAATGTGGAAGGTAAGCAGACCCATTTGTAAATCTTTCTCCTTCGCTGCAGAAGTATTAGACTCATTATTATCAATAATCCTTTTAATAACTGAATCAGGTAACTATTTAATGAACAGTTCCAGGTATCTTTGCCCTCTCTCAGAAATCCATTATTGCCCCTACACCAGAAGTTGTGTTTGCTTGCTTTCTTCTTTCTCTTCTTCAACCTGTCACTTTCAAAAAGGAAAATGGAAAGGGATGTGGAAAGGATCCCCAGCATCAGCTGGGGAAAATCCATAACGGTTTACATTGTGCTGCTTGGCTTTTTAGAAAAATTACTTAGGAGTGCTAATAAGATCGTTATGCTGGCCCCTGAGCAGCAGCAGGTAGCTCTGGCACTGGGAAGGTAACAAACAATGGAGGAAGGAGTGAGAAGGAAGAAGCATCCTTGACTGCTGCGTCTGTTTGCTAAGTGAGCATGTGTTGAAGCCCTTGAGACTCCACAGAAAGTCTTTTCATAGGTCAGTACTAAAATCACATGCATAATACTCTCCTAAAATAAGTTTGATCTAAGCACCTGTTTATTTGCTTTTCTAAGAGAAGTTGTTTTATTATGGAAGTTCCACAGTCATTTGCTTTCCATTGTAAAGGATAATGGAATACTCCAGTTAATTACAGTAAAGTAACATTTTTTCCCTAAAATCTTACATGCTGAACTTTTAGAAAAATGAGTGTTTGCTCTTTCTCTGTCTCTTGAAGACTGCTGAATGCTGTACTTTTGTACTATATAAGAAATGGAGATCTGAGGAAATGTAATGTTACTGGAATCTTATCATTTATAATATTTTAACTTTGCAATTAAGAAATATTTTTAGTTCAAGATATTATAAATTTATTTTATTTATTAGGCCTGAAAAAGCTATATATATTGGATTGATTGAATGTATTTGATAGCACACTGTTTTGAAGTTACCATATTATGAACTTGAATACCTTGTCCAATACTTAAAAGATCCCAGAAGATAGAGCATGTGATTTAATTACCTCTTTTTCATTTTGCGAACTTGACCTCTGTTCCCAGCCTTGAGACAAAGAAAGACAAAATAATGTGAGCAACTAGCAGCTGATACTAAGAAAACATCTTGCACATCTCTCTCATATCCCATAGTAACAGACAGTCCTCAGCATGGATATAGGACTTGACCAGAAAAATTCTGTCCTTTGTCTGGCAAATTAATCTGCTGCCTTACTTCTTTAGATGCCTTGTCAAAATCCAAAATCCTCTCTCTTTCTTTCAGCTTCTGTCCCAGAAACCTCTGTTTTCTGGGTTAGCTCTAGCTGTACAGAAGCACCTAGAGCAACACATGGATACTCGCTGCAGTAGAATAAGGATGGTTTTTGAGAATGGCCAGTGTGCTCTTCTACAGGACTGTAATACACATACAGGCTATTGCTGGTTGCATTGTTTAGTTATTTCAGATTTTGACTGTGTGTTTGTGCAATTGCATGTTTGTGAAAGTTGACTGAATCTGTTCCAATTTGTTTTTGAGAAAGATGTTGGATGTTTTGTTCACAGGCTAATAAAGATATCTTCATTCTAGTAAAATAACTAGAGGAAAATTCTAAGACATTTTTTAATCACAGAACCACAGAACGTTAGGGATTGTAAAGGGACCTTGAAAGATCATCTAGTCCAATCCCCCTGCCGGAGCAGGAACACCTAGATGAGTTCACACAGGAAGGTGTCCAGGCGGGTCTTGAATGTCTCCAGAGAAGGCGACTCCACAACCTCCCTGGGCAGCCTGTTCCAGTGCTCTGTTACTCTCACAGTAAAGAAGTCCTAGTACCAACCCTTGAGGGACTCCACTAGACACAGGTCTCCAACTAGACTCTGCCCCATTGACCACCACTCTCTGGCTTCCTCCCACCAGCCAGTTAACGGTCCATCTCACTACCTGATCATCTAATATTTGGGATTTGAGTCTATTTGGGCAGTGAAGGCTGATGATAGTTTGCATGAAGATGGAGGGATTTTTTCTGACACCGAAGGCCTTGATTCATGACGACTCATAAGGTTTTGCCAAAGTCAAATGGGAACAGGTGCTGTCTTTTCTTAGAGCCCCGTGTTTGACATAAGTGTTGGAGATATAAACTTTTAGCCATTGAGGCAAGTGATTTTCACAGTATTGGCAGTCTGTAGTATAAACCATCTTTGCTGCATCTTTTGATTGCCTTTGCAGCTGCCAAATTTACAGGCAAAATCCAAAACCTTTAATGAAAATATGATCATGGGTGACTTCTTTACTAAATATTTGGGTTTGTTTCTGGTGTCAAACATTTAAGTTATTACTAAATGTTAATAGATAAAATGTCCAAATTAATGTGTAAAGTGACGAACACTGATAGTGTCTTCAGACTGTTGAAATGGGCTGTACTCAGTCCTCTAATAAAAAATCAGATTCCTACAGCTATACAGGAAATTATCAAGGAGATTTATTTTTATTGCTTGGTGCTTTGGTATATTTTAGGTTTGCTCTATGTGCTGTTCTTTCCCTTAATCCAATAACATTTCTAGTTATTTGCACTATACTGGTGAGTGGCTACTTCTCTGAAAGCTTAACAATTAAGATTATAATAGGACTAAAGGATGAAAGAACAATTTCTCTGTGTATTCAAATTGCGTAATAATATAGGATTGAAAATTATGTTGTTTAATTATTTGATTTTGCCATGTAGTATTATAGTTACTGTTAAATATGACTTTTGTATTGCTAATATAAGAATTAAAAACAACAAAAAAAAATAGGTTTGATCTCATTTGACCTTCTTGACGTTCAGTCAGTTAAAGGGTTTGTAAGACGTTTAATTACCAAATGGTACGATCATTATTCATCTCATCATTTGATATATAACGTCAAGTGAATTGCCTCCCTGGAGTGCACTGTGTTTCACAGATCAATAGATTTAGTAAGAGCTTGAAGGAGAGCTTTATACATTCACAGAAAAGAAGGAAAAGTATATCCTCCTTGTAAAATGGCTTATGTAGTATTGTGTGAGGTTTACAGAGTTACTGTTTTATTTACATCTCAGAAATACAAAATCCTGGAACATAAAGGCATTTATTAAAATATTTTAACCTCTTTATTGAAATTTTAAAATATTGCTTCTGTCTTACTCTATGTAAGTCTATCCTGAACAGCTTAATTCCTATTAAAATAATTATACTTACTACAACAGATTTTTTGCTTTGAAACAGCACAACAAGCATAGTATGACAAAGGGCTCTCTAAATACACTACACATGATTGATTAAACAATTCACATTTTATTTTTCTGCAATTTTAAATAGATTTGGCTAGTTTTAAATGATTTGGGTTATTTTGGCGGGTTTTTTTGGTTTTTTTTTTTCTTTCATTGTGTCAAGGATATTTATGCATACTTAGAGAGAAAAGGATAAAGCTTGTCCCTAATTGACTAATTTAATACCTATGCATTTATCAAAAAAACCTTATGAATTTTTAAAATTAATTGCATAAAGGATATTACATATAGGATGCTCCATGTTTACTTAGGCTTTTCCAGGAGTATTTTATTACTCTTATGCAATAAAGATGAGCCATTATGTAACACCAGCTATTTGAGCACGCCCATCTGATCTCTTACCCAAGATGTAAGGGTCTGCCAAATCACTGAAAGAGATTTCTAGGAGAGTTTAGGCACTAGTATTTTTTGTTATTTTTTTAATGTAAGTTTTAGATGCTTTATTTGCTCTCTTGACTGACCAGCTTTCTGCTTAAGAAGGAAGAAAATAAAACCATATTTCTTCTTTAACTCTTACATTAATGAGAATAAGCTTTTTAGCTTAAATATATGCCTTGTTGTTGGTTCTTGCATCAGTCAGGCACTGAGGAAACTGTAGTTCAGCTAAGCAAATCCTCCTGGCTGTGGGACAGAAGCAACATTTACTTGAAAATTCTAGTTCCTTATTCATCTGTCACGTGTAACCCATCATCTGCTCAAAGATTAATTTGAATTGTGAACAATATCTAAGCTTCCTTAATCCCTCGCTCTTGTCCTTCTTCTTGAGCTGCTGTACTGTGACGGAAAGGCCGTAATTCTGAAGCTTCTTATTCCTCAGGCCTACCTCAAGTAACTCCCATCGGGAGCCGATTGATGTTTTAACAAGGAAATTCTTACCTGGTTTTGAGAACAACCTGGAAAAATTGTCAGGAGGCTTTCACACTCTTAGATGTTCACTGTGTGGAATTCTTGTAAATGTAAAATCTAATTTGTCTGGGCTCTTTGCACCAGCATTGTTCAAGGTTGGATGAAGTTGTGTGAAACACAGGAGGTGTTTGTAAGATTTCATTCCTTTGTCCTCACAGCATTTTTCACCAAGTTAGCAAATCAAATAATAGCAAGTTCGTTAGGATAGCTGGGAAATACAAGACATTCTTCTTTTTACTTATATGGTGATGTCCTCTGCTGCCACTCTTGCTATACCTCTTCCTTGAAGGTTTTTTTTTTCTTCAGGAAAAATACTAGTTTAGTAGTTTCCCCTCTGCTAATGATGCAAATACGGCTTATTCACACCTTCTCAGTAAGGGATTAGAATTTAAAAAGAAATGTAGGAAATCTGCTGGTTTTTCTGCTGAAGTTGAACATCCACAGACCTTTTTGTCAATGGGTACACTTAAGCACGATTAGAATAATTAATGTTGGAGTTCGGTAGAAGCATCAATTATTTTCATGATGCATTCTTCTGTGGCTTGACTTGACAAAGTTTGAGCCATCAGAACTCAATATGGAAATAAGTACATTTAGTTTTAAGACTGTGAATAGATCTTTGGCTGGATGCTACTTAGCATCTTTTAGGACTGTTGTCCTGGTGTATCAATAGTCAGCTCTTCCAAGATGTTCTTAAAGTTAGAGCAGTATTCACTTGTTGACATTTGCATTTATTCACCTATACATTTTCTGCTTAGCAGTACATAGCTTTAATATGTATTTCAAGTGCGAAGTCCATTTTGGATGAAAAATAATAGAACTATTTAATTTTGGAATCATCTCAATGTCATCATTTGGTAGGTGCTGTAGATGTAAAGGGTTCATCAGTGACTAAGTACAGCGATGCCTCAAGGGAATTGTGGCAGCAGTCATAAACAACATGTTTTCATAGTACTTCTTTGAAGACAGTGCGTGAGTATGTAGGGGAAGTGAGCTCGCTCTTTTTTAGGCAGTATTCCTGAAAGGTTCTGCAGTGGGACACAGAAGCTTGCAACGTTTCTAGAGCACCACTATCTTTGTCCTGTCATCCTTTAGTGATAAGGAAGCAAAGGCAGGAGCAAAAGGCAGAGGCACTTATGCTCTGGGTTTGTCCTGCGCCCTTCTTGGTACTGGAACTCAGAAGGTATCCTAGACTTTTGTTAGGGACAAGTATGGTGTGACTCGTAATGTTTCCTTTGGTCCTGTTATGAACTAAAAGAATCAATAAAGAAAACATTAATAAGGTCAACTTTTGGAGGACATAGTATCCCCAAACCTCTGCCAAGTATGATTAGGAGTTTATTCTGTATGATGCCATTCTAAGTTGAGATGCAGAGTTCAGGAAACTACATGTATTTATTTAGACAAATTGCAGTATAGCCATAATTAAACTGGAGTGTGACTACACAGTTTCAGAAATCCATTGGAAACAATTTTTTGTAGCTTTTTGAAGCGCCGAGTCGTAGACTTTGCAATACGTGATTTGGATAATGGGAGTCAAGGACAGTGAAGTTCCCTGAATAAAAAGCATTTAGAACCCCCTTCCTTCACACTTCATGGAGAGAAGAATCTTGAGACCTAAAATTTTTTAAAAAGTTCCTTTAGAAATAAAGCTCAGGACAGATAGAGTAAATTTATTATATTTTGTATTCAGAAACATGAAAACCACCATAAAAAGTAAGTTAACAGAGCCAGTGTTATAGAGAAAGTGTAGTTTTACACTTTCAAAACTCACGAGGTAAGAAGTCTTGATTGTTTCCCCTTCAGAACATTGATGTGCATTCATTAACGGCCATAGATAATGTTTACTGCAGGAAGAGATATAGGTGAAGCTTGCATAGTAAGTGAACTTTGCAATTAAGTCTGCCCAGTTTTTGCTTTTGTGGAAGGATAACAGACTTTGGAACCATTGATCTTCTCCAAATTGTATCCACATTGAATAGCTCATTCATGATTTGTTTTCCTCTTTCGTTAAAAACTGCTTTTGGAAATTTCATAGCTATAGATCTGTGACTTTTCCTGTAATTTGTCACACCTGGAAACTTGTCTTAAGTACCTGTTGTGCAGGTATGGTGAAGATGTTGTGTTTTGGGTCTGTCTCTCCTTTTTCTGCAAATATTTGTGTGCTGGTATCTCAGAGGAAACTCACTACAGAAAGTATAAGAAAATTATTTTATTTTTAATTAATCTGTTAAACTTCAAAGCGTTTGTTTATTGAAAAAGCTCTAGAAGCATCTCAGCTTAGCTGGAAGTGCAGTGTATTGGAACTCCTAACATGATGGGACTAAGCTATAAGTAAGATTTTTCATCGATTCCCCTAATAATATTATTTTCAAAAACCAACCCAACAAAAACCAACCATCCCCCACCTCCACCCCCAAAAAAACCCAACCCTGTTCTGGACATTATGATCATGGAAATAGAACCATATCACCTATGCAATGTTGTGTGTGCTAAATGGTTTTGTACTTGAGAGAACGCTCATAGTATGTGTACACCTGCTAGAGATAGCTTTAATCTCACTCTTTTGTGAGCATAGAGGAGCTATACTACAACCCTTACTAGGACTTTAAATCCATCTGTGATGGTGAGTGCGCTCACCTGCTGAAATACATGTTACTGTGTTTTATGGGTGTCTATACAACTGGATTAACTCATGATTTGGTATACTTTTATGTCCTGAAGATGTATCCTGATTTTGCAGAAAGCCGTAGGCCATACCTTTGAAATTTGGCATCCTTCATTCATTTCATACCAGAGCTATTATTTGAGACCTAGTTTGTTATCTCCTTTTATATTTATAGTGATTACCTCAGTAGCCCAGGAGCACTTCTTAAGAAAAATGTTGTCTGTCTTGTATTATCAGTGACAGTGTCTACTGGTGTACTGTGTATCTTAACCCCTAAAAGGGATCTGCGGTGCTATGAGAGCTTTGAATTATTTTTGTGTACAGAAACCCCCTAAAGATCAACAACCTTTATTATTACACTGCTTGTCCAACTGTGAGAGGAAGCAGAAGGGATTGTTGTGTTATGAAAACCTTCTTGCTGTGGCTGCGCGTTTTGGATTCTCATCTATGAGATGTGGAACCCATCCACTGGGAAACAGAGGTTTATTGAATTAATTAGTGGAATTAAATTTTCTTATTCATTGAACAATTAGATAAAAATCTGCAAGATAATACTTTTCTCTTTTTGAATTTTTTTCTCCCTTTTTTCCTTCCCATAACCATTTTTCTTCAGCCAAATAAAGCAAAAAAACAAACAAAGCAGAATCCTGGCAATTAAAGTAAATTGTACATGGTGGAAAAGTTACGGAAATACTACGATTACGGATTTTGTAATCCATGTAAACAAGAATTGCCATCTGGAATTTTCAGTTATTTGAATATGATACACTGATCTTCTGAGGTTCCCAGCCTGGGGCTACGCACCAATTCTCAGTTCCTATCTCATGACTTTGAAAGTGTTGAGGGGGGAAGTTTGCAGAATAATATTTCTTTTAATATACAGTGCTTAATTAGTGCTTGTAATTAGTATTTTAGAACCTGATTTCTTAAAATACCATTGTGAAGTACAGTGTCCTTCTCAGGTAAGAGTTATGTGTGTCAATCTATTGTAACCATTTGGTATAAAAATTTATTTTTTCTGTCTTGGAGAAGTATTTCTGTCCCAAAATGCCAACATTTTTTAATTGGAAACACATAAAATTGAGAAGATATTGTAAACAGTCAGATCTTGGAAACACCTTATCGTAAATGAAATAAGTTTTTTTTTTTAATGAGAGTTGTACAGGTGTGTGAATTTATAAAAAAAGAAATTAAAATAATAATGACAAATACTAAAAATGCTTTTCCAAAGGTATTCCTATTTTATTGGATTTTAGTATATGATAGTCATGTTAGGGCCTGGTTTCTCTGTTCATCCTTAAATTAGCTGTTTTCACTATAAACACAAAGTTGTTTGCTGCTTTTCATCTGATTGTGTTTAACACTCCATATTGGAAGCATTCCAAGGGCACTCAGGGGTGTCATTCAACAGCCGCCACTCTCCCCTTTAGAGGGATCTGGGATTCCTGCAGAGTATGTCTAGTCTCTGGGACTGGACGTACAGAGACAACTAAGTATTTGCATATTTATTGTGGTTCTCAGACAGGTTCTGCAGCCTGTTCTGAGTTTACCAGAGCCGTGGCTACAAGGTCCACAGTGCTTGGGCTGGCTAGTTTCAGGCAAGCTCCAGTAAGTATATGGAATATATAGTCACAAAAGTGGCTGTGGTGTACCTGAACCTCAGTCGACGCCTTTAAAGGAACATAAAAATTGGCTTGAGCTCAGTGGACCTCTCCTCCTGTCTAGGATCTATCATGCTGCTTTGCAGAGACCTCTCTTGTATCTCCCTTTCTGCTTTAATAGAAGTGCAGCAGAAGTGCATGCAGAATCGACACGGCTAGTCTACTCTTTGACATTTCATAACTTATTTTAACTGAATTTGATTTTGTTAAATTGATATGAGAATTATTTACATTATTTATTGCCATTCAAATTTTTCACTAATTTTCCTACTGTTAATCGGCCAGATTAATGCCAGCTTTTCTAGGATGGACCAAGTCATCTATATTAAATGTCATGAGATGTTATGTTGTTTTTGATTAAGAAGTAGGTAAAATGGTGTTATAAGGAAAATGGACTGAAGTTTTTTGATTTCGTAAGAAGCTATTAACATATGGAATGGTGATTCCAGTGATGGTAATTGGGATGTCATAACTATGGACTGTTAAAAGTTAAAACATTTATTTTATGGTGTTAGGCAGCCATGCTGAATTATGAGATGAGCTCTCCCAGTTGTGTCGATCTTTTTGTGTTGATTCTGATCCCAAAGAACCGGTGAAAAAATAGCAGTGAGGGGAAAATGTATAAAGGAATGAATCTTTCTAAAGTACAAAGAATCATACATGTTTATAGCAGAGAAAGAGGAATAACTATTAGTCCTCTCACAGAAAAGATGTTGTTCAGGACACAGTACAAGAGAGGTTCAGGATCTAGAAAACGCAGGATGGAACTTATTAATGGTGTCAGAATGGAAGGAGCTCTGGTGAATAAGTGTATAATACATGTCTTCTGATATTTGTGGATTAAATCAGGAAGCCATCTTGTAAAGTTCTGTGAAGCCCAGGGGTAAAATCTATGCTGAACTCTATGCCCTGTGACATGTTAGTGATGTTGATGGTTTCCATTTTATTGTTTTAAGGTGATTCCCTGTTGGGACAAAGTCAGCTATGGCCAGGAAGGCAAGGTGTGTAAAGATGTTACAGATATATATATATATTATATATATATATATATATGTCACAAAGGATTAATATTCTTCTGTGGTTTTATTACATATTCTTATTGATAGCATCCATAGTAATATAATATAGTTAGAACAAATACAAGGCAACTATTAATTTGTGGGCTGTAATACCATTGAGGAGCTTCTTAGGAGGTCATAAAGCATGAAAGCAAAGCTTCCCTACTTTGAGTAGTGACTAAGACATCAATGTGGAAATGTAGTCCCATAATTCAGCATTTGTGTTTTATTTTTTTTATTTTTGAACATATATACCCATGTCTTGAATTCAAGTCTGCCTCAGGCAGACGTTTCACATTTATCTGTATGTTTCTGCTTCAGCAACTTCCTTTTTTCTTCCTTGCTATTTTCTTTTTATTTTGTCTCTGAAGGCCTCCATTTTAAGTCCTTAAGATGGTACCAGGAAAAATGGAAGATTTTCCTTGTTGCCGTGCTGTCATATTGTAATAGGTGTGGGTCATGTTACAGTGCTAGCTATGATTAGTATATGTTTAATGAAATTTTACAGTTTCTAATTGATGTCTGATTTTTCAGTGACTTTCAATACTGTTACTTTACATGGACTGTTTGATGAATGTAGTCTCATTACAAATTTTTATCTGTAACTGAGCATTTTTTTTAAAAAAATTGAATATTAAACTATTTGAATAAAATGTGAAAGATTTCTTTAGCTGTTTTTTTTCCCCTTATTTTCCTTTTTTCCTGATTTCCAGTCTCTTGTGAAAATAATGTTTTACTTGAACACGTGTAACAACTGTTAAACCTAATTCATGGTTTCACCTTTTCTTGTGTTATTATTGTGTTTTCTAGCTTTTATAATGCTGGGTTGGCTCTTCTTATACAATTTAATTCTACTAATATATTTTGGATATGAAGTAATTCATATTAGTGAAGTGTAAACCATAATTTGTTTTCAGTGGCTTTAGACTTAAATTGGCAAAACTGTGTATTTCCTTTGTGATGCCATTGAAGATTGTGTGAATTTCTATATCTGAAACTTTTTATTCAGAAAAACTAATTTATTAACCAAATAAGATGTATATGAATTTTCTGTCTATTACATAAGAGTAAAAGAGAAAGTTAGGATACATAACTAGCTTGCTTACACAAAACATTAGTCTAGTGTGAATTAATGAGTTCCTCAGCAGTCTTCTTATCAATAAAGTGCACCAAATGTAGGTGTAACTGCTCCTACTTGTTTACCAGAGATACTGACTCGAGGGTGGAAAAATGCACTCCATTCTTGTGAATTTGTTGAAAGCGCTATGTTATGTCATGGGTCTACCTGTCTGTGGAACAAGATTCAATGAATGAATGAGTACTGGTTCCTGGTCTCCCTTGGAAGCCTGATGGTTAGAATACTTTTGGCAGTAATGCTGTATAAGGTATTTGCTATCTTCTGTGGCCTAGTCTTGATTTCATACTAAACAACACAATGAATGAAATGAAATGAAATGAAATGAAATGAAATGAAATGAAATGAAATGAAATGAAATGAAATGAAATGAAATGAAGAGATTATATTATATTAGTTGTCCTATAACAAAACCATGCTGTTCTTCATAAGCAGCTTTTCTTCTGATGAATAAGTAAGAGGTGAGGTAGGTGCGCTGGAGTATTCAAAGCATGACTGAATTACTAAAAGAGGAGTTACTGCACCTGAGCTGATGACTTCATGCTCATAACAATTGGAAGTACTGTGGTATATTAATCCTTGATAAAGCTCCATTTGAAGTATTGCAGTTAAATTAATTTGGTCTATCATGTTCTGTTGCTGAACCAATGCTGCGCTATAGTTTGAAATCAAAGAAGCAAGCTCTTCTTTATGTTAAGACCTATTTGAGATTTTCTTACAGAATTAACCAGAAGTTGCTAACAACAGGTAATTATGATGTATTAAAAGATGTTATTTGCTTTTCCTTTAAACATGATATTTGAAATATTCTAATTGTTTAATCTTGTTTTTAATACTTAATGTAGTACTAGGCATATTTTTATCTGCTCTCTTTCCTTCTTTTATCATGTTGTGACAGTTTATCAGCTTGAGAATTCTTACTGCTAGACATGAACATGAACACTGAATTCCTGTGTTCTTTTGGTTTGGCCTTACCTGCAGAAAGTGTCCTGCTGTGGAATTGTCTTATCTCCTAGTCTACCACAGCCTAGATTTGCTATTTTTATCATACTTTTGTAAGGAAACTGAATGTTTATAAGTTGATAGAATCATACTATCTGTCTGTTTGTTCCCCACAATAATTCTTGAACCTGTTGGCCAACTTCAGACAAATTTGATAGAGAAGTAGAGGCCTTAAAGATACTAATATCCATGAAAACAGCTGGACTATGTAACAAACCTGCAAAATAGTGCATCTGCTGAGGAGAAAGGCTGCAGCATTAAGTGTGTCCAAGCTGTAATTCATAAGTTCGGCTGCTCACAGAACTACCTGGTTTTGTTGTTATTTTGCATCTATCCATAATAATTTATTTGTTTATTCATTCCATGTTCAACTGCAGTTCAGAGTGTGGAACTACTAGTCACATGTTATTTAAGAATTTTATTTGAAAATTGCTTCATGGGATTACTTCTGTGTAACTTGGTAGGAATCTCCACTCCTTGAAATACAGTTTAGTTTGTGTTTTACAAAGAATGACTGCTGTCTCTTTTTATTCTCATATTAAATTATTAAAAGGTGATATTTTTTCACTTAGAGAAGAATTAGTAGGAAGATAATTGTGGACTATTTATTTTGTGAATTTTGGCCAGAGCAGGAAAATGTTTGTAAAAGTAACTTACTTTATGAGACTTTATAGGAGAACATACATGCAACTGAGAATATGCATGAATTTTGAGGAAGCTTTGCATTTTTTTACATCTAACTACCATAATAGTAGATGTGTATGATAACCAAGGAAGGGAAGAATTTGTATTGAACTGCAGATTGTTAATCGTTTTTCATTTTATGGAGTTTGATGAAAATTTCTTTGTGGCAGAAATTTGTTTCCTTGGAATGGCATTCTGCTTCCCTAGAAGTTCCTCCAGTTCCCAAAGTGTGCATACCTTTGGGCACATCCCTTTCAATTTCAACAGCAAGGAGAGTACAGGACAGAGACAACAGTTCCTGCACTAAGTAACGCTAAATAAAAGTATTTTAAAAAGAACCAGTTAATCTTCAAAACTTAGTCTAGCCAATGCGGTGATGAAACATAGGTCCTGGGGAAACAAATAATGTGGCACATGGTAACAAAGAATGAAGGAAAGGTCATGCAGAGGTGGTTGAAATAATGCCACATGAACATCTTTACTTCAGGCATGTTCTGTTTTTTAAATGCTTTGCTTTTGCAATCTCAGCATTCTTTTAATGTAGAAGATTAAACAAAAAAATCCTTTTAAAAAGTAATCATAACAGCAATTCCATTACACAGATTTACTGATCTCATATGTATCATAATTTTGTGAAATTTAGGTCTGCTCCTCAGACTTCACTGTTCCATCCAACTAGTTGCAACATTATGCTATTGTTATTATGGCACATGAGGAGCTAAAAAACCAATGAGACAGACATTGCAGGTAGACTTAAGAATTATTTGTTATGAACTAATTAATGTATTTTAAATATAATATATATGTGTTACATGTCACTCAGAAAGACCCCTAAGCACTCTAAGCTATGTGTAAAAGAAAATTGCTCTTTTCCACTTGCTTAAATGCACCCTCTGCTGGGGTGAAACACAACAGCTGTGGAGTGCAATGTGATCTGTAAGCACAAGTGTTCAGGAATTCTGTTTTATGGCTCATCTGAAGTGCTGTGAACAGCCAAAATCCAAGTGTGTTCCATTTAGACAAAACTGGAAATTAATTTAGTGTGGATTCACAGTGAAAAATATCACCTGTATAATCTTGAGCCCGTGCTGGTTTTCCTGTGTTAAAACCTGGTTCTACTTGTATATTCACAGGCTAAAAACATACAGTTTCTGATAGTTGCATTTGTATTTCAGAAGTTCCATGTTTGGCAGCCTGCTTTATTTCTGTTAAATGAACTTGAAGATAACATCAAGAAACTGCTTGATGTTGTGTTTGTGTTGAGCCTGTGTTATGGCTGAAAACACTTGGTTTCTTTTCAGAGAAAACTGCAGTCGTTTAAGTTGTTCCTACTTTAAAGAAATGACAACAGAAGACAACTTAAACTTATCTTGAGCTTCTTGTTGCTTCTGAGAGTTGTATTAATTTCCTAGGAGTCTTGCCTCAGGTGGCAATGAGTGCCTAAGTATGAGGACCAGCCTCAGAATCTTCTTTAGAGATAGAACGTACTATTGTGTGTTCTTTCTGATGAATTATTGTTAGAAGCCTTTCAGAAACTCTGCAGGTAGCATAAAGGGTTTGAAAAAGAAAGTGTTTTCCCTCTTCCTGTAAAACAGGAGTCCAAATAGAAGAAAGGTTGGCAGTAGGTATCCATTCAGCAGAGAGGCAGGTTTTGCAGAACACAGAGAAGTTTGGTGAGAAAAAAGTCTTAAAGTAAGAGTAGAAGGAATGTTCCACCCCAAAATGAGTGACTTAGGGATTAAGCCATTTTTTTTTCTTTTTGTTTCAGATCTTTTGCTTTCAGTCTTTTTAATTCTAGCAGGTTTCCAGTAGTAGGTACCATTCTAGAAACCTGGTTGTCTTTCTAAAGGCCGTGCATCACTTAATCATAATACTTTATCTGAAAGACCAGTGAAATAAAGAGACTTTACAAGCAAATAGAATTTTTACTATATATTCTCTAACCATAACGGGATTACTTGACCTCCTGTGTCTTTTGCACACATCAAACTCTATACTAAAGCTCAGTTAAAGCTTGCAGGAGTTCATCCTCTAGGGATTTTCCTTTTGTCTGTCAGTCCACAGATAGAAAAATATGTCCAGTCATATTTAGCCGTATGTCGGCCATCTCTGCCTTTTGATTGTGAATATTCTTACCAAATGCAAAAATATTTTCAGTTACACTGTCTCTGATAATAGAACTCATTTGGTATTTTCTGATTAACAGCTTCTGCAGCTTTCTACTTGTCTTCTTAATAAGAATTTATTTGAATATTCTTTGACCTCAGTAGAGTCTTTCCTAAAGTATCATTTATTTTCCTCCACAAAACTTTAGAGCTCCCTATAAAAGACTTTCATGAAGACTGATAGTTTGCATGGGTCTGAGCTTCATTGTTCAGTGAAACATTCCATGTCTCATGCATCCCTATACACATTGCTTTGTAACCTGTAACTAGAGATCTGCATGGGCATATGCATGCTGCTCCCACTCGGGGCTGTGTTTCAGCTGTCCCTACACAAAAGAATATTTAGCTATTCCTTCCATTTAGCTTGAGTGACAAGTGCTGAGTAAACTCCTCATTTCTAACCATGTCAGTGAATGATGGCAGCCATTATCGCCTTGCAATGTATCTCCCTTTATAAGGCAACCTGTGGCTCTGAGGTGATGGAATATGGTGCTGAGCTATCAGTGAACCTGTTTTTAAAGCACCACCTATGGTTTATTTTTCTTCTCTGACAGTGTATCTTATTTCAACTGACATTTTGTTTGGGTTGGAAAGTTAATGTGAATAACAATATTTCTATCTGAGAAAGCCTTACAGGCTAGCTAAAGTTGCTTGTTGTTCTGATGTGCCTTGATAAGTACAGGGAAGTCTTTCTCTTCTGAATCTCTTCTTCATTTAAGAAGACTGTGTAACAGAACCTGGTCAAAACTGTGCTTGCTAAAATTGTCAAAACTATACAGAATGTCTAATAATTTTTTTTAGAAGTTCTGCATTATATGTTTTGTGATATTTAGACTTGATCCAGCTGAGTCCAATGATTCTATATTGGGGCAATTAAATTAGTAATTTGGTAATCTACTTTCAGATTTTGTAGTTTATTCAAATAGATGGCTGCTACATGGTTACATAAATGTTAGCCTTCTGGGTTAGCCACCTACAAGTCTGCCATCTGACTCCTAGACAACACATTTGCTAAAGGTCTCAGCACTAAAAAATAAAAAAAAAAATCCCCAAACTTCTCTTTTTTACAATTTTGAAATAAATCACTCTTTGTCTTGGTCTCAGTATATTGCAAAATTGAAATCTATATCATTAGAAATATTATCTAATTGCAGATTGGATGAGGGGAAAAATAAGATGTTCTGTAATATGACCAGTGTAAGTTCAGTTTAACTTGGAATTTTCCTACAACTTCCTCCAAATCAGAATGATCTGAGAAGAAATTAATTTTTTAGTGAGATGAGATGCCTTATGGGCATTGTTAGGTTGATACATACAAATATTTGTGTTCTTTCATTTCAGTCAGCAATACTGTCTCTACTTTTGTATCTTCTTATTCCTATCTCTAATTCTAAAGGTAGACTTAGCTATAAATAGTAATAAATACAGAAATTTTGTCACGATTTACTCTAGTACCACTTTCAAGTGACAGCACACAGCATACATAAATTATATGAATTATTGATGTGAGATATTAGAACTTCCCCATCAACTATTTGGTGTTCATTCGGGAGTTTTTACTTCTATCTAGAATACTGGATTGATGGGATAGAGGAATAAGAATACAGATAAGAAATGTAATTTTGTCTTTTCCCCCAGAAGGTAATGCAGCCTCTCCCCTGTTTCAAAATTGTAGAAATACCTCTGCAAATGTTTACCTAGAACACTCGCCTCCATTTACATTCAAAGAATTAATCTGCAGCGTAGTTTATCTCATTCTTAACTGCGCATCTGTTTTGGGCACCACAGGAAATAACGGAACACAAAGTAAATCCAAGCTCCTTTTCTGCTAACTGCCAAAGGGGTGACTGGGAAGGAATTGGAAAATGAGCAGAGTTTTGGCTCCCTTTTCCAGGTTTCTCAAATGTTTTGGCCAATCAACCAGCAAGTGCTCTTCTAGGTTATGATTCCTCTTGCTTTAAGCTTAATGTAGTGTTATGATTTTACCTGATTTATAATCTTATTTCTGGACAGTTTTTTTAGATCCAGACAGTATTTTATAAGGTCATATTGTTAACACTAATAATCTAGTTCATATGGTGTGGATTCTGTGTGTCTTATGATGACAGGAAATTGTTTGTGATTGTTCCACCCTTAGAGAGAGACCAAGTCTAAAGCCTAACCATAGAAAAAGATAAATATTTATCACCACCCTCAGGGAGAATAATTACCAACAAGAACAAAAAAGCTTTAAAAAGACCTATATTAGCCCTAAATAGGTTGCTACAGATTTTCTTTACCATGCAAAGAGTTCCATGTATCACTTGTGCTGGTAGAATTCTGGTCAGATTAATTTTCTAACCAGCTTGTCAAGGTAGAAGTGTCAGATGGGGGAGCTAGGGTGGTTATTGTGGGCAGTAATGAAAATGTCAAGCTTTTGGAGAGTAAATAACAGTAGTTCTCTTGCTTTTTCTTTTTAGTCTGTTCCTCAAAAACTTGCTTGCTGAGTTGCAAACATAAAAATTAAACTTCTGTGTTAGAGGAGTACAAATCAGTATTTATGCAGTGTGCAACTGGCCTGCCTTCCAACCTGCTAAACACAATTTACTTTAGTTTGAGAAATTGATAAAATGTTATCTGTAAGTAGTACACATTGAATTTAAGTAAGAACATAACATTGTTTCTCCCCGTTCTTTTCTTACTGCAGTGTATTTCTTATATGTAATGTTTCCAGTCTTTAATCCTGCTCTCTGAAGGTTCTCAAGGGTGAAGGGGTTTGTTTTGTTACTTTCAGCAAAAGCAGATATTTTCACCAGCTGTAATGCTGACCCATAAATGGAGTTCTGGATATATGAAATATACTGACTTTTATAAAATACCCCTGTGTTTGTTTCAGACTCAAAACACACTTGAGCATAACTCATATATGTGGCTTGCATGCATATACTGTGAATTTTCAAGTCCTAGATAAAGAAATCTAAACATTTTTAAAGGCTCTAGGTGCCCATATGCTTACAAATAAACTCATAATAGTAACAGTTTTCCTGTGGAACAGTTGGCAGTTAAATTGCGTGAGGATTTTTAATCTTGGAGGATTCAGTCATTGTTCATATTCTATGAATTCTGAAACTCCATAAGCAATGTCAAGCATCTGTGCTCACTTTTAAAAGTTGCAATTTCTCTGTTTTTTTCGTCAGCTTTCACCCGTGCATCAGTTAATCCACTGTAAGGGTTTAATTTTGTGTAAAGAGGTATCTTTAAAAAAAACACTACTGTAAAATAGTTTGAGATTTGGCAGCTGTGACTTGTGCAGTAAAGTGAGATTTCAGATTTAATAGATTACTTACATTTCTAGATTCCAGGTTGTTGTCAAATGGTTGTCTTGATCTCTGGAAAAGGGAGGGGATAAGTGGAAATATGTGTCTTTAGCATCAAGTTTGGATTTTCTAGTTTATTGTGACTCTGGGAGAAAGTACCTTTATTTCTAAAAGAAATTAATACAAAAGAAAAATGACCGTGTGTCTGATTTAATTAAAAATATCTTGTATAGCAAATACAATATGAGTTGGATTTGGCTTTGGTATTGTACGCCTGTGACGATTTCATGTATTAGGTTTTTTTCCAAGTAGCCTGCCCAGTACTAATTAAAAACAGTGAATTTAACTTCTATGCTCTTTTGTAAAAATGAAGCTGTTTGGATTAATATCTTGACTATCAACTGCAAAGCATTTCACAAGACTGTGTTGGATAATTTGTGAACTCTTAATAGAAGGGGCTAGCTAATATTTGTGTTGATCATTTGCTTGTTTACCTCCGCAGATTTAGAAGGTGTTTTCAATACTTGATGCGTAAAAATACCTAAAATGATCTAGTTGCAACGTAGCATATAATAAATTATACTACCATTGCGTGCTTTTCTAGGAACTCTTATTTTTATAGCAGCAACAGACTCATTCCTTGGAAATAAAAGAAGTGAAGTAGCCTGAAAAGTATCACATGATGGCACTGTTTCCATTTCCACCTCCAATATTATGAAATAAAGCTATAATGAACTGGTATTAAAATGGTATGTAATATCAATGTACTTTGTATAATTTATGTAAACGAAAAATCTAACCACTGTGGTTATTAATATAGGTATTAAAATGGATGTATAGATTTCTCAGAAAAGTATTTTGTAAAACTTTGCATATTTGTAATATTCCTTATTTTGATGGTAGTGCAAGAATTCTGCACAATATATAATGTTTATGAATGCTGAACTGTACAGATTCGTTTAGCATTGTGTTAGGAAAAAACCTGTTAATTGTTGTGTAAATGAGATGTTTTATTTTTTGTTGTGATTTTATTGTGGAAAGAAAGCTAATGGCTGTCCTTTTTGTATTTAATATAAAGCCTTTTTGTGGTAAATTAGATCATTAATACAGACACATTTTTAAAAAATGCAAATTAGCTTTCTATGAGCAGAAAAGAGCTTAAAGTGTAGTAAGGTCAGAGGCAGGATCAGACATATTTGTAAAATGAATTATATTCAGGTAGGAATATGAGGGAAAATATGAATGTAAAAAAATCAGTGATTTATAGTATATAGGTGTTAAATGTTGTATTATTTCATTTTTAGATATTCTGACTGAATACCTGTAAATGTTTATAGTTTTTTTAGTAATATAAATTAATTATATCTTAAATTAATATTTTCTGTTTGTAGAATAATCAATATTAATTTGTAGCAAGAGAAGACACATTGCTGATTTTTAAAAAAAGAAAAAAAAAAGGTGGTGGGTGTGTTTCTACTATGCTGCAGTTTATTTTAGGGTAAGGTAAATATCCAGTCCCACTATTCTCTCATATAAAAATTAGACTATTTTATACATTTGGCTATTATGGGAATCACTGTGGATGCAAAACAAAACAAAGCCCCTGCAAGAAGAAGTAAGAAAAATACGCATTGGTATTGCAGGGCTAATAGCTGGGGCTTGGATTTATGCCAGAGTGGGTGCTTGCACTCCAGGAACGTCCTCTGCCAGTATAAACTTCTAGTTTGAGCAGCGCGAGGCTCTTCCGTGTCTTTTTTGGTGCGAAAGCAGGGGCAGCAGAAAGTGCAGGTTAATAAAATCTGTTGTGTAAAATTTCACTTCTATCTAGTGAAATAGCAAATGTAACTAAATACAAAAGGTTGTAATAAATTCTTCTGAACTTCACCAGCAGACTGATTTTGCATAATAATAAAAAATGGGTTTGGAACACCTTAAAAAGAATATATTATATACAGTATATCACAACATTTAATTACTAATGAAAATTGCTCCTGTTGCTAAAATCAGTCGTAGAAGCTCACTGTACTCACTGTACTGATCTAGTAAAGTGTTTTTAAAATCGTTTAATATCTTTAATTTGCTTGCTTTAGTTAGTAAACTATTTCCATAATTCTAATTGAACATATTCAAATCTTTTTAGATATCCTGATTGGAAGCACTGTTTCACACAAGTGTTTCAGTGTTACACAACCTCTCTCTCTCGGTATCTGATAGTCCACTCTATTGTATTGTTTTGGAGCAAGAGATAAATGTTATTACTATTATTTTGAATGTTTTTGCAAAGTTTTTAAAATATCTAGGGACATAGTTGGGCTCATGTAATAAATTACAATATATAAGAAAAAGCATTCATTACTCACAGCTGTCTATTCATTTGTGTGTTCCATTTGTTCATGTATGAAGTAAAGAATTTCACAATACAGTAAGTGAAGACTTGTCTGGTCAGTGTATTTCACCATTCAAATTACTTGCAATTTCAAAATGCCAGTGTTACTTTTCAGGACAAATTTCAAACATGCGTAATTCTATGATTATTCATCCAGTTTAATTAATTCAATTAAGTAAAAGTCTGCTGTCAGGTGTTCTTTTAATAATTGAATCAACATGCAGATACATAATAAGCATAAAAGCATTTCTATGGCTGCAGTAAATTTAGATCCAAAAGAATCTGCTATTCCACTACATTTGATATAGATTATTCTATAATATTTCAGTAATGGGTTGCACAAAGGCTGCCTTTTAATTCTTTGCTTTCTCAAATGTCTTTATATATAATGGTTTAAAACAGAAGGTGTTCAAAAGAGGGTGACCTTTTTCCATTACCATAGTTCCTTTCATTAATGCATTATAATTTTCTTTAGAAGTCTGGAAAAAATGTGTATATGTGCACTCTGTAGCAGGTATGAATCAAAGTGTGTTAGTGAAAGTTAAGAATTGTCTGTTATTACTAAAAAAAAAAAAAAAGAAAAAAGAAAAGGGGAGGAAGTAATTTTATTGTTATTTTTACTGTGAAAGTTTAAACAAACCTTACATTTTATACAAAGCAGTTACAGACGTGAAAGTTTTGGCACCTGTAATCTGAGTGAACAGCAGTTGACTTACTCAGATACTAAAAATAATATGCCCCTTAACTAAATTTAAAGCCAATAGAATGTTGTATTAGGCTGGATTGTGTATAGAGGCCAATAATATATCTCTGTCCTCTGCAATATATAACCATAGATGCTATTTTAATAGCATATATATTAAAAAACATGGTAAATGATTCACTTGGCATACTCTCAATGGTGCTTGATGTCATAATTATTGTAAATATTAATTGCTGTGCTAAAAATGTAAGCAGGATGACTTTGTATTAGATGAAAAATGAAAATAGTCTGTGTACGGGTAAATAGATAATCATACAAAAGTAATTGGGGTTTTAAAACCCCAATCTATTCTGCCAGCATGAGCTCGTTTGCATGTTAATCACAAGAGTGATTTCCTACTTCACAAGGAAGTCCACACTCTTTCATAACCACTTTTAATTGCATTTAAAATGTTGCAGGGTTGAGATATTAGAAATGGAGGCGTATCAGTGTCAAATTAATAAAAAAATGTTTCTGAAAATCTTTATAGGCTACAGATTACAATATTATGGGCTTTTTTTTTAGAAAATACAACGTATGTATGAGTATGTATTTTAGTTGAAGCATGTTAAATGATAAAACCAGATTAATTTGTACATGTGTTGTTTCTTTAGAAATTTGATAAATGGAAACCTAATTGTAGCTGGAAAGTATAGAATGCATTTTTATTAGTAACTTGTTTTATAGATTGACTGGTACTTGATATATTCTTTCATTAGTTTCCCATTTATCGATAAAATAGTAAATTAGTAAGAGTTAAAAATGTGTTTTTTAATAAACCATAAGGCAGTGTGATAATAGAAAGATGTATGCTCAGTTCTTTTCAGTTATAAAGCATTTTAACTGTAGTTATATTCAGAGGAATGCAGTTAATGATTTTAATGGAAAATAATTTCTCTGCTTTCATGTATGGATTTCTACTAGTTATTTTGAAACTGTGTACTAAACATAAGAGATACCAAGAAAGCAATTACAGACTAGCATTCATATAATTTATGTATGCTGTATGCTGTCACTTGAAAGTGGTACTAGAGTAAATCGTGACAAAATTTCTGTATTTATTACTATTTATAGCTGAGTCTACCTTTAGAATTAGAGGTACGAATAAGAATAGTAGAAATCTATTTAATGATTCTTTTTTCCCTTAATGTTTGAAGCTGTGCAGTAATAAAAGGACAACATTTTAAGTGATTTTGTGATATTCATATAAGATTCAACAGAGCTTCCTCTGTAATCTGTAAAAGGCCAATGTCAAAGTAAAGACAAAATGACTTGTTCTCTGAAGACAGGAATGAAGAAATGTAGCTCTCTAATAAAATAGTGTAAGTTCACAATAGTTACAATGTGATCAGTCTCAAAGATACAAAAACTAATTTTTAGTCAAGCTGTTAAAAATTATATATTTAAGAAGATGAAAAGTTTGAGGATTAAAGAAAAATCACTCACAATTTTAAAGAGGGTATATTGGCTTTCATCACCAGGTGTTCTTTCTAATATAAATTACCAAGATGATGTTTCCATAACATAGCTTGGGGTGCTCTGGAGATTAAAACTACCAAAACAGACCTATTAAATTTTTCATAGGGAGGGTCCACCAGGGATAATAAGCCAATATTCCTTGTCCCATATTCCAGATGTTTTATGTAATTCTGCATCTTTCTAAACCTAAATCGTAGCTTTTCCAGAAAAAATGGACTATGGAGACTGAGATGAAAGGCACGAACTGTTGAAATGTTAATTTTACTATCTGCTGTTGAGGTCTGTTACCTTTTTTGTATTTTTTTTCTTACTCCCAGTAGCTCAGTTCTGTTTTATGAATGTTGTGGTATTTCAGTTGTTTGAAGTTTTGAAACTTGGAGCATGACTTTGACTTAGCAAAACACAATGCCACATGGTGTGTGACACAGTGATGGATGGTCTTTGATCCATATGATTCACACTCTTTCTACTTTCAACTTGCTTCTGGATTATAAAAATAAAGTTTAAGAGTAAAATGATCATAAGAATAATCTTTATAACATAAAGCCAGCATAATTATAAATAAAATAATGCTCTTTAGTAATTTGTAATTTAGTAATAATGTAATAAGCAATAATATAGCTGGTTGATTTTTTTCACATAGACCATGGACATTTAGAGCTGATATTGGGGTTATTGCACAGTTACAGAATATTTCTTCATTGCTCTGAAACAGTTAACACTTTAAAATAAAGTACTGCTGTGCTTCACAGGTAAGTTGGCAAATGTGATGAAATAAATACACCAGGCGATCTCTGCAGATTCCCACTCCTTGGTCTCCTGTTCTACTCTAGTGATAACTGACCAGCAGAAAAGCCCATGAACCGTTTTTCCTGTTAGATTTTGGAACAAACATAGATCTGGTCTAAGTAAACTAGTGTCTAATTGTTTTTTGATCCAACATAAAATATAGATGGCAGATTGGGATTATACAAGGGGAAAGAAGGAATGCATTGTAAAGGGAAATTCAAACCCCATTCAGGGGCTGTTCTGCAAACAGCTAGATACACCTGGCTGCTGACTGGTCCATGGCTTTTTTTCCACTGATCGATTGTTTTCAGCATAGTTGTTCAGATGTATTGTTCTCAGACAGTTGTCTTTCACCACTTGACTTCTTTTATTAAAGAGTTTCCTAAAACTGTTACTTTTATTCTTTATAATTTATTACATTGCAGTTTCTGAAAGTAAGACTTGTATGCAGACTTGTGCTATTAAAGGCTAATGCCCTGATATAAATACTTAATGAATCCTTATCATTGTCTTGCATTTGATGTTCCTGATCCTTCAGCAATTCAGTTCTTACCAGTTCTCTCTCTTTTCTCCTTTTTCTTTCTTTCTTTTTTTTTTTTTGATGGAGAGTATTTAACTTCAATTTTTTCTAGAAGACTGGAAAATGAGGAAGATGATGGTATCATGTACTAGGAAAATGCAGAAAGTTGTAGGAGAGAGACTATTTGCTAAAATTTTAGAATTAATTTAAATTAACCAAAGTTGATTTTACTTGCTTTCCTTTGGAAAAAAAAGTCAGGTTTTATTTAAAAAATATTTTCATCCCTTCAGCTTGAAAGTTCCTATTCCTTTTTTTTTAACCTCCAGCTCTTTTAGGAAAAATTGCAGGGAGAAGTGTGATTATCCTCCTGAGTCTAAACTAAGAAACCAGGTAACCTGTGTCTCTGTTCCATACGTTTTTGGGAGAAAAGGCTGGGGAAATTTATTTTTGGCCTTTTTCTACATCATAAAGAAGGAAAAAAGTGAAAAACATAAACTCTTTTATGTAAGTGTTTTTCACCTTTGAGAAGAAACAAGTAGGAAAACATAAACAATTAATTCCTAAAGAGATTTCCTCCTTTGCCATATGATGGTTGCACTGCCTTAAGGTACGCTATATATAATGCACATGAAACAGTTTGTTTCACTGTTTCATGAAACTCTGCGTCAGTTCTCAAGCATGCACTGAGCCTTTCTAAACCTGTCATGTTTGGCCATGACTTTAAACCAAGTTTATTTAACAAGTCTTTGTAAAAACAAATTTATAGGAGGACTTCAGTAATCTAATTGTTTTGCTGGTTCTGTAACTTTAGAGAAAAAGGTCTTCCTGGGAAAAATAGAGGCACTTCAACTTTTTTTTTTTTTTTCTTGTCACTACTTGGAAGATTATTAAATCTCTGAAAATGAAATGTATTTGATTTTATTCTTATAAGCAATATTAATAAAAGTTATGTTCTTTTACACACTCAATATTTTTTTTTTTGTATTTTATTTTCTACTTTTGCCATAGCTTAAGTATTAGGGCTGAAAAGTGGGGCAAAATGATCCTTTTATCTTTTAAACATATACAGTCAGTGATTCTAACCATTTTCCCTAATCTGTTTCCATAGTTTGTTTCTACTTATTTCCTAGAGGCAGTATGATGTGATTGTTCTGCCACAGTTTAGTTATTATGAATTTAGCACAGATTTTAGCTCAAGTCCTTTAATGTCTATTGTTAATAAAAGCAGCAGAGTTCCTCAGTTTGGGTAGAAGTTTTATGAGTATGTGGCAATGTAATGGAGAGCATTTGAGTTGGATGGCTGATAGCTCATGATTTTCAGTTGAGACCAGTATCTTCTGGCTTGTTCCTGAAAAAAATTCTTCCAAAAGTGCTACATCTACACTTGATTTTTTTGTTTTATACTTTGTTTTAAAATAAGTTTGTGCTGTTCACTGTGGTGAAGACTTTGGAGTCTAAACCTGTACAGAGCATAGTTCATTTTCTTGAGGAGAATCACACAGATGTACTCTTGCTACAGTAACAAATAGGAGTCACTGTGGGACAAAGGGAGATTTGTGTATCCAGGGTGTCATTGTACAGAATAAGAGGCCAATAAACTACCTTATGTGTAGGACAAGTAGGTTTGCCAGCTGATAGAGCTATTCCATAGGATGGGTGTTAAGAGCAGTAGAAAGCCTGCCTATGTGAAGCAACTGAATTTAGGAGGCAAAATCTCTCTTACCAGAGTTCTTATATTTCTTGTAAAAAGCCCAAACTCTTGGACTTTTGGTAAAGATGTATAAGGGAGGAGTAGTATAATGTTAGGAATAAATGAGTAAATGTGCTTTTGTTGTTTTGTGCACACCACTTTTGAACACTGGTATGTTTTCCTCTCTCCTGCCTGTGTTTCACAGGTACGGCTACAGATCACAGAATCACAGAATCACAGGGGTTGGAAGGGACCTCAGGAGATCATCTAGTCCAACGCCCCTGCCGAAGCAGGTTTCCTACACCAGGTTGCACAGGAAAGCGTCCAGATGGGTTTTGAACATCTCCAGAGATGGAGACTCCACATCCTCTCTGGGCAGCCTGTTCCAGTGCTCTGTCACCCTCACAGTAAAGTTTTTCCTTAAGTTTGTGTGGAACTTCTGGTGTTCCAGTTTTTGTCCATTGCCCCTTGTCCTGTCACTAGGCACCACTGAAAAGAGCCCAGCCCCATCCATTTGGCCCCCACATTTCAGATATTTATAGACACTGATAAGGTCCCCTCTCAATCTTCTCTGCTCCAGGCTGAAGAGTCCCAGCTCTCTCAGCCTCTCCTTGTAAGGCAGATGCTCTAGGCCCCTAATCTTTGTGGCCCTAAATCCAAACTTCTTCACAAGGAAGTAGTAAATTAAAGTGTACTTCTTGTAAATAGTCCTACAGAACATTGTGAATATCAACTTAGATTTATTGTTGTAATGCTAGTGTATAAAATCAGTAGGTATCGAAGAGACCCAGCCATGAGTTACATAGGACGTGGAGGAAGAAAGAGAAGGTAGTACATATAGGCAGGTGGAGAATGATGGGGCTGCACTGACACTGTTAAAGGCCACCCCAGTCATCAGTCTTTGAGCCCAAGCAGGTTATGTGGAGTGACTTGTGCCCATTTAGAAAAAGTCCAGCCCGTGGTTGAGCAGCCTGACACTGTGTGTCCTGCATGGGGCATGTGACCTGGGTCTCTGTGAGCCAGGACCTGTTCTCCATCCCCAAAGGAAAGTGGCACAGTGTCTTCTGTCCTTATCTCTACACTGTCTTTTTCTTCACTGCCCATCCCTACTGCCCAGCCGGGGAGGCCTCTGCCATACTGTGTGTTGAGAGCAGTCCCTGCTTTGTGCAGCCTTACTGCCTGTGGCTGGGCATTCCCTAGGACCCTGCTAGTCGACACTGACCAAGACTAAATGGTAATGGGCAATTGCAGTATGATGCCTGACTCTGTGCTGTTTTCTGAGTCTAGCTTTTGAATCAGGTATCTTACCACTGTGGTTTAAGGCAGAGTTAGTATTTTTGGGGGGGAACTGTTGGTTCAGAGTGCCTGAAAACAATGTGGCCATTGTCTTGCAGCACGTGAGATTCTTGCAGAATCATGCTACAGGCATGTCCCTTTAGGGCACCAAGGATGACATGGTTCAGCTCCATGCTGTTGACTTGGAGCAGACCCAGGAATGGATTGACCTTTTAATTGTGTCTGGATTTCTGCTTGAAAACAACTAGTTTTGTTGCTTACCTTCTTGGTAGTGGCCGAGAAGCTCAACATGAGCCAGCAATGTGCGCTTGCAGCCCAGACGGCCAACTGTATCCTGTGCTGCATCAAGACAATTGTGGCCAGCAGGTCTAGGGTGATTCTCCCCTCTACTCCGCTCTCATAAGGCTCCACCTGGAGTTCTGTGTCCAGTTCTGGAGCCACCAACACAAGAAAGACATGGACCAGTTAGAACGAGTCCAGAGGACGCCACGAGGATGATCCAAGGGCTGCAGGACCTCTCCTATGAGGACAGGCTAAGAGAGTTGGGGCTGTTCAGCCTGGAGAAGAGAAGGCTTTGGGGAGATCTTATAATGGTCTTCCAGTACCTGAAGGGCCTACAAAAAAGCTGGGGAAGGACTTTTCATAAGGGCAGTTAGTAATAGAACAAGGAGAAATGGCTTTAAACTGAAAGAGGGTAGGTTTAAGTTAGATATTAGGAAGAAATTCTTCACTGTGAGGGTAGATCAGACACTGGAACAGGTTTCCCAAGGAAGTTGTGGTTGCCCACTCCCTGGAAGTGTTTAAGGCCAGGTTGGATGAGCCTTTGAGCAACCTGGTCTAGTGAAAATTCTCCCTGTTGATGGCAGGGGGGTTGGAACTAGATGATCTTTAAGGTCCCTTCCAACCCAAACCATTCTATGATTCTATGATTCCAGAAGAAAGCCTATAAATTAATTAATGTACATGAAATGTGATGATTAGAGAAAGGACATGGATGGGTGCCAGTTATTTTGCAATGTGAATGTGTCTTATGCTTTTCATTATGTTAGTTCTATTTTTTTTTCTGGTTTGCTCTATTTGCTAAAAATTTAATGGAGGACCAGGGAGAAGAAACTTAAGAGGTATGAGATTAAGTTTTATGGGAAGAAATTGTGAGGGACATAAGAGAGAGTTGGACCAAATGTCCAACCAAAATAGGACAGAGTTGCTCCTGTAAAATGTACTGAAATTCCTCTCAGGGAGCTGCTGTTGCAGCAGCTGCTGCTTCTACAGATTCTTCTCACCATCTAGCTCATGTCTATGTTCCCCATGCATGTTTCTTTTTTTTTTTTTCTTATTCCTACTAAAGATCTTCTAAAGGGATCTCTCCTCTTTAATTCTGAGTTGGGAGAAGGAGAGATCTGGAGGTGGGATTGTCCTGATTTGACTTCCTTTGCCTTGACCTTCAAGAATCCCTGCTTATCTGGTGCCTCCTCTCCAGCAGCTGCTCTTGCCTTACAGCTCAGGAGCACTCTCTTCGTGGTGGCCTGGAAGTGGAAACACTTGGGGAAGCTACAGGTGTTGTGGTATTTAGTGAGGCCAGTTCTTGTCATGCTGTTTCAGTTATTTTAGCTAATGTTACTCTTACTTTTAGGAATTATTTTTGTCTTCATTTGTAATTTGATATGATAGTCTGTCGGTGAAATGAGGATCGTACATATTCATTTCCTCTTTGAAACTATGGAAACAGTCTGGCTTTCAAACATATTTGCCATGTTATTTATTTTGCCCAGCTCAGACAGTGTGTGTTGGGGTGTTGGTTTTATTTTGTTTTCAAGAAATGAGGACCATGTCCTCATCTGTGCTTATGAAGGGATTGAACCTGGTTGAAAAATGAGTTTATTAAAATTTCTTTTTAATTCAGCAACATTCTCATTGGATTGAACATTTAGTAACTGGACCACAATTTGACATCTGTAATAATCTCTAAATATGGTAATAAAAGAAGAGCTTTTTTTTTTTTTTTGTGAAAGTCAGGTGGGAAGAGGAATCCTCCTTTTCTAACTAGACATGCACTTGTGTTAGAGCAGTCACTCTAGCCTCACTGCACATGGCTTGATGATAGGGGGCTCAGCTGCTGCTGCCATCTAGAGATGGTGTGAGGGAAAATAGGGCAGGCTGGGTTCTTCATGGGTGTTGCAAATGGCGTGCCATCACCCTGCAGCTCAGAAGAGGAAATGAAAACAGTCATCCCATTCCTGTAGGCACAGTTTTGAACCATTCTCTTTTTATTTTGGGGTTAGATTTTCACAGGTTGACACAACATACACAACTGATCACTGCCTTGCTATGAATTCTGATGTTGAAGTTGAGAACAGGTCAAAAGAAGGTCTCCTCAGTAGCCATGGTTATATATGTGAAGAACTATGCAGGACTCGTTAAAAGTTTGGAAAAAATAAATTATCTCATTGGCTTGAGCTTTTTCATATACTTGCAAGCTTTTTGCATCTTTCTCGTGTTCCGTACAAGATAGATGCAGTTAGATCAGTGCATCTTGTATGGTTGTTAAAAAGAATTGAAGTAGATGTAATTGCTGGTTATTGTTTATTGCCAACAGTTAAAATAGTCACTCATTGCTATTTAGGCCAACTACTTTTCTGTAGTTTATTTTACATCAAACATTTCTGGTCAGATCCAGAGCTTGTGTGTTCCCTAACTGAGTATACCATTTTGTCTGAAAGCCCAGTCTTTTAGTGTCCTCCTTTTTACTGTATCTTTCTTCTGGTCAGTGTTGTACTGTTTGCTTGGCCTGCTATGGATATTCACTGGGATAGGAATACAAGTAGCTTTGATTAGCATGGGTTCTCCTGTGCTGTGTGCTGTAGAAAAGCAAAGATACTCATCTGTTCCCTTAAGAAGATTTACAGTCCTCTGGGACTCGAGCTACCCTAGGACTTTACTAGGGTATAAGTGATGTCTTGCCAAACATGTATGAAGCTACAGGAGATCTCCTTTTCCAGACAATGGTACTTCTATATGTTTTTCCGTTTCTGTGTTGTGATTCTGTCCTCTGCCATGTTGTAATGTTTTGTTCATTTTCATATCTGATTTGCTATCCAGGAGCACACTTAGGAATGTTTGAATATTATTATGATGGTTATTCCATCCCATTCTATCCAAGATTTTAATAATTTTGCTTCTAGTTGAAAAAGTTTGTGTTGTGCTGCTGAACTGATGTTTTTAATCTTCCTGAAGGTCTTTCTTTAAAACAGTAATTTTTATGTTTACATTGGTGGTTTTCAGCATTTTCCAATTTATTACAAACTGCCAATTTTGGTACTGATATTCATGTTCACTTCCAGAACATTAAGGATCTCGGGTAAGATTACTACTAACTAGGTGCTCTGATATATCAGTAAACTTCTTTTCCATCCTCTCCTGTGCTTTCTATCATGTATCATTAGTCCGTTTGTTCATATCCAGTCATATTCTGCTCAATGTGAGTGCCATGCATAAAATTTTGCACGAATTTAAGATCCTACAAAAGTAATATTTCAGTATATGAGGACTTTTGCATAGTCCTAGATTTATTCACTATCATAGACTTAATTTTTCTACATCATTTTATGTTTAATCATGCCTTTGACATTCCGGTTTTGTTTATGAGAGAAAGTGTATGAAAGGTTCTTCAGGATTTTTTACTATTGGAATACAAGCTTGTGTTCTGCATAAGACGGGGCACTTTGCAGTGAGGTTTTATTTTGTTACCCAGCAGATATTTGAGTAAATTAAGGTATCCTGTGAATACAATGCCTTTAGTTTCTATGAAGTATTAATATTCTTGGAAGATTTTTAGTTTTCCTACCTGATCTTTTGGTCTTCAGTAGACACTCATTTTTATTTTCAAATTATTCTATTTCCTTACTTAGATGAGATCACTGCTACAAAATTTTACTATGCCTACTTCTTCTTTTATTATGTATGCTTAAATTTTCAAATTACATTCTTTTGCAATGTAAATATGATACTTTTAGTGGATAACGTTACAGACTGCACCTCCTCTTGAGCTTTATGCAAACAGAAGGGTACATTTTGGTGAGTAACTGTATTGTCTGATCTGATGTCCAGTTCCTTGTGACCAGATATCTACAATGTAGATACATTAGTATGAATGGTAGCCAGGTCACCATGCGTTCCCATAGCCACCATAAAATAGCTGCATCTTTGTCTTAAAAGATAATGGTGACTGTACCCTGGAGGTGCTTTTGGAGTTGGATTGCAGGAGAGTATAATAGGCAATCACATTTCATATGGAAAGGCAGTTATTTTATTCAAGCAAAAAACATTGGTTAGAGGTCTTCTTCCTGTGACGGGCAGATCAGTTAAGATAGTCCACTGGAGATTCAGGTAGCTACTGAAGTTTTAAAATGCTGCTCTATCCATAAACATTTTGTGATTAATTTCAGTGCTAAAGAAGGGAGTGGTTTTTTTTTCATCTGAGTGTCTGTAGGTTCAAACTGCAGTCACTGGACTTTCATGTGATGAAGTGAAGAACCTTCTGTTTATCACATGCTTTTACCCTTTCTTTTTGAGACCTTGAGTAGAGGAATACTCCTGGAGTTCAATATATAAGAAATGTTTTCATGTTACCTGGATTGTGGATTGTCTTTTAAACTCCTCCAATTTATGGTGAACATTAGAACTGGTCACAGTGGTCTGCAATAATTATGTTACCTTGGGATTTAGAAAAGCATAACCTTACTTTTCCCATTCTTTATGCTGTCAAGGGTCTTCGCCCATTTGACCAGTGTGTCATGAGACTTAGCTATGCATTGTAACTCCAAGTCTGTAATTTTTCTAAGATAGCATGTTTCATCCCCTGAATGTGGACTTCTGCCTTTGTAGCTAGAAGTACAGCTTCACACGTGTGATGGTAGAAAAAAAATTTCTTTTAAGCAGAGCATTTTCAGAGATTCAGATCATTTTATTCTAGTAGCTGGCTCTCCTCATTATCATTTGCTGTGTTGTCAGTGAACATCATCAGTAATGAATTTACATTTTCCTGAAGGTCGTTGATAAAAGTGTAAAGCAGTACGAGACCAGTAACCTATCACGGCAGATCTCTTCTACAAATGCCCTTAATATAACTCTCTGTTTGGAATTACATTCTGAGACTTACTGATTTGCCTGTTTCTAATCCATTCTAATCCATAACATATTTTTGATGTTAATTTTGTATCATTCTTGCTTTGAAGTCCTGGAGTGGTGCTCTGCAAGCTAACACACAGAAAGTATTTTTCACTGAAGTCAAGTGGGATAGTTTGCTTAAAACCAGGTGTAAGTAAAAGATGGCTGTAGATCATATGCCTGAATATTTTGTTTGAACACACAGTGATGAGTTTTTATTGCTATAAGCAAAGTTACTTTAAAAATTCCTAACCTTTATATTTAAGAATCATGATGCTGTATTGATATGTGATATAAAAACATGGAAACAGTCTATATTTAGAGAAAATTCTTTCCAATTTTACTTTATATGACTTTTGCAATTAAGAGGAACGATACTTCTAGATTTAAGTTAGTACTAGAAGAATCTGATTTGAGAAAACCTGTTATTGAAAGTTTGAAATAAACTTGACATGTTTGCTATGCAACTTTAAAATAAAAAATACATAAAAGCATCATGATCACAGTGTGTAATACAATTGCTTATGAGCTACTTATAATAAGAGATATTGAAGAACTTTACATACGCTGTTAATATTCTGTCATTGAATTGAAGTTCACAATAAAGTTCAGCTCCTGATTTTTATTATTATTACTATTAATAGTCATTAGTAATAATTATTAATAAATAGTAATGTAATAGTCTGGAAGTTGGACTTGATGATCCTTATGAGTCCCTTCCAACCTGATACATTCAGTGATTCTACAGCTTTATAATACAGTTGTGTTTCTGTGTTTTGTGGGGTTCCATTTATTTAATTGTTTGCTTGTTTGTTTGCTTCCTTTTTGTTGTTGATTTTTGGCTTTTTTTTTTTTTTTTTTTTTTAAACATACACTTTATATATGTGGAAACTTGTGACAAAATATGTGGCTGGAAAATGTGCAGACTTTTGTTTCCTGGTATATGTGGTATTTATGACTCCTGGTAGGCTTTTGCATTAGTACTGTTACAGGATTAATAAGAAAGCAGCTCTATTCTTAGCTCATATTTAATTCTCTGTATTGAGCTGTGGTACTATGGATTATTTCAACTCCGTGTAGTGTTTCAAGAGCAAGCTAGAGTTTATTGCCAGGTGGCAGGAATGAGGCATATGAACATTTTATGGACAACAGATGCAGATAAAGGGAGGAATTTATCTCATGCACTGTATACTTGTTTGGCTAAGAGATACAGCCTCTAGTAATTCCTCTATGCTGACTGATATCGGACAATTAAAAGCATATAAATTACTGCAAAGAGAGAATAATCATAACTTCCTATGCATAAAATACAAAGTTGCTTCTCAGAAGCATTGCAGTGAAAATTTTTCTTTTACATTGTGTAAGAAAAGCATAGAAGAGTGAGGAGTAGGAGGAAAAAAAACCTCTTGGGTCTCCTGGTCCCCAATTACTAAATTACACTATATTTATAGTAAAGGGTTATCCCAATTGCATAAGATTTTAAGAATGCTGATATTTTAGAAATTAAATAAATATGTAATAGAGATACAAATGCAGTTGGCTGTTTTGTTACAAATAAATCCTTATTGACTTTTGAGAGAAAGTTTGAAGCTATAACCTATTTTGCTTGGATATACTTTCCCCCAGATACTTTCCCCAGATAAAACAAACCTGCTATAGTCCTTAGATTTATAAAGTAGTTGCACAGAGCCCGATACCTAGCTCAGTTACAGCTATCATATTCAGGCCACTAAAGTCCACAGAGTTGTATCAGAGTCAGTGGAAAGAGAATCAAGTCCATAAAGTACCTTGGCTGTATTATCTGCTGTTTATTTCTGCTGCTGAGTCTTAGTTAAAGAAAGCTTTTAGATTGAGGAAAACAGATGGGTATCATTTGGGAAAGATAGAAGTGAAATATTATATTCTGATACATTTTACTGAAATAAAATGTCATGACATACATTACAAAGTCATGGTCATTCTTGAATGGTATTAGTAATAGAGTTTAAAAATTCTTCCTGAGAATACATTTTCTCTGTAAGTGGGCTTAATATTATATTTTTGCAACTAGATTTCCTTACTGCTTTTTTTTTTTTTTTAAGATTTCTGTAAAAACAAACTGAAGTGAAATTTGATAAACCTCAACCCTGAAATTATTTTTAAACAAAGTTTCGCTGGTGACAGTTTATTTTCTTAAGTAAGCAGATTCCATATGTGGTATTAAGTAAATAATTTTGTGATTTGATAGTGGCATATTGGGGTGAGACATCCTGTAATGTAACTATGTCTGAAGTTATTTACTGTTTTTCCTCTGCCAAATTGTGATTGTTTAGTCTGCTAGCACTTGTACTAAAGGTTTTTCTGGGTAGTGGTTAGCCGTTGTTTTCAAAGCAAATGTTAAATCTAAGAAGACATTTCTTTAAAAAAAAATCCTGTTCTGGCAGAGGAACTTTATTTGTGTTCTTGTTCAGTGTTCCTTTACTGTTTTCAGTATGGCTGTTGAAATCTATACCTCATATGATCTCATTGTACTGCCTGCATTTCATTAATGAGTGACTCTGTTTAGGGCTTGGGGAGTGAAATATTTTTCATATGACACTACCCAATATGAGTGCCGTGCACCAGCTGCAAAAACCACAGACCATCTGATTTTGTGGCTTTTGAGGGTGTGAAAAGTTCAATTGCTTATACTAGGGCTTATATCCATATGGAAACGGAACTACTGTAGACTTGGAAGAAAAAAGAGAAAGCCAAGTTCTTAGCTGTGGTTCAAACAGAGATGCAAAATATGTATCTTACAATGTTAATGAATTAATATTACTATATGGCATTGGAATATTTTTGAAATAATAATGTATATTACAAATTTTGCCACATAATGCTATTTTTAAAGAAACATGGCAAATGTGGAAATTGAAAAGTAAGTTTGTGGTTTTGGTGAATAAAGCTTAATGTGCTCCTGAATGTAGTGCCTTCATAACTGCTTCATCAAGATAACATGTTGTTGATACTTAAATATGTTTACCTTTCTGTATTGAGATTCCTCCTGTCCTTTCCTTGTCCAGAAAAAGAGAAAGCAGTCCTTTAGAGTTTGGGTGGGCGACATCCAGATTATCCAGAATGCAAGCTAAAAATACTTTTAAGAAATTGCATTTCAGTCACAACTTGGGAAGTTTTAAAGTAGTTTTGAATTTGCTAAGTCAAAATATGAACAATCATACTAGTTGTCAGTGTTCTGTGGTTCCTCCTTCTGTAGAATCAAAGTATAAGCAACTGTCTGTGGATCCATGGAGTAGTGTGTCAAACACATTTGCAATAGCTTAAAAGCTTGCTCTTTTAAATGACCAAGTAAGATAAATAAAAAGAAATTGTAAGATTTTTACTAGTCTTAAATTCTATGGTCAATTTTCTATGTGTTCTTTAATACAGTGACATTTATCATCAGTAGAACTGCTTCCAGAAGTAAATTATTTTCTTTTGCATAAAGCCATAAAAGAATAAACACCAATATTCTGGTTAGGAATTGAACAACTGGTAGTAACTATATTCCTATTTCATGATACATATGAGGTTGGCATAGTAGTCAGTGATTTCAGATTAATCTGATGATTGTGTGTGCGTGTTTTCCAGAAAAGGTGTGCCTGATATTTCAGAAGGGGAAAAGTTAAAAGGCATTTTAATGTTTCTAATGAAAAAGCACCAATCTTTGCTCATAAGCACATCAGCAAGATTTTTTTCACAGTGTATCAGCAATTTTGAGAAGCATTTTGAACTGTTCTCTGAAAGCAACAGAGAAGCAAACAGTAAAAACTGTAATCTGCTGATGACAAACACACACCCCTCCCCAACTGCTGCTGTTTGGGTCATTTAGTCAAGGAACACAGTGAATTTCATTATTTATATCCTGAACCAGATCATACTGAATAGGATGATATACTAATACTGAATACCAAATAGCAACCAGCACATGACCACGTCCTAATCTGAATCTTGTTTGAACAGATAGGTCCAAAAGCTGAAGAGTTTTATAAAATGTCATTCCTTTCTGTGAATAAAGCATAAACACAAAGTAGTGCTAAATTTGTCATATACTTCCTTCACTGTGACTCATCTTTCCAGCTCTATATATAGGTTCTGTCATAACTGAAAAAGTGCTTTTTGTTGACAATAAGCCTCAACAACAGGTTTCTCTGTGAACCACTGTTGAATAGCGCTTAGCTGCCAGCAGTGGAGCAGCTATTCAGAGTGTGGTTATGAAAACCATGACTGAGAGTTGATTCCACTCATAATGAGGATCAGATGTAAGAGTAAGTATATAAGTATTGTAGCAATGCATATTGCCAACAGAGAAAGAAAGAAAACAAAAAAGATAGCTTTTAGCTCTTGCAATGTCAGTTAAAAAAATTAGTTTCATGAAATCACAAGTTGTCCACCTCAAATGTTGATATTTGGCTTTTATGTATTAGGAGGACTTTAAAAATAGATACTCTTTATTATTTTTATCTTTATTATTATTATTTTTATCTGATTATTGGGCTCTGAACTTTTTAGGTTTTAGGCTTTTAAACTTTTAATTTGTAGCTGTGAGAGCTGTGTGGTGTGTCAGTTTAGGGTGAGAGAGAGGTTGGGAGGTTGAACTAGTCGTCAAAGAGGCAGCATAGTTGTTAAAAAATTAAAATTATTCTTCCTTTTCCCATACAGAAGCTAAGGAGGTTGGAGTTTATTGATCAGGACTCAAAGCCGTCCAAGTTTGTGTGATGTAGAAGGCTAAAACAAGGTGTTTGTAATAAAATTGTAATTATAAATGGTACTTAAAATGACCAATTATTTTTACCTTGATGAAATCCTGGTCTGATAATATTGGGAATTTAGCAGCTAAAGATTACTCTGTTAGTTTGATCTATTGTGTGCTAAGAGAATTGATAAAAAACAGAATTTTGTATTTATCTAGCCTTTAGGAGTAACATGGAAAACTAAAATGTTAAAATAAATACATCTGTAGAAGAGGTGCAGTACCCCCAGCAAAGAGTTTATGCAGAATATTTGAATTTATATAAGTCATTACTTTTAAAGTTTTCTATATCATCATTTTCATTAAAAGTTAAGTAATTGAATTATTAATAGTTATTTTTTTTTCCCTTTTTAAAAAATAATGGTTTTATGTACTACACTTAAATTTTATAGAGGCTAAGTAATAGGAAAAATAAGTATGCAAAAAACTTTTGGACATAGAAAAAATCATTATAGAAATTTATTTTCAATTTTTTTTTTAAAGCATGAAGAATATAATTTTAGAGCTCCATACATTTCTTTTAAATTCAATAGCAGATCTTTTTAACTTTGGTAAAAAAAATTAACCCTTTCGTTAAAAAAACACTTTTAACATATTTTTCATTTTCTTGGTGAGATACTTATATGTAGTAAAAATAAGGCAGCTACGAACCTTGTTTGCAATGTTAAGATTAACTATAAATAAAATTTCCAGTGGAGTGAGTAATGTTAATACAATTCCCAAATTCTAGGTTCTGTTTCTGAATAACTAGATGATAGTATTATGAGTCTACAAATAAATGTCAATAATTTGGTTGCACTTTATTATCCACTTTTCTAAATTAAAACGAAATAAATTGAAATAGCAGGTTCACTAAGTTCATCTTAATATTTCACAGGTGCAAATCAAACTAAAAATGTACTTGTTGAATTCATTGCTTTCTCTCGATTTATTTTATGACATTAATATCACATTAACTTCTAGATAATCTTATTTTTATGAGGCATTCACAAATCTTTTCCCCATACATGTCACTAATCTAGCATCATCTTAATATAAGTTGTTTTGTTCTGTGATCAGATGCTCTTTACTTTTGTTATGCATACCAAGTAATTATAACTTTGTAATTATGGTTTTAGTTTTCATTTGTATGGGGAGTGCATTCTTGAGGCGTATCTCCCAATCATCCTTGCTTCTGTGCCTGGATTTACATTGGAGGGCTGTCTTGGGTTGTGTGGATTGGATGCCTTTAGATAAAAGTAAACTGAAAGGTGCTCTCCAAGAGCATATCAGGTGAGCTCCATCATCTAGAGAACATGCAAGACATGGGACCACACTAAAGTAAAATCCACCAAGGGATATATAAAGTGAATGATGAACCTGCAGTATGGGTCATATTGGTCCACTCCTGTTACTTTGCTTTTTAACATGGACATCATTAATGAAGATCTCAGTGATTGCTTGAGATATGTTTGTCATGGAGACTTTTCTCTGGTATATTCATGCAATAACAGAAGCTTCTATTTCAGCCAAAATAATACATTTATTGTGCAAGTAACCTTGTTTTTAAAGATCTTTGTTAATGTTATAAAATAATGCTCAAAAATGTGGGAATGTAGTTAGTGCAGTCCTGATTTAGTCCTTTGGGGCGTACAAGCTGTGATTCGGTCACATTACGTATAGTTCTGCACGGCTCCTTGCTTCATTCAGTTCTCACGATATTTGGTGGCTAATAAGAAGCTACCCAGTATTTTAGTTCAGCATCAGTAATGTTTGACAGTTTCCCTTGTTTATGGCACATCATTCAAGCTGTTCCGTTGAACTTCTCTGCATTACTGTTCACTGTAGTTTGCAAACGCTTTCTAAACATTTCCAGAATAATTTTTACAATCATTTGAGGAATATGTTGGTATTATTCCTGTTCTGTGAATGGCAAACTAAGACACAGGAGCATCTGTGATCTATTTTTTTTTGGAGTAGTGAGTGTTACAAAAAACTTTGTCCAGAACACCGCTTTCATTGACATCCTGTCATGTCAAGCACACCAAACTGATGATTAGGCCCCTCAGAAAGGGAAGCATCAATTTATGTCAGCCTGAGTTGGGGGGGGGGGGGGGAAGTTTAGCACTTGTTTAGTATCACACAAAAACTCTGTGATAAAGGTGGATTTACTCCAGGACTCCAGAATGCCACTAAACTGACTTCAGTATGTGTGTTTCTCTGTACGAGGGAGTGGTTGCACAGGGTAAAAGCAGAGACCCATCCCTCCCCGTGGTCTGTCACCATCAATGGCCAACAGTATATGCTAGGGAAGAGAAAATGAGCAAGTCCAACAGGTGGAATATTTTCACAACTCCTGAGTTTCAAGAACTACCTGAGTAGGAGGAGATGCTAGATTTCAATTTATATTGATGATTTTTTTCCCCCATAATATTCATCCACAGCATCTTGCATGAAGGATTACATCAGTGAATCTATGCTTTGTAAAGAACCACCTGCTTTGATGTGTTTTTAACCCAACATCAGCATAATCTGATACCATCTGATGTTCATATGGAAAGAGACAGTGTGCAGTCATCCCTTGCTTATCTTTTCCTTCTCTTGTATTTACTTCTTTTGTATGTTCTCTCAATCATCTCTCCACCAGACTAATGAGCAGTAGTCAAATTAGTAAAAACTCTTGTATTTGGTTGCACTTGCTGGCCTTTTTACATACATTTTCCAATTTTACCGTATCTTTGGAATTGGGGCAGGGATGGTCTGCACACAGATACCAGAGAGAGGTGCATCAGATCTAGGATCTTAATGATTTCTATTCTCTTTTTTTGTTCTCTTTTCTAACATTTGATAATGCTAGATACACTTTTTTTGATCACAGTTTTGACAGGTTGGTTTTGTTCAGCTCTCACTTATAACTCAAGACCTGATTCTTTAGTGGTCATTGGTCATCCATGTCTATCATCATGTAGATCAAGTGAGGATAGCTTTTTATATCAACACTTCACCTTATGTTAATATAGTAGTTTTAACTTGGCTGGCAGCCAAACACCACAAAGATACTTGCACACCCCCTCTGCCCTTCCAGGGAATAGGGGAGAGAATGGAGGGGTAAAGGTAAGGAGACTCATAGGTGGAGATAAGAACAACTTAATAATCATAATAAAATAAACTTAAAATGGTAATGATAATGATAATAATAATAATATGTATATAAAAATGAGTGATGCATAGTACAGTTGCTCACCACCTGCTGATAGTGATCCTGGGGGAGCAAAAAGGAACCCCAAACCCACAATCCTAGAAGAGTGAGCCTGAGCGATCTCGAGAGAATCTCCCAGCTTTCCAGTCAACCCTCATTAATGTACTGACATGATGTGGTATGATGTGGAGTATCTCGTTGCATGTGTCTAAATGCCAGTTTTGAATTTTGCTAATTACTATGCTTCCCCCCTCCCAGTCCTTTGCACTTGCAAACTGGCAAAACATGATGTCCTTGGACATACAGCAGCAACTAAAAACATTAATAAGTTACCAACATTCTTCTCATAACCAATCCCATACCGAAAACAGAACACAGTTCTTTCTAGCTACTAAGAAAATTAACTCTATCCTTGCAAAACCAGGACAGTTAATCTATGTGGAATATTGTTCACTATTTTGTTGTCTGCTTATGCAGTTTTATTAAGTCCTATGATTTCTGACACTGGGCCCTATCTTAAATTCATAAATAACTTAATACAGCTCATTTTACTCAAATTTTCTTATTTTCCATCTTGTATCAAATCATTTATCTATGCCATGATCTCCTGTATCCTGTGGAAGACCAGTTTCTTTGTGCCTTGGTAAAGGTTGCTGTTTAGTGCTGTTTGAAAATATCATTCAGATCAGTGATACAACTGATGAGTTAATGGACATTCACTTCAGACTGAGCTGGGATGCTCTGTTGGCTCCTCTAATTTTAGTTGAATGGAGTCTTCCTTGGCTGTAACTGGTGCTTCCAGATCTGTTTACCCCTCTTGAATAAGGGCTGTTCCATGCAGATAGATAAATTTAGGTTTAAATTTAGGTTGTCCTTATTTTGACAATCTTACACTTTATTAATTATTTAGGAAATGTGGTGTGGTGGTGTATTCTTAATTAAGATGAAAGACCAAAATATTTATTTATAAATAAATATTTATGCACCTGAGCATGTGTAATCTTTAGGGTTTTTTAATTTTGTCAACCTTGTGTAGATTGTGTGATAGTATGGTATTATGTGACCTTCATACATATATTTATATAAGTTCATACAAAATGATGCTTGGAGATATACAGCTTTTGTTTTTTAAATGGAGTTGGAGCCTGCTTCCCACAAAATTCTTAGCAGTCATGGATAAGATAAAATTTTATAATGTTCCAATTGAACTGAAATCAGTTATTTTGCTGACAGAATTAAAATAAATACTGTTTGAACTCAATTATAAATGTTTTCCTTGAACCACAAATGTCTAATATTTTTTGTTTAAAAGTCCTGAGAAAAATAAATTAATTGGTACACCCCCTATTTAGAGGTGAACAGGAATTATTAGCTAACTTAACTGAGATGTACAGATAATTTTAACAGACTTTTGTCTGGCTAGGAAATACATCTTTTTGCCAAATAGCATGACTGCATAGCAAACCTCCTTCTGTCTGTTCCCATTTGAAACATTAATTAGCTTTTGAACTCTGCTAGGTTAATGCCTAACTATTTTGATTTATCTTTTTAGACTTTTTAGACAGATGAGGATAGGAAAAATACTACTTTATATAACTGTTAAACTTTAACATATAAAGGACAGTTAAAAAATGAACAAGGAATACATTAATAAAAATTAATTAAATAACAAAAGAATCATGGAGAATAAGATACTTAGGTCAAATATCATCCAAATGTATTGCAGAAGGAGGACAATTTGTCAGAAACAGGTGTCAGAAACTGACTTTACAAAACTTAAGATGGGATTCATCTCACCTAACATCAGATGTCCATAGTGTAGATACCTAGATCCAAGAACATCATCTAGACACTCATTACAGTTAATGGAAAGAAATAGACATTTATAAAGGGCTCATCTCATCCTGAGACAGGTGTCTAAACCGCTTTTGGTGACTCAGGATGTAAAGAGTTTACAGTTCTTTGAGCTAGATTATGACATGACTGCCTACCTAATGTCTGGAATGATAACTATCACCTCCTGAGGCACTGAGAACAGTGTTACTTTGTTTTAAGGAAATTATTTTTCTTAATCACTTTTCATCCTATAACTCTCATGAACATATGTGGTATTTTGTTGGTTTATTCTGATTTGATTTAGCAATTTGTTTAACTTGTTGCATAGTATCTACACAAAACATTACACTTGCATCATTGCTTTAAAATTAACATATAGGTGCTCAAATAATTTAGCTTTAGATCTTCACTTGTGTGTTAGAGCTATGTTTCATATCCAATTAAAAATCAAAATGGAAAAAGGTACATAGATTCATAGTGGCATATAGGTGGGGTATATTAATTGAGCTAATTTGTGTCTGAAATACTGGGTTAATCGTATTTGTTATGCTTGTAAATCAGAAAATAATTGCTTAATTGTAAATTACATATTGTTTAAAAGCTCACGTGTTTTCGAAGGATGACTATATTTAGGTTTGCATAGCATACCCTTCCTTCTACTGAGAAAATGTTCGTTTCTTCTAGACTTTGGAATGAATGTTTCCAACAGATGCCTACAGGGTGCTGACTTAGAACTTTAATGAGTAATTTTAATTTGAAAATGCATTACATATTCTTTTACTATTTTTTTCTCAGATGTTTTCACAAGTTATTTACCAAATAAGCACAAATGGTACTTTTTAATGCCATTGTGTGAATTCAAAATAAATACAAGCCTTTATGATTATCTGCTTTTTAGAATGAGCTAGAACCCACAAAAATCACAGCTTTGAAATGAATGTTTTGCTTCCAGGTAGACTAGCAAGAACTTCTATATTCGTACTTTTTTTTTTTAGAGGAAAAGAATTAGAAAAGCACAGAAAGTAAACTGAAATTCTTTTCAGTAATAAAACCCTGATCTTTATTAGATATGTTGAAAAAAAATCTATTACAAATTTGTCACAAAAATTATTTGCTTGTAAAACTGGTATTTAACAAACAATATTATATATTGTTAGTTGTTTAGACTAACTGATTAGTCTAAACTGGTTCTGATGTGCTTCTTTCAATATTTTGGAAAAGAAAGTACAGCTCCTTTAGACAAATAGTTTTCAACTTTTTTGTTTAGCTGTTCATATGGAACAGTTGAATTAGTAATGATCTGAACTGGAATGAAATGAAACAGGGAAAGTAGTTTGCCCTTCCTGAAAGGTTCCTGGTTTGAAAACCCAATTAGCACTTCAATGAAATCTACTTCCCATTTTATATTTGGTGCTTTCCAATGGATTGCTGGTTTGATTTTTTTTCTTTAAAACTTTACTATTAATATTGCTTCTTTTAAGTTTATGTAAATATCATATAGGGAGTCCATACTTAAAATAGGCTTTTTAAATTCCAATAAAATTTTAAATCTATTTTAAATGCCTGTTATTTAAATTTTAAATTTAAGTTTAGTAAAATACATTATTCTTGCTGCTGTCATTGTTAGATTGTTAATCACTGTGGATTTTATTCTTACTAGCAAGATAAATGTCTACATAGTTAGAGGTGATTATAAATAAACATGCATTTCCCTTTTGAGAGCTCTTGACTTTCAGTTCTAAATGGTTTCTGTAAACTTGTTAACACTTTTTATTTAAAACCTTTTGTTAATAAAATGAAAAAAGATATGAAAACCTCTAGAGATCTATAGGGAATTGTTCCCTGTTCTTGTACAGAATTTGTATATGGGGATCTCATAGTAAGCATAATATAATCAGTGAGGCATCTACACTTTTCAGAGAAATATGACAAGTTCACAAGTATTTAAAATATATTCTAAAATAATTGCAGGTACCAGTTTTGTGTGGTTAATTTGACAGTATTCAACTTCAAATAAGTGTAACAATTTTTTAAAGTCACAAATATTAATCTGTAAAAGTGCAAGGGTTTAACAAGTTTTCTTACATAGTTCTATCAATATGTATCTATCCACAATAAGGTGGACAAGTATTCTTATTTGTCTGGATAATGTATTTCTGGATAACTTGGAAAGCTTTCTGGTTTGTAATACCAGTCCATTGTACAGTAGTGTACTTACAGAGTTGAATTAAAAAATACATATTAACCTCTGAAATAGACCCTGAAGTCTTTAAGAGACAACTTTTAGCAGAAGAGGGGAAGTTGGAGTCAAGAAAGTGCAACTGAGGCAGGACCTACACATGTGGTTGATACTATTTATCCTACAGATAAAAAACAATTCTTTTTATAGAAGTCTCTCAGCAAGCTCCAAGGTGTAGCACCGTGCTTCCCAATAACACAAATGCACGTTTTTAGAGTTTCAGCCCCTCAACAGACCTTCATGGGTTGAGTGCTGTGAACACCCACCCAACTCCCCCAGCCCAACAAAATCAAACAAGTGTTGGTAAAGGCTTTCACTCACTGCTTCTGGAGTTTGTGCCTTCACTTACGACCTCCTCATCAGCCAAAAGTGAAACCCTTCTTTGTGCTCTGAAAGCCCCCAGAACTCATGTCTTGTACCTGCAATATGATTTTCTTCACAGATCTGGCAGAATAAGATATCCTTCAGCTTTTGAGTTGGTCTCCATTGAATCCTTACTTAAAGCAAGTGAAGGAAAAGTGGCACTGTAATTTTGTGCAGTGCAATACAACCATGAAGTAAAATGAGTAAAAAATGAAAAGACTTCCTAAAGAAGTAGATTTTAAAAAGGATTTTCAAAAGGAATTTGAAGTACAGGTTTAGTTTGGCAAATAAGAAAAAGGAAGGATTGGTCAGTGAGAATATGAGTGGGGAATGTGTTTATGCATATTCATTTTAAACTCTGCCTATCATAATCAGCATCTGCCAAAAATCTAATAATTGACAGTTTGTTGTTGTTATTTCTGAGGAGATTCCAGGTAGTGGGAAGTGGGACTGAATTGCCAAATTTCATCCCAGTTGTATGGTGTTCAATACAGTCTAAACCAAGATTTTGTGTGTGTGTGTATGTGTGTGATCAGATTGTGATATTTGGAATCAAATATTCAGGAATTGAAAAGTGTTTGTACTAGCTTACTAAACTAATCTCTAGCAGGACAGAAAAAAAAAGTTATTTTTAGATTGGTTTCCTAATCAATATGACACCCAAGCTGAATTTCTGCTTAATAATTATTACTAGCTGTTCTTTCAGTCCCATAGTCAGTAAGTACATGGGTATTCAGCAGCAAATCTGCATGTCTGCATGGAAGTCTTCAGAGCATGTGCTGGCTCTTGGCCAGCTGGCCAAGAGTTGAGGTAGCAGAAAGCTGGGAGAATACTCTTATGGAAAGGGAATAGAAAGAATAGGAAAAGAGAGGGCATTAGGGAAGAAGGGAGGAACTTAGAGTAATTGCAGTAAAAAGGGAGGAGAAGCAATACATCTTGCATGAGGAAATTTCAAAAGTGTCTCTGAAGAAACCTGAGCTTTGCTAGTTCTGCTGCTCACAGACAAACTTGACAAAAAATCTAGCACTTTCTGTATACTGTATCGCTATTAGAATGTTAATTATATAAACAACAAATGCAGTTTTCCTTTTTTGTTCTGAGGTAGATCTGTCTGTCTGTTTATATGTGTATATGTCCCTAGTGTATTCAGGTAAGTATCAGAGATTAAATTCTTCTGTTGTTGAAAGGAGACCGAGCCGTGTGTTTTCTTTAGGTTCTCTTACCATTTCTTTGTCCCTCCTTCTGAACACATTAAAACTAATTAAGTTTCTCTTTCCATCTTCATAAAATGTGGTCTTTGTAAAATACGGTTGCTTCTGAAGTGTCAGTAAGAAGTCCCTGTGTAAAAACCCTTTATAACCTCTGTTGCCTTTCTGAGCCCTAGTAATACAACTAGCCAGCCAGTGTCCTTAAGGCATAGCTGGGCTGTGATAAGTTGTCTAGTCCAATCCTTTTACAGCTGCTGCTCTAGAGTACTTCACTGAAGTAAAACACTTGAATTCTTCAGTGTGGAGAAACTAGTAACGCAGTCTAGATTTGACTACTGTTGAACTTTCCAGTTGTGGATTCACTCTCAGCTTTGCCTCTTGTGGAGAAAACCAGAAGATGGGGTTATTCAGTAGCTATTAACTACTCCTTTTGTTTAAGTTACTAACTTCTTCCTGTTCTTAAGAACTTCGGGCACATGCGCGTCAAGGCCAAATTTTGCTTTTCTACCGTGCCTTTTGCGGGTTGCTAAGTGGCGAGACTGGTAATCTAGTTCTACTAATTTCACTTGAACTCATTGCATAATGCAGGTCTCAGAACCTCCCGGAAGACTTCGTGTACTCCTTGAGACTGTAACTGCCACTTGAAATGTGACATCTCTTTTAGAAAGATACCAAAGGTTTTTGTGAAGATTTGGAAAGGTAGAAAATCTACTATATCTGTCAAAAGTTGTTGCTAATAAGTTATTTATTTTCATTGTTTGAAAATAAAGAAATGTGACTTTTACATGAGTAGAGCCAAGCAGTAGCTTTCTACCACTGGATTCCAGAATGTTCTTTTTTCTGCTAAATTAAACAGCTATCTACTCTTAGATACCTCTTGCCTTATAGATACTTACAGATGGTAAGCAAGGTATCTCTTAACCCTTTTTTATATAAATGAACTGGATTATAATTTTAATATTTCTATTTGAGAGGTACATTTTAGCTGTATGATGCTCAGATGTTATGCTGAGAAAGACTGGCCCATCTGTTTGATTGATATTTCCCATTGTATCAAGGCTGAGGTCATCTGAAAATATTAATCTCTGATTTACAATGGATGTAATAAATTTGGGACAATAAAAGTTCTTCAGAGAACCTACATTGTCTGACAATTTTCCACTTACAGTTTTCAAGATGTGTGTATTTAAACAGTTTTAATCCATGTAATGTAGAGTATTGATTTTGTATGGTGCTTGAAAATGTCATGCAAGATTAAATCTTCTAGCAATCTAAGTGTACTATGACAATACAAGTTAATGTTATTAGCCAAACTTGTTATAGCATAAAAAATGGTATCGAGTTTAGTTGACAAGACTTACAAGTGAATGAATTATGCTATCATTTCTTAATTATTTACTGCTCAACCTTTCCAGAATTTATACTGACTTGATGTCAGCCTGCCTGTAGTTTCTCAGGTTTGATCTTTATAAACATGAACACCACTTGAGTTTTTGCAATTCTTTTATCTTGTAGAGAATTCCAAGATTTGTTAAAAACCTGCATTAATGTTTCAGTTCATTCCTTTTGCTTTAATTGCTCTCCAATGGCTTTAATACTTTTGGGGTAAAAATTATCTCTCTGGATTTTAATAGAATGTCCTCCTTTTTCCCAAATTGATAATTGCTAAGTGCTTATTCTTTCCCAATTACATTTTAAGAATTAGTTGTTATTGTCTTAAGCCCTAATGATTCTGGATTTTTATTGACACCTTTTGGCTTTCCTCTTACTCATGGTGGGTTGACCCTGGCTGAATGGCAGGTGCCCAACAAAACCTCTCTGTCATTCCCCTCAGCTGGACAGAAGAGATAAAATGTAATGAAAGGCTCATGGGCCAAGATAAGGACAGGGAGAGATCACTCACCTATTACTGTCATGGGCAAAACAGACTTGACTTGGGGAAATTAATTTATTATCAATCAAATCAGAGTAGAGTAATGAGAAAATAAAATCCTCTTCCTGGGCTTAACTTTACTCCTGAATTATCTACCTTCTTCCCCTCAATGGTGCAGGGAGACAGGGAAAGAAGGTTGCAGTCAGGTCATCACACATTGTCTCTGCCTCTCCTTCCTTATCAGTGGGAGGACTCCTCACACTCTTCCCTTGCTCCAGTGTGGGATCCCACCCATGGGAGACATTCCTCCATTAAATTTTCCATTGTGAGTCCTTCTCACAGGCTGCAGTTCTTCACAAACTGTTCCAGCATGAGCCCCTTCCATGATGTGCAGTCCTTCAGGAAGGGACTGCTCCAGCATGGGTCCCCCACGGGGTCACAAGTCCTGCCAGCAAACCTGCTCCAGCGTGGGCTCCTCTCGTCACAGGTCCACAGGTCTTGCCAGGAACCTGCTCCAGTGTGGGTTTCCCACAGGGTCACAGCCTCCTTTGGGCATCCACCTGCTCTGGTGTGGGGTCCTCCACAGGCTGCAGGTGGATGTCTACTCCACTGTGGACCTCTGCTGCACCATGCACCTTCATGTGCTGCAGGGGGACAGCCTGCCTCACCATGGTCTTCACCACAAGCTACAGGGAATCCATGTTCCAGTACCTGGAGCGCCTCCTCTCCCTCCTTCTTCACTGACCTTGGTGTTTGCAGAGTTGTTGCTCTCATACGCTGCTCACTCCTCTCTTCTCACTGCTGAAACTGCTATTGCACAGCAGTTTTTTCCCCTTCTTAAATCCCTTATCCCAGAGGCGCTACCACCGTTGCTGATGGGCTCGGCCTTGGCCAGCGGCGGGTCTGTCTTGGAGCCGGCTGGCATTGGCTATGTGAGACATGGGGGCAGCTTCTCACAGAAGCCACCCCTATGCCCCCCTGCTACCAAAACCTTGCCACGGAAACCCAGTACACTTTCTTTGCTAATGACTTCCACCTTAGGGATCTATCTGACCTATAGCACAGAGACTGCACTTGCAGCGTTCCTTGTGGATCTTGGTGTTCTGCTTAGAGATCAAATATGAAGTGTTTGCAGTATGTTAATGAGCACATCCAGCTTTAAAGTGCTGTCTTGTCTGATCCAAAGCCTGTAGATATTTCTGTAATAGTATAGATAGGACTGGGCTTCCTGAGGTTAAGCAAAGGGATGGAAGGAAAAGTCATGATTTAACCAACCTTCTGTTGACAATAACTCAGGCTTTGTTAGTAAATGTTCCGATTTGGGAATATAGTTACACTTTCAGCTGTTTTTTAAGTGCCATGACACAGTATTGCAAAAAAATTACACTCTCATTCTCTATGTTCACTTGGTAAAGGAATTTATGGCCTTCAGATGTGGATGTGTCATTAGTATAAGGGATATCACTGTACATGGTCAGTTTTGAGCTAGTTTATGGCCAGACTTCTTATCTGGGCTATGCTATAATTCTGCTAGAGATGGAACAAATTATGCCCAATTGCTTCGTAAGATGTGTGTCCAGCAGTGAGAAAATCGCCTGTGTTCTAGGTTTGCACTGTCTGGATGGCCCACCTTTCTGACCGGAGAGGCTTTTTTTCCTTTATTATTTGGTGATAATTTTCACAGGTATTTTTTATTTGTCAAAGGCTATCCAGTATATATTGGGTACTATTTATTTAAAATCTGACAAATACAGAAGATAAATAACTGAAAATAATGTTATTTTTTCAAAGTAGCTGAATATTATATTTTAAATGAAATATTCAATATTTTTCAGCTTGAAAAATATTGTGTGTTTTATTTATTAGGGAATTTTAAAATTAGAGCTATTTAAAAGTTGATGAAATAGTTCTCTAAGATATAATGCTGACCATATCATACCACTGAAAAAGCGAAAAAATCTCTGAATGTGTAACAATTTATCTGATGAACTTAGAAGATATTGCCTTACCTAACATGCTTACTGGTAGTGACTGCTTACGTTTTAGATCTCATATAATAATTTCCATAATTTTCCACTTGAGAGTAGGGCAAATAACACTCACTAAGCACTTATTATTCTGAAAATGGTGAGTTGAATTTATTTTATTATGCAGAGGACAGTTTCAGAGATATGAAATATTTAAAAAAATACTTAATGATTGATATAAAAAAGACAATGCTTTTCTAAATATATACCATCATAGAACTTGTTTTTTATTGTTTTAGTATTTTAAAATTAAGAATGATATTGTGACATACTGCCTCTAAATGATACTCCAGAGTATGTACAGAACAGTGTCGAATACTTTTTAAAATAAAACAGAATTCTGCTTTAATTTTTCTGCCCAATTAATTTGTGTATATCAAAATGTTATCTTCAGAGTAGACAAATTAGAAATACACAGTTGATTCCTGTTAGAATATAAATGCTCTTTCAAACATTCTCAAGTTTCTAATTCTGACTCTAAATGTATTACATAAATGTTTAGAATTAACCCTCTATGTTGAAGATGAATCCTAGAAGCCATGGAATATTGAATTATTTGGGACTTGTTGGAAATTAAGCCTCTGTAATTTTAATTGTGTAAACTTTTACATTAAAATTATTTCTGTGTTTTGAGAAGGTGAATCTCTTTAGGCTTTCTTAATGACCATTTGAGGTGATGAGGGTCTGACAGTACCTTTCACTAAGAGTTTTAGCTATTGCAATCTATTTTTTGCAGAGTACAGCAAGCTCAACAAATTTAATAAGGATTTTGAAAATTGATCAGTTTTTAGAAATTATGTTTTTTAGAAACATGTTTATAGATATACAAAATGCTATATGTGCATAGCATTTTTGACTGCATTGTGTATCTGGAGCCAAACTTCCCTTTTTCTTTAAGTGAGCTAAATGATTAGACACTGACTATGATACTGTCATTCCTACTTCAGCATCTTCTATAATCACAAAGTATATGTTACTAATAAAAAAATACTTCATTAGTTTTAGAATTTTTAAATTGTTCTTTCAGAAGTTTGAACATTGAACAATGTAATAATTTTTAAATCTGATTGTTTTCACCTGTTAAAATAAGTAAAATGCACAGCAGTGGAAAATATGTGTGCTTTAGAATGGAAAATAGTTGGACACATACCCTGAAGTGTAGGACTTATTTTTTTTTTCCTGTCTGAGGAAAGTGTCTGTTTTGTACTGCTACATCTTCTCAAAAGTCTGCGTGGCTTTTGAAAGCCAACGATTCTGCAATGTGCAATATTTCAGGCTAGCAGCTACTGCCGAGTAATGAGGCATGGGAGCAGCTGGTATTGGTTTATTTCAGAAGCTTTGTGTCTGATTCTATTAGCCTACCTACAGATGTAACTGCTCTTTCCACTGTGTGATCTAAACACAGAACAAATAATTCATAATTTTAAAATAATTAAATGATCATTTTTGCATTTTGTTTGAAGTTTATTGTGTGAGGCTAATCAATGGTGAAGTAAAATGTGAGTTGCTACTAAAACTAAAGCAATTCTTAACTAAGCAAAAGAGAAGGAACTTTTATGGAAAAAGAAGATGAATGTTTGTCACTGAACCCTACTGAATCTAAACAAAGAAAAAGATTACCTAATAGTCTTGCAATGCATTTGAAGTGCAGTCTGCTATTTGTTTGGGGAGTTGAATGGAATATATGTCTTAAAATATTTCAGCAGCAGTAGTGGTGTTTTCCAGTGGGTAGATCTTAACATTACTAAATTACTGTATCTTTTATACCTAGTCAAGGCTCATTATTATACAGTAAGACAAAAATAATTAAAACTTTTTTACTTGCCTGTGATGCATTTTAGAGCTAATTTGTACTAATGATGAATTGCCTTACAGGAGGTTTTATGCTGGGTTTTTATTATTTATTTATTTATTTTCTGCCCAGTTTGTATTAGTTAACTGAATAATAGCACTATCTTTAAAACTTAATTCACATTTTAATTGTAAAGACTTAGTGCCAGGGTGCCGAGTTATTTAGACAATAAAAACAAATTTAACAGAAGAAATTTTGCCCAGTGCACAAAATAAGTAATAACAGATGAGAGTTTAAAATACTATACTTCTCTTATGCTAGAAAGAAATTTCTTAGTTGTTCCAGTTGCATAATAGTTCTCTGTAGGTTTTGAGATTTTTTGTCTCCACAAGTGAACACTGAATGGAGACAATAATTTGGACCTAACCTTTTTTAAATGTTAGTACAGTATGAAAGTAGTACTTTTCTTAGAGCTGGAAGGCACTATAGTCAGTTCTGTTTATTTTTTTATTATTATTTCCTATTACTTTCATCTGAAAATTGCTTTTAAAAAAAGTTGTATTTATGATGAATCTGGATTCAGATGAATTCCATGTACCAATTAATGAAATAGAGTATATGATACTTAAAATAAGAAATATACTGTTTAATATTTAAGTATATATGCTTGGAATATATATGCATATTGCTTTCTAAGACTATTTCTCATGCCTTTTTAGTTTTTCAGATGTGTTAGTTAACCTGACTAGTTTTAAGGTGAAAAGGGATCAGTTTATGGAGGAAAATATACAGCATCATTGCCTATGATAACAGTAGATTTAAAGGTATAGATAATCTTTTTTATTCTATGTCCACAACACTTTGACTTTAGGTTAATAAACAATTATTTAAAATTACTAATATGGGAATTAGTAATATCCTTGCTTATTTTTGATAAAAAGTAACAGCATGCCTTTTTCAACTTGATTAAGCAGAGCGTTACATATACTATTAATTTAGTTTTCGATTGGAATAGAGTCAGAGTATAACACAACCTCCAGTACACAAAAAATCAGTAATTGTCAACACTTTGTGTTCAAGGAGTGAAACTGAGTAATTTCCACAGAATTTTGTTCCGCTTACTGTGCCTGACCAGCACTTCCTAGAGCTTAAATTTCTCTGGATGATGTGTTGCTGTGTTGTCTTAGTGGCCTCTAGTTTAAAATCCTTAGCCCTAAGTCTGGTCATCCGGTGTGGATTGGTTGTGGCCTCATTCCACTGTAGGTGGTTTCAATCAAATCTCTCAGGCTTTATGACAAAAATTGTTCATAAAGTAATTGGGAGATTTCCTCAGAGCACACTACATCAAAGGATGCTTAATTGTCCTGGCCATGCAAGAAGAAAAACAAGATGTAAAGTGCTCAGTTTAATTAGGCCACAACTTTATTAACTCAACTGGGAGCACTACCCAGCAATAAATGCAGGTCATTGTTCTTTCCTTGATCGTTCCCCGTTTTGGAGGACTGCTGTTGGCTTTCTTTTTCCAGTCTCAGAGATGGCACCTCATGGTTCTGCCCTTGTACAAGGAGTAAGTTAGGGAATATGTGAAAGAGATTTGTTGCTTTGATACTACATACAGAAAGTCATGCAACTTTCCCTTGCCTGTCCATAACTTTATCTTTGTTTAAGACATATATTCTGAAAAACACACAAAAAACAAAAACCCCAGTTCAGAAAAAAATTAACTAATACTATTTTGAAAAGAGTATTCATACAGTAATATAAATTGATGAAGTGTTATTTTAAGAACATGAAGATGGGCATCAAAAATGCTCCCATGTGTCTGTGCTGTTTTCTGCAGCATATCTTAAAAGCAGTACTTTGCTGCTTTTCCTTAAGACTCTATAAACAATTTAAGTGATTTCATACATGGCAGATGTAGCCACATCTCCAGTGCAAGGCTGTGCTTTGCAGTGTGTGAACTGAGTTTTTCTAGGCACAGAGAACGAGGCAATGGGTGCTGCTGGGAAGAAAGCAGCTACTTTGCAACACTCAGCTGATACAAAGGGCTTGTATGGGACTTGAGTATTCAACTTATCAGGTTGCCTCATATTAAATGCATCATCAGGTTTTACTACTTTCTTAAAGAGAAAATAATTTACGTGTCTACAATTAGCAAAGCTTTTCCATCATGTAAAAACAAGTACCTGTTTTATCTTGCCTCTCCTGTTCCTGAAGAGGATACAAAAAAGTAAGTGCCAATAGTTTCTGAAGAAATTCCTGAGCTATTTAAATAGATAAAGTACACTCTCTGAAGCAGTGCAGCTATGCTCCTTGGCACACAAGGAACTTTCCACATTCTACTTCTAATAAACAATCAAACTTTTATACCAAACATTTTCTATAAACCCACATTTTCTAATTAAAAGTTTATTTTGTGGAAGGAACTCCAGGTGGTATAATTAGTGAAATATATTTTAATGATAAATCTTCCTTGTCCTATTTTTTTGTAATAACAAAAAAATGTCCTATGCATTTGAGATGCTCCCTATGGGTTGTATATAAGAGCTTGGTTAATTAGCTAATCAACTAACCCACCTTACCTTTTTAAATGTGTCCTGTTTCACAGGTGTAGTCTCAAATTTTATTTGGGATAGAGGAGATAAATAAAGCATGTAGTGCTCCCCCTGGCCTGCACAGAAGAAGAGATTTTGGACTGTCCTTTGAATGTCGGTTTATTAATGGGCACATCAGTGAGTTCTCAGCCTCTGGTCAGACTGCCTACCTTCAAGCTATCCTTGTGTCTCTTACATCAGACATTTCCAAAGCAGATTAACCTAGATGCTATAGCAAGACTAAAATATTGTTAACTCTCAGCGTGTTTCTAAAAAAACCTTGCAGCCTCTTAAGATTATCCTTTTCTTCCCTTGTGATTTATTTGGTTTTGCCTTTTTTTTTTTTTAAAGTTGCAATCAGTATATGGGTTTTATAGTTGAGGTTTTCTGCCTTTCTCTTCTTTTGCTTTATTTCTGCTATATAATTGCTGTTGTTCTGAAGTTTTTATTCTAATCTGTGGCGTGCACTGACCAAACCTACAAGTGTTCCATGTCCTGCCTTTTTATGTTCTGTCTAAAAAGATTCTTTGTTTCTGTTCTAGGTGGTCAACTTGTAGGGCCATTCACCTATTCAGGAAAGACTATATAATATATGTAGTGACTCTGTGAATATCATATGTAGCACTAACTTAAACCTCTCTTTAGGTTTCCAGTGGTTGATGAATGTCAAGAACATTGCATACATTGAAAAGGCTTTGTGATTTTTTTTGTATGTTTGGATTTTTCTTTTTCTTTTTTGTTCTTTTTCTGAGTAAGATACATGGATACACAAACACAGTTTACAATTTAATTAATTTACTTTAATTTACCATAGAAGTTAAGGGATTCTATCTGTGAGTCATTTATACTTCTACAGTTTTCATGACTACACCTGTATTATTAGTTTTACTATTCCATTCTCATTAGTTTTTTGCTGGTTTCTCACACCCCATTCATCTGCAAATGCAGTAACTTCTTGGCATGTGTCCTCTCTACCATTTTTTTAACTCTTCTGACTGAGTTAGTGTATATTTGAGTGATGACATGCAGCTTGATACTCCTCACTGCATTCTCAGTTTAGGGTGATTTAATACACTTGCATTCCCATTGTGCACTGGCTGCCCAAGGTATATACATTTGTGGCTGTCCAAAGAGAATAGCATGACCAAGCTCATCTGAACAGCCATCACTAAAATGTTGACTACTAAAAATGTTCGGAAGAGCCCTTGTATATTGTAGATTTTTGTTACAGTTTGGCCAGTGTAACTGCTAGGCAGAACTACAGGGACATATTTAACTGTAAGAGGCGAGAAGAGTAATTTTTCCAAAGCCTCCTCATATTGTGACAGGGTGGACTGTGTTTCTTTAAAGGAAGGTAACCAAAGATTTGAATCCAGTCTTAGATTCACCCAAGTTACTCCAAACATTGGTAAGTGAGGGATTATTCTAGACCTTGTCAGCATAGTTCAGGTTCTGAAAACACCTTCCAAAATGATAGGGAGCAAATGTTAATTGCTGCAAAGATATATCTGCAAAGCGCTGCAAAGTGTTGTGGGGCCTCTGTTGGCAAGTGCAGTCATATAAAATAGATGTTAATGGTGTGTCCTTTTCTGCCTGGTCAGATTTCTTCTCCACCTCCTCCTTACACCCCCATGTCATCCTCGAAGTTCCCCTTGTAGACAGTAGGTTTCTCTGAAACCGCAGAGCCCTGTAGCACTGACCAGTGTTATTCCTTTTCTACCTGTTTTTCCCATGATGCTGTCCTATTGGCTTAATTCTCTTGAGATCCAAAATCATACATTTTAATCCAAGATTTCTAGCATCACTGTCATCTCCTAAGAAAAAAAACAAAATCAATTGTAAAATCAGTTTGATCACCACCTTGAGTTCTAGCTGCTTTTGAATTTTGTGAGGTAGGTAATCTCTAAGTATTCTGCAATATCTATATAGCTTACAAGGTATTTGAGGCTACTTTTACTCAAATACTTTGGGTTCAATGCAATTACAAAAGGCAGTATTTTGTGTTTTATTTTGTGCTAATCTGCTGTGAATAAGGAAATGCATTGCTCTGTTGCGGAGCAGTACCTTTTTTCTGGAGGCTTTATTTTGCCTCCAGGTACATACTAGCCTTAATTTTTCTGACTGGAAAAAGAGCTTCTATCCCTCTGAACACTGTTGACATGAAAGGAGTTAACGGCTATTCCTGTCATGCCTGGTATTCCCAATTTAGCCTCTGCTTCACTAGTTTATGAAGAATTTTACTAGCTGCTTTGGTAAGAAAAAAAAAAAAAAAGAGGATGTACATAGCATATCTGCTTTCTAGAGTAGCTGAAAAATGACAGTGAATTTAGTGACATTCTCTTCATGAAGTTGCATAATTATGAAATGTATCTGAATAGGTCAATGCTCTCTTTAGAGAGTATCTATTCAAGATAAAGACCCTCACAAATTTGTGAAGAAGTGGAAAGACTTTCTAAATTATTATCCAGAGAGGAAAGAAAAAACCAAGCCCATTGCTGATTAGGAAACCTCACATGAGACCAGTGTAATGATGAATGTGCATGCAGTCATCAGTGTAGAAGATGTACTGTATGAATGTTTTCTTACACATGGATATTATTAGGAGTTGGTAGTAGTCGCTCCATGTTAGATGTGAGAATGGTTCTTTTATTTTTTAATTTGGCATTGACTTAGAACCCATGGCAGAACAAGCCCTGAAGTGCTGAGTGGAGACGTTCATGCTGACACACATGAATGTATGTAAGGAAACCTGGGGATTTCAGTGGTGTGGGAAAAACCTGTCACTGGAGGTATACAAGGAGGATTTTTTCCTGTCTGATACTTTCTACAGAAAGTGTCACTGTGTTAGGGACTAATACATACTTCCCAGTATAGGGAATTCTGTTCTCTGCAGCTGGGCTCTGCCAGTACTGAAGATTTGATTGTCTTCAGTCTTTGCCACTTTCAGGTAACACTTTCAAGGTAAAACTCAAATTCGTTATTGGTTGCATTTCAGGTACTCTTTGTAAGTTTTTCAGTTTTAACAGGAGTAGGAAATTGAAAGCTGTTTATAAGCCTTTAGTATCCGCTTAGCATTCTAATTCTGGCAGCTGGATTTTAATATGATCATATAAATTTAGCTGTTCTAAGCTACAGAAACCAGTCCTATTTCTTAAAAAAACACCCTATTTATATGAGCAGTAGAATCTACATGAAATCTGATGTCTTTGTGGCACAGTCTTTATTTTAGTGAGTACATCAATAGCACCTTTGTCTTCCTTTTTTATTAAACCTGGAGCAACTTTGGATGGTTAAAACTGTCACATTTGGAGGAAATGGCCCAGAAGATATTGTTGATTGACTGACAGGCAAAATGTGATTGTGCAGGTCTTCTCATATGAAACTGGGCTCGACATACTAATCTAACTTGTGTTTTCTTAAACACTATCTTTCTATCTATGAAAAACAGAGATGTGTATTTAAATAGGCGAAACAAGGAAAACTACTACAGGTTTGAGCAGGAGAAAAAATTGAGAACAACGTCATTTGTCTCTAGGTGTGACTGATCTGGATAGTCAATTCTTGAAATCTTACTATAGTAATTTTTAGTAAAAAGAAATCCAAGGGAGATGTTACTTTTCTACAAAAAATGCTCATTTCAGCAGCTGTAATTTATATGTGACCCTGTCAGACATATATGGACCAGTTTCTTTTTGTATTCAGTGGATGCCAATTTTAATTATTTTTAGCCATGCTGTCCAGCTGACAAATCTGAAGGCATCTTGAATAAGGTTCAGCTCTCAGGCTGAGGCACCTGAATATACATGCCCAGTCATAGGTGTCTGTGCTTGCAGTAGGTGGCGAAGTTTCAGTTTGTAAGGAATGGAGCTCCCACTTTAATCAACATGGCCAATTGAGTCTGGAGAGGGATTTTGCTTGCCCTTGAGTATGTGTCTAGAATGGGTTTTATTTGCCTAAAAAAAGGTTTCTAGTGTCACTAGAGATGCCATAAGATATTGAAGATGACTGCAGAGAGTTAGCAGATGTAACACAGGACCAATGGGAGACCTCTGTCCTGGATTGACAGCTAAAAGTTGGGCATGATACCCTAACAACATGATACCTGCATTTAGGCAACTAAGAGCCCTTGTGAATGGGCAGTTTCATTTCTCTCTTGGGCTCCATTGACTGTACAGACTGTAGAAAAAAGTACTGATTTTTCTTGCTTGTAATAGGTTACTAGAAACTGAACATACATGTGAGGACCTAAATTTAAATGCTTTAATGCGAAGCTAAATCCTACCTTTCTACTTCTCTCTGAAAATATGAAGTCCAAATAATACAGGAAGTTTTTTTGCTGGTATAGAAGAGTATTTTAAAACTAAATTAGTTATTGCTAAACTATCAAAACACGTGAAGGATGTTTGTCCATGATGCAAGACTAAGGCTTATTTATGCAAAACGGATCACAAAGATGCAACTGGGGTATCAAATTTTATTGTGGTCAAGTGAAGGAATGCTAAAGAACAATGCATTGTCCTTTTTTTGTTCTTTTGTTGGTTTGTTTGTAATGGAAAGGTTTGCAATCTCAAATTGAATTTTTAGGTAACTGTTGAGAAGTAATAACTTTTACAGACAATCCCTGGACTCTGCTTACCTTTGGTAGGGTCAAATACCACTTTCTGATGAAGTTCTTTAAAAGCAGCATAAAGGAAGCCTCTGTATCACCTCATCTAGACCTTTTCCTATATAAGTTTCTGACCTTTCTCTTCCATCTAAAGGAACTGAGGTGATCATGTGCATTCTTAATCTCGATCGCCAGCTTCAATCCAGTGCCATATACAGTAGTACAAAGGGATATGTTTCCTGTTCCTTTTTGATTCTGTAAGATTTCATTTGCCTCTTCCTATTACAAAAAACGTGGATTGTAAGCAGTTTAAATTATTTTAGAATCTGTACAGGAAGCAAATAAATAATGGTGGGAAGAGTGAGGGGAAACATGCACGATTTCTAGTATTGTTAACATAAACACCATATTGGTCAATCGATTTTAAGATAATGCTTTACTTGAGACTGTTAATACATATTCTCTTTAGATTATAGCATTGGGCAAGAATATAGCATTGGGCAAGAGTAATTCTGGGTTTATGATAGCAACACATTGTTCTGGAAGGGTGGTTTCTCACTTTTGTGAATGCGATTTCTGAAGAAGGCAGGTTCCACTGTTCTCAGTTTCCAAATGAAGAATCATAGAATCATTTGGTTGGAAAAGACCTTTGAGATCATTGAGTCCAACTGTACCTGTCCACTAATAAAACATATATCTGATCACCTCATCTAGCTGTCTATTAAATACCTCCAGGGATGGTATTGTTGAGTTGAGGGGAGAGGGACGTTGTTAGTAGTGTGGGAAGGGGCTGTCCTGTGAGAAGCTTCATGAAGCTCCCCTGGCTCCAAGGCGTACACTTCCACCTCCCCCCCCTGCCCCCCACCCCCAGCCCAGGCTGAGCCAATTAGCACTAGAGAAACGCCTCTGTGAATCCATATTTGTGAGGGGAAGGACTGTCTTGAAAAGAAGGTGGAGAGAACCTGGAGGAGAGGCCATTGACCTGAACAAAAGAGAACCATTGGCCTAAACAAAGAGAGAGCTTCCTTGCTAGGAGGAAGGAGAAGGAGAGGGAGGACAGAGAACCTCAGACACCCAGTTGAACCACATGGAGTAGGAGAAGAAAAAGGAGGTCCCCTGGAGTCTATAGAAGTTAAACAGTGGAGCAGATACCCACTTGTAGGCCATGGAGGACTCCACACTGGAATAGAAAGCTGAGCCCAAGGACAGGTGTGACTGAAATTGAGACCCCAGAGTTGCTCAATGCCAGAGCAGGGGTGGACCCCCAGAGCTGGGGGATGAGTAGATGCGCTGGACTGGAGCCCTGTCTGCAGCCCATGGATGTCCCCATGCCAGAGTGGGGAGCTGAGCCTGAAGAAGTCCCTGACTCCATGGGAAGCTTGCTCTGGAACATCTTTTTCCTGGACCTTCATGCCAGGAAGAGCGGCAGAGGTGAACTGACTGAACCTCCATTCCCTGTCCTTTGTGCTGCTGCCAGGGGGAAGGTAGAGAAATCGGGAGCAAAGTGATTTGAGTCCAGGAAGAAGGGAGGGGTGGGGGGAAGTTGTAAGATGTGGTTGTTCTGTCTCACTGTGCTGCTTGGATGAATGAATTGATTTTTCTTCTCAAAGTGGAGTCTGTTTTGCCTGTGACCATAACTGATGAGTGAGCCATCCTTGTCCTCATTCTGATCTGTGCCCCCTTTGTTGTGATTCCATTCCCATCTCACTGGGTGGGGGGAGTGAGTGCAGGACCGCATGGTTTATCTGTGGGTGAAACCGCCACAGATGGTGACTCAACCACTTTCCTAGGTAGCCCGTTCCAGTGCCTGATAATCCTTTCAGTGAAGAAATTTTTCCTGATAGCAAATCTGAACCTCCCTTGGCAGAACTTGAGACCATTTCCTCTTGTTCTGTCACTGGGAGAAGAGACATACACCTGCCTCGCTACTACCTCCTTTCAGGTAGTTGTAGACAGTGATAAGGTCTCCCCTCAGCCTCCTTTTCTTCATGCTAAACAGCCCCAGTTCCCTCAGCCACTCCTTGGAAGACTTGTTCTCCATACCCTTCACCACCAGGGTTGTTGCCTTTCTCTGGACACACTCCAGTACCTCAATGTCCTTCTTGTAATGAGGGGCCCAAAACTGGACACAGTATCGAAGGCACGGCCTCACCAAGGCTGAGTACAGGGGAAGGATGGCTTTCCTGGTCCTACTGGCCACATTGTTTCTGATACAAGTCAGGATGCCATTGGTCTTCTTGGCCACCTGAGCACACTGCTGGCTCATGTTCAGCCAGCTGTTGACCAAAACCATCAGGTCCTTTTCTGCAAAGCAGTTTTCCAGCCACTCTTGCCCAAGCTTGCAGCATTGTGTGGGGTTGTTGTGACCCAAGTGCAGGACCCGGCACTTGGCCTTGTTGAACCTCATACAGTTGGTTGCAGCCCATTGATCCAACCTGTCCAGGTCCCTCTGTAGTGCCTTCCTACCCTCAACACTTCCACCCAGCTTAGTGTCACCTGCAAACTTACTGAGGGTGCACTTAAACTCCTTGTCCAGATCATTGATAAAGATGTTAAACAGGACTGGCCCCAACACTGAGTCCTGGGGAACGCCACTTGTGACTGGCCTCCAGCCAGATTTAACTCAATTTACCACCACACTTCGGGCCCGGCCATCCAGGCAGTTTTTAACCCAGCAGAGAGTGTGCCTGTCCAGGTCATTGGCAGCCAGTTTCTCAACCAGAAAGCTGTGAGAAATGGTGTCAAAGGCTTTACTGAAGTCCAGGTTCACTACATCCACAGCCTTTCCCTCATCCACTAAGCACGTCACCTTGTCATAGAAGGAGATCAGGTTAGTCAGACAGGACCTGCCTTTCATAAACCCATGTTGACCTGGTTGGCCTGTATGTGCTGTGTGATAGCACTCAAGGTGATCTGTTCCATCACATTCCCTGACAGACCTGTAGTTCCCTGGATCCTCCCTCTGGCCCTTCTTGTAAATGGGTGTAACATTTGCCACCCTCCAGTCAAGTGGAAGCTCCCCAGTCAGCCAGGACTGTTGGTAGATGATGGAAAGTGGTTTGGCGAGCATCTCTGCCAGCTCCCTCAATATTTTTGGGAGGACTTCATCCAGTCCTATAGACTTGTGGATGTCTAATTGGCTGAGCAGGTCTCTAGCCATTTCCTCCTCGATCATGGGAGCTTTGTGCTGCTCCCCATCCCTGGCTTCTGGCTCAGGGGGCTGGGTACCCAGAGAGCAGCTGGTCTTACTATTAAAGACTGAGGCAAAGAAGGCATTAAGTACTTCAACCTTGTCCTCATCCCTCATCACTGTTGTTCCTTCTGCATCCAGTAAAGGATGGAGATTCTCCTTGACTTTCTTTTTGTTGTTAATATCTTTATAGAAATATTTTTTGTTATCTTTCACAAAGTTGGCCAGTTTAAGTTCTAGCTGGGCTTTAGCCCTTGTGATTTTTTCTTTGCATGACCTTACTTCATCCTTGTAGTCTTCCTGAGATGCCTGCCCCTTCTTCCAAAGCTCATAGACTGTCCTCTTTTTTCTAAGATCTGCCCAAAGCTCTCTGCTCAGCCAAGCCAGTTTTCTTCCCTGCTGGCTTGTCTTTCAGCACATGGGGTTGGCCTGCTCTTGCACCTCCAGGTTTTCCTTTGTGAAGAGCATTCAGCCTTCTTGGGCTCCTTTGCCCTTTAGGATTACCTCCCAAGGGATTTTATTGACCAGCCTTATAAATAGTCCAAAGTCTGCCCTCCAGAATTCCAAGACGGCAATTCTGCTGACCCCCCTCCTTGCTTCTCCAAAATCAGTGTGCCCCAGGCATCCTCCAACTGTCACATCTCCCACAGGGACTTCTCTGCAAGCAACAGGTCCAGCAAGGTGCCTTGTCCTATCTCTACATTCTATGTAAAGGCATCAGGTAGAGCTTCAAATGTCATGTAATATTCAGCTAAAGGGTCTAATTAAAATATTTTATGAATGTTTGTGGAGTGTAATGCAGTGGCATGTATCGTATTCTAACATTAACTGTAAACCAAGCACATAGGTTTTCTTTGGAGAATACATTCCTTCAGACTACATGCATGAGACTTATCCAGCCTTAACTTCGATCAGTCAGTTCTGGATATACTGAGACTTCTTCCTTCAAGATGTATCTATCCCCCCTCTCCAGTCCCCAAATGGATAAACAGTGTTTGCTTTGTGCATTTCTGTTCCACTCTGCAGGAAACACAGTGACATTCTCAAAACGGTCATAGGGAGAGGCAGGCAGGGAGGCAGGTGGTATTCAGGGCTTGAGTTCTGTTCCCTCTGTGGGAAGAACAGGTGACCAGGTAGACTTAGTCACTTGATGGATTGTGCATTTGTAAAGTGAACACCAGCGGGGCATTTTTAGTTTATAAGTTCATAGAATCATAGAACTCAGATATGAAGGAAAGACAATATTGATAATATTTACAAAGTAAAAGTAACTAGAAAGCAAAATGATTACAGCAATTTCACACTGGAAACTAAGGCAACTGGAAATGCCTAATTTAAATGAGATTCCTTTTCTACAGGAGGTGAGCCTCAAGGCAGTAAATTTTTGGTGTAATGCATGAGCAGGTGCTTGATTTGAGGTGTTTTCAGATGCATCTAGTTGAAATTCCACTGCTATTCAACCCAGAGCCCACCACAGTTACTGGAAAGACTCCTGTCCTTTTGAGCTGAACAACTCCAGATTTTCCAGCTCTGCTTTTATGCTAGAGGAAATAATTTTTGCTGGTGAAGAGCAATGACATGACTTTATGTGATTTAAGAATAGGAGGAGGATTAGTTAAGAATAATAAATAAGGAAATATTTGTTGTAAGATATGCTGCAAAAATGATTAGAATAAAATGTGCAAGTTAAGGAAAGGATAAAATTCCTTTAAATTATTCTGCAAGGTGTCTTTGATCAGACTATGAGTTCTTTGGTGGTGGTGTCTCTTGCTGTGGTTCATAGAGTGCCTGTATCAGTGGGGCCTCTCAGCTGATGCTTCCAGCTACTTGTAATAAAAAGACTAATGAGAATGAAGATAACAATGTCCTATTTGTTCTCATCCATATTTACTAGTAGAACGAATAAGCTGCTAACTCATTGTATCTGATGTTGCAGTTACATAATTGTCAGTGCTGTCTTACAGATGACTTTCTTAACAAAGCCTAACCAATCTTAACTAATCCTTAGCTAGTTTTTCTAACAAGCAAGGGTAACTTTCTCTAGCTGCTTATTTCCTGTAACTTTATATTTCTTAAATAAAAAGTTGTGTTCTTCATGATGTTAGTGATCACAAAAAGATTAAATCAGTTCCTTCCCTCTCATTGAATGAAAAAGTCCACACATCTCCTAAATTTTGTTCTGAGATGGTATACCATTTTCAGTTTAATGAGGCTGGTAGTGCCATTTAATATTTTTCATGCTCTGCTTAGGCCTTTAGTATGAAATACTGTCCAGTGTTATCTGGAATGGACTGAGAAGACAGTTGCAGAATGCAGCCAACACTTTTTTCAGATGCATGCTGATGGTATTCTGGCTAGGAGAAGTATCTCTAAGGAAGTTCTTCACTGCTGAGTTTCATACAAATGGAAGATGCTTGGTTGTATTCACCTGAGTTAACCTGGTGCAAAAAAATCCTATCTGAGCTACCATGACCTTGTTGGCTCTGATTGTATTGCAAAGGCATGGGAGATGTAACTTGCTGTTCTTTATGCAACAGTAAGCTTAGCTCGTCACAGTGAACTGAAGGAGAGCCTTTCTGTACTGAGCATACACAACATGTTTGTTCCTTAATTGATGCTGTAAGATTGGTTGCAAGTGCCAAGAGATTTCCCTGGCTTTTGTCACAGGAAGTGAACTATTCATTTTCTTAAAGATAAAATAGAAGTAATAGTTAAAGTGGGGAATAAAACATGCCCTATATCATAATGGTCATCATGCTATTTATATACTTTATCTCATCCCCATCCTTAATTTTTCTTGTATTTTTATGACAATTTTTCTAGGGCAGAGATATTTCTCACATGCTTTAATCTATTTGTCACCTTATATATGGAGTTTCATATACTGTTACTCTACAACTGCTGCTGTACCTTTTTTAGTCAAGATTGCTCCCAGATGCTCTCCTGCATCTTGCCAGTTATAGCTGTGGCATTTTAAAGCAATATCTAGTGTTTCTTCTGAGGCTGACAGCACCCATCACTCAGCACCTTTATATAATGGTATTTTGATACAAATTGGTGTTGGAGAATAAAGTTTCAAGTTGATGGCACTTACCTAGATGGAGGCATGGATCCATCCCCTTGGAGTTTGTGATCTTAAGGATCCACTGTGAGTCAGTGACCAAAGAAAACAAATGTCTCTGCACCTCTTACTATAGGATTGTATTTGTTTGCATTCCTGCCATGCTAATATTATTAGAAGTCTTCCAAAGCCACAAGAATAATCTCGCAGTCCCTCAGTGAGGTAGACAGCCATTACCCATAGCTTGTGGGTTAGCATTTAAATCTGTGAGATGAATGGGCTGGATTGGAGATGTGCTTGGCAACCATGACTGCTAAGCATCTCTGCAAATCAAATAATGCAAAATCTCTTGTCTGTCAGTAACTAAAATCATGGTGCTTGTGTTTGAATCCAGTGTCGCATCTTCAGGCCAAGCATTAGCCTGAGAATGTGGGGGGTTTCTGAGAAGGCCATTAAGGAATAGAGACACTCACTTTGCCTGCAACAGACTGAGATGGAGAGAGATGCTTGCTACCTGTAATCACCCAAATATATTTTTGCTCATTTCTTCTCTTTCCCTGACTCTGTCCCTCTCTCAAATTGATAAAATGATAGCTGAAAATAGCTAACTAAATCTAGAAGTATTGTATGTATTAAAAATAAAAAAACCCAAATGCTACTCAGTGAGCAGGTTGATCTTACAGCAGAGTCTTTCAAAGCAGGTTGTGCAGCTTACAAGGATCCACTTTGAGGACTGGAGTTTTTGCAGTTAAAACTTGTCTGTTAAGAGAAGTTTGCTTGCTTAATAAAGTGAGGTTTATTTTTTTTTTTAATTTAAGGACAGAAAGAAAATTTGATGGAAGTATGAGGAACAGATTGAATATATGTGAAATATGTATTTTTACTAGTATGTTACAGCTGCTATCACAGAAAACCAGAATGGAACTCTTTGTTCTCTTTAATTATAAATATAATCACCTTCAAACAAAATTGACATAAGGTATAGCATGTATTTTGAGAAAGATTTGAAGCCATATTCTTATTTTTTTTCCTTCAATCTCCCTTTTTATTTCCCCTTCAATCTTGATGATTTCTTCAAATGGCTTATTTTCCTTTAAATGCTTCACAGTGTATTTGAAAAAAGTTACAAGTCAGGTAATACAGTATAATTAATTGTTTAATATCTTTAATGCCACACTAAAATGTTAATACTCAAGTATTATGTATTTCAAATGGAGAGAAAGAAAACTGTGCTGAACTTAGAAAAACAGGATTCTTACAAAAAATTATTACAAGAATTAAATCCTATATCTGAATAATTTTATCCTGAAGTACAGCTTTGCTTCAAGAATATGAAAGGGATGACATTTTCCCTGGCTAGAGAAGGGAAAAATGCACATTCTAAAACTGTTTCCCCCATCTTTTCTTATGCAGAGGTTTTATCTACTGTTTAATGGGTAAACTTACTGTGAATTATACTTGCTTGTTTAACTTTACCCCTATTCAAGTCTTTGATTTTGGCAGGTTAGTTAATTCAAATAAAATTTGTGAAGTTAAGCACTTTCAAGAAAAGGCATAGGAGAACCTAATTTAACCTAGAGTGTCTCTTTTATTCTTCTGTTATTCATTTGAAGTGCCCTATCAGCTTGAACTGACCAACTTCAGTCATTTTTACCCTTTTATTTTTTTCTCTAATGTAAACTGAAATTCCCTGCTGTTCGTGGTATTTTAGTGTTTAGCATCATTTAATGAGCAGGTATCATTAAACTTAAAAGGTCCTTTTCTGTATATCTCTGATTAGTTAGTGAAAGAACCAAAGAATTCCTCTAATTTATCTTTGCTTCCTTGTTATATTTTGATGTTGGCCCATTTTACGTTTCAGTTCCTTTTTATGAAATATGAAATTATAATTTTGGTGTGGAAGTAGGACAGAAAGTAGAAAAAAATCTTTGGCACTACTAAGATGTTTAAGCTGGTATATCTTGTTTACCAATGAACTAAGAGAATACTGTTTATTTTTAAACGTTTACTTACATAAACATGTGTGTATGACTGTGTGGGTACGTGTATGTGTGTCTACACATATAAATATATATAAAATAGATACGTATTCTAATGCAAGTATTCATTGTCTGTGCTTTACAAATATACTTATTAATCCCTGCCAGTAACCTTTGCAGCTGGGTACGTGTATATTCGTCACAAAATTCTTCTTTTCTTATGCATCCAAAAATCCTATTGAACTTGGTATTGCATTTTAATTTTTAGCAAATATAAGATCAAAGTCCAATTAGTTGATGATACAAACTCTGTGAAATGGAAACACTGAAAATTATAAGTTATGAGTGCATTGTACACGTTTGTATATTTAGGTTTGTCTGTTTTAAAAATAGTAATAAGAACAGGTAATTGGGTTTATAGCACTCATTTGTTCTGGATTTTACACTTTAAATCCTTCTTGAGAGAAATAGCCCAATTTAAGATATGACTATCATAACTGAAGGCTCATGCGTTCTTCTTTTGAACAAGGTTTTTCTGGATCAGGACTGTATTTTATTATATCAGTTTGTTCTTTTAAGATCTTAAAGATCTAAATGATTTAATCAATACTGAAATGAATAATTTCCATTACTGAGATATTTGCCTAAGGTAATTCATCATTTGATATAGATATTGCCATGTTTTAAATAGTGACAGTTATGGTAATTGATTAATGCAATCCAATATACCATTCCAATATCCATTTCCCATTTTTGATGTGCTAAAAAGTATTCCAGCATTTTGATTTTCTTCTTATTTTCTTTTATGAAATAAAATCTGGGAGATAGAAACACTGCGTGAAGAAAAAATAATGAGGGTTGAATGGAAGTAAAGGTCAGATATTATGTAGAAAGTTGCAGATGGCACTGTATGTCATTAACATTGTGAACATCTAAAAAGATGTAACAGTGCTGCCTACTGGTAAGATGTAGTAGTATTCAAGTATGAAAGTCAGTGTAGTGAAATGGTGTGTGCGCCATATCCTTCGTTATAACAACAGTGTTCTCTAGTTTTTTGTGCCCTGGTAAGTATTGCCAAGTCTCATGGTTTTGCATCAGGACTAATAACACGTTCTTACATGTGTCATTTGCATGGAAACTGGATGTGCAAAAGAAAAGACATAATTAATTTTCATGGATAGCTGTAAAATTCTGTTCTAACATAATTGTATGCATTCTGAAATTTTTGTAGTGAAATTGTCTATATTAGGTATAAAATCATTTTTATTAATAATGTTGCCATGCTTAGAAATAAGATGCCACATGAATAAAGTCTTACTTCATGTTACATGTAAAGACTTACCTTGTAACTTGCAAAAATGGCAACCGTTTTAATAGTAGTAAATAAGAGTGTATAGTAGATGCAGAGCTTCTTATCCAAGAAAATAAAATCACTTATGAAAAACTCAGTAACTTTACTTTTAAAGCTGGAGAAATTGAGACAGTAGATTACTAAGATTAAAATTTTAAACTTCATCGTCTAAAGTTAAGCTCTTAAATTCATTATTTATGTATTGCTTTCAGAAGTAAGGAACTGCTTCACCCCTTTGAGAATTAGAACTTTTTTGTTGAGATATCGAGGGGAATTATGAACTTGCCTCTAGGTATGCAGGTTCAATACAGAGATGGACATCAACATACAGTAAAATCTGGGTATAAGCCTGGTGGGCAAAACTCCGACCTTCCCTCTCCAGTACAGGGCTTTGTCTACAGATGTTATTAATTACAAATGCAGGCCAATTAACTTACACTGATGTAAGGAGCTCCCTACCTATTTATTTTTTAAAAATACACAGTTATTCTAGAGTTAATAAATGGAAGCTTTTTGAGACAGTGGTCCTATTTGAAGACACTCCCAAAAGCAAAAGACTGAGGTCAGAGAAACAGGCTGGTATCCCTATGGCAAGCTGCTTTACCCCAGCAGGGAGGAGCTGGAAATACTGAGGAGTTCTCATATCAGCTAGGGAAGATGTAGTCATTCATATGCATAGCACCTTCTTCCCCTGATGTAGAGCCCCTTTCTTGTGTTGAAATATCTTCCCTGTAAGCCAGGGCTGCCTGCAGGAGCTCAGTATCAGTTACAGACACGATTCAGGGAGCTAATGATACTTGTAGCTAATCATCTTGTGCCAACTTGTCCTTGATTATCTTCGGGAAAGAGATGCTACAAGGAACTAATTCTGGTGTCTTCTACCATGCTTCCAATTGAAGCATCTGTTGAGATTATATGTAAAAAGAGGACTAGTTCCAGGAAAGCTGCCCCTTATCACCTTAAAAGAAACTCTTTGGTTATTGATAGTTAATATGGCAAATTATTTAAAACATGTAAATCAAAGATGTATGTGGCTGATAGTGATGCACAACCTTTTAGAGTGCTGCAGGAACACAGGTATTTTGTAAGGTCATAATAACCAGTAAAATCTGAATGCACAGTTTTTTTAAATGGGTTGCTTTATCAAATATTAGTAACATTTAGGAGACAATTTTAAAAAAGAATTGGTCACTACATTTTTACACCATGCATAGTACCAGTCCTGGTTCACTTGCACATGTTTTAGGTATCTCATACCTGATTAATAAAGCTACTGCTGTATTACATGTGATTACATATCATATCTCAAATACAGTTTTACATGTAAATATCTATGTTATTATTCAGAGGCAATAATTATTTAAAAAATGAGGTCACCCATGCAAAGAAAATGCAGTTTAAACAGCACTCCCTCCCCAAACATTTGGCTTTCACTGAAAGCAGAAGGGATGTGTCCTTTTCATCACTTCAGCCACTTCTCCACCTTTCTGCTCTCAGTGAGATTCCAGCCCTAATGGATAACATTGGATAAATGCAGTCAATAAAAGTTTAGGATCATATTTATGTTTGATTAGCCTGGTTTTTATTTCTTATAGTTTCATCTGACTGCCAAATCTAAGCAACTGAGCCCCATTTCACAAAGAATTAAGTGTATTGTAACATATTGACTGAGAAAGTATTAATAAGTACTGTATAGCATTATTATCCCTGTATCTGAAGCAGGCATGATATGAAACCTTCATTAGCATTGTTGTAGCCCTTTTTGCATCGTTCTTGCTGGATGAATACAGCAAGTCAAATGTCATTGTAGATTATGTAATAAAATGTCTGAAACAGTAATGCAGCCATGTAAAAATGCAGTTTACCATGATGCGCTGTAGCATAATGCAGAGCAATTAGATATGTTACTGTTAAAAATAAATGAAAAATCCATTCCAATGTATGCTTAGCTCACAAAAGGATACTCTCTTTCCTCATGCCTTAAAACCCAAAGTGGAAGGTCCAAGATGCTGTTAAGTCTTATTTGTTTTCCATCATGAGTATTGAAATAAAGTAAGTTTGACTTCAACATATACTACAGTCAGGGAGGTTGAAGAAAGAGTTTGTACCTGCTCTTCCTATATAAGACACCGAGATATCCAAAATTTGAAAAGAAAGATAGAGAGCCCCAAACCACTTTTTTAACTCCTTGTCCTCAACTCAGTGCTATTTTCTTAAATGATAATCTCTTCCGGTTCTGTACTTAATTGGCTGGGGTTCTGTGAGTGTGAATCTTTCTTGTATCTTCCATTGCAAGGCTAAGTCCATGATCTACCAACTGGGTAGTCATTGCTTAGTGTGAAGTTTTGTGGCCATAGCAGGATAACTGATCAGTAGGATCAGCCTTGGTTTCACTGTTGCAACCGGATTTTTAGGCTGTGTTTAGACTGTTAAATAAGATGTATCCAGGATCATCCCCATGCCCTGAGTCCCACTGCCCAGAACAGCTGATGTCTGTGGTGTAAATTCTCTGAGCTTCCAAAGCAATTTGTGCCAAGATTCACCTGCTTATTTGGAATGGTTCCCGAAATGTTCTCACTTCTGAACTGTGCCTGCAAATTGTCTACGAGAGTGGTAGCTGGCGTGAATGAAAAGCATTTCAAGAGCAATTTTAACAATTTAAAATGTTGGTCATCATATTCTAGTGCTCAGGAGTGTATCTGGGCAGTATTTGATTTACCAGTATAGCTCAAGCTGACAAGTCCCTGGAAGTGGCAGGAAATGGTGACTTTGGGACTGAATGGACTCTTTCTAACCCCAGAGGAGTTGAGAAATTAGGCAGAGCTAAGCCTGATGAGCATTCAGATGAGGGACATCAGCCTGGGCTTTCAGCTGTTATTATATTTAATCAAACTTCAAAAAGAAAGAATTCCTATTGTCAAAATAATGTCATTTTCTTAGAAAATATCTGTCAGATGTCTGCCTTTGTTACTCGGAGGAGGGTATATATAGATAGAATAGATATGCCTACATATCTGTTTTTATCAGTTCCTGTGATGTGTTGGAGTAGTCAGAAAAGGCTTGGCCCATTAAAGAACAAGGTTTAGGTACACACTACTTCTTGTACAAGAGCAGTCCTTACTCCTTGCAAGACAAAATCTAGACATCTTGCTTAAAATTTAGTTTTCTTCCTTTTACTTTCCCATTTTTTGGTTCATTCATATTTTGACTGCGGGGGATTGTGGTTGTTATCGAGAAAAAGATTCCCTTTTGGCTCCTGTTTTCTCTGCTTTTTTCCAGTTTATTTCTCCATGTTCAGCTGTGGCTTTTCCCATCACATACCAAGGTTTGGTTATATTCTTTTTGGCCTCTCTCCTCTCAGAAGGTTTGAGTTTGTACTGGTTTTTACCCTGTGCCTCATCTTCCATATTCCACTTATTATTTTGGCCCAAATTTGGCACTGTGTTTATCACTTGGTAAGAGATAACCATGAGCTATGCCCTTGAAATTGTGTTTGGTGTTCCTCTTCCATGTCACCAGGGATCTGGTGTGGATATACCACTCATGAGGCATCTGAGGTGTTGGGAACCATGCAGGGTATCTTTTCTAAATCTCTCCTGGAGATTTTCCATTTTTCATTAGTAATTAAGAGCAGGATCTTCAAGACAAGTGGGCTGTGTTTGTAATGAAAATTCTTAAATGTTGCAGTGGGAGAGTTGGGTTTTCTTATGATCTCCTTTCTATTTAAAAAAAACCCAAACAATTTAAAATCAAACATGTTTTCATCCCAGTGCAAAGCAGTAACATTATTGCAAAATGCTTCAAGAACTTCAAAACAACTCATTTGTAATTTGTAATGTGCAATATAGCTTTCCTTTATGAATTAATGAGAAAGTGAAGAATCACTGCAAGATTTACACCTATATATTGAAGTTTTAAGTAAGTAGGGTTTGACGCATCAGTTACAGCTAAGGACGGATGCCGAATGTCCTCAGTTCATCATTGAGAGAAACTTCAGGGGACTGACTATTCATAGTGAAGCTGGTAGGAATACTTGGGAAGTTTTAGTTGTGAATATGCTTTGAATACCTTGCTGAATCAGATCATACTGGGGGAGTAGATACTACATAAGCTGCCAGAAGCCTATGTAGGTACTTAGATGCTCAGTAACATTTTTATTTACCATGTCAAATGTGGTATTTTGCAGGACAACACTGCATTTATCACAGGGCTTGCAGCTTTTTCACAACTTTTCACTCCTCTTCTTGCTGCGCTTTTGAAGAAGAGTACCCATGCTGCTGTGCTTCATGTTCTCCTTGGCTGCTAGGCATAATCCCTGCGAGTTTTGCAGCTCTGAAGAGTCCTACATGCAAATTTGTGAATCACTAAGTGCCTCCAGTGTGTGGGGCTATCACAGTGCTGTCTCCCAACATACATAGTACTAGGGGACTTCTGGCGGCACTGAAGTGTCTTCTATTCATCCAGGGAGGCAAAGCTTTGGATTACCTTCATAGACTTTGAGGCTTCAGTGCCACCTGGTATTTCAGGCACTTAATTGCTGTTTTGCAACTTGTCTGTGGGAACTGAGACAGTCTTTCAAAGATGCTTTCAATGTGTTTGTGTTGTACAATGGAAAGTGATGTAGTACATACTCATTCTACCTGAGCTGGTACTGATCCATGCAAGTACTTCTACATAGCACAGCTCTGTGTCCTGCAGAGATGTTCATTTTGGTATTAATGCTGAAAAGCCCTGCTGAGTTTCTGAGCTCCATTCTGCAGGTAGCTTGAATGCTGATGGTTTGTGTTACTTTTAACTGCAGAGTGTAGTCATGCCGTTAGACTTCCAAGTGAGACTCTCTGGATTCTGAGAAGCGTGAGTGTTCAAAAAAATTTGTCATCTCTTCTGTCAAATAAATATATTTTTTTTTTCCTAGATGGAATTACACATCTGGTGAGCAAAAGCAGGAAAAAAAAAATAAAACAGCAATTTTCTTATGACTTTTGACAAAGTATTTCATGAATACTAACTCCAAAATAAATTAGAATCTAAAGCTGGTTAGAAGACAGTAAATAACAGTTTGGTAAGACATCAGCTGGTGAAAGCCAGATCCTTCTGGCATCTCTGCTCTTATTTAATTAATTATCCAGAGTACTACTGAACAGTGTGTTAGTAAACACCAGAGAAGATACTGATGGGTAAGAGCTGTCAACATTAACAGCACTAAAAGAATAAGAGAAGCTTTCACCACACAATAACTATCTGTACAGGGATGAGGAAATCAAGAATCTGTCACCATTAAATTAATCTTAGAAAGTGTATATACAATCTCATTTGCCATATCTTTTATTTTATATTTTAACCATCTAGAAGTGTATCTGAGTACTCATAAAGACCACAACAGAAGGAGCAGTCACGCAACCAGAAAATTACAATATTTTTGCCTCAAAGTCAGTTAATACACTTGAGAGAGGGTGAATTGAAATGCAGGAACCCAGACAAAAGAGATGTTGGGGTGAGGAAATGACAGTGAGGTACACTGCACTAGGTCTTAGGCCACCTTGTTTTCATTCCTGTGTCTGCTGCTGGCTTGCTATATGACCTTGATCCAATCAGTTCCTTATTTTATGCCTCAGTTTTTTTCATCTGTTGAAAAGTGGGAATAATGATACTGACTTGCTGATGAGAAATGTTTTACAAAATGTGGGTGCTATTACAAGCAGGGTGTCAGATCACCGGGTTGGTAGCTAATGGTTCATGAATTTGTAACTATAATGTAAAACTATGTAATTTGTAACTGTGATTTACTACAAGTAAAATATTCCATTTAAGTCTGAGCTGTGGTTAACCAGAACAAACATGAAGGGTTTCAGTGTGAAAAAGATTTTATTTTTTTTTTAATGATAATTCAGGAGCTTAACATATATGTATATTTTGACTATTAGTTGGATTTTTAGATGAGGCAGATTTTTTTAAACCATGTTGAATGCCATTTGGAACAGATGCTCCAATGCATTGTGATAGATGCAGCATAAGAATCACAGAATCACAGAATGGTGGGGGTTAAAAGGGACCTCAGGAGATCATCCCCCCTGCCAAAGCAGGTTCCCTTACAGCAGGTTGCACAGGAAAGCGTCCAGGCGGGTTTTGAATGTCTAACAATGTTATCTAAGTTGATGCAAAGCTACCCAAGTTAGCTGTGAACGATTTGATCTGCATGTCCCATTGCAGCCCCACGCAGGCACAGAACCAACCGATGCAGTTACAGTGCAGCACTGCTGCACAGAGTCTGTCTTGGCTGATACATGGCACATGACTGGCTACGCAGGCGCTGGAGCAGTGACCTGAGCATGCACAGGAAACCTGGCATGGCCCTAGTTTGGCAGAGTTGCTGTGCTTGCTGAGTGAGTCTGAGAGCTGGTCTGTGCATGCCCTGGGAACTTCTGCAAATGCTTCTATACATCCTCTGGCCAGAGGAGCTGTTGCATGCAACAGCCAGAGATGGCTCAGGTAATGTCTACAATACTCAAGGATATCCATTAGCCATGATTCCTGATAGATAAAATCATGGGCTTCTGGTGGAATTTAGGTAGAAAGAGCCCTCTGGAGGAGGTGAAGCCCCATGCACCTCTCAAAGCACAGTTGACTTGGATCAGGATCTTGCCAGGATTTTGAATTTCCCTGAGAGTGGAGGCCTGTTGCATTGTTAGACCACTTCACTGTGAATGATTTTTTCCTACCATGTAATCAGAAATTCTTGTGTTGCAACTTGTGTCCATTGGCTTTTTCTGTGTCACTGTGCAACTCTGGTTCCACCTTTCCACACCTTTACCATTATGGTTCCTTGAAGACAGTAAAAGGAGCCTTAGGTAGCCTTCTCTTCTGAAGGCTGAACAAACCAAATACTCCCAAAGTCTCCCCATACATCATGTCCTGGCTCCCTTAGCACCTTGGTGATCCTTCTGCTGGACTCACTGTAGTATGTTGGTGTCTCATGCAGAAACCTATAGAACAGTACTCCAGATGCAGTGCCACAAGCACCAAACAGAGAAGAAATAATTTCCTTGGACCCAGTGCCTATGCTTCTGCTAATACAGTATACAGCTGGCCTTCTTAGCTGCAAGTGTACATGCAGACTCATTTTCAACTTGCCCATCAGGCCTCCTCAGATCTTGTTCTGAAAAGATGCTTTGTATCCTGTTGACTCTTCCCTCTAGTATGGGGTTTTAACTGCCCAGTTGCAATACTTTTCATTTGTTTTTTTGTGAGGTACTGCAGGAGGTTCTTCATGAGCTCACTCCTGGCCTTTTGAGCTCCCTCTGAATAGCAGCCCAGTAGTGCTTCCACATCCCCTCCACACCCCCCAGTTTGGGACCATCGAGGAACATGCCAAGGGTGCACTCCAATATGTTTCCCAGGCTGTTGACATAGATTTTGAACAGTATTGGTCCCAGTACTGATTCCTGGGAATTGTCACTAGTATCTGGCTGCCAGTTGGTTTTCATACAGCTCATCTCAACAAATAGAAAAAAGACGTGTTGGAAAAAGAGGGTCTCAGGTGCCTGTGGGCTGATGAGCAGCGCGGTGCTGCCACAGTCACAGTGAGTCCACGATACTGTTTCTGGCCCCAAAGTGAGAGAGCTCTTCTGCATACCAGAGGTGATAGATCTCTCCACAGTGTGATACAGACTTACCTCTAAGAGGCTGCAGTAAAAAATAGGGCAATTATCTAAAAATGTTAGCACGCATAAACCTCAAAAATATAAGAATAGGAAAAGAGTATATTATGATATGTAAACAGTTGAAATCAAGGAAAATTTTGGCTGAATGTCAATTAGAATTAATTCATGAGAAACATCTGCAATGTCTTCTACAAGAAAAAGCTGAGTTTTATCTAGTCAAAATCTTATTTTTTCTCTCATTTGCTGAGAAAGATATGGTCTGAATCTTTAGTTATCACTTTGTTTTCCGAATTTTTGGTATGTTTGGTAATTCTGATATCTGTGGTTATTAAAGAAGCTCTTTGCTGCACTGTCCCATCCTGTTCTTGTGGGCTTCATACCCAGCAAGAACAGACTAGGACTGAAATACAGTGAAAGGTTGGGTTGGAAGAGAACTAACACGTTTCAGTTTCACATTATTATGTAGCTTTGTTTATTAAATGTATGTTCTTTTATATTCTTATCCCTGTGTAATCTGAATAGCTTTTTCCAAGATGGTGTGTGGTCTGTAAATCCTGATTTTTTTCCCCTTAATGTGAAAAGGGGAAAATAAAAGCTATTAGCTTGAAAAAGGAGGTTTCTTTTTAGTGACTGGACTTGAAACGTCAAATAAATCCACATTTCTAGCCTAATCTGCTATGAAATCCCATTAGATAGTGGCTTCAGTGAAACTTAGAGCTGGTTTAGCTCAAGTGTGCAGATCTGGTGATACTTGGGATAGACGTAGACATATCTGTTTGTGAGTTTAATACTTTGTACACTCCAGATACTCCATACTACTAAATCAGTGTAAGCTTGGTGCAGTAGTATAATCTGCTTTACTAGTTAAAGTTAAAAGTTAATATTTTAAATATATCTCCCTGCTATTCTGTCTTGATGGCACTCTTTTATCCTAGCACTTTGCCCAAGTACTAGCTCTTGTAGTTAGTTATCATTACTTATTTAAGTTGCCATCCACCTAACACAAAATTAGCTAAACCCATTTTGAAGCAAAGTGTCCGGCACTCTTTTCACTGCGGTGGAGTGCACCTGTTTATAGTAGGCCAGAATTCGCCCCAAATGTCTCATTTAAAGAACAACATCAATGATAATTTTAACTACTCTCGTGCCAAATCCTGTCAAAACATTTTTGTTTCTGCACATCGTCATTATTCTTTTATGACTGCATGGCCGTGGGAAAAACCTTTCTTAGTTAATTACAGACACGGAGCCTGCAGAGGGAGCTCAAACCCTTGTTTACGTGGGCCTCACTAAAATAGCATTTTTTTTCTACAGGCAGTGGAGTAACTTGTTATTTAAATATATTAGAAAATTGTTCTTCAATCTATAAGGTTTTTGTATGTGGAACCTTGCTATTTTGCAGATACATGTGAGAGTAAAAGATTCCGTGAAGTGACTGGGAAGAGTGAGGATTTCTGGGACTTGGTAGGTGGCACTGTTTGAAATCTCCAGAGCCGTAAAGTCTAGACCTTCAAGCCTTCCTTTTCAGTCCTCATTCTGGATGGAAAATAGCTTCAGTAGGTCACTGCTCTGTCAGGTCAGAGATAAAATAGTGTAGAAAGACCAAGTTGAACTCTGTGAGTTGGAGATCAGATCAGGAACGTGGAGCTGGAATAAATGAGGCCAAGAATAGATGAGCTGAGGAGGCTGTTGCAGATCTTCATCAAAGAAGGACAAGGAGTGTCTTATTTTGGGAGGGAATGCGTGACAAAACTTCTGATTGAATGAGATCTTCAGAAAACATTTTATTTGCTTTGCTGACTGTGATAATGTTTTGTCATGAATGTCATGAGAAGAGGGAGGTACATAAATGCCATTGAAAGGAACCAGTAAGTATTTCAATCTAGTGTTTGAAAAAGTAAAAAGAAAAAAACCCGCAAATCTAACAGAGATAAAGTGATGGTGATGTTGAGAAGGAAAGCACTGTGCCCCTTAATCCTCCTTTTGGCAGGTGCAGGCGAAGACTGGGATTTACCAAGACCATGTCCTTGTGCTGCCCTGAGGGGTCTCCAGTTGCAGAAGGCCCCTGCCTGACAGTTGCGAAGCCTATTGGACTTCCGATCCTTTTTCTTGTATCTGAAAATCAGAAAGAACTATGTTGTTTCCTATCCTGTCAGACATTTTGGCTTTGCAAGAGACAGGAGCATGTATGTAGCCTGAGTCTGGGAACCTGCCAAACTTGGCTGCTGTGAAGGCAAGAAATATCTGTGAGTTAGTCCTATTTTGAGAGTTCTTTAATAATTAAGGATGGAGGAATGTTTTAGTTGTATTGGTTTTTCTGGTGAAAATAGGTTTTCCCTATGATTGCCTTTGTGCCCATTGGCTCTGGCATGCTCTCAGAACAGCCTGAAATGGAGATTGGCATTGGTACCTGATCACTAATTGCAAAGGTCTGATAGAGGCAAAAGAGATCTGTTGATTTTTTGATCTTTCTGGTGAAACTGTAAATATTACCAGAATCGATGAGGCAGATGGTATAGCACTTCATGCTGAAAAACTAAACGCTGTTTTCAGAGGAAAGGTATCACCAATCATTCCAGCTTCTTTCATATCTTCTGTATATGACAGAAGATTTTTGAATTCTGTCTTCAGTGCTGGATGGTATAGAATATCTGGCTGCCATTCACTGGAATATGAATAGTATATTTTGATATGGTTTTTTTTTTTTTTTTCCAAGTACTATTCATGTCTTCTTTAATTTGCTGGAATAAATTTTGAGAGTCTCAAGTGCTTATTTTAAGTTTCCTACTTGGAGAAAAGATGCCAGTATACTAACAGGTGTTTTGTTTGTCAACTAAACAGTGGGTTGTAAATAGTGAATTGAAACTCACTTTTCTTCTTTGTTGTAGCTCTAGATCTATAGTTGTTACAGCTTCCTCCTGGTAAACACACACTGATCTCTAGTATTGGGAGGGGGGAATCTAAAGCAGAGACGTAGACACCTCCCTCCCGCCCTCCAACCTGTTCTAGTTTGTTTTATTGCCAAAACCTCTCCGAGTTTCATGAACACCCTGGATCAAAAACATATTTGTAGTTTATTGCAAACAGAAGCTTTAAGGAATATATGTGCCCACTTTGCTGTTTTTAATCTGTGTTCCTTGGTCACATGCTGTAAGTAAAAACTGTTATTAACCAGTTGATTCCTGACTATCTCTGTGTTACACTGTGATGGCATCTTACTGTTTGCAGCAAAAGATGATCTATCTTGAATTCACATGGGTAGAGGGGTTTGTATCCACAACAGTTAATTACAGAATGGTCAAGCAATTAACCATTCTTACTGTCTCTGCTTTTTTGCTAAATAATAATAAATTGATGTAGAGTCAATATTAAACTGCTAGAAAGTTGTTAATTTTTTCCCCACAGATGTTTGTAACATAGTTTGTTAAGCTTCTGAGAGAGAAAAAGAAAGAAGTGTTGACACAGTGTTAACAAAGACTTTGAGTTTCGAGTGGAACCGACCATAATCATCACTGAAAACCACAGACTATTTTTTAGTCATTCATGAAATGAAAGATGTTTTCAGTAGAACCTGTGTGTGTGAATTGCACGTGTGATGTGCATTGTCTGCCTGGCTTATTCTCTGTTCCCTGCCGAGGCCCCGATCACCCTCAGTTGTGTTTGTGCCAGCTCTCACCCAGGCTTTCTCCCGAAGCTTTCCCCCCCTCAGGAAGCAGAGCACGACAGCAGACAGGATTGTTCACCCTTGGATCCACTCCAGCCAGACTGACTCCTTTTACCCAGGACAATCCTTCAAGACAAGTCTTGTGCCCTTGCTTGCCCTCACGTGTCCCTGCACCATGCTGAGGGACACACAACTCACACCGTTGTCATCATGCCATAAGATCCCACACTACTGATCTTTGGCCCAATCTTCTCAATATTTAGGACACTTCGAACTGGAAAATGAATGAAAAATAATGATTGTACTTTGTATCTTGTGGTCACCTAGGGTGCAAAGAAGTTGCAGGCCGAATTGTATAAATTGTGAAGATGGAGGCTCACCCGCTGAGATGGTCCCAGCCCTAAGCAGTGTGGACGTGTCAGTCCTCCCCAGTGCTGTTGGTTGAAGTTTGCTTCTTTGTGGTGTCTTCACAAGCATTGTAGGCATAGGTCCCAGTGTCACCGTACACTTTCCCAAGTGTGTTTCTAGACTGCCCTTGGTTGGATGGCAGCAGTGGTGAAACCATCTGCAGTACAGAGTGAATTTGAGTTTCCTCAGTGACTTTTCACTGCCAGGTTCTAATAAACCCTTGGAAAGTGAAAACCCACCTACAACAAGCATCCAAGGGTTTATGTGTTACTCACTTTCTGTTTGCACATAGCAAACAATCGACATTGTTGTTGACAAACTATGAAATTGGTATGCCGCTTACAGAGGCCGAACGGTCAATCTTTTCTCTTCTAGTCTGTGTGTGTATAATTGCTACCAATGTTAATTGCTGTTAATCGAGTAACTTGGGGGAAAAAAAGATTGCTAAGCAAGCTTAACTGTAAAGACTGGAAATTCGGAGGGCCTGCTTTAAGTTGTTCATTACATCTTCTTTAATTTTATTATCCTTGTTATGTTCATTATTAAAATGCAGTTTGAATAGAAACAGTCCAATTCTGATACCTAACTAACCCGAATATCGTAAACATAGGGAGCAGCATTTGTATACCAGGAAATATGTGACAAAATATGACTTGGGATTTTTTTTAATTATTTTTTTTTTTTAGGATTAAATGTGGTAGTGTATATTCTGTGATCACATATACTCTGTAAGGCAAATACATACAGTTTAAACCTGACAATTATTCTGTAAATCCATGATTGTGTCTCCTTCCAATCCTTACTTATTCAGGTAGTCTGTCTGTCCTCTCACGTGTAAGGGTTTTGCAGGGTTAAGGCAATGATTTCTAGTTACTGGTATTTAAATCTGTATGAGGATTCCCTAAATATTGTCCATGCATGTTGGAATTTGTATTACTTAATGCTGATATGTACAGTTTGTATTTCTTCCTCTTAGTTCCTTCTAGTGCTCAGGACTGTTATTAAATCATTTCTTTGGCTTATCAGTGCAAGGCTTGCTTATAGATCATATGGTACTAGAGATAGCATCCAACTGTTGCAAGAGCTGACAGTTGTCCAGAGGATTACAACTGTGATCATATTGAGTTTGGGGGGATCCTGACCTGTTATATGTTCTTTTGCATAATTGTTTCTGGAGGCAAAAGGGCAGGAAGGGTGCAGAATTAGAGCAAGGTATTTGACGAGAACTTGTCATCTGAAAAACAGTTTGCATTGCCTGTCATCTTTTGTTTGGTAGAAAACAGGCTGTGACATAATACCTGTCACTGCCAGCGGGTTTTTCTCTGCACCCTGGAGTGAAAAATCCCATGCAGCAGCAGCCTGAGGTCTAGGCTACCTGTGTGACTGCACAGGACCCGGCTGTTCTAGCAGTCTGTATTTGCATACAGGGGCCCACCTGCCCCAATTACGGAGGGGAGGACATACAAGGAGATTAAAAAAAAAGAAAAAGAAAAAAAGAAACAAAGAAAAAGCTAATGACAGCCTTAATCCTGAGAGAGGAGATCAAGAAGTGTCTTCTGAGTTTGCTGTTGGGCCAGAAGGGATTCAGTGCAGAAGGGAGAGCAGTAACTGCAAAACACGCCAAGTGCACCTCTGGGTTGTTAGTGGGGAGATGGGCCAAAAGCTGGTGGCAATGAATGGAAGTTTGGAATTGGAAACTTAAGTTTCTGGTGAAAAGATGGCAAGAGACAGAGAAATTACATAATTGCCTCATACTGGAAAATATGTTATTTTTTAAATTACAGAATAGTACCAAGTGTTGTGGCATCTATGGAAGATTTGTGCCTTAGAATTAATTCTAATCTGCATATTAGAGTAGGTGTATTGGCAGTTTTATTTAAGAATGTGGAGTGTTGGAGGAGCTGATGTTGATGATGATGATGAGAATACTAAGGATTAAAAGGTTTTTGACAAATGTAGTGGTATTGTAGGCATTGAGATGCATGTCCTTCCATTCATACACTTCTGCAATTTTTTTTTTTTTTCCTTGTGCTGCATATGGCTTTGAAATTGTTGTTTGCTAGTTTATTTCTGACTAAGGCTCTGGTCAGTATTTTGTTGTCTTTGTGAATGCCTGATATAAAATATTTAGGACTGAACTCAAGGTTAATGTCATTTTAACCAGCCAAACTTGACGTACCTCTGTTACAGCTTTGTGGAAGAGGCACCTATTGCTTGGTAGCTGTGTGAAACTGTTGCCTACAGAGATGGGCTCTTGACACTGTCTGCCAGCCTCAGGCTGTCCGCTTTGTGTCTGCTTTAATTGAAAATTAATAGTTAGGGGGTTGCTATGGAAATGATACCATTGCTTGCAGACAGCAAACCCAGCTTTTTGCAAAGAGACACTAGTGGTATTGTTTGTCCTTGTTGACCTCCGAAGTTCA